>JAUNZM010000066.1:0-670606 GCA_033459285.1 Clamator glandarius
GTTTTCTTTACAAGGAAAGCCACTTACATGAATTCTTGAATAATACATCTAATATTTATTAAAAGTGTACCAGAAATAGAAAATCAGATTGGTAAGAACAGAAAAGCTTAGCTGCAAAACTGTATGTAAGTAGATTAACCACCTCAGCAGTCTTGAGTAAATCCCTTTTATTTGAAAATATCTGAATCAGGCTTCCACATGTATGTCTTGGTTTAGATCTTTTTTTAACAGATTGTAGAATAGGACAGGTTTAAAACTGAGATAAAGCACTCTTTCTTTTTTTTTTTTTATTTATTTTGAGCCGGAAGTCTGTTCTACCATGGGTGGAAGATAACTGTTAAACTGCTGCAACTAACAAAAATAAACTCAAGCCTTAATCAGAGCTCTTCTGAGAAAAACCAAGAAGCTGGGCTTATATAATGCAGGTGGTTAGACTACATGACCCTGAAATCTCTTCCAACTTAAATTGTTGTAAGAATTGATAAAAATAGTATACACTATAGCATTTAGCCCTAGATAGGCTAAACAAGTGTATTCATAGAATTAGACACCGAATATTATATACTTACTTGCTTTACATTTTGAAATACTGACAATTCAAATTAAAACACGGGGGGGGATTTTCTAAAATAAATTTTGCATTTAGAACCTCAAATTTGCATATGTAGAAAACTTTATGTACACAAATATTATATAAGAAGTTTTATTTTCTTTTCCCATACGAAAAAACAGAAAACTCTATAAGGTCATATTACGCCACCATAGCAAATGAAAAAATCTTCAAAGCAAGCATAATGTTGATTACATTTACTTAGCCCATAAACTCCTCAGATGTGATTCAGGGCCATATTTCTCTCTTTAAACCAAATCACAGTAGAACGGGATTGAAATTCTCAAAATCTCATTGGTTTTTAACATCTTAGTAAAGGAGATGGTAGGGAACCACCTCGTAATTGTTAAATGTTGCTGACTCAAACAATCAAAAAAGGTGTTCCCTTTTTTAAATGTGTTCATTAGCCAAATGCCTTGGAGGAGTAAAATGTATGTATAACACTCCTACTGAGAACGGCAGCTTGGTCCATCTGTTAGGAAGGTTATCCAATATCATGAGCCACAAACAAATAAAACTCTATATAAACATTCCTTAAAGGCTGGGCAGATGACTTAGAAAGTTTGGACCAGCAGATCTTCCTTTGGATGGCAAAACATTGGTAAATTTATAATGTAGTTGACTAGACACCAAAGGTTGTTTCTGTGTCTTGATATAATAATTGCAAGTACAACCACTAATGTTAACTAGGCTGCCAGGGAACAGCAGAGGCCACATGTAGCTGTGGGCCATCTGCAGCACCCAGCACCCCTGCTGGACCCCAACCCCCTTAATTAGTTGCTTTATTCTTTTTCTCCTAGACATCTGCTTTTGCAGTGCCTGGCAAACCAAAGCCAGCAAGGGCTACAGCTCCTTTTGCAGTTGACATGAACTTGGCTGGTTTGCAGCATGTCTAAGGAGTTACTGGGAACTGATCATCCCATTGAACATTGTTGTACTATTTAAAGGAAAATTGGTTTTCGGGCTGTGTGCAAATCCTCCTTGAAAGACAGCTGAACATACATTTAGACCTCGGCCTCGAGTCTGTAGGTGACTGTCTGCACAACTTCAACACTGTAGCAATGTCACAGCAACAGCTAGATTGCACAGGTATGACAGCAGGCATGTTTGAGGCAGAATCCATGCTTTATCTACTAAATTTCTTATCTGCTTTGGTGCTGAGCTCGCCTACCCTTTCTGTCTAATTTCAGCCTTCCATTTAATTGGACCAGGAGGAGAGTCTGCCATCAAGCACAGACTCAAGATTACTGTAAAGACCTACCAATGGAGTTCAGAGTCTGCACTGAAACACTTGTACATTTCCTCGTTAGTATAGTGGTAATTATCCCCGCCTGTCACGCGGGAGACCGGAGTTCGATTACCCGACGGGGAGGTATAGAAATTTTAGGAGGAGAAGGACCCGGGGGTGTTGGTTGACAGCCGACTGAACATGAGCCAGCAGTGTGCCCAGGTGGCCAAGAAGGCCAATGGCATCTTGGCTTGTATCAGAAACGGTGTGACCAGCAGGTCCAGGGAGGTTATTCTCCCCCTGTTCTCGGCACTGGTGAGACCGCACCTCGAGTACTGTGTTCAGTTCTGGGCCCCTCACCACAAGAAGGATGTTGTGGCTCTGGAGCGAGTCCAGAGAAGAGCAATGAAGCTGGTGAAGGGGCTGGAGAACAGGCCTTATGAGGAGCGGCTGAGAGAGCTGGGGTTGTTCAGCCTGGAGAAGAGGAGGCTGAGGGGAGACCTTATTACTCTCTACAACTACCTGAAGGGAGGTTGTGGAGAGGAGGGAGCTGGCCTCTTCTCCCAAGTGACAGGGGACAGGACGAGAGGGAATGGCCTCAAGCTCCACCAGGGGAGAATCAGGCTTGAGATAAGGAAAAACTTCTTCATGGAAAGGGTCGTTAGGCATTGGAACAGTCTGCCAAGGGAGGTGGTTGAGTCACCTTCCCTGGAGGTGTTTAAGGTGAGGGTGGATGAGGTGCTTAGGGGTATGGTTTAGGGATTGGTGGGAATGGTTGGACTCGACGATCCAGTGGGTCTCTTCCAACCTGGTTATTCTATGATTCTATGATTCTGTGAAAGGAAGCAACTTTCTTCTAATGGAAATACGAAATCTCTGCTTTTCAGAACAGAGAAAGACGGGGAAAAAAGCAAAATTATTCAAACACTACTTTTTACAAGCTTGTCTATCTCTTATATTTTTATGATAAGATAGCACCTTGGTCTATGTCTGTTTAACATAATGTTTTCAAACATTGGTGATCATCAAGAAATATGATCTGTATAGAGAAAAAGGGATCACGTATTTTTTAAGAACATGAAGTAGCGCTGTATTACACATAAACACTGAGCAGAAAACTTAGAATGTAATAATGAAGCAAGAAGTCATTTTATTAGCTCTTTGTATTCCCCCTTTTAACTGAAATCTGGAATTTGGCTTGAATTTATATTGTAGTTTAGACCTTAAGACATGGTGATAAATATTCCTTACGATCTTTAAGTAGAGTATTTCCTGAATACACAAAAGTGATAGAAGCCAAAGACAGAATTTGAATTTGTGCAGTACTTAGTTCACTACAACCACAGACAGGTGTGGGGGGGGAAAAAAAAGGCATTACCTTATTCTAGACTACAAAGTAATATAGTAATATGAAGCATGAAGCTTAGATAGTCTCTTATTGCTCTTAAGAGTTATAGATATTTTCAAAATTTAACTCTCAGCTGGATCTTAATTAACAATTCTGTGTTTTCCTTTGTAGGGAAAACAGTATTTCATACACTCCATCTTCAAACAAGCAAACACTGCATACTGTACTGTGGGTATGATATTCTTTGAATATCAAAGAAATTATTTTATTTTCAAAGTACTGAGGTACTGAATTCTGAGACCTTTGAAAATTCTTCCTATAATAAGGGTTCTCAGAGAAGAGCTCTTGCAAATCCTGTGGGTGCCAAATGTTTGAAAAAACAATCATTGTGTAATTTTGGAAATACAGTTCTAGACAGACAATACATTTTTTAAAAAAACTTATATGTTAAATATAGAATCATAGAATAACCATGTTGGTGAGACCCACCGGATCATAGAGTCCAAACACTCCTATCAAACACTAAACCATGCCCCTTAGGACCTCATCCACCAGTGCCTTAAACACCTCCAGGGAAGGTGACTCAACAACCTCTCTGGGTAGCCTGTTCCAGTGCTCAATCACCCTTTCCATGAAATTTTTTTTCCTGATGTCCAGCCTTAATCTCCCCTCCCAGACCTTGTGGCCATTCCCTCTCATCCTGTCACTTGGGAGAAGAGGCCAGCACCCTCCTCTCTACAACCTCTTTCAGGTAGTTGTAGAGAGCAATAAGGTCTCCCCTCAGCCTCCTCTTCTCCAAGCTAAACACCCCCAGCTCTCCCAGCCGCTCCTCATAAGGCCTGTTCTTCAGCTCCTTCACCAGCTTCGTTGCTCTTCTCTAGACTCACACCAGAGAATCAACATCTTTCTTGTGGTGAGGGGCCCAGAACTGAACACAGGATTCAAGGAGCGGTCTCACCAGTGCCGAGTACAGAGGGAGAATAACCTCCCTGGACCTGCTGGTCACACCGTTTCTGATACAAGCCAAGATGCCATTGGCCTTCTTGGCCTCCTGGGCACACTGCTGGCTCATGTTCAGTCGCTGTCAACCAACACACCCAGGTCCTTCTCCTCCTGGCAGTTTTCCAGCCAGGCTTCTCCTAGTCTGTACCTCTGCACAGGGTTGTTGTGCCCCAAGTGCAGGACCCGGCATTTGGCCTTGTTAAACCTCATGCCATTGGACTCTGCCCAGCAGTCCAGCCTGTTCAGATCCCTTTGCAGAGCCTCCCGACCCTCCAGCAGATCCACACTTCCTCCCAGCTTAGTGTCGCCTGCAAAATTGCTAAGGCTGCACTCAATGCCTTCATCCAGGTCGTTGATAAAGACATTGAACAGGGCTGGACCCAGCACTGAGCCCTGGGGAACCCCACTTGTAACTGGCCTCCAGCTCGATTTAACACCATTTACCACCACTCTCCAGGTCCGGCCATCCAACCAATTTTCCACCCAGGAGAATGTGCACCTGTCCAGGCCAGAGGCCGATAGTTTCCGAAGCAGAATGCTGTGAGAAACTGTGTCAAAAGCTTTACTGAGGTCCAGGAAGACACATCCACAGCCTTTCCCTCATCCAGCAGCCGAGTCACTTTGTCATAGAAGGCGATCAGGTTAGTTTGGCAAGAGCTGCCTTTTGTGAACCCACATTGACTGGGCCTGATCACCACTTCTCTTGCATGTGCTTCATGATAGCACCCAAGATCACCTGTTCCATGACTTTCCCTGGCACTGAGTTCAGACTGACAGGCCTGCAGTTCCCTGGATCCTCCCTGCTACCTTTCTTGTAGGTGGGCACAACATCAGCCAGCCTCCAGTCCAGTGGAACTTCCCCAGTCTTCCAGGACTGTTGGAAGATGATGCAAAGGGGTTTGGCCAGCACATCCGCCAGCTCCTTCAACACCTTTAGGTGAATCCCATCCAGCCCTATAGACTTCTGGGTGTCTAGTTGGGCTAGCAGGGCTCTGACCACCTCCTCTTGGACCATGGGAGCCTCATGTTGCTCAACAAGCTCAAGAACATTTCCTTCTTTTCTGTATACATACACATCAAAATTACATGGAGAGAGTTTGAATGAGTTTTGGATAATTTTGTAAGTTCATTATATTCCAGACTAAAAGGTCTTTTATATAAAAACAGAAAGAAATAATGTCAAATTAGGAGTTACATTTCCCTCACGGTGTCTGTATTTTAACATGGTACTTTTAGAATTACTGGTTAGTGTTTCTTAAGAACATAGCCTAAAGTAACTGGATTGTCATGTGCCTTGGCTGGCTCAATGTGTACCTCACAAAATACATTCTTTCTACAGGCTTGAACTTTTCATTGTAGCATATTTCTGCTCAGATATATGAAAAGCAATATGCAAATTAAAAAAATCCTTTTCCAAGGTGTCACATCCCAGATCCATGAGTCTCAAACTCGTGTCCAGGCCTCTTACAACCTGCACGGTGGAAAGAGAGTGGGGAATAAGAAGGGAAAGGGATTCAGGGTGATATGGAGTCTCGTTTATCTGTGCATCAGTCCAGAGGCTCACAAAGTCACTCTCAGTGCAATAATGAAAAGCAATATTTATTCTGTCTCCGACTAAAATAAACAGACCAAAGAATTTGGGTACACAGATGAGATATGGGGTGCAACTTCACAAGATTGCAGGAGAGCAGTTCCTAAACTGTTCAGATCACAATCTGATCCCTGAATGCAGACAAGGTTATTTGGATCCGATCCAACACACACACTGATATCAGATCAGGAAAACAGTAAGGTAATGGGAGGGCGAGAGAAAGAGAGAGAGAGAAGGGGAAAAAGAAAGAAATCCCCGCATCAATGGGCAGCAGCAATTCCTCAGGAACACATAGTTGCTGCAGCAGCTTCTCCTAGGCCACTTGGTCCAGGCTGCACCCATTGAAGTGATGAGTGAGAGTGCGCCAAGTAACATCTTGCAAATTCTTTTAGAAGACCAGTCCATGACCCATCAGCACATGGGAAGGGGGTGTCTTGCCACGAGTGAGCAGAAGGTGCTTTGGGATGGTCCAGCCAGGTGGGTGTGAGAAGGGGGGAGGCAGGCAGCACCCACCACTACACCTCCTCCCCCCATAGCAGCCATCTCAGGACCATGAGCTTGGCCAGGTGATGGGGAGTGGTGCTTTCTCCTGCACCTCCCTCCCCACAGAACCCAGCACCACAGACGAGTCCCTTAGGCAATACCCTAAGATCAGTCTTTGGGGATCATCTGCTGCTGTGCCACCTCTGTTATTCTTTGTGGGCACCACAAATCATGGGCACAAATGGCCACTCTTTCTGACCAAATATTTAAGGCAAAGAAAGAAGCAAAGTCGGACTTTACACAAGGTTGCTACCAGACCAAAATTTTGCTTTGCTAAAAATGTGTCAGAAAGACATGATGATAGGTCTTAGTAATTCTATGTCCCTGTAACTTTGGATATATGTGTAAGTACAAATTATAAATGCATTAACTGAGAATTATCTTGCTACAATATGAATTTAGGTGCCATATGTACTCTGAAGAAAGTGAAGGATTTGAAGCTTTGAACAAAGTTGTATAAAACCTTGTCTCAAATTCTATTCTTAAACTTTTCTGGATCAAGTTATAGTTTGTCAAAATTATTTTTGATTAAAGAAACTCACAAATTAATTCCTGTAATTATTACTAACTCAGTAAATTGTTTAGAAGCTTTAATTATGAATATTCAATATTTAAAATTCAAGCTGAATTGTGATTAAATAGAGTCCTAGTTCTGCTCCTGTGCTAGCTGAAAATAACACTTGGAATTAAGGATTTTAGAGTACTGAGAATACTCAGGCATAAAAGTTAAAAATTCTCAAGTTCTCAATATTTACATAAAATTCATTTTTCTCCTTTTGTTTAATAACCTTTTGCAGCTAGGGAATACTGATGACAGAGGAGAATAACTGGAGAAATTTGGGAAGAACTGAAAAGACATAGATAAAAAGTGCAGGGGAAGGCAAGAGATTTTGAGACTGAAAACTAAATACAGGTTGCATATGTGTGTGCTTGTTTGTGCAGTTTGTCTGTTTTATATATTTGTGTTTCTGTACATCTGTGCATATATATTTGTTAACATAAATTTGACCAGTTATTAACTCAGTGAATTTTAATCTAAATTTATTGCTATTAACAAATGCTTTGTGGCTTTCATAGTTTCATCCTTTCAGTCAATTTCATAGAGATTTGTCCAAGGTTAGTGGCACACAGCAATGGGTTGATATGATGAAACTTCATCCAGAACACATAAAGAAAAGGGCTAAATACTGTATTTTCTAGGACTGCAATGGCGTTGATACAGTATCAAACTCAATGTGCTAACATGGATTACCTTCTTCTCTCTGATCAGTTCCTGTGATGGAGTCAGTGGAGGGAGAAAATACCCTCTTTGTAAAACCTACTGAGGACTAGCCAGAAAAGTCTATTATTTACACCCACGTACTCCTACCAAACAATTTTAGAAAAGTTTAACTGGAGAGTAATTGCACAGTTCTCATAACAAAAATAAAATAAAATAAAAAATAAAATAGAGACCCAGTGAATCTTGTAATATTGTGTAGGGAAATAAAATCCATTTACTTCCCACTGAGTATAAGAAACAAGCCAGTGCAGATTGCTAAGGAATGTCCAATTACATGAACACCTTTGCCCTTTTTTTGAGTCTATATTCTACAAAAAGACAGGGAGACAAGCAGAAAAAGGAAGACTTAATAACATCTCATTCATGATGGTTTTCTGTATTTCATTTCCCAACTAATTAACCTTTTAGTGCAGAAAAAGTTCTACATTAAGAAGTACAGCATAACAATCAAACAACTCAGTTACTGAAAGACTGCTTCTTATTTCCTTTCTTTAGAAAAATCACATCCAAGCTCCATAAAAAATATTTCTGTACAACTTGTTTTCTTACCACTTAAAACCACCTTATATGTATGCAGAATTTAAGCTTAGAATTATTTTTTTATTTCAATTCCTAGGCTTTAACATCAAAAATGTTTGCCTGTCAACAGTATGTTATATAGAAGGATGCATGTTTTTTCATATTAAAAGCTGAAAAGTATATGAAAGGAGTTTATTATGTTCAGACCTGCTACATAAATTTAAATGTACATACATAATCTGGTAAGTTTCATTTTAAAGAAATGACACTTGAAATGTACAGAATATATATACACATATATAGGGTCTCTCCCTCCATACGTGCATACCCACACTCATATACACAATTTGCTTATAAATAAATATATATATGTATAAAAAGTATATTTATAGTAAAATTATATATGGGAAACATATATACATGTAAAGAGATGTGTAGATATGCTTTGTTTTTCATTCACTGCACAAAATGAATGAGACAAAGTATTGTATCTATGTTAGTCACAGACCACCTAGAAGTCTTTGTACCTGGTCATGCTCTCTGCATTACCAAAACACTTGGACATTTGACTCATAATGTAATCTAACTTAAAGAACATATAAGAAATGTCACTCTCAAAACTAGCTCCTTCTCGACGTATTTCTGAAGTGGCCACTCACTGAAAGAGAAATATCTCCTTGGTGAAATGCTTTACTGCTGCTTTCATTTTCCTGACAATCTATTTTGAAGACTTCTATAGTGACAGATATTCAAAAACTCTTTAAGATGAATATACTTCATTTAAAATCAGTCAGCTAAAAACCTATGAAATAAATCATTTTAATAGTTTGAGAAATTATAGTCACTATTATACAGGAAGTTGATATAACCAGATATGATTATTAAATGGATAACATGTTATGGTTGAAAGATTCCAGTAGACGTGTTATGCTGAAAACATTTATGGAAACAGATATCTTCCCACACACACACATATCTGCATTTTTTAGAAATAATACTTCTTTCCGACATTTGCAATGTTACATCTAACAGACAAGGACATTTAGGTGCAAATTTCAAAATAATTGAAATTGTCACTTCACAGCCAAAGGATCTTATTAATGGCAAGTAATAAATTGTTCCAAATATCTTTTTTTTCTCTGTTCCCAGAGCCAAGCTCCTGGGTGCATCATATTGTCCATTTCACTACTGCAAAGGACATAGCTTACATACAGCTGGTTTATATAGAAAAGAAGACAATTTAGATTAGCTGACACTGTTTTTAAGCAATACATATATCATCATCTATAGATACTTTTCTCAACTTCTGCTAGAGTCACAAGGATGACTTTGCTGACCTTGGGAGCTGAATCAGGACTACAATGCCCTTCAGCCAGTAAAGACATGGGCTGTACAGTTCTATATGGAAGAACAGCTTCAAACTGCCGCGTTTTTTTAGAGAAGCATTTCTCTAGAAAATCTCTCTCCTTCTGCAAGGGTTTAGGTCTGTCATGAAATACTACAGCACAGAAGCTTGTAGGTCAAAACAGGCACACAAA
The DNA here is from genome assembly GCA_033459285.1 of Clamator glandarius. Lineage (NCBI taxonomy): Eukaryota > Metazoa > Chordata > Aves > Cuculiformes > Cuculidae > Clamator > Clamator glandarius. Next base: position 9,662 of record JAUNZM010000066.1, read on the forward strand.
AGATGCAGCAGTATCAAGGCTTAGACACAGTGAGAAACTGGATTGACTTCTCTCTTCATGACAGCTACGCTACAACAAAAAGAAAAATAAGAATTCTGTAGGCATGTGCTATTTCAGTATAGTAGAGAAACATAGTAACAGCTCTAGCAGTGGAAGAAGATACTGTCATTATATTATTTGTCCTTCTTCAGATGTACAAGAACATGTCTAGTAGAAACTCCATAATAATTCATTTTGTTTCTTGTTGATGCCTAGGAATTTCCTACCAATTCATTTTGTTATACATTAGCTTTTTTACTTTATGGACTACATTTAGAATACTGGAAGATACGAATCCCACAGTTTGAAGATGCTATGCATATATTCCATCTTTCAAGCAGTGAAGATCTTTCAATATCTAATGAAACCAGTAGGTACTTAAGCATCTTTCAGGACTTAGCTCTACCATATCTTACTAAGAAAAATTAGATACAAAGTTGCTGCAAGAAAATAATTGGTACTCTAAGGATACAGAGGAAGTACACTGACCATGGAATCTGAGTCTGCTACACTGAAACTTCATAAGTGCAAGATTTTATGTCAGTACAATCAATTGCCAGGTATTTTTAAGAATCTAGAGGTTTTAATAATTGGTAATGATAATGAGGAGAATGTGTTTCTTCTTCTGTTAGATGTTTCTGTTTAGTTTGGAAAGATACCAAAGTGTAAGTTTTATTTAAAAAATATAGATGCTGTTAGATTAATTTCTAAATTATTGTGTTCTAAATTGTTTTAATTGATTCTCTTATTCAGACGAGTTTGAAGTTTAACATCAGAGCCTCAGTGGAAGAATAGCCATGGATTAAAGTACCGGTCTGGCCTATGCGCTACAGCGCAAAATCTTCACTTGCCTTGAAACACATATATAAAGCTAAAATTTTGACAAAAAAAGTAAAAAAAATAATCAAGTCAGTACTGTGAAAATATTTAATTTATTAATGACCAATTTTCAAAGTATAATTTGAAGTGTATGAGTGTATACAGACTAATGTTTCCCTTGAGAGGAAAGATTTGCCTCAGTATATGTGGTCCATGTAGTTGGCTTTTTTACTGCCCTTAGGAGACAACATGCCCAGCAATATCAAAGGATTACAAATTAACTTTTAAAGAACAGTGGCCTTTTAAATATTTTATTCAGTAGCAATTATAAAATTAAACTCTCTTTTGTTAGGATTTCTTTTTCCATCTTTGGAAACACAGTTTGGAACACACCCGAAATTGTGAAACAGCTGAGTACAGATGACTTCTGGAACCTTAGACTTCTACATTTATAGTTTCCCCAATCTATAATGGGGGACTCTTCTGGTTTCAGAAAACCCCCAAATCCTGGGTGTCTCAGAGTGATTTGGAGAAGTTAGATATCCTATTTCTTGTCAGTATGTAAGATAAAAAACTGAAATTTTCTTAAGCTCTTCAGAATTTTCTTTCTGACAGTAATGTAATGAATTCTCTTTTTTTTTTTTATGATGGACCAGAACAAACATTTTTAAGATGTTGGTGCTTCACATGGAATAGAAACTTGATTAATTTTACCCAGAAGGAGCTGTGATGGTTTAAAATGAAGTTGTTATTATTATGAAAGTCTATGGCAACAAATGGACATGTTAACTTGTAGTTTCAAATCTCTGCCTCCACAGTGGAGTAAAGCAAGAAAACACATAATGCTGGGAAGTGGTATTGTGCCACTGAAATAGGAACATGCTGGAAGGAAGATTATCTCTGAAAATGCCTAATCTATAACAGGAATTCTGAAATAAAATAGGCTTCAAAACTAATATAGGTATAGAATGATACTCACATGGTATCTAGGTGTTGATTAATATATTACTTGGTAATCACTGAATAAAACTTGTTAGGAAATTCTTATACCAGGACCTCTTGGACTGAAAAACAAACAAACAAGCAAAACGGGGGAAAAAAAGCAAAAATCAACCAACCAACCAATGAACCAAAGCCACTCAAGCAATTAATTTAAAGCAAGATATAAAAAACATTAAGAGTGTAGAAACACTAAAATGGATACTTTTATTATAAGCTAGGTCTAAGCATGACTTGAAGTTTCTGAATGATATATTTATCTTCTAGCAGTCCTAAGAGTGGAAGTTTCATAGTATAAAAGGTATGTGATCTTCTGTTGCAATTGCTTGATGGGCATGCAAGATCTGATTCAGATTTTATTGCATTTAGGGAAGCTTTGAAAGGAATGCAAAAATGTAAAGAAGAAATTTTTTCCTTCCTGTGTCCTTTTGTCCCTGAAGGTTAGTACGTCATTTAGCTTAATGGTCCATTTCACTCCAAGATCAGTGACTTAACTGGAGCCAAGCCTCACACAGTGAACAGTGATACTAATAAGAGCAAATAACCAATTATATTCAAGAACTGGATTGAACCAGTAACCATTCATTAGCAAAAAAACATTTAGGGTATTCATGAATGATGCTTAGAAGAAAAAATTGTCATAAGCATTACTATTATAAGTAGAACTAGTTCGTAAAATATCTTTAAAATTAAAGCAGAAATGGGCAAAGCCAATAAAACCAGGAGACAGATGAGGAAGAGGAGGAGGTGAGGAAGTCAGGAGTTAGTGCTTGGAAGTTAGTTTTCTACAGAAGTGCTAGATAATGTTAACTCAGAAGAGAAGAGGTAAGCAAATGGAGTGGAAAAAAACAGAAATAAAATAATAGTCCTTAAACAACTTTGAGTAAATGTGTGTTTTTCTCCCCTACAGCTTCTGAAATTTTTTGCTAATTCTGTGGCATCTTATACATCAGTTATGAACATTAATGTTTAGGAAAATTATAACTCAAAAATATGGTTATATATTTACATAAATTGCAAATATACAATGTTTCTATGCAGTGTTCTTTATGCTGTGTATTTGTGGAATTAAAATTTCAATTCAGGCTTTCAGCCCAAGGCTCTGGAGACAAAATTCATCCTGTACTGTATCAGTATTTGAAGATAAATAGTGGAAACAAAGTCAGATTTGACAGGATCTAACAAATGCCTGTGTTCATTTCCCCCAACACCAGCTTTGGGCACCCCCTTGGGAATCCCATAGTGGGGAGACAGCAGGGCAGGCAGTCCTGCATAGAGGAAAGGTCATGTATGGGATCAAAGAAATAGAAACTGTTGAGAAAATCACTGTATTTTTTTTATTTATACTAATAGTGACTTTTAACAAGAATTTTAAGGTTGAAAGAATTTTGTGCATAGTTATGAATTAAAAAAATATTCTGATAATTTTTAAGCTGTAACATGCATCTTACTGATCACCACTCCAAATTCATTTATTTTAGATGTATTAATCGCTGTTCACAGGTCTGTGTGCAAATCCACTCAATTTTTTCATAACTTTAGTTTTTAATGCCAATATAGATATTCTTTCATTGGAAAGAGGGGTAAAATTGAGTTAAATAAGAAATGTTTTTAGCTGTCAAATATAGACAGAATCAAATTGTAACAGCTTCATCAAATAATTTAGGACCTGATCAATAATAAAGGGACTCGGTACAATTATAGTATATTCAGATGTGGCCCAATGTGCGTTATTATCCTGTAGCTGTTCCCTTTTCCAAACTGATGGAGAACTTGGCATTTCCCTTTAGTAATAGGTAACTTGAATTATAAGGCCCTGGGCCTAACAGTTCTAATTTAAATCTTTTTTTAAAACAGTTTAGCAAACTTCCACTCCAACAGAGTCGTGGAGAGATTTAATTGTATATGTATATACTAAATTAGACTTGTTCATCCATTAGGAATAGAATAGGTATGTCAGATGACAGCAAATTTTCTAGTGAAGCCAGCAAATCCTATAGGACAAAGTCATGTCAGCATTTTAATGAGACAAGAAACCTTGTCAAGACTCTTTCACCTCCAGGGAAACAGGATGCAAATGTTGTACATATTCTTCTTATGAGTAGTTATCAAGTTTAAATTTCTTTTACCTCAATGAAATCACATTGAGTTAATTATAATTTCATTTCCTGATCCAGAACCATTTAACTTACTCTTATATTAATGCTGATACCATGCATATACTTAATCTTGCCTATATTTTTCTTTTATGGCAAAACCAAGGATGATCTGCATATCAAATTTAAATACAGTACATGACATTGGGGTTTGTTGTGTTTTTCTTTTTTAAATCTTTTTTTTTTTTTCAAATCAGAATATTTTCATAACCACATGAAGAGAATTTTGTTGTTGAAACCTGATGGCTCATGCTTTTTCTCATGCCCTTTTCTCCACGTCTGTTATGCTGCGTGTATCTGAAAACAGTTTTTCATGGTTATGTAGGCTGCACAAATATCTCCAAAGATAAATCCTTGATGAGTGCATCACTAAATAGATTGAAAAGAAAATGATATGCTGATGTGGATTGCAAAGTCATATGGAATTCCTCTACAGAGGATTTTTCCTACTTAGTGAACTCTAGTAAAAATGTTTGAAGATGTTAAGTTTTTAGGAATTATTTTTCAAGTACAGGCACGATAAAAACAGATCACTAGTGTATAGCTTTCCCAGATATGGTTTTACTCAGTAACAAACTTTCCCTCTTCAATCACTGCTGTGGAATTTTTGCATCTGTTTTTCTCTTGAATGTATCTCAGAAAAAAAGGGCTGGATTCTGATCTCATTTAAGCTAGAGGTATCTAAAGCAACCCTACTAAAATCAATGGAGATTTCATCTTATGTCAACCTGTTTCTTTCTAACTTTCTCCTAGGTGATGATGGAAATGTCCTTATTTTTGGTGGGTTTTTTTTTATATTTTAAAATACATATCAGTTGATTAGGTTTGGAGTAATGAGAAATACATAGTTTTGATATAATTATTTGGAATAATACTATTGCTCATGTATTAGCAATATGCCTTAAGAATCATGGTAAAGTATTTCATGTTAAACTTCATGCTGCTCTGGCCTAATCTGTCACCTCTACTCAGTGTACACACTGTAAAGATAGCTCAGGTAGCTCTCTGCTGTGGCAGTCTCTGCTGTGTAGGTACAACCTCTGACAGGTTTCTTGGGTTTGATCTTGTCATATACGAAGCTGCAGGAGCTGCTAAAATTTTCTCAAGATTTCCAGAACTCTGCGTAGGCTATTTCTCATACATACCATCATGTGGGTGTTTACTTAGCATGACATAGCTTCAAACCATCATTGCCTTTTATCCCCTACGCAGTCTGAAGGCGTTTGACAATGCCTTCCTGATTCAAAAGTGAGAAAAGAGAGACTTATCTAACTATATTCTCTAGGTCTTTAGCAACAGATTAATCAATCACTCCAGTACAGCAGTAACTACAATATTCTAATAATTATATTTTACTTTTCCCTACAACAAAGCAAAGAAATTTTCAGCTTTTCATGTTAAACCAAGGAGTAATTTCTACAAAGGCAGATGGTTACAAGATGTAAGTCTGATCTCATACTCATTTTGTCCTGTAGTAGTGCAAATTCTCGACTACTGGATGAGGGAAAGGCTGTGGATGTATCTTCCTGGACTTCAGTAAAGCCTTTGACACAGTTTCTTACAGCATTCTGCTTCAGAAACTGTTGGCCTCTGGCCTGGACAGGCGCACACTCTCCTGGGTGGAAAAATGGTTGGATGGCCGGACCTGGAGAGGTGGTAAATGGTGTTAAATCCAGCTGGAGGTCAGTAATAAGTGGGGTTCCCCAGGGCTCAGTGCTGGGTCCAGCCCTGTTCAATGTCTTTATCAACGACCTGGATGAAGGCATCGAGTGCACTCTTAGCAAGTTTGCAGATGATACTAAGCTGGGTGGAAGTGTGGATCTGCTGGAGGGTCAGGAGACTCTGCAAATGGATCTGAACAGGCTGGAATGCTGCGCTGAGACCAACACCATGAGGTTTAACAAGGCCAAATGCCGGGTCCTACACTTGGGGCACATCAACCATGTGCAGTGCTACAGACCAGGAGAAGACTGCCTGTGAAACTGTCTGGAAGAGAAGGATCTGGGGGTGTTGGTTGACAGCGACTGAACATGAGCTCAGGTGTCCAAGAAGGCCAATGGCATCCTGGCTTGTACCAGAAATGGCTTGACCAGCATGCCCAGGAGGTATTCTCGCTCTGTACTTAGCACTGATGAGACTGCACATTGAATCCTGTGTTCAGTTCTGGGCCCCTCACCACAAGAAGGATGTTGATTCTCTGGAGCGAGTCCAGAGAAGAGCAACGAAGCTGGTGAAGGGGCTGGAGAACAGGCCTTGTGAGGAGCGGCTGAGAGAGCTGGGGTTGTTTAGCCTGGAGAAGAGGAGGCTGAGGGGAGACCTCATTGCTCTCTACAACTAACTAAAAGGAAGGTGTGGAGAGCAGGGTGCTAGCCTCTTCTCCCAAGTGACAGGGGACAGGACAAGAGGGAAGCCAGGGGAGATTTAGGCTGGACATTAGGAAAAAATTTTTTATGGAAAGGGTGATTGAGCACTGGAACAGGCTGCCCAGGGAGGTGGTTGATTCACCTTCCCTGGAGATGTTTAAGGAACGGGTTAACAAGGTGCAAAGGGGCATCGTTTAGTGTTTGATAGGAATGGTTGGACTAGATGATCCTGTGGGTCTTTTCCAACCTGGTAATTCTATGATTCTATGATCCTATGATTCTATAAAAGTGAACAGTTTTGTCAGTATGCATAGATTCCTGGCTGTATATTTTTCTTTAGAATGCACTGAGATGATAAGCTTCCAGGAACTCAGTCCAACTCAAATATCTGCCTTCATCCAGGAGAAGATATCAGGACTGCATACCTTTTTCATAATTTTATTATTTTACAGCTCACTTCTACATGGAGCCACAGAAATCTAAAATTTAAAATGTTTATTAAATTCCCTATCCCTCTGGCTACCAACATGACAGTTGCTTTACTGGATCAAGAGCAATTTGCCTTCTTGAAGACTGACTTTGGGAAAAACAAATCAATTCTTGTACACCAAAACTTGCTATAAACATGAACCAGAACAGCTTAAGCTTTGATATATGCTCATTTGTCTGAAGTAATGCAACCCTATGTGCTTTTAACATTTACTTAAAGACTACATTTCTGAAGATAGAACTTCATCTGAAAAGTATCTTTGTGTTTTAGCTGTATTTCTCTTGAAGTTGCCATAAGAAGATAAAAGTAATCCAAGGAGTAAGTAGCTCTAAATCAAATAACTGGAGAATGGAGGACATCTTCTGTGAAGACAACTTTCTTCAAGTGTTTTCATTTAATATTGATTTTAAAAGAGGTACAGTGTTCTGTGCCTTAGGATACACTGAACAGAAACTGACATATTAAAGAGTGGAATCAATACCAAAAGAAACTCTAGTGACCCAAATTTCAGCTTGTACTCCTTACTTATTCATAAAAATTCTTCAGGATGTTAAGTTTTTAACTAGTGAATTTAATATGACCAGTGAAATCTAACTTACCATGTACATAATGACATACACGCTGGACTTTACATAACAATCTTCTTTCAGAAAAAGAAAAATATTAGCAAAATGGTTCAGACATCACCTTTTGTAATTTAAAACCTCTCATAATTTCTTAAGAAACAGAGTGTAAACTTTGTAAGTGCAATGGTGCAAGTGATCCACCTTACATTTTACATAGTTTCTGTGCAACCTATACCTTTAGGCAGCTTCTGATGTGACAAATGTAACAGGTGCATTTTCTTTTTATGTCCACTTTAAAAGAAAATTTAAGATGCAGCTATTTTTAGAAGTTATTTCCCTGAAAGATCATTTAGTAATTTACTTCATCTTTCTTCCACTCTTCCTTTCCTTTGTAAATACCATCCCTTAATAGCGAAATATATTCCCATATCCACACAGCATTTCAGTATCAACCATAACCATTTTCACCGTACTTCACTGGATGCATAGTTTCTCTGTGTCTTTGGAGGGTACAGTCTATAACAGACATACTCAGAGAAAAAAAAAACCACTAGTTGCATAAGGACAATCAAAACGATCTGTAAGATCTGAAAGACCCAGCTACATCTGCATTCAAGACCCCCAATTATCTCTGTTTTACAAGATATGAAACATAAGGTTTTATTTCTGAACACACTCTCCAGTTTATCAACTAGATAATATTTAGCTGCTGGTAAGTCTAATTGGAGAATGAAGGCTGGAATTCAAGATCCATGGTCAGTCATCCAGTAAATCCAAGGGCCTGACATGGGAAAATTTCTCATCTAGTATGTACTTCATTTTGTTCATATTTTCTTGACTTTATTGCTGTTGTACCACAGAACTCTGGAACAGGAGAAACACATAGTGCTATCATCATACATTGACTATCTGAAGTCACTAGACAAAAAGTAGGTTTAATCTGTGATAATTACTGAGTTTCATTCAAATATGATTGTAATTTATGGAGCAATATCTTAGCTAGGTGATTAATTGATCGAAGATGTCTTCCTAGAAGGGCAAAATAATCAATACACTTTAGCATCGAGGGGTTATAGTCGCTACAATACATCACAAATTAATGCTTCTTGGTCCCATTTGTCCCAAGAGTTAGTAATAAATAAACATTAGGCCAAAGTTACAGTGTCCTTATAATAAACAAACCTGATTTAGGAGAATAAATTTGAACCTACCTTTCAGAAATTTGGCCTGTAAAAATTTGTGATCCTAACTAGAATTTGTTACATCATAATGTTTATTTTATTACACTTATTCTTTTGAAAGATAATAAGATTTCAGTGGTAGCAACAGCCTAGTAAGCCTGTCACTGCAGCTGCTTGTCAAACAAAGTAACAGCATTTTTACATTGGTACCTTTAGGCAAACATCTGATTGCGCTTCTCAGCATTTCCTGATGCACTTATGTTTGCAGGGCAAAGCAGAAACTTCAAGAATCATCATGAAAGTGCTTCAAAGAGCGACAGGAAGCTTGTCATTTTAGGAAATCAAGAGCCCTTTAGAAGATACAGGTCATGAGAAATTCTTCAAGGCTAACAAAAGTCTTTAAAAGCCTAGTTATACTACATAATGCTAATAATAATCTAGTTGATAGAATCAAAGAATCACTAGGTTGGACAAGACCTTTGAGGTCATCAAGGCAAACCATACCTGTTCACTACTAAACCACATCCCTAAGCTCTTCACCTACCCATCTTTTAAACACCTCCAAAGATGGTGACTCAATCACCTCCCAGGGCAGCCTGTTCCAGTGCTCGATAATCCTTTTGGTGGAGAAATATTTCCTATTCTACAATCTGAACTTCCCCTGGTACAGTTTGATGCCATTCCCTCTTGTCCTATCACCTATCACTTGGGAGAAGAGACCAACACCAGCTCTCTACAACCTCCTTTAAAGTGGTTGTAGACAGTGATAAGGTCTTCCCCCATTGTCCTCTTCTCCAGGCTAAATAACCCCAGTTCCCTCAACCACTCCTCATTAGACTTGTTCTCCTGCCCCTTCACTAGCTTCATCGCTTTTCTCTGGACACACTCCAGAACCTCAATGTCTTTCTTGTAGTGAGGAGCCCAAAACTGAACACAGCATTTGAGGTGCGGCCTTACCAGTTCTATGTCCACTTTCTTGGTCCAGCTGGCCATGCTGGTTCTGATACAAGTCAAGATGCTACTGGCCTTCTTGGCCACCTGGGCACACTGATGGCTCATGTTCAGTCATCTGTCAATCAACACCCCCAGGTCATTCTCTGACAGGCAGATTTCCAGCCACTCTTCCCCAAGCCTGTAGCACTGCACAGGGTCATTGTGCCTCATGTGCAGGACTCTGCACTTGGCCTTGCTAAACTTTATCCCTTTGGCCTCATCCCATTGATTCAGTTTGTTCTGATCCCTTTGTAGAGCCTCCCTACCCTCCAGCAGAACCTTTCTGTCCAGCTCAGTGTCATCCAGGAACTTACTAAGGGTACATTCATTCCTTTCATTTAAGTCATTGATAAAGATATTGGAAAGAACTGGACCCAGCCCCGAGTCCTGGGGAACACCACTTGTGACCAGCCTTCAGCTCGATTTAACCCCATTTACCACAACCCTTTGGGCCTGAACATCCAGTCAGTATTTCACTTGGCAGAGGGTATGCTTGTCCTGTGGTAGAACATTTCTCAATTAGAATACTGTGAGAAACATTGTTAAAGGCTTTACATAAGGTCCAATACAATATATCCACTTCCTTTCCCTCATCCGTTAAGAGTGTCTCCTTCGCATAGAATACGATCAGCTTATATTGGCAGAACTCCTTTCGTAAAACCATACACAATACAAATCCAAGCTAAACTCTAGCAGGTGGCAAGGGTAGTGGGAAAGAGTGAGTTTTGCTGAAGAGCCTTTCCAGCCCTGTTCAATGTCTTTATCAATGACCCGGATGAAGGCATTGAGTGCACCCTTAGAAAGTTTGTGGATGATGCTAAGGTGGGTGGAAATGTAGATCTGATGGAGGGTCGGGAGGCTCTGCAAAGGGATCTGAACAGTCTGGACAGCTGCGCTGAGACTAATGGTATGAGGTTTTAACAAGGCCAAATGCCGGGTCCTGCACTTGGGGCACAACAACCCTGTGCAGTGATACAAACTAGGAGAAGTCTGGCTAGAAAGATACCTGGAGGAGAGGGACCTGGGGGTGTTGGTTGACAGCCGACTGAACATGAGCCAGCAGTGTGCCCAGGTGGCCAAGAAGGCCAATGGCATCCTGGCTTGTATCAGAAACGGTGTGACCAGCAGGTCCAGGGAGATTATTCTCCCTCTGTACTCAGCACTGGTGAGACTGCACCTCGAGTACTGTGTTCAGTTCTGGGCCCCTCTCTGCAAGAAAGATGTTGATTCTCTGGAGTGAGTCCAGAGAAGAGCAACAAAGCTGGTGGAGAGGCTGAGAGAGCTGGGGTTGTTTAGCCTGAAGAAAAGGAGGCTGAGGGATGACCTTATTGCTTTCTACAGCTGTGTGAAAGGAGGTTGTCGAGAGGAGGGAGCTGGCCTCTTCTCCCAAGTGTCAGGGGACAGGACAAGAGGGAAGGGCCTCAAACTCCCCCAGGGGAGATTTAGGCTGGACATCAGGAAAAAATTTTTCACAGAAAGGGTCATTGGGCACTGGAACAGGCTGCCCAGGGAGGTGGTTGAGTCACCTTCCCTGGAGGTGTTTAAGGCACGGGTGGATGAGGCGCTGAGGGGCATGGTTTGGTGTTTGGTAGGAATGGTTGGACTCAATGATCCGGTGGGTCCTTTTCAATCTAGTGGTTCTGTGATGTAGAGGGTCAGGCACAAAAAAATATTGAAAAATTGTTGGAAAAGGAGATGATGTGAGCATATTAGATGGAATAGAAAGAAGAATAACTGATCAGAAATGAGTGTTACGGAATTAATATGGACACGAGGGAACACAAGTCTGGAAAAAATGCATATTTCTAGAAGGACTTAATGACTTAGTAAGGAAGTCGATTTTCACAGCCAATTTTCAGAAAGTTAGAACTAAAATAGTAATGACTCAAAGGAGAAGGGCAAGAATGATGTTTGTAATAGGCAGGAAGGAAAATAATGAAGATACTGGATAGATTTTACATTGAGTGGTCAGATAGAGGCAGGGAAATACAGAAAGTATTCTCCATGTTTACATCCAGAGTCAGACTGAAGGATGCTGAACATTTTTTACAAAAAGTCAGAAAAGGACAAAGAATCTAAAACCTGAGATTTTTTTTCATTTAATTTTTAGGAGAATTAAGTGAAACAAATCAATAATATATGTAATAGAATTAATATTACTGATGAGGAATATGAAGTTCTGGGAATCATGCAGCTACATATGGTAAACAGTTTGTAAGAGACAGCATCTACCCTGAGAGAACATACTATCTCCACAGAAAATTGGTGACACACAGGAATAAAAATCAACTCAGTTTTGCAAACAGGAAAGCTAAACTCATTCAGCCATCTAATGGTAAATCACCTCATATATTGAAATCTTTTAAATTTGAGTGTATACATAGTTAAGCTCTACTGAATTGCATGGAAAAAGTAGAAACATTGATGTGCATCCTTGTCTAGTAGAAGCACTGACAGGGAGAGAATGATTAACCTTCTATTAGTGCTTTTATTTATGGTGCAACTCTTCCAAAAAAAGACATGGAGAAGAATTAAATTTCAATAAATAACACTGAAAGAAACCTTATTTTTTTAAGTTAGCTGCTAGCATCTAAACTTAATACAATTACAGAAATAGTAGTTATAGTAGGAAAAATATTATTCCCACCTTGAAATAGGAATGTCCACATGGGAAACATATTATTGAATAGCTATTCCATATTGACTGTTTCCATAATTCCAGATAGTTCAACAATTAGAGTCTGTGTATATGGTAAGTAAGAGAGGGAATTTCTTTCAGTGCTCTCAGTCACAAAGTCAAAGCAGAAAAAAGCTAACAAAAGATTAATTATAAGATTATGTATGGAAGTTATCAAAGTTCAAAACCATAGAGCTAAAAATAAATGTATTTATTCAGATACCAGGCAATTTTAGAGCTCAAGTAATCATTCCTTATAATAGAATTTTCCTTAAACAGCGAGTATAGCCCTACTTCATGATTTCATGGTGTCAATATCATAATTGGCACCCTAGCAAATCTCTGTTAGAAATGTAAGGGATTTGTGAGATAAATTTTTTTATCTGAAAGCAGAAGATTTTTAATAAAGCACTTAATCACATAATTTTTCATTAGACTTAATGACCTTTTCTGTTACCACTTTCTTAATCTGTTCTACCAAATATAGATATATATATAAGAAACCATTGAAGACTTGCATTCTGAAAGTCAAAATTTAAATATTCAGAAATAAAAAAATAGCAGTAACAAATACATATTCTAAACTTTCCAATCATGTTCCACAATACAAATAATCTGAGACTATTGTTCTATTCCATTAAATGTTCACCTAAGGAAAATATTGCACACTTCAGTCAAGTCTACACCCTAGTGTAATGAAATTTGCCACTTTAGGCTACTGCCCATTAATATTAAGAAATAAAATCACCAATTTGGAGTGATTATTTGTGCTCACCTATTTTTAAATATTTTTTCTATTCCGGGAAATCTAATGTTTTCTATATAATAGTACCACTTGAGCAGTGAAATGTTTCAGAAAACATATCTTTTTCTACTCAGCACAGTAATTGTTGTCATTTATAGAAGCTGTAAGTATTTGAAATCTGAATCTTTTACCAATAAGGATGGGTTGGAATTATGTGACTGTTAATTATTTCTGAGCTTGACAATTGTGTTTGGAGTTTGAAAAACAAAGAAGCAGCTCTTTTCTTTAGATTGTCTTATAATCAGCAAGTAGGTCTCTAGCACTGACTAAAGAATTTATACAGGCAAGACACCAACTTGATGTTCAGTAGAATTATATTTATTTTCTTTGTTACAATTTTGTTTGCATCCATGGGAAAGTCATTAAGCAAAAAATCTCGATTCCACTGAAATCAATAGTAAACTCTCATTGATCTACTGAAGTCCCCATTCAATTTACCTTTGTTGTTTACTTTTTCTGTCAGTAAAATAGAAATAGAATCCCACGTCTTTTTTTCTTTTCTATATAAATTGTAAGAACTTCAGTGTGCAGATTCTCATTCAGACATAACATATATTTAAATATTTTAAAAGTGATTTTTTCACTTCCTTTTTACCTTCTTGATTTGCACACTTATCAGAATAAAGATGAAGTCTATGGATATAAATATACATATTTATAAAGCATATACAACATTAATTTTGTGAAAGCAGGTTTTGATGTGTACATTCTTGGATGTACATATGTATTAGCAGCACTCAATCACATGGATCCAAATCCTCATCTTTCAAAGCATACTCAAATACAAAGGTGCAAACAAACCTGAGGTCATCTACCTGCATTCTAACCTGGCCAGAAATGAATCACTTCCGTGCTTTCCAATAGAGGGCGGAATAGGGCCACAACACACCCAGACAAATATACTGTGAATTTAATTTGCGGATATATGTCTCCTGATTCAATGTTGCCCTGTCTCCATTTGCATCCACCTACCTCTACATCCATTCTTTATAACTTATATTAATCACATCTGTCAGTATACTTAAATATACTGGAACTTTAGGGTTACATTCATTTATTTAACATTATTTTTAAAAATCCATTTATTGCATTTCCCTGTGCAATGATAAGGAATCCGTCTGCAATAGTTTAAATGGAGAATTATATTGAATATTTTTGGGGAATTTTTTTCTACGCTCATTGATATTTTGTTGTAAATACGTTTACAATGAAGTGTTTAATAATGTTTATTTTAATTTTTAATATTTTTTTCACAACCAAAATTAGAGATAAATCTTTTATTACTTTTCCTTCTTCAAGTGAAGAGGAGTTATGTAATTACTGTGGGGTTGGTTTCTATGGGATGGCAGAGAATATTTTATTATTTCATTTTATTTACACGTTTAAGGAAGTATAACATAATGACCACAGAAACACTCCACGGTCTTAATGTATGACATCTATATAATGCCCTGAAAGAAAAGATACCATGAAATATATATTTTAATGTTCTTTTCCAATAAGGTTACTGTTTTGTTGTTCCACATTTTGAAAAATCACAGGAGGTATGCTCACCAAACCCATTAACAAATAAAGTTTGTGCTCACACTTCCTGCACACTGTTTTGAAAATTGATCCCTAAGGGCCTAATTAGCTATTATGCACTTTTCCTACTGAAAAAAAAGGAAAAGAATATTCTCTGCTTAGAATAACTTAACAACTAAAATCTTCCAGAAGATTTAATCTCTCTTATTCAGTATCTCAATTCAGAATTAAGCAAATCCCTCAGGGCTCAATCCCAGCATCCACTGAAAAGACCACACAGATTAATCCAACTAGTTATCAGTATTTGTCATCTGCATAAAAAGCTGCAAATTCAGCATGTGTTAATTCTTCCAGATGCTAGGTGCTCTTAATTTAGGCTGATATTAAGGGTGAAAAGGAGAACCTCAAACTTTCAAAAGAATGAACTGAAAGTTTAGATGCTTATGTAGTACATTGGAATAAAAGAAGACAACAATGAATACGAGGAGTAAGCAGAAAGTAGTGGTATGATTACAATGACTTTGAAGTCTCACTTTAAGAATTCGTCCACAGCGATTAGCAAGTAAGTGCTCAGCTCCACATAAAACATAGGACAAGGAATGTCCCTCATTGAAATGTTTCTGAGTGTGGGACTTCAGAAAAATATTACCCAAAATGTTTCGGACAGTATTTTTCTTGATTTTGATGTCTGTTGACTCCCATTAGCTTGCGCTTTCACATTGTCCTGTTGAACCATGAAGAAATGTGCTTTACATAAAGATCCAAATTCTTGCCTTTCCTAATTACTATCTACTCCTTTGCAGGTGGAATTCTCAAAGCCAGTTATCATCATAAAAGTGAATTTTACCAAGAAATCCAATTATCTGTTTGATAAATGTTGGGCTTTGGGATGTTTATTCCCTGCTAAGAACAAAAAAAATAAAACCATGCTATTAAAAACCAAAAATGATATTAATACAGTGCTTAATTCTAATACTATACTTTTCAGAAAACAAATAAACAGTAGATTTTCATTGTGATTCAGACTTCTTACAGGTTAATAGAGCATTTTAAAACTACTGTAGAATAAAAATAATTAATAGCAAGTTGCTCTTGAAGAAAAAATAAATCAAGATGTTCCATTCTGACAAAGGATTAAATGAAATATTTTGGGCTTAATGATGTAAAAATATCCAAACCCAAAATTTGCCAAAATATATATCTTTCCTAAAAATATTTTATTTTCAACAAAATTTCCTCTTATGTAAAAAATATCTTTTGAGAAAACTTAAATGAGCAAAATTATTTGAAACATATCTAGTATGATACTAAGAAATATGATCTCCTAGCTTAATTTGAAAGTGAAAGTATCCCCTGTTAGAAGATGGATTCCAGAAATGTTATGGCACAGTTTGAAAAATTATTTAAGCAATGCAGAATTGTATATTTTGAAGGTTAAACCTGTGTGTTGACCAATAAGTAGACCACAATAATTTTAGAGAAAGAAAAATGTTAAACTACTTTGAGTGGTAGATTATGTAGAATGGTAGATTAATTGTAGGTTTTATAACATGGCACTCTAGTTCAACAAAATACTTATAAATTGCACATTTTAGTGACATCTACGCCATTAAATGATTAATTAGCGTTAATAATAGTGGAAACACTCAAAGAATAAATGGCAGTGTTTGATTTGTTTCTTTCTGTAATCATATAATCATATACAAAATAAAACTTAAGATTAGCACTGAAGTAGCGTAATCTTGTCACTACAGAATACAAATGAGTTACACATGGTTACCCAAATATGAGTACAGCACTCTAAACATTTCACCCAATTTACTTTTTTATTAAATCACATTAAAAAGAAGAAGAGCCATTCTGAGTCCAAGCATTTTTAGTTAGTTTAAAAGGCTATGGCAAAACAGCTTTGAAGCATAATTCATTGCCAATTCATTTCCATTGTTGACTCATCCATAATAGATATAAATCTGATTTTCTGGAATAGTGATTCCAAAAGGGACTCTGTGTTCATTTATAAAACACTGAGGAAAAAAATCAGTGATAAAGACATGTTTTCTCTTTGTTTCCTGATAATTAGTGTTTCTCCTACATATCAGCCTAGCTAAACTTATCCCTTGGTATTACTACTGATTTAAACATAGTTCAGACATGAAGAACTTCAGCTTGGATTTTGTTTTAACAAAGAATTTCATTTTAATGCCAATGCTGTATGATACTTTTATTGTAGAAAGTAGCAAGCAAAGCGGAGTGAGAGATAAACACAGTAGAGAATCATATGTACTATAAGCACTAAAGGGGTAAATGGCATGTTTTTTCTGATGGAAATCCACATAAAATTAAATACACAGAGCAGCATTTCATGATATCTTACATATTTTTCAATTTAATCTCATATTCTAGCTTCACATTTTATATTCTCCTAGCTACTAAATGTTTAAAATTACTTGCACTTATTGTGTGTTTTGCAATTATAATAAGGTTGAATAATTATACAGAGAGAATTTTGCCATTTATTTCTAATTTGATAGATACTTTCCCAAAAGCATAAAATCAAATAAAATCATCACAATTCTAAGAAGGGGTAAGGATGCAAAAAGCTATTTATAATTAAGTAAAAATAATCAAACTCTTATCAACCTCCTGTTAGTTTAAAAAAGTGAACAGTGGGTGGAAATTTATACTGGCACACAACAGTGAAAAAATGAGTGAATGTCAGCAGTATTTAATGAAAAACAATATTAAAATTATGTGAAATATTAGTTAAGAATACATCTCACATGATATCTTATAACTGCTACTATTTTGAGAGATGAGAAGATTTTAATTATCAATTGTTTCCAGGGTGCTCCAGTCTCTGGAGTAACAGGAGCTGGCTTGGGATTTAGAGTCCCTTAGATGCGTAGAACATCAGCCTACCACTTTCCACTCACCTCAATCAACATGAGCATGCCTTTTCCCATCTAACCCTTACCAAGTGCTCTTACTGGTTTCTCACATCACAGACTTACCCATTACAGGAGCTACTATCCCATTCAAAGCTCAGATCCCCTTCTGCATTTGTGTAGAGTAGTTGCCAAATTCATTTAACTGCTGAGTGGCTGCTTGAAATTATTTGTTTCACACACCTTCCCACATTCCTGAAAGAGACAGAATAACTGTTTCTAACAGAATGGAGAAAGGAAGTAATTACTTAAATAACTTCATGTCTACGATGGGACAGACAGTGTATGGGCAGTTACCAAAGGACGGGAACAATAAGGCAAACTTTGGCACAGAACTCTCAGAAGTTATGGACAGGAAAGAAGAAAAAGATCAATCTTGTTTCATACAATGTTTGTAAAAAACAATACTGTAAATAGCTGTACTTTGAATAAAGTATACATGCATTGGGTGCAGATGTCAAGGTTTTGTTGACAGGAGGGTTGCATGAGTGGAATCTGTGAGAAAAGACCAGGGCCTGCCCCTTGCTGAACCCAGCAAGATCCACAACAGATCTACCTGTCCCTTAATGACTAAACAAAATGTTTTTATGAATCAGAGTGTAGTACTAAGGCAGTTTTCAAAAATCCCCATCCATTCACAATTGATAGTAGTACTGCCAGGCTTCTGGCTGTGAAATATCTAAAAGGCTGTAACTTAGGCAAGAAAACTGCAGTCTATCCTCTTACCTAATTTTTCCCACCATTTAAATTGTCTTTGGAAACAATCTTATGAACAGAGCATAAAGCATAAAAGGTGTACCATGTTATTTGAACTGACTAGATATAGAAAACAGATTTACAATTCACTTTCCAGTGGAGTAACTCAATTTACCTTCAGGAGAATTCCATGTCTAAAGGAAGTAGGGGCACTGTTTCTGGCTATTTACTTACTTAATACTAAGTAATCTTTTACTAAAGAACCACCTGTTGTGGGATGTTAGTCTGAGATAATGGAGGATTTTTTTTTTTTTCCTCTGGGGACGGGTCTTGTGATATGCCTACCTGGTGATATCATATGTTTAGCATAGATTGCACATTGTGCAGTGACCATTAAATGATGGAGTTCAAGATCCTTAGGGCAGCAAGGAGTGTGCGCAGCAAGGACAAAAAATGGGGCAGCTGGATGCCCAGGATATGGAGAAGCCTGAGGTACTCAACAGCTTTTTTCATAGACTCATAGAATCAACAGGTTGGAAAAGACCCACAGGATCATCAAGTCCAACCATTCCTATCAGTCACTAAACCATGCCCCTCATCACCTCGTCCATCCATCCCTTAAACATCTCCAGGGAAGATGACTCAACCACCTCCCTGGGCAGCCTTTTTGCCTCAGTTTTCACCAGCAAGGGCTAAAGCCACACCACCCAAGTCATAGAAGGCAATGAAAGGGACTAGGAGAACAAAGAACTACCCCTAGGAGAGGATCAGGTACCAGACCAACCCTAGGAACCTGAAGGTGTACAAGTCACAGAACCTGATAAGATGCATCTGTGGGTCCCGAGGGAACTGGTGGATGAAGTTATTGAGCTAGTAACCCTCATTTTTGAGAAGTCATAGAAGTCTGATGAAGAACCCATTGACTGGAAGAAGAGAAACATAACTCTTTACTGTGAGGGTAGTGAGGTACTGGAATAGGTTGCCTAGAAAAGTTGTGCATGCCCCATCCCTAGAGGTGTTTAAGACCAGGTTGGATGAGACTCAAAGCAACCTGATCTAGTGGAAGGTGTCCCTGATCATGGCAGGGGTATGGAACTGGATGATCTTTAAGGTCCTTTCCAAACCAAATGATTCTGTGATTCTATGATTCTATGAACTAGGGTACTGTGAAGAATGGTAAACTCAGTAGTATACTTTATGAATGTATTATTTTACTCCATGTATTGTAGTTATGAGGATTCGTTATTACAGATTATATGGCATCAAGAATGTAAATTAGTTTTACTCTTGAAAAAAAATTATCTGTATGCAAAGTGTGCACTTATACAAGTATACATCATCTCCAAGGACATTTCTATCTCAGTGATTCAGGAACTTGTGGAGATTTAGGCTTGAGATTAGGAAAAAGTTCTTCACGGAGAGGGTGGTTAGGCATTGGAACGGTCTGCCAAGGGAGGTGGTTGAGTCACCGTCCCTGGAGGTGTTTAAGGTTAGGGTAGACGAGGTGCTTAGGAGCATGGGTCTCTTCCAACCTGGTCATTCTGTGATTCTGTGAATAAGCATAATTGGTAGCTTTCACTGTTTCTTTTAGTATATTGAAATAAACTACTTGACAAAATAAAACAAAACAAAACAAAAAAAAAAGCAAGGTTCTTAATGCTTTGACCTGTTCCACAATTGTTTGTCCTCCCTAAAGTCAGGATGCAATATGATCTATTAGAAGTTCACATAGTTTTCCTATTATCCTTTACTGATGCAAGAAATGTGCCAAAAGCTGCATTCCGGAGTTGTCATCCAAAGTGAGACAAGGTCTTTAATACAAGACATCTGGCTTCATGCCTCTTTTCCTATACTCCCTGAATAGCAGATGGATCCCAATGCCAGAATCATGTCTAAGGCACTAGATTAAGCAACACCCTCTGAAAAATTATGCATTGCTTAGCCCATGCCCTCCAAACCTGAAGCTGAAAAAGCCTCCTGTGGAGCAGGGGGGAATATTATTTGTAGTTATAGACCTGAGCATTAATCACAACAAGGTCAGACACACAAGGAAACCCTGTACATTTAAATGATTCAAAGCTATCAAACTGAGCTTTCTATGTTTTTACTATGGCTGTCCATGCTTTCCCTCATACTGTTTCTCACAATTGCAGGCTTTTTTTATCTTTGATACAAGCCCTTGCTAGAAGTAATGGGGTTTCCCCATGTGAGCGTACAGCATATCCCATCATGAATATCTAATGCTGACTGGGCAGGTGGGTCACCACCTGTAAATTTAGTTTGCACAGGACAATAGGATGTAGGAAATGAGAATAAAAGCAGCAAACAAGCTCAGTAAAGATCATCCAAAATCTCATTAAAAACTTTCAGACAAAATTTTTGATAGAATATTTTTTTTTTCTCACTTAGTATTCCCTCAGTTCAGGTGAAAACAAAAGAATTTTTGCCCCAAAGGTCCATTGAATAGGTAATCACTAACTGAAAATAAGCACAGGTGGAATTATTTTTGTAGCTGCAGCTAGCCTTCCTTGTATCGTCACACGCACAAAGTACATACCTCATGCACTTGAGAATGAAACAGAAAGAGAGTATTAAAATTAAATTAGTGTGATTTGGTAACTTGTAAATACAGTATCTTACAAACATGATTGTCTATTAGCACTGTATACTTTGCTTGAATGTTGTGAATAATAAATGCAGTGATATGTAATCAGAATTAGTTCTCTGTCCCAGGGAAAAAAACTATTTTGGATGCGAAATGGTCAGTAATCATACAGAGCAAACAAAACCAGTCCATATGACTTTTCTAAACATAAGATAAGGTGAATAAATGGTCTTAACACGGTTCTCAAGGCACAAGAGCCAACACTATAAAACTGCTAGCATATTGTTACTCTTAATTAATTGTTAGCATTAATTGTTACCAATGTGCCCAGGTGGCCAAGAAGGCCAATGGCATCCTGGCTTGTATCAGAAACGGCATGATCAGCAGGTCCAGGGAGGATATTCTCCCTCTGTACTCCGTGTTGGTGAGACGACATCTTCAATCTTGTGTTCAGTTCTGGGCCCCTCACCACAAGAAGAATGTTGAGGCTCTGGAGTGAGTCCAGAGAAGAGCAACGAAGCTGGTGAAGGGGCTGGAGAACAGGCCTTATGAGGAGCGGCTGAGAGAGCTGGGGTTGTTTAGCCTGGAGAAGAGGAGGCTGAGAGGAGACCTCATTGCTCTCTACAACTACCTGAAGGGAGGTTGTGGAGAGGAGGGAGCTGGCCTCTTCTCCCAAGTGACAGGGGAGAGGACGAGACGGAATGGCCTCAAGCTCTATCAGGGGAGATTTAGACTGGACATTAGTAAAAAATTTTTCACAGAAAGGGTGATTCCCAGGCTACGCAGGGAAGTGGTTGATTCACCTTCCCTGGAGGTGTTTAAGGCACAGGTGGACGAGCTGCTAAGGGGCATGGTTTAGTGTTTGATAGGAATGGTTGAACTCGATGATCCTGTCAGTCTCTTCCAACCTGGTTATTCTATGATTCTATGATTCTTACAGAAAGTCTCAGTAGAGAGGTCATGCAATGGGGATAGTACCAGATCTGAAGTACATCACCGGGGCTCGAAGCTTATATAGACTCTGCCTTTGCTGTGCCCTGTCTGAGCTACAGATTTTGTTCTCAAAGGCTGTTAATCTGGATCTTTCTGTAAGCACTAAAAAAATATTTGCTAGTGTCTTCTATCTATAAATGTAAATCTAGAAATTTAGAAGTGAAAAAAAAAATTGAAATTTAGTGTTCGTTTCTACTGTTAAAGGAAAATATAACCAACAGAGAGTGGGAAAAGGATGAGTAATTCTGGCACGTCTTCTATATTGCAGCTCCCTGTGTCCTTTCTTGTTTTCTTAGCTGTTGCATAAATTTAGGAGTTTGCTATTGTCAAAGATATATACAACAGCATATGTATAGTACACCAAATCCCAACTATTGAATTCTGTGAGCAACATAAACAAAAGGCCTATTCTTCAATGGTGCTCCTGAAGGCAACTTGACATACTTTTATAAATCTGAATCCTACTTAACATCAGATTAAAAGTCACAGAAGCATTGGTCACTTTTGACATTAATTTAGGAAAAGATTGTTTTATTATTCTCAGCATTTTTCCAGGAAAGTATGACCTGGTGGTGTCTGCAGAAGCTGGTTATAGATTTCAGGATCCCTCCTGCCTGCTGTCCATGTAGGAGGCTACAGTCTGTGCACACATGCATATTCATGTACCCTCCATGTGGGCAGCAGCTGCCACCCATGAAGCAGCCTCCCTTCATACAACAAACTACCCTGCACCTTCATCTTCTGTCCCTCGTGCTGCCATTCTGGTGAAGGGAATCCCACCAGACCCTGGGGAGAGGACACGCACAGTCTGATCTGTCTGCTGTCCTGGGCATAGAGAGGGAAAAAAAAATGGCAATATAAAGGATGCTCTTCTGTTTGGCATGGAAGATAGAGACCAACAGGAAATAGGAGAGGCTGGGGACAAAGGCTACCACTGAGCTAAGCACTCAGCCTAACCTGGGCTTCCCACCAGCAGCGGTGGTAGCAGCAAGAAACCCGACTTGTGCCTGTGCATCCAGGCAGTTCTTATACAAATATCACAAAGCTGTATTAAACTTTCTATTCGATGTATTGTGGGTTTCCCTCCTAGGACTACTGAATGTTATACCAATCTATGCATTCACACAAAGTCATGTCCTTTAAAAGGATGGTGTTATTGGATTTGTCCCTTCCAACTGCTGAAAAAGACATGTGCCGTGTTGAAAATGCTGCTCTGCCCTTCTCCTTAGGCAGAGTATCTACAGTACTGGGAGCTTGTACCTCCAGAAATGTTTAATACACAGGTCAGACATGAGAAGCATTCAAGAAAAAGCTTCTGAGAAAAGAACACAAACCAGATACTAGTTCTGATACCCCATTATTTAGGTTCTTCTGTATAAACTAGATATCGAACTCAAATGTGATGAACAGTATTGTGGCATGGATATAGAAAGATACTTTCTGGCAAAAAAAGGAGCAGGTGGTAATTCATACCACACAAGGTTGTTTATTAGCTTTGATGGTCACAGGAATTGTTTATAAATGACCTATAGATGGCATCATTAAAAAAAAAAACTAGAGGACAATGCTTGAAAAAATGACTGATCTTAAGAAGATAATTAATGTGTTCTATATGTTATCAAGTGATTATTATTTTCCAAACTTCAGAGGCATTAAAATGTTAATTAATCTTAGAATGGTTTTAAATGTAAATGAGCGTTTTCCAGTCCATTTCTTCTGATCTCTCAAAAAAAAGTCAAAGTATAGAAGTTGATTAATTGAAACCAGCACTTCCACCAAACAACCAGTTCCTTCCTCTTTCATCATCAAATTATTGACAACTTTCATTTTACTTTTTCTGTTTTATAAACATCAATATCAAGCTACCATGTCTTCAGTGACCTTCATTGACTATATCTCCCCCTCAGCCTTAAAAACAGTACACTACAAAACAGTGACTTAAGATGAAGTCAGAATATAAACTTTCCAGTCCTTAAGGATGCAATAAGTAAGAGAATGACAGAAGCATTACTTTAACTTATATATCCCTGGTTTATTTAATCCATATCATGAAGATGTCTTCCTGTAGCCTTCAACAGCCAGAATCATGGAGCAACTTATCCAGTTTTCATAGTCAGCACTAAGCCTATACGGTCAAGTTTTATCCACTGAAAAATAAGTTTTCAACTTACATGGATTTTTTTTCATCCATATTTTTTCCCTTTCTTTCTTTTTTTGTTTTCTTTTCTTGTTTGCTGAAAGTACAATATAGCAGAGAAGAAACAGTCTAGGAGGTTTCTGGAGTGTGCGAAAGACAACTTCCTAACACAACTGGTGAGCGAGTCGACTTGGGAAGGTGCCCTCCTGGACCTTCTGTTCATGAACAGAGAAGGATTTGTGGGAGATGTGACAGCTGGAGGATGCCTGGGGCATAGCAGTCACAAAGTGAAGGAATTCTCAGTTACAGGAGAAGAAAGGTTGGGGTTGGAGTGGGGGGAGGGGTGGGGAGCCCAGTAGAATGGACATCTTGTATTTCTGTAGTGCAGACTTTGTTCTGTTCAGAAGGCTGGTTGATAAAGTTCCATAGGAGACAGTCCTTAAGGGCAATGGAGCCCATGAGGGCTTTATGCTCTATGAGAAGGAATTCCTGGTGGCACAAGAGCAAGCCATCTCTGTGTGCTGGAAAATGAGCTGGTGTGGAATAAAACCAGCCTGGCTGAGTAAAGAGCTCTGTGTGGAAATCAGGAAAAAGAGGAAAATATATGATCTTTGGAAGAATGGGCAGGCATCTCGGGAGGACTGCAGAGATGAAATGAGATCTTGTAGAGATAAAATCACAAGGGCTAAAGACCAATTAGAACTTAGATCGGCCCATTCTATAAAAGATAATAAAAATTCCTTCTACAAATATATGGACAACAAAAGAAGGACCAAGGACAATCTTTATTCTTTATTGGATGCAGGGAGAACAATAGTGACAAAGGATGAGGATAAGGCTAAGGTATTTAATGCCTCCTTTGGCTCTGGCTTTAATAGTAAGCTAAGATGTTCCCTGGATACTCAGACTCAGCCAGTAGAAGAGCAGAACAAACCTCCCTTGATCTGAGAGGAATAGGTTAGAGACCTGCTTGGCCAATTAGACATTCACAAATCTCTGGGGCTGGATGAGGTCCACCCAAGGGTATTAAGGGAGCTGGGGGAGGTGTTTGCCAAACCTCTTTCCATCATCTATCAGCAGTCCTGTCTGACTCGGAAAATTCTGTTTGACTGGAGGTGGGATGATGTTACACTCATTTACAAAAGGGGCTGGAGAGAGGATCCAGGAAGCTACCAGCCTGTGAGTCTGACCTCAGTGCCAGGAAAGGTCACTGAGCAGATCATCTTGTATGAGATAACACAGGGAAGTGATTCTGCCCTTTTACTCAGCACTGGTGAGGCTACACCTTGAATACTGTGTTCAGTTTTTGGCTCCTCACTACAAGAAAGACATTGAAGTGCTGGAGTGTGTCCAGAGAAGAGCGATGAAGCTGGTGAAGAGGCTGAAGAACAAGTCTTGTGAGGAGCAGCTGAGGGAACCGGGGTTGTTTAGCCTGGAGAAGAGCAGGCTGAGGAAAGACCTTATTGCTCCCTACAACTATCTAAAAGGAGGTTGTAGAGCACTGGGTATTGGTCTCTTCTCCCAAGTGATGGGTGATAGGTAATAGGTGGTAAGACAAGAGGGAATGGCCTTAAGCTACATCAGGGGAAGTTTATATTGGAATAAAAGAAAAATTTCTTCACTGAAAGGGTTATCAAGCACTGGAACAAGCTGTCCAGGGAGGTGGTTGAGTCACCGTCCCTGGAGGTATTTAAAAGATGCATAGATGAAGTGCTTAGGGATATAAATTAGTAGTGGACAGGTACAGTTGGAATTGATGACCTCAAAGGTATTTTCCATCCTAATGATTCTTTCCTTTTTTCAATTTGGAAGGGCATACAATGGTTTAATAATAAAAAGTCTACAGTTTAATAGACATCAGCACCAGTTGTCACAAGGGATACACATATGTCTGCTTCTGAAACCATGCCCTATAGATTGATTACAGCTTCAGAATTTTATTTTAGGATGATAATCATAATGGCTATAACTACAAGGACAAGAATTGTTCTATTAAAATAAGTGCACTCTACTATAAATGCCAGTGTCACACAAGCAAGGTCTGCATAAAATACAAAACTGCTGACAAGAAGGGTTAAGCAACCAAAATATATCAGTGCTAAGTCTCAATATAATTGTTTAAATGTCAGCTGAACCTTAGAGGACTACCTTTCCAAATCTTAAAACTAAATATGATTAATAGAAAAAAAGTTAAATATCAGTCTCTAGATACAGTGTAATGTTTTAAAAGGCCAGTTTTAGAGATAATTAACTTAAGCATTTAAGAAAGGTTATAAGGCTCAAGCAGCACAGTCAACACTTTGAATTTTATTAATCTTTAGATTTTAAGCTATTTAAGCATTTAAATCTCATTTAAATACCCTCTTTCATATGTGATTTGCTGTATTAACAAGGTCGTTTAACAATAATTGTACACAATTGATGTAAATTACATGTCAACTATGTGATTAAAGCCAAAAATTAATAGGAAAAACTCCTCCCCAGACACTTGAAAAGCCAAAGCCTGGGGTATCCCTGAACAATGTAACCATGTCTTAGAGTCGTAAAGGTGTATTTTCTAATCGCTGAGTACGATTTACAACTAAGCCTTTCAACATACATGCATATATATGAATACATTTGCATAACCATAAAATAATATTAAAAGCATTATTAGCTTATAATATTAATGATTTGAAAACCTCATTTGTACAATCTGAATTTAGTTCTCATTCATATGATACTCTCTTTAACAGTATGATCACAAATTAAAAGCTAATGAGTCCCCTACCTACATATCCAATGCACAGCTTGGATGGAAATAATTTATGAAAATATTTTAAATTTTTTATTTCTCTTTATTTTCTCTGTGTAGTTCCAGGTATTACTAGTGACACAGCCTTCAAACACTTTTCTAAAACCAGAAATGTAATGCACACATTTCTGTCATATGTTGTCTTCCAAAATACAAAATTGCTTTCCCAACATTTTAGCCCTCTAAAATGATGGGGAAGTATTTGTTACTATATGCATTTTAAGGGGGATTTACTGGATCATAGGCAGCTTAAGGTCAAAAGTATTGATTGATTTCACATATCAAGTTTGACAGGTGGCTAGAAACTAGTTTTCCAGCATTCCTAGGATTATGTAGCACTTTTCATGTTTAAAGTATGGCTTTAGTGACTACAATATTAGCTTTAATTCATAAACACTTCTGCACACTAGACACCACAGAAATGAAGAACCTTGAAGACAAGCTGGATATAATCATTGACTTTTATCTGGATTGTCATACCTAGGCACAAAAAATAAGTCAAGAATCTAGCCCTCCAAAGCAATTCATCTGTCTTGCAGCCCTGCCCTTGCCAACACAGACACACGCAGACTTCTTGCTCTTCTCACAGACCCTGCAGTTTCACCAGTGTTATCAGTAGGATGGAACCTAAACCTGAAAAGAGTAGTAAGTATTAGGCAATCCAGAGCACTGGATAAGTTGGGTAAAATAAAGTGGTTATAAGGTGGTTGCACACTGTATATGATGCAGCTAGCACTAAGAATAATCATTCAGAGATTAAAAAAAAAAAGGTGTGTGGAAGAGAAAAAAATGTAGGGAAGCTTTACCAAAACTTTGGGGAATATCAAGAGAAATAGTTCCAGTTATCACATGGTTATAGTAACAGGGTGTAGGAAAGCAGACACACACCCCTCCAAATGGCCAGAATCATTAAAACCCTGAAGGTAAAGAAAATAAGATGAGGGAAGGGAAGATACAGACTAGCAGTCTGTATCAAGGATTTCACTCTGAAAATTGTGATATCCCTGGAACATTACAATCAAACCAAAGTGCTGAAAAATTATGTTGAAAATATAACATACATTTGAACTTCTCAAACAGTCAGTAATACTACTTATCAATAGGTCATCATAAATATACAGGAAATGTTGGGTCTGAATTAAAACTTTGAACATGGTGAATGCTGCAGAGCAAATAGTGGTTAATGATGGTTAAATAAAAGCAAAATAGAACTTCAAACGTAAACTAGTAGGGACATTATTGGACAAAACTCCTTCTATGATCTTCTCTTTTTGCAAATTACAAGAAAACAAGTGTAGAGTAGTTGAACCATGAGGTTTCTCTTAATTAATCAAAAAGAGTAGCAGCTTTCTTACTTAAATACACCCCGTATTCCTACAAATTGTTTAGACAGAACTTCTAAACAGACAGCTTGATACAAATGAATTGTAGGGTCCTCAATTTTATGTTTGAGGATTCTTTTTAATTGGATTGCAGGGAGCTTATGAAAGAAATGCCAGTATCAGAAGACTCTGGGGTTTAGGTTCAGTTTCTTTTCAGGTTTTATAGGTCAAATCTCTCAAGTTCTTTTTGTTCCTTGAGTTGCCTGCCATGTAAGCATAAAGTATCAAGGTGAGACAGAAAGGCTGGCACACACCCAAATGTGAAGCCCAATTGCTTTTCGCGTAAATAAAACAGGATGTCTGATCCTTGTTCTCGTCACCTGTAAAAGGATGAACCTAAGGCATTTCATAACACTGACTGTGCTAAAATGCTCCAATTCATCTGATATAATACCATAGAAAAAAATTCAGGCTTCTGTCTACATTATCTCTATATATACTGCAGGAGGCAAGAAAACTAAGATGTGAAAATAGGAGAAGTATCCAAGAGGAAAATGGACAGGGAAGAAAGAATGATGATGTATTTAAATACTAGTATAATATTTTTGAATCATCTTAGAAGCTAGGTTTAAACTAAGTATGAGCCTTCATGGAATATGATCCAGTATCGCGCTGTTTCCTTCACTTGAATCTGTGAAGTTAACAGTGTTGCTTTATTTATTTGCAGTGCTGGCTCTTTTCATCCAAAGTGTGGTCTTGGAACAAGAGGTGAAAAAAAAAATCACGTAAGGAATCTTCACCATTTATCGCTACAGCTGAGCAACTAATTCACTTTGATGGTATTAGAAGTGACATTCTGATTTTTGCATACAAAACTGCACAAATTTCACTGATTTTGACTTCAGGCAGCCTTGAATACAGTGTGACACATCCTCAAGAAATAACCATGGTGAACTGAAGTATTTGCACTTTCAAGTGAGTTCTCTTGGGTTTTTTTCTGTGTAGTGTTTCCAGAAGTCACATTGTGCTGATTTATGCCTAAATACAAGAATTCCCAAGTAGCTGGTCCCTGTCCAAGAGAATATGCAGACTGAAAAACTATCTCCATTATCATAGAACTAGAGATTTTCAAGATATTCATTAAATCTTCATTCCTTTACTCAGTAATGGAACTACAATGGAAAAAGATGGCACCTAGTTGTAACCACTTAGGGATTTCCACATATTTTCCAAATCTTTACTCCCTCTGTCTCTTAGGAGGCAGAATGACGCCAGACATTCCAGTGGACTAGTTAGTGTATATGACTTATTTCCTTCTTCACAAAATCTGAGTAACTCTCTTCTCCTAGGGATGCAGTCTCAGCTTTGTCCAAAATGTTGGAGAATGAATGAAGAGGGAGGGAAATATCTGTATATAAAGATATTTAAAGCTGGAGAAGAGTGAGAATTTCTCGCTCACAGCATTCTACTTCAGGTTTTCTATCTCTAGGCACTTTGCCAATGTGTAGGACTACACTTATTTGTGACAGAGCCTTGTGTTTCAAACAGATAAGTAGCCAGAATCAAAGCATCTGGTGTTGGCTATGCAGAACCACTCTTCATAATTAGTTTAATATTTTATACCAGCACATATTTCATGTGTCTTAGCCTAATAATCCACCATTATACTATGTGATGTTACTGATCTGTGTTCCTCACTCATCTATTCACTGTGACTGAAGGACATTGGTTTTACTGGTTAGTAACCACAGTCTTTGCCTGATGGAGATGGAGGAATGTAGACTGACCATGTAACATAATAAATCCATAGGGATTAGTGATGATGTATATCATTTTCATGCTTGTGAGAGCACTGACACTGTAGTATTATTCATTGATAATGATCCATCTTTCCAGCATCTGCACCTCATTTCTGAGGACTGTTTCTCTACATCAGCTTTTCCCAATAACTAGAACAACTGATTTTCTTTTTTCTGATTTTCCTCTTTTCTTTTTAAAGTCACAAACATTTTGGAGGCTGTTGAACAGATCTAGCTTTGGCCAGCAGCTTCAGCATATTGACCAATATTCCTTTGGCTCCATGTCTGCCTTTATCACAGCTTTCATTTTACACTTGATGTGCTATGAATCTCCCTCTGCATATGTGACCATGTGGGGTTTGATGATAGCACTTTACCAATTATTGCTCACAGCTGCAGATCTTTCCCAATGACATTTTCTTGATGCATAGCATTTTATGGGGTTTTTTTTCCAGGGCATGTCTCACATTTGCTGTGTTGAAATTGTTATTGGAAGAGCTAACTGGTATGGCATCCCAATTTTGGCTAATATTTTTGCAGACCTCCACCAGTTATGCAAATTTTCATACTTATAGCCATAAGAATTCGTGTCCTAAAGGTCAAGGAGAAATATGAGAAAGATAAGAATGCTCTGTAAGCAATATCCCAGGGCTCAGTGCTGGGTCCAGCCCTGTTCTATGTCTCTATCAAAGATCTGCATGAAGGCATTGAGTGCACCCTTAGCAAGTTTGCGGATGAAACTAAGTTGGATAGAAGTGTTGATGTGATGAAGGGTAGGGAGGCTCTTCAGGGGGGATCTGGACAGGGTGGATTGCTGGGCTGAGTCCAAGGGCATGAGGTTTAACGTAGCCAAGTGCCAGGTCCTGCACTTGGGGCACAACCACCCTGTGCAGTGCTACAGACTAGGAGAAGTCTGGCTAGAAAAATGCCTGGAGGAGAAGGACCTGGGGGTGTTGGTTGACAGCCGACTGAACATGAGCCAGCAGTGTGCCCAGGTGGCCAAGAAGGCCAATGGCATCCTGGCTTGCATCAGAAATGGTGTGAGCAGCAGGTCCAGGGAGGTTATTCTCCCTCTGTACTCAGTACTGGTGAGACCGCTCCTTGTATACTGTGTTCAGTTCTGGGCCCCTCTCTGCAAGAAAGGTGTTGAGACTCTGGAGCGAGTCCAGAGAAGGGTGATGAAGCTGGTGAAGGGGCTGGAGAACAGGCCTTATAAGGAATGGCTGAGAGAGCTGAGGTTGTTTAGCCTGGAGAAGAGGAGGCTGAGGGGAGACCTCATTGCTCTCTACAACTACCTGAAAGGAGGTTGTAGAGAGGATGGAGCTGGCCTCTTCTTCCAAGTTGCAGGTGATAGGACAAGGGGGAATGGCTTCAAGCTCCACCAGAGCTGGTTCAGGCTGGACACCAGAAAAAAAATTTTCACAGAAAGCACCTTTGGACATTGGAACAGGCTACCCAGGGAGGTGGTTGAGTCACCTTCCCTGGAGGTATTTAAAAGATGGGTGGATGAGGTGCTGAGAGGCATGGTGTAATGTTTGATAGGAATGGTTGGACTCTATGATCATGGGGGTCTTTTCCAACCTAGTGATTCTGTGATTCTGTGTTCTGTCTGATGAACTGGAATTGCCAGTACCACCTTTACCGTGCAACATCATTGAAAGGGACAGGAAAACCTCAACTTTTTTTTTACCAGCCTGCTCTTTTTACAGTTGTACCCAGTAATTCTCCAAAGCCACTAGGTGAAGTGCATGAGGGAATGTCAGAAGCTAGCCCTGACTGATTTCTGCCTAAGTATTCAAAATATTTAAGGACAGTGAGGGTAAATCTTCAGAGCTTGTAAAGACGTCTTCAGAGCTTGTAAAGACGTAACACTCGTCAACCTGTTCCCAGCTTGACTCATCTCTCAGTTCTCCTTTGCTCCTCTTTTCTGAAGAGACAGTACTTTGACTTATGTCTAGGTTGCACAGAGACCTTCAGTATCTGATTCTGAGCAGATTTATGTTAGCAGTTTTCCAGACATTGTTTTTGAGTGTAGCTGGAGGTTTAACACAAGGGACATAACACACTACCCTTGGTTTTCCAGGTTACCGCTGAAATAGGAAGGGAAAACTATAACTTGGTATCTGTTTTTCCTTCTTCCAGTCATTAGATATCCTTATATATTTACATCTACAAAGCTCAGTTTTTCTCCCACCATAGGAACAGTATTTCTGTCTGTCTCACAAAGCAGGTTGGAAAGGCATGTGTAGAAGAAGTCTCTGAACATGCATGGTGAAAGAGCGCAGATTAAATACATATGAATGATCTGAATTTTCATTTCAGTAAGAGTGCAGGTTGTGATGCAATGCATAAATTCAGAAATAAAAGTCATTGTTAGAGAAAATTTGGATACATAGAAACAAAATTGACCAGAAGGTTTATTCTGTTGGTTAAGGAAGACCATGGACAGATTATGGTATGGGAGAAAACACTTCACTAATGCGATTCATATACCATTATCCCAAATGTATCTAAATTGCTTTCATTATTCTACACCACACAGCCTGAATGCTCCTATCTTGCTGTGTTCTTCTTGTTTGTTTGTGTTGGTTTTAGTGACAGTCTGAGAGACCAAGAATTACAAATTAAACTCTCAGACATATGTAGATGTTATATAAGTAGGTGTCTCAGTCTCCTCTTGCTAACAAATGAAAATATTTTATATCACCTGGATTTGAAGAATCATTTAGATAGCTATTTGCAGTCCATTCAAGGTAGGCAGTGGTCGTCATTGTTCAGTATCTGAGTATGTCGAAATCTAAGATGTGTATTATGTAGTACCAAGGGAAGTAATGACCTTTTATGACTCTCTCCTTAAGTACATTACACAAGCTCCAATATATATAATCTGTCCCATGTTATTTCAACTCTGGTGCTTCCGTTTTTTTTTTGTGGGTATTTTGTTTCAGGTGATACTATTGCGCTCAAATCTACTGCAGGAGGTGGAACAAAATCTCTAAGAGACATAGAGTAAAAAGAATAAGGTGTAGCTGAGAAAACAAGTAGCAGCATCAGCGCTTCAGTATCTCTATACTGAATGGCTGAGGAGTCTCTTCAACTGGCATATTGCAAATCCTATCTGCTTGCAAGCTCTTTTAACCTCCAATAGTAAATCTCCTCTGGGTCTGGCACAAAGGAAGGACATACTAAAACACCAGAAATTTCAGATAAAATGTAAAATTAGGTCTTTACAAATATTCATGGCCAATATTTTGCAAAAATATGTGACTCTGAATCATTTATTCTTAGATGAAGTACTGCTTCTTTCCATGTCTGCCCCGCTGCTTTGCATGAAGTTCAGAAGCTGGGAAGCAGGACTAAAAATAGATCAATGTCATTATCAGTGAAACAAAGATGCTTTGCTAGTACCTTTTCATAGAGACAAATGGGGGGAAAGGCAGCAAGAGACACAGTAGTAGGCTGCTGCTAGGCTGCTTATTCCTACCAGTTTTTAGATTCCTGTTAGCATCTAAATCCAACAAAACAATTCTCTGACATGTTGCCTTTGGGGCTCTCTGTTGCTACAGCATGCCTGACATTATGTAACACTGGCGCAGCCATTTAATTATCAGTGTCAAAATTTGGCTAGTTTCCCACTTTCTGAGTTTCTTCTCCTGTGCTACAGAGGAAATCTTGGTTAAAATGAAAAAGGAAATTATAGAATCACTACGGTATTTAGAGATAGAAACAAATATTGATCAATTCCTGTACATGATCATATTCTAGAAGTTTCCAATCTTGGTGTGAATATCAAATTTCAAGTGAACTCTAAATGAGAAATAAGGAATTTAAAGGAAAAAAAAGTAGAATGCTGTGATAGAGGAGTAAGAAATGGATGTAGTAGTACTTAGACATGGCAAATAGAAAAGAGTAAAAGATGCAAGAATGGGCAAAAAATCCAGGATCATAATAATATCCTGGGTCAGATTAGATTTTGGTTGTAGCAATCTGCCACCCATGGATAGTAGATGAAATCTAACCCACCACAAGCAAGCACATAAATCCCTTCTCTGGATATTTTTAATGCAAAGTTTAAGTATCTTATTCTTTTCCTTCAAAACTGTAGCCCCAGTTCAGTTACTTATGTTATTCATCTTTGTGTTCTTATTGAAGTGAAACATGGATAAATGGATGTAATGAAAAGTGAGGAAGGATAATATGCCCATTTACCCTGTTTGTCTCAAACCCTCATATATGCGTTTATGGATTATATGGAGGTAGTTGTTTCTCTAGATTATCAATATTCCATATATTTCCTTATCATCCCACTCTGAGTATTTTTCTCACTTTGAAATCTTTACCTGTAGAATCGTTGTCTCTTTCTCTTTCAGCTAATAATATTTACCAATAAACTCCCACGATTTTCCTTATCTCTTTGATCTTTATCTCACAGCATATCAGCTATAATTTGTGACCAGGCAAGTATTCCTCTAAGGTTTTTCTCAGTTCTCTGACCTTTGAACAAACTTCAGTTCCCTAATGCTGCCAAAAGGTCTTCCCCCAATTTGGAAAAAAACAAACTCCTGATGCCGGACTATGAAAGTCATAACATCAGCAGAAAATAATAAAGAGCCCATAACAATCCTACAACAGACCTGCAGGAAAAGAACTACAAAAAAAAAAAAAAAAAACGACAACGAGCACTACTTAAATTAGATGAAGGATGGCAAGAAGTCTCCCATTTTAACTCTTTATCCGCATATCTCAAGGTTTAATATAATATTTTTAATGTGACTACATTACCTGCCCAATAAAAAAGAGAGAAGATGAAAAAGAGACTGATGTTTTTAGTGATGGGTGTTTTCCCACTTAAAATCAAGAAATTGAGCTGGAACAAATTAAAATATTAATAATTATGCCAAAATTTGAAATAGCGGAGAGTTATTTAGCAAGTAGCAATGCTGGATGGAGTGGTCCTTTAAAGCACCTGCCATAAATTGAAGAAATAAAATGTTAGCCCTTAAACTGTCTCTTTGAACCTCAATTGTCCTGTCATTAGTGTTTTGTGGCCACAAAACCATTCTACACTTTAAGATTCTTTGATTTAAAACTCAGGGTTTTAGAGGTGGCTATTGGCCCATAAATTTAGCATTTAAGGCCCATAAAAAAAGATCTTTCTGGTTCCTTTCCCTTTTAGAAAATATTCTCATCTGTGCAATTAATTTCTATTGTAAACCTATGTGCAACCAACCTCTGCAGTAACAGGGATTTGTACAATGAAGCACAACTATATCTGAAAGGATTTACTTCATCCAAATTATGAGGAGGTCATAGCAAAGCCCCGGGTTTTTTATATAGCTTGATAATAATTTAAACTTGTAAATAGTGCTACTTTCACTATGAAGCTTTTAAGAAGAATTCAGAAAACAAGTATTTTTTACTTTTGTATTCTTAGGCCCATTTAACTAGGAAATCCCCAAACCCTTATTACTGCAGAAAGTAAATAGTTCTGACAATCATTCACAGACTTGGAGGATAAAAAGGCTAGTAAGTGAACAATATTATTTGAACATATGTTCCAAAATAAAATTATTATAATGTCCAAATCCAAAAAAGTTGGTAGACATATGATTAATAAGAGATTTGGATTAATTTGTTGGTCTGAATTTGACCCACAGTCTAATTTGACCATCTTCCACTTTTTGTGGAGGAAATTTTAGAGGAATTTGTAGAGGAAATTTATTAGGATAGTATATAGGAGTGTTGAATATTGACATTTTTTCCTCTGGAGGTCTGACATCCATTTTAAAAGACACTGACTACTGACATTATTGGTGGATTAATTGCTTCTACTTAGTCTCTTCTTGGACAATTACATAGGATTGCCTCTCTGAAATCTGTAATGAATGTAGTGCTGAAACCCCACCACTGCAAAAAGTATTTTACCACTTTTCCTCCAAATGATAGTCTTTTTACTGAGAAAGGAGGTTTTAAATATTTTAAATTTAAAAAAAATTATCTGGCATCTGTAAAGAAATCTATTGAAAATATGCAACAAAACAATTCAAAGCTTAACATCAGTGCTACCTGACCTATTTTAGGTGCTGCATATCAGTGCATGCATTTATAGGTTATGGATTACATGAGATATTTAGATGAATTAGGTGAATTTTAGGTCTATAATTATAATATTGAAGAGAACCAGAAATGGATAGGTCATATATGCCTCAAAGCCTCTGACTTTCAAAACAAAAACGACACCCACCCCTCTTTTCCCCCCCTCCCCCCCCAAAAAAACAAAATTCAAGGAATAGTAAGATCAGAATATGTTAGATACAAAATAAATTCATTGTGCAAATATTCACAGATTAAAGTGATTGAGCAACACAAGTATTCACCAATGTTTGTCTCGGACTCCAGAATCACTATAGTGCTAGGTACTATGCTAATAAAGTAGAATAAACCAAAATAAAATAAAAACATTTAAGATGTCCAAAGAAATCTTTTAGAAATGCTTTTAATTTAAAAAGGGAGTATAAACAAGCACCAAGGAAAATAAGAGCAACAAAATTTGATATCCATAGCCACAGCTGGATAGAAGATTGTCAAAAATTAAATGAACAAAGGCAGCTTCTAAACCAGAAATTATAAAAGTGCTACCTAGATTAATAAATATCTAGTTTATGCAATCGTATAGTTTAGCAGTTTAGTTTAGTTTAAGTTTGGTATTCATTTATGAAAACTCCTGAACCAGGGCCTCTCCAAGAATCATATATAAAAATAGAAAGAAACCATAATTAGTGAAATAGGTATGCCTGAAAGGAAGCAAAACAAGTATTGAAATAACACAGTAAGAAGATTGTAGAAGAAATAATGGAGAATTTAAAAAAAAATGCTAAGGACATGTTCAGCAAAAAAATCCTTGTGCTCTGCTTGTAATTATTCACCAACAAAATACTTGGCTGAATTTTTCCCCTCAAACTGAAAAATGACTTTGCATTTAAGAAAATAAAAAGTTCAAAATAAAAGAAAAATCAGTAGCAGATAGTACAGGAACAATAACAAACTGAAAATAGGACTGTCTCTTATGTTAAGAGACCTCCACAGAGCTGTGCAGGAATAAAGAAGGTTCAGTTCTAATAAGGATAAAGCTTTTCAAGAAAAACTGATGGCTGAGAAAATGCAAGAAAGAAGTTTCCCTCTCCCACTTTCCCTAAAACCCAAGCAAACAGAATAAATCCTGATAAAGTGCAATATTTAATAAGGGATGTTTACACAACCAGAAAAATGAATGTAGCTCATGTCTCCCATAAGACAGATTCTCAAGCACACGTTTGTGTTTTTCCTGTTCATTTGCTCAATGTGGCAGCATGATTGGAAGCAATAGCACCCAGAAACTTTGCTGGCTGCAGCAGGCATAATGGGTTGACCTTAATAGGTAAAGCAAAGCCTGCACATGCAAACAAAGCAAAAAAAGAATTCATTCACTGTTTCCCATTGGCAGGCTGATGTTGAGCCACTTCCTGGAAAGGAGGGCTCTGTCATGTAAATCAATGGCTTGGGAAGACACGTGCCATCACTCCAAACACTCCCGCCCTACTGCCCTTCCTTCTTCTTCCTCCAGGTTTACATATTGAACATGCTGTATGGTGTGGAATAACACTTTGGTTAGATGAGGTCAGCTGTCCCAGCTGTGTCCCCCAGTCTTTTCTTTTGCACTCCCAGCATACTTGCTAGCAGGGTAGGGTAAAAGCAGAAAAGGCCTTAACTCTCTACAAGCAGCGCTCAACAGTAGCTAAAACATTCCTGGTTTATCAACACTTTTTTTCAGTACAAATATAGCCTCATACTAGCTACTATGAAGAAACATTACTGTATCTCAGCCAAAACCAGTACAATAGTACATTGTAAACTGAAGTGCCACTTCATATTTTGTTCCTTTAGATTTTCTGTTCTGTCATAAGACATCTCAACAAAATGAATTCTGAAATATTTGATAAATGGCATGGTGTAAATGACAAATCACTGATCAGTCAGGAGAATCTAAATGCTATTTCAGGAATTATACAACTATGCTGTTTAAAATAATTTATTTGGGCCTTTCGTGTAGAAAACACATTCCCCTGACTAAAAACCAGAACGAGTGATGCATAAATCTGTGTACCTAAATTGAACAGGTGAGCTAACTGACTGATTAGTCACCATCTGAAAGAGTACTAATAGGAGTAACAAATGCATGATGACTATACATAGCCACATATATGGATGGTGATTTATAATCATGCAGCAGAAAATATAGGGTTATATAAAAGAACAATCTCACTAGTCATTTTTTTGCACCACATCAATAAAAATAATTCATATCGTTCAGGATATTCTTAGCTGAATTTTGGTTGATAAGAGGTAATGTAAATGACTACAGCAAAATGAATTAATGATATGTCTTTGCCAAATAACTCTCCCCAGAAGACTGGTCTTCTAGTGTTCACCTCTCCAGAAAGAGGTAACAGTCTACAGATTTTAACAAGGACCAAAATAGAAACTCTGGAAAGCTTTCTTTCTTAATCATCCTATTGTATGTCACAGAGGACACAATTTTTTTTCTCTGTTAAACTTTGAGCAACACTGATAGATTAAAAAATTACATCAGAGAGCTTTGTGCAACCAGCACTTTGATTCCCTGCACCTAGCAGTTAAGGTTGCCCTTTTTCTTAGCTGAAGAGTCACTCCTGAAAACTGATCTTATCAAAACCTCCGCTAGTTTTCAGCACAAGCCATATGAGTAGCTGCTGAACCTCTAGACAGCTAAGGGTGGAAAAAAACCCCACATTTTTAAGACCCTCTGGGTCTGATGCTGACCAATGCCAAGTACTCGGCTCAGCAGTGGCTCCAGTATAGATCTGCAGCACTTTTCTTTCCAGCAGATCAGGGATGACAGTAGAGGTAAAACCTTGGGCTCAGTAACAGCTCCAGAGTAGTCTGGCAAAGAGCAAGGGTAAGGACAATGGAACCAAGTGCATAGCAGGTATTTTTGGACAGTATCTTGAAAAATTTTGCATGAGGAAGCCATCTGGCCTACATAGCAAAATGATTTCACCATCCTTTTCCAAATATTTCATCTCAGTCACTAGGATAACAAAGTCAGTTTAACCTAAACCACTGAGAAGTTGAGAAGTCTGAAGACAGTTTTCTACAAGTAACACTTGCATGGAGCCCCTTGAATAACATGAATGCACGGCCTTCACCCTTGCAGAATAAAAAAATCCAGCCTAATTCTTTTCAAATCATGATGGTTTATGTATCCAGCTAGAGCTGTGCATCTGTGTTTGGGAATTTGAACTTAATCCATTTCATATCATAAAAAAAATTTTGTAGAGTAGGGCAAGTAAGAATTGTGCAATACAGGAACAAAGATTATTTTATGAATAAGTTAAATAAATAGTATTAATTATTAACATAACATAACATAACATAACATAACATAACATAACATAACATAACATAACATAACATAACATAACATAACATAACATAACATAACATAACATAACATAACATAACATAACATAACATAACATAACATAACATAACATAACATTATGTATCCTGATCATATGTTTGTTGGAAGAAATAAATGTACAGCCAGCTATCAAACAATTGGATGATTACGATAAATATGTGAAATTTTAAAAGGAAATTCTTTTTATAAGTGCAATGGGAAATAAAAATACTGAGCAGGTTACTCTTCCAGCAGTCTCTTGTCTGTGTGATTAGAAGGTCTATATGGCTGTAGCAGCAAAAGGGTATATATTGAGAAACTGTAGAAGGTGTGTT
The DNA here is from genome assembly GCA_033459285.1 of Clamator glandarius. Classification (NCBI taxonomy): domain Eukaryota; kingdom Metazoa; phylum Chordata; class Aves; order Cuculiformes; family Cuculidae; genus Clamator; species Clamator glandarius. Next base: position 49,378 of record JAUNZM010000066.1, read on the forward strand.
GTCGTATCAGCCTCCTTCATGTAGTGAAAGGTCACTGATCTCACTGTGGAAGAAAGCTGACAATTTCTACATAAGACTGATTGGCAGCACATACGCTGTTGGACATCATGTCCGATGTCAAAAGACCAGTGGAAAACCAAACAGCTATAGCACTATGATTTTAGAGCCAAGAGCAAAGCAATTTCCCACTTTCATGAGAAATTGCATTTTAAATATTTCATTACATATTAATAGCCTTTGTTACTAATTGTGTTAATAACCCATTCTGAAACAATGGACACTGTTGATTTCTGTTACAGTTTAATCCTGCAGCTTTCAATGTAACTATTGAGAGGAAAGAAGAAAATGTGGGGCTGTTAGAGTAGTTTACATAGGACAACTGGAAGAGTAAACAATAAATATGAGCACCACATACCATGTTCTTCTTTATCTCACGTTTCTGTGGGATTTGGATGGAAGGATTTAATTTCACCCGTAATCTCAGAGGACTTAACTCTCTCAAGCACAAAGGTCCTGATTCTGTTTTGATGAACAACAAGCTACATGAAAAGCAAATCTACTGGTATAAAATAGATGCAAGGCAAATCAGATCCTTACCCTCCAGCTGTCCATGGAACTTGTATAAATAAGGTTCATAATGCTCTTTGCAACTGTGGAGCGATCTCACAAATGTAGTACCTTGTTACTGTCCTTGAGAAACATTGCAGAGCTCCACCAGGCTTATTCAAACAATGCAGAAGAGTCCTTAAGCCAAACTCAATTACCATTCAAGTGGAAGAATATGTAATTGGAAAACACTCATCAGTTTTGGAAGAAATGATATTAGGTGCCAGATCTGAAAAGCAAACCTTTGGGTTATAAAGCAGAAGGGAGATTAATTTAATGAAATGGACTCACAAAATGTCCATTACTCCTTACTATTCACCAGGTTAGAAATAAAAAAAAAGTCAAATTTTTTTTACTGAAATTCAAATGGAAGCAAAAGAAAAGGCAAGTGTATATTTTGCATTTCAAGTTATCTAAACAGTGTTTGAACTAGAAAAGCAATCATGGCTAGAAGTTTCTCGAATTATTATTGTATCCGAAATATTTAGTCCCTATGTAATTTTTATCAAGCTGTGACACAGCATTAATATGAATTTTTATGAGTGCAGATAGAAAACTGAAGACACTTTTCACTATTTTTGTTCTAATTTGGATTAATTTCTAAATATATGCACTAGTACAAACATACACTAATGAAGTTAATGGCAGGGTGGTTGGAACTAGACGATTTTTAAGGACCCTAACTATTCTATGATTCTAAGTTTGCATGTATATTTTTATAAATATACTTTTGGTAGCAACTTTTCATTAATATGTTTAAAATGTTTTAAAGCTCTTTGGACACATGATTGCCAGAAGAAGCATCAACAAATAAGGATTCCTCAACTGTTTGTGAAAGAAAGAGACAAAGTTACAACTCTTGTCTGTATTTCCATAACTTAATCAATAATTGCTAAAAGGAATACATTTATCATATTACTACAAGGAATATATTGCATTATTATCATTTCTTGTCAATATGCTACAACTTAAATACATATCAAATATCCTCAAATCTAGAATATAGTACATAAAGTAACCTGAAATTCATATCTTGAAATATAGCAATAAAATATTCCAGAGGAATACCTCAAGCAAAGTTACTGCAAAATAGCGGTGATCTACAGAAACTAACAACTAATTTTTGTGTATATACAATTCTGAAAAAAAGGTAAGAAGAACGTTGATTCAATCAATGTACAATTACTCTGGCCCCACAATCAGGTACATACCTGCACTGTTTGTTCAGAAAGAATGCAGCTGCTGAGGGAACTAATTTATTTTTTAATGAATTCACAGGTAATTTAGCCATGTTGCCAAGACTATATACTGCACAGATAATATCATCAAAGTTTATATTTCTATAAATGGCTGATACGTTTTTATATTTAAATAATAATGGCACTGATCAGCTAAATAAAGCTACATGTGATTTTAACACATATATTGTAGAATATTCAAATTATGAGAATAAATACATAAAGCCAAAGTTTTGGGGAAAAAATCAAATATAAAGTGTAAATCTAGAGGATTTAAATTTCAGAGTAGAACAGACCTCCTTTTCCCTTTTGCTGAAGTTATTACACTTCCCGTAGTATAGTGAAATATTCATTGCCTATACTCAGGATTTAATATGACCTTGGAATTTAATGATTTGAATGCTTACCTAGGATGAGGGAGATTGGGGTTCCAGCTCCTGCACTAATGAATGTTCATGTTCTATATTCAACAATAATTGTACAAAACACATAAATATTCATTAGCATTGAGATTTTCTCCCCATGCAGATGAGCGTTCTCATCCTTAGGTGAAAGCCATGCTTGATTTTTATGTCAGTGTGTGATTTGACCTTACAGTTGCTCTAGTGGCAGAGTTTAAGAGGTCACTGCTTTGGCCACTCTTCAGTTTACTATTCATTTAAATTGGGCTTTGGATATACATGCACATTTTTATTTAATACATTCTTAGCTATTCATCCCAGAAGGATATTGTACTTTCAATATCCTTAGTGCATTTTAAGATATGGGTCAAATTAGAAGACAGAGAGAAAAGAATGCACATCAGAGAAAACTTATATCTGTGAGTGAAATGAAGACCAAATCAGTGTTCACAGTCACCAAATGTCTTGTATTTAATCCATTTTTAGCATAAAAGGAAGTTCATTTTGTAAATTGCAAGAAAATTAATCTCCTGAATTGACAACTGAAGGTAAAACTGAAGTTAAAATTCCTTTTTGTTTTGCTTACAAACTATTTTTCCCTAAACGTGTACAGAAAAAGTAAGTTTCAACTTTGTTTTGAGTGTTATCAGAACAGGGCTTTCCAAATGGCATGTTAACTGGAGCAGGATGGTCAGTAACACTACTTTAATGATCAATAATGGTGCCTCATTTTTTTTTAATTCCTTTATTGTTGTTGCTATTGTTGTCATTATTCAGCAATATCAATCCCTATTACATTTTTCACAAACATGATTTGCTGACTCTTACAAGGCAAAGAGTCTTTTTGCGTGATTGATCTATACAATTCTTAAGAGATGCTTCAATGGCTGTGAAAAATAGGATACTTCCCCTTCATCTTCAGTTTACTTTAACCTTCCTAAGGATCTTTTGTTAGAGTTGCTCTGTTGACTAATATAAACATCTGCTCCTTTAATTTTGTTTAATCTAGTCCTAATCTCCGCTACCAACTGTAAACAGTTCCATGGTTATTAGAGAGGAGCAAGTTTGAAAGAGGGATGGAGAAGATTAATTATGACAGGATACTTAGCATTGTTCCTATTGAAGTAAGACAGTTTTGTCATTTTATGTAATAGAGTTAGGATTATGCTAATATAATTTTATAATCTTCCCATTAAAGCAGCACAACAACAATTCCATTAAAACATATTGCTTAACATTAGATCCCATGCTGATAGAATCCATAAAATAGAAATTCAGATGTTCAAAACATGAGATATATAACATGTAGCATTCAATATCTGTGCTTTTTTAGAACTATTATAATCATTCTCAATAAGGAAAATTTACTCTTTTTCATATTTCAGTCTCAATAAAACACACCATATATCAAACTGTTCCTAAAATATACTGAGTGGAATATTTCAATTGATTTTTTCCCTTCCTAATACAGAAATTCCAGCTGAATAGGGGAAGAAAGAACTTAGTATTGATTTATCACATGGAAATTGCAAATATGGAGATAAATAGACCACTGGAAACCATAACCTTCTAACCTATTACTGTTTATTCTAAATTAAAAAAAACTAACCACACCATTTTACCCCATGATCACAAACAAACAAACAATCAAACAAAATAAAATATGAAATAAACAAACAAACAGATAGAGGCATGTATTATTGTAGCATTCAAGAAACAATTCTCTTTCCAGGTTTAGTCTTTATATTGCTCATCTACATGAGGGTCCTTAATGCACTTCCAAAATACTGCAGGTATATGCTTCCAAGGTGATATAATTCACAAGCTACATTTTCTGTCAAGTAATTTCACTGAAGTGCGCAAAGCTAATTCAACAGAATATTTTAAACGCAAGTGTTCAAAGAGGGAAGAAAGTCAGTATTACAACTTACCTGAAAAAAATCACAACCAAAAAAATCTCCCACTCTGCAAATGTAATTTCTTTATTTCAGCTGTCAAAATGATGCCATAGGCAGAACAGCCCTTTCAGCACTTTTTGAAACCAAAAAGACTGTAGAGAGATTAGTAGGAGGACAGAAGTTTCACTGCCATTTAAATTTTCTAAGATCTATAGATCTGAAAAGACTCATATCTATTTTGAATGTCCAACTACGTTAAGATTTCTCCTGTACAGTCCATCATATTAATTCATTAATGCAGATACTTTTTACAGAAGTTTTCTTATCTCTTAAAAAATTATAGCAATAACAAATTTAGATTTTCCCTGCTAACTTCAACTTATCCCTTTCAGTCTTTCTTTTTGGAATCACAAAATTTTTATGTATGAGACAGATGATTTAGAAGTATAAAAAAAACCACTGCTTGGCTATTTCTTCATATTTCCCTTCAAACTGTTAAATTTCTGTGCCTAATTTTTGTCTTCACTTTTGCTGTACTTTTCTGTAGGTGAACAAGCTGTATATTCACAAGCTAGACCATCCATATCAAATGAATCTGCATGAACAATGGTCATAATTAAACTTTGACTCACAAATCCAGAAGTTTCTGCGAGTTGCTTAAATACACATACAAATATGTGCATCTTCAAGTGGATGGTGATGAAACAATATTGAGGTGACTGGGTAACTTATTTGAATGATGTCTCTTGTAATGAAAAAAGCTAAGAGAACTGAATATACTAAATAATGAGATGGAGATTTCAATGGTATACCATATCAATATTCATATTAATTTATCTCCTTGAAGGGTCCTTAAAACTGAAACGATTTCTCAGTTTCTTCAAATATTCATCATTTCTACACTACAGCTTCCTTTAGCGTTGTCACAATCTGTTGAAGGGATACTTTCTTGGGTTACAGAGGTGTTACCAAAGCCAAACTGATAAAATGATTCTTCTGTATTTGTTTATATACATGTGAATTACATATATAAAATCATACAGTGGGCCCTCATGAAGCTACACATATTGATTTATTAGTTTAAGCTAGCCATTAGCACACATTTTAAAGAATAACCTTTGGTACTCATATTGAAAATACCAAGTCCAGATAAATCAACCTCTTCTTGTACTTGTTTCAAACAGGGTGAAACCTTCTTGACCACACTGGACATATAGAAGTTTCTGAAGGGCTTCTCCTCAGCTGGGGACACCCTGCACAGCCATAGGAGGAAATGGGAGACTGCCTGAGTATCCTTTAAAATCTAACTGTCTTAAAATATGTTTTTAAATTAGTTCAGAAACAATTTCAAATCTAAGTTTGCAGTGCCTAGTTTTTTTTAAAGTGTATTTAAATTTAGTGAAAAAAGTGAAAATTAAGAGTGGTTGTAAAGTAACTGTATGCTTAATTAGAAAAGAAATAAAATGCATAATTCTGTCACTATGACTGCAATTCCCCATGATGTGCGGGCATATTAGTCAGTTCGAAAAACTGCAGAAACATTAGGAAAACTTAGACAGCTTAGCTTACTGAAATATGCACTGTCTGCTAGTAAAGGCCTTGAAGACCCTGGATGTTGATAAGAGAGAAACTCATTCACAGACATTCACTGATAAGGAAAGCTGGAATGTGCACAATGGTAAAGAGCCGACTGCGTCCTGCTCTGCAGTCTTGGAGCTTGACCAGGATGAGACTGCGCCTGCGCACAGATTGAATTCAGGAACAGTTCATGAAGAAGATGAAGACTACTTCAGCCCTGAACCCCAGACCACAACACCGCACCTGCGCAAGTATAGAAGAAACTTCTCAAATCTATTTATAATAAGAAGCGGGGAAAGGTCATGAATATGTAGTAGGTGCTTATGAATAGGCATGTCTTTACACTATAACTATCTGCTTGTTAGACCGTACGGTGTGTGAGTTAGGAGGATTACCCCCTTTCATCTGCCTGTGAATAAACACATACCTACTTTATAACTCTTAACGGAATTATAGAGTTTTGATTCTGCAAAACACCCAAATGTTTCAGATGCACTTTTGTAATATATAAGATGATAAACCCGTTCCCTGCACATCGGTACTGCAATGTTTAAGTACCAATATTTTCATACTTATACCTTAGCAAAAAGCAATGGGATAAATTTTGCAATCCACTACCATACAAGTAAGCAAACCCTAGTGATCTTCAGTGATGAATCAGACATGACTCTTTTTTTTTTTTTTTTTCAGTATGTTTGCTTTACACAATGACTACAGTTGAAGAATACTGGGTTGTGATGAAACTTTAATGACAATAGGGACACTTGGAAATCAAACAGCCATAATTTCTCACTGTAAAAGTATGAATCCTACAATTAGTACTACTAGAAAGCTGCAGCAGTTTAAGAAACCTATAACACATCCAGATTGTAAATACAAGTGACATTTTCCTCTGCATTGCCCCAAAGTGCAATTCTCAGTGCTTAAACCAAATAAACCTGTTTACTGTTAATGGCACAAAAGAAACTAAAGAGCCCACAAGAACATGAGCAAGAAGAGCATTGTGATCAGCACTGCTTTTGGGTCAGTGTCTGCAAGAAGACTGCTATGTGGTGGACCCTACCTTTCTTTCAGAATTAAAAGGTTAGTTAGGTTTTAGTGAAAGCCAAACATAACAGGGAAAGGTGGCAAGGCAGCCTTGTGGGCAGCCTTGTGAGACGATTTTTACTGGAACTCATTCATTCATCCTTTTAAATCCCTCACTAAAGATGTTACTTAGCAATGAACTCATGAATTCTCATAAAAGCAATGTAAATACATCTCTGAGATTGGATGTACAAAAAAAATCCCATGCTCACAGTCAGGCATATGGAGACTTCTTCATTAAAGGTGACTTCTTTAATTAAACATTCTCAAAGTACCAAAGAAGAGTAAGAGAAGAGTTTGAAAAGCAAATAACATCATAGCTTGATTACATTTTTGAGAACAAAAGATGAAGTTTCAGTTCTTCTACTGAGTTAGGCAAAAAATATCGTGGACTTAGGGCCTTGACACATGTTAATATTCATGTCCTGTTGATTTTAGCTGTTCCAGAACATGTCTCTGTCCTTTGCTGGTGTACCATCACAATTTTTTTTTCCCCTGAACTTCACTGATTTTCCTTATCTTGGAAAAGTAAAGTCACAATTATATTTTTTTTAAAGAAGACACAGCTAAATTTTCACTCAACTATATCAGTTAGTATAATGGAATTTTGGGGGAGAGGGACTAAACTTAAACAGACAAGTAGAGCTGTGAAAAATGTACAGTCCTAATAATCTGTTCTGAAAACGTTATCCACTGTGCCTGTAATATCGCACTTTAGTGAGCATTGCTTTCAGAATGTTCCTTTCCTGTCCAGTTCTAATTGTCTTGTGTATTGTTATTTAAGATGCATTTGGAACATCTGATGGTGTTTAAATATTTAATTCTTCAACATATTCATTGCTTTAAAAATGGGAAAAAAAAAAGAAGACTACTGTAAATAGAAAAGTTTCTCTTAAATGCTTCCTGCTATCCATCATCTTTCCCTGTGGCTCTCAGTATGTTTTTGTAGTGGGCTTTAAATCTAAAACATACATCTAAGTCTTGAAAGTCAAATTTATGTGCATTCATAAAACTAAGCAGCACATAATTAGATTTTTTTTTAAATGCAACCAATAAAATATGCCTACTTTCTCTGTTGTTGCTGATATTTATAACTGGCATATAGAATTTAATATGGATCATTTCCTTTTCAGGATTTTACACATTAGCTACAGTTACGGCATTACTCCAGTACTTCTTGATTGTTCAGAGGCAAAATATTTTTTGAGTTGTACATATTAGAGAAGTTCTGTTCATCACATTTGTCTTATCTTAATAGAAGAAGACAAAGTCTTACATCACCATAATGATGTGTTAATTTCGATATTGTGTTTATTTGACTTTCAGTATGAGTATAATACTAACCATTACACATCATTTTTACTGAGGCAAACATCCATAGTCTGTAAGCATCTCATTTGCAGAGGTGATCAGCTCCAATGTCTGTGTACCACAGTAGAGCCAGGGGCTCATGGCATTCAGGGGGGTTTCCTGAAACAGGGAAATCCCAGAGAGAACACAGGAACTCACAAAAACCCACCAGGCTGGAGCACCTCCTATACGAGGACAGGCAGAGAGAGTTGAGATAAGAAGGCTCCAGGGAGATCTTATAGCAGCCTTCCAGTACTTAAGAGGTGCCGAGAAGAAGCATGGAGAGAGGCTCTTCATCAGGGATTATAGTGATAGGACAAGGGATAATGGTTTTAAGCTGAAAAGAGGTAGACTTGGATTAGATATTAGGAAGAATTTTTTTACTGTGAGGGTAGTGAGGAACTGGAACAGATCGCCCTGAGAAGTCATGGATGTCCTATTCCTGGAGGTGTTCAAGACCATGTTGGATGAGAGTTAGAGCAATGTGATCTAGTGGAAAGTGTCCCTACCAATGGCAGAGAGGTTGGATGTAGATCTTAGAGGTTCGTTCCAACCCAAATCATTCTATGATTTTACGATTCTGTGAATACACTGAAATGACCTGCTTTTTAAAAATGAAAAGCCATGTTGACTGCCACCAGTCACCTGCTTATTTTCCATATGTGTTAGCAGATTTTCTAGGATGATCTGCTCCATCACCCTGCAAGGCACAAAGGAGAGATTGACTGTCCTGTAGTTCTCCATGTCTTCTACATATACTTTTTTAAAAGTGAGTTATGTTTACATTTTTACCGTCAGTAGGAACTTCAGCAGACCCCCATGACTTCTCAAAGATGAGGGTTAGTAACTTCATCTGCTAATTCCCTCAGGACCCACAGATATGTCTTATCAGGTCCTTTTATCACTGATATACCTATAGAAGATTTTTTTGTTATCCTTGATCAGGTTTAATTCTATTTGGGTTTTAGCTTTCCTAACCTGATCCCTGGCTGCTTGAACAACTACTTTGTATTAGCTCCTATGCTACCTTGTGGGAACATTTTACAGAGAAGATTGATGAAGGTGCAATATGTAATGAATTTTTTGCAATTAGCAGGAGATAATCAAATTGTGCCAATGTTGAAGCATATACAAACCATGTCATCAAAATCAGAGCAAGTACAAGACAATGTGAAAGTGCTATTGAAAAACAGTTATTATGGGCAACGGACAGGTCTGTATAAGCTACTAACATGGGGATGAAGTTATGTTTGTGTTTTAACAGACACAGGACCAGTCTGGGAACCTGTGAGGTGCATCAATCCTGCATTGTTGTGTGACAACTGTTAAGCCCCAAACACGAAAGCAGTCGACAAGAACGAGGAGGATGTTAGTATTAGAGATGCTCTTAATCCTACGAGTGGTAGTTAAAGGAGGTCCCTGAGTGATCGATTCTTGAAAGAATGTGTATATTACAGGATGGGTATGAGAACTGTTGGTCAAAGGAGGAATGTTATTTTTAATGGTGTTAATTGCTTTAACAATTATCCCGTGTGTTACAGTGTATACAACGTCAAGTCAATCATATGTTTCACCTGAACGCTTTAATCATCGAAAAACAAAAAGGGGGAATTGTGGGAACATTTTACAGAGAAGGCTGCCTTGAAATAGAGAACTGAAAGATAAACAAAGGCCAGTTCAGTGATTAGAAAAGGCAGCCTTCTGATAAGCAGCTGGAAGGAATACAAGAGCTGGTTCAGTGGGAACAAGTACCAGCTGAAGGAAAAACAATTAAAGAGAACTATCAACATCATTAATTTTAGCGTAACTTGGTTTCTTAGCATGTGCAGTTGTTTAGCCAATAATATGTTAGTAATAGCTTTATGGACAGCTACCTTTAACCAATAATATGCTGTAGATACCCCCCTGGGCACCCAGTCATGTAACCAAAAAGGGTTTATAAAGAAACAGCTAATCTCAATAAATTGAACACTTGCTGATCATATTGATCTCTGCATTTGATTCCGTGATGCTCCCGTCAACACCACCTGTCCTTGCTTCCACTCTCTGTAGGCTTCCTTTTTGTATTCAGGTTTGTCCAGGAGCTTGTTGTCATCCTTGCAGGGCTCATAGCATTTTTGTCTGACTTCCTTTTTTCTGGGCTTGGAGGTGGTGATCCTTGAATGCTAATCAGCTTTCTTGGGCCCTCTTGACCTCCAGGTCTTCATCTCATTGTATCCTACCAAGCAGATCTCTGAAGATGCCAAATCTTGCTCTTTTGAAGTCCAGGGAAGTGGGTTTGCTGCACACACTCCTTGCTGCCCTAAGGATCTTGAACTCCACCGTTTCATGGTCACTGCAGCCAAGGCTTTTCTTGAGCTTCACATTCCCCATCAATCCTTCCTTGTTGGTGAAAAAAAATTCCAGCATAGTACATCTCCTTGTTGGTTCTTCTATCATTTGGAGCAAGACGTTATCATCAATGTATCCCAGGAACCTCCTGGATTGCTTGTTTTCTGTTGTGTTGCCCTCCAACAGTTATCATGGCCACTAATGTCCCCCAGGAGTGCCAGGGCTTGTGAAAACAATGCTGTGCCTATATGTCTACAGAGGGCCTCATCGACTCACTCTGCCTGGTTCAGTGTTACATAGCAAACCCCCATTGTAATGTCCCCCGCCCCTGCCCATCCTTTAATCCTAATCCATAGGATTATGTTATAATATTTTGTGCCACCCTATATCTAAAAGAAAGATTTCAATACAAATAAAAAGAGTGGTCCTTGGAAATTCACAACCTCAAATGATAACTCTTTAAAATATATACAAAATAAACTACATTTCACTGTAGGAAGAGTTCATTACTCTTGTGACTTTCAAAATATTTCTTGTCTTTTTTATGCCGTTTCAGCCTAGAACTTCTCTCTGATTGCAAGAAGTAAACTTTATTTCAATTAAAAAAAACTCAGACTCCAAGAAACCAAACTTACACGAAGGGCACATTGTTTGTAAGCACTTGAACTTCGAATCATAATCAGTTTAGCTAAGTTTAAACAATATGGTATATCTTTCACATGTCATCTTTGATAAACATTATCATTTTCACTATAATCCTTCAGAGACATTTCCTCATCTCTTAATTTTGTAAATATTAAATAGATTGCCAAAATAATTTGAAATAGTAACACTGATTACAAAAAGATGACATGTATCTTTTCAACATAAAAGTATTCACAGGAGTGTAACAGGATTCCTACACCCATAAAAGTACAACCCCTTCAAAAATATGAACAATATAGCATCCTAAAAATTATGTCTTTTCATGTATTCCTTTACTACAAGGCCACATTTTCTAACCCACTGTTAGAGACGCAAATAATTGTCTTCTATAATTTTTCTGAGTGACCAAATATTCTTCTTTAGGATTCATCTAAAAGAGATATTCCATACTTGCTAGAAACCCATAAAATCTTATATGTATTGTGCAATGTGGTGACAAGTGTTATGGTTTCCCAGTTAGAACTAGACTTTTTTTACAGTATGAAAAAGCTGTGGGAAAACAGGGTATAGAAATCTTTGTACATGATACGGTCACAAAATAGCATATAAAATATTAAAAAGTAGTAATAATAAATGCTCTGAACTCCTTCAGGCTTAGTGATATATGTGCTACACTTTGGGGTTTTCTTTAACAGGTTTTCTTTTCAGTGTGTGGCATTGAATAATACTTACCACTATTTAAAAGCCTAGGCAGTGTGAAGATTGTTGAAAGCTAATATACAAAGCAAACTAAACTAGTGAAGCTGTAATGATTTATCTATCATTAGAGAAGAAAAATTCTTATCTCAGAAACATGCTTTATAAATACCGTATATATTTTCCAGACAGCTTCATTCTTTTTAACAGCTACAGAACATATACACATCTTAAGTCAAGTCAGATCTGCCCATAATGAAAATATTTAACTTGCACTCCATACACTACTCCTGTTATTGATAGAAATATCAAAATTTATTTTGATACTGTAAACTAAATATGATTTGGTATGGACTGTACTGGCTGAGAGATTAGTTTGTACTCCTGAGCCAGCAAGGGTCCCAGATCCAGTGGAGCTTCTCTAGCATTAGCAAGTCCTGTAGGATCACTACTGTCGTGGCCCATGGTTTGCAGATAACATTGTGATAAACCTCATCCTAGCTGATACAGTATGGACCTTGCTCTTCCTCAGAACCACCACTCATACCCATGTTACAGACTGCAAAATAAAGAGTCCTCATCTTGCTCTCTTGGTTTGAGGCCTTGAAAGCTTTAACTATTGTGAGGAGCTAAAGCTTACATGTTCTTTTTTTTCCTACTCATGATGTGTTTGCAGGTGTCTTTACTGACACACTGTTAATGCTTACATCATGCTTCCCTAAAAGCCTGTCTGTATGTCCCCATCATCATCTGTGGTTTTGAATTCTATTTCATTTCATTGATGGTTGAATTACCTTATATAAAAGAAGATCAAACAATTGATTTTATATCTCCTATAAAAAGTTACATAAACATCACTGATGACTCAATTATATTATTGTGAATAGTGTTCCTTAAAACAAAAAAAACCAAAAATGTGAGGGCTGTCAATATTAGATGTTAAAAACTCTACCAAGCTGTGCATGTACATTAGTAATAGAAATAAAAAAAGCAGATACCCTCCTACAATTAAATTCCCCCAACTTACTTCAAGATTATGTGGTTGTTGAAAGTACAGCAAGTTCTAATTTCTAGAGGGAATAATGACTTGTAGTTTCAATAATTTAAGGAATAATGTACCCCAACTGTACTTAATAAGGCTATAATTCCATCAAAGGCTTCCGGGGACATCATAAACTGTGAGAGTGAAACTCAAGTGGTTTCCTTATGTCACCAGAAGGCTGACATGGAATTACAGTCTTAATTTATATTCATTTTGAAGGAGCCTTATTTAATATTGCACATGGATCGTGATTAATGCCTTTGGAACTGCCAAAAACTATTAGCTGTATTCATGGCCTTTTGAAGCCACCAGAAGTCAATTATGCCACTGACTAGTGATTCTCAGAAATACTATTTTTTTAAGAACTATGGCTGAGCCAGCATGAAGTTCTATAACTGTTCTGAAGTTAACATCAAATTGGTCATATATTTTTATCATTTTTCTCCTTCATACTAAGTGAAAATGGGAAATCTTTCTTCTGTTTAAGTGCATTGCTCTTTATTTATAGAAGTTCATTCCAAAGGGGGAAATTAATTGGAAGCATTTGATCAGCTTAATCACTGAACATCACTGAATGAATATGGTTCTATTAGAAGGATTTTTCAGTTAAATGCAAATAATTTGGATACGACATATGTGATTTAACTGTACAGAGACAAGCTTTGTTAACAGAAGATTCTTTTTTGGTGAATGACTGCAAGTAACCTGTTTCAAAAAGGAGTATTATACAGAATAGATCAGAGACCTCACAGACAAATGAGTTTTGGCATGGGGGAAAAAAGTGGGAAAACTAGTTCTTAAATAAGTGGTGGACCAAAGTTACTGAAGGTAGAGCAATGTCCAAATAGTCTTCTGGTTATTCATAGAGTTCTATCTTCCTGTCCTACACTATAGTGTAGAATTCAGTTATGAATATAAAAACATTAGAAATTCCTTATTTGGTCAGAACAACCCTTACCCAATACTCTCTAACAAAGGAGAAAATGAATGAGTGTTAGGGAGCCCGACCAATCTCTTTGGATACTAGGGGGTACATTCCTTCATGTTTCCTATATTATCAATTTATGAGCATATTATCCTTTAATTTTCTGATAACATTTTGGGACTTGACAACATTATCTGCCTCCACTGCCACCTACGACAGAAATTAGCAGTGTAAAAGCTTAAGGAACTGCTATTGAAAAATGGTTTTTAGTGTGGTCTCCTGATGGTTTCTGAATATCCCTACTTGCCTAAACATAGGGATTTACCATCATTGTGATGCTTTATGGTATACCATGTAGTCTCAGGATTTGTCTCCTGAAGGGTTCCTATAGGTCCAGTGTGGGTATCTGCCAGACCCTTATGGATTTTGTAGATATCATAGGGGATCTAATACAGTAGGAGATGCCTGTATTTGGATAATGGCATTGAGCCAAAATGTTTACATGTGTCAGAAAACCTGCCATAAAATGCATTTCCTTGGAGATGACATTGTGTCAATTTCTGAAATACTTAGTGCTAAGTAGCTGATTTGATTTATACTTTTGAATGGAAAATACATTGTCAGTGTAATCTCAGCTCCTCTTTATGACATTGTATTCCAAGCAGAGGATTTATATCTGTAATTTGTTAGGATCAGATAGAAGTAGAAATAAATCACATGCAACTCCTATCCAAAGTCCTTTGGCCAATTTTTAAACTGACAGTAGTGCAAATTAGTCTTTAAAGCCAAAATGACAACCTAATACTCAGTTGTGTGGCACTTTTGAGCAAGACAGATATATAGTCTATATCTATAACTGAGAAAACAGCATAAAAATGTAAGGGAAAAATGCTGTTTACTGCTTTGAGCATAACAACCACATTTGGCTTTTAGAAGGAGATGCTCTAAAGCCCAGGACTCGATTCAAAAAGCTACTTTTGAAGAACCACTCTATAACAGCCATAATATCCTTGCACGGACCAGCAAAAGTCAAACTAAGTGGCAAGTTTTTATGTTACATGTGAAGATAGTATCCCTTGACATGTGAAGTTTGGAATGCTGAGGGCTTACAAGACTTCAAAGAGCAATGGAACAAATGAAAGGAAGAAAAATTCAACCAGGGTACTTAAAACAAAACAACTTCTGCTGAGAAAGTCCCAGAGTTAACAATTTTCAGAGGGTGAGAAAATATTCTCAGTTTTAGTACAATACTATATGAGTTTCTTGTTCTCACAGTCTTCCCTAGGCATTTAGTCTTGGTGAAAGTCATATGCACTCTTCACCTGAACCAATCTAGCAGAGCTGCTGTTAACCTCCTCTTCCCCCCAACAAACACTAAATTCCAGCTTTACTTCCTGAGACAGATTTCCAGTTTTTGAGTTTCCACATATAATATTTACAATTAACGCCAAATTGCCCGTATGTTTCATCCTTCTGCAAAGTCCAGTACAACTCAACATTCCTGGTTCTCCTTTACTACCATTTCATGAGTAAACATCTCTGTCTGGCTTCTCTGAAAAGATTATCAGATTCACCCCAACCAGCCCATGTAAAAAATAAACCTGCCTTCTGAATGTTTTTCTTCTTATTAATAGCCTGTGGTTTGGGAGAAATACTCTTTGAACTTTCTATGGTTGCCTTCCTTGTTTAGAGAGATTTAACCCTGGAGGAGCTTTTAATTGTTCTAATACTCTATTTAGGATACTTAAAAAACAATAACCTATTTACTTTCTTGACACTGTGTTCTGAAACTGTCTTCATCCTATGATAGCACGTTTGTCTTTGGTTCCTGTAAATAATTAAATAAACAAAAGAAAAAATGCAGTAAGCCCTTTCGAAAGTTTATTACCCAATTGCCATCAGATGCCTGTTTTTTTCTTTGTCATTAACAAAAAGGGGAGTGGCTTTGGCAAAGTATTGCAGCATAGAACTCCATTAATCTAGATATTGCCCTTGCCAGTAACTGGTTTCAATTAGCTTCTCTGTATATCAAAACTGGAAATAAAGAAGTTTGCTAAGAAGAATTTGCTATTTTTTTCCTTATTTGTAAAATGCTTCACATTTTATTCCTAATAAAAATATGCAAAGGGATCAATTGGTAAATAGGAATTGTACCTTTGTTAATACTATTCTAATGAACTGTAAATTATGAATAATTATTACACTGAACTGAAAAAGGTACTAACTTAAAAGAAAAAGAAAAATAATAGAATGTTGTTGTACATGTTTATTAATGAATCTTCTAAATAATGTTCTAATTCTAGGTGCTGCAATTTTTGTCTGGAAATCTTCATATATTTTTGAATTATTCTTCTCAAAATGGAAACCTCCAAATATATAAACAGTTTTGAAAATTTTTAGCTCTAATACCTTTCAAATACTTGAATGCATTCTATAAGGACATTTTAAGTATCATTTATTGTGAATTAGAGTCAATATCTTCATGACAGTATAGGTAAAAGATCCCCAGCCTTCACTTTAATGTGAACTATGAATGTTTTGATGTTACCCTGCAGGCCTGAGAATCAATAAGAATAAAACAATATTTTCAAGTGGGGGAACTTTGGATTGTCTTTTGCTATAGGACGGAGGCTTTTATTTCCCATTTTTTTTCAATCTTAAAAAAAACAACAACAACATGCATGAGATAAAAGGGGAGAAACTTTATTTATTTTTACAGAAGGAGTGTTTTAATGTCGACATGAAACAAGTAGGAGAAGTATAAAATGGGCTTACAAGTTCCTTTTGTACAAAAGGACTCTCCTTATAATAAGAAAAAGCTATTTCCAGGTAAACAGGAGCCTTTCCTCTGTGTGAATTTGCTGAGATTTATAGGTCAAAATAAAGATCTTTTAAATCAGTAGTGAATGTTATTCCCCTCACAGGAATTCCAGTATGAAATGTGTTCTGTGGGAGGTACACATGAGCTGGGGAAAGAGCTCTTTTTGATGTATTTGTGTATATATAAATATATAAATGTGAGTACATATAGATACATATGTATAGCTATATAAATATAGCTACACACAATAATGAGGGGGAGCATTCCTGAGTCTTCTGTAAGTTAATTTTGTAGCCTAGAGCTTTGCTTTGTAACCTTAGTTACA
The DNA here is from genome assembly GCA_033459285.1 of Clamator glandarius. Lineage (NCBI taxonomy): Eukaryota > Metazoa > Chordata > Aves > Cuculiformes > Cuculidae > Clamator > Clamator glandarius. Next base: position 66,320 of record JAUNZM010000066.1, read on the forward strand.
ATAAAGTAGGATGCAGTGGCATTCTGTGTGATGAGAAAGATTATTAAATTCATACAGGTTTTATGGAGACAGATGTTAAATTTTTGGTGCAGAGGATTCATAAGAAAAGCACAGTGGCACAATAGGGCATCTTTATTATAACCTTTTTAATAAAAGTTTTCAAGATAATTGATCTCTGGAGAATACACAGTAAATTATGTTATACTTCCCATATATTTCAACTTAATCTAATTGAGCATAAATTGAGAGAAAACACTTTTCTTCTCTTACAGTCTATTATTTGTCTCAAAGGGTCACCACCACAGATAAATGATCTTTAAATCTCTCTAACAGTTCAGTGTTCTCAGAACATCATCAGAACCTGTTTGTATAAAAATAAATTTGTCTCAATTAATTAATTAATCCAATCTGTAATGGATACCTCCAGATACTTCTGTACTTCGTGTAGCTCACTAACTCAACAGAACTCTGTATTTTTTATTTAAGGATACACGTAATAAAAATCTTTAATCCATAAATACAAAAAAAAATACTGTTAGGACATCTATAAGCCCAGCTGAGTGAATAAAATTGTCATTAACATTCACAAAGATAGAGTTGCCTGAAAAGCTTAAGAAGATGCACTGTTTCATTTAGAAATACATGCAACTATGATTTGGTAAACTGTTCCTACAACATATCAGTAGGCATGATGTTTTTTATCAAGTTTAGGGATTTGATAACAATAATTTATACAGAGTCTGAAGGCCTCAGACATATTCTCTGGCAAAATCTACAAATTATTGAGAAACTGGTCTCTCTAGATTTTGTTTATTTTTAATAACAGTTTATACACTTGGAACAGCTCTATATTTTTCCCCAGGTGTTTCTAGAATACCTAGGAACTTCTTTTCTTCAGTGTCTGAATGTAATGAAGCCTAAGGTGTCCGAGGAAGTATTCATACAGCATAAAAACAGTAATACTAATTTTTAGGAATTAGAGAGAGCTAATGTTAGTAGCTCTCTCTTTCTCTCCTGTCAAATTCCTTTTTCTTTATTTGTTGTTTTACACAAGCAGGTTTGGGGGTTTCTTTTAATGGAAAGATAAAGAGCTCCTGCAGAGGGTCTCTTTATCAGAGAGTGCAGTAATAGGAAAAAGGGTAATGGTTTTAAGCTCAAAGAACAGAGATTTATAATAGATACTAGGAAGAACTGTTTCAATGTGAGAGTGGTGAGGCACTGGAACAGGTTGCCCACAGAAGTTGTGTATACCCCATCCCTGGAGATGCTCAAAGTAGGTTGGATGAGGCCTAAGCAAGCTGATCCAGTGGGAGGTGTGTCTGTTTATGGCACAGCAGGTGGAACTAGGTGATCTTTCAGATCTCTTCCAACCTAAACCATTCTATGATTCTATGAATCATGGAGACTTTGTTTTACTCATATGCAGGGGCTCTCATTCTGAATAATTTTTACACTTGATTTTCTGCTAGCAATAAATTGTCGTCTCCTATTATGTAACATCTGTAAGATTTAAAGGCTTACTTTATAGGTGCAGATTTCAAGATATTATTCATTTAATTTCATTATATTACTGACCTTTTTAAGTCTACAAACTTCACAATATTTAAAAATGCGGGGTTGGTATTTGAATGGACTACAATTTATTTTAGTTTGATTTTCATGAAACTATTTTCTAAAATTTTTTAAAAAAACCCGTATTTTTATCTTTCCAGGAATAAATTTTCTGATTTTTTTTAGTGCTTGAAAAGATGCAGAAATCACAGATTCAGGCAGTATATTTCTACCCTCTAAAACTGTTTATTATTACCTAGTGCCTTATGACATAATATATGTCTGTTTGAAATCATTTTATTGCCTCTTTTTTGTGTGATTTTTCCCTTTCTTTCCCTTTCCCTTCTCATTATTCCCTAATACTTTCAACTCAGAATATAATCCTCATGTAATTTCACTCTAGGTTTGAATTCAATGTCTGGATTTGAATTCAATGTCTGGAAAGATTTATCCATAAAGAAAAATAATTTTCACACCTTTCATATTAAGACTTAGAAGGGCTTCTTATTGACAGGCTCACTACTGACATATCCTCCTCCACTCAGAAGCTGCTGAAGCGTGCTCCTGCTTTACTGAGTCAACAATGTAGGATGGAACCGGACGGAGGTCTGGTGGCCACTCTGTGTCAGTGGCCACCTCAAAGCCCATCTGTGCAGCAAAAATAAGTCTGGGAGAATGGGCAATTATGTCTCTGCCACTTGTTTTGCCTATCAGAATGAGATCCCTCTCTCCCAAATACCAACACAGGTGTGTGGATATACATCTTAACTGTGAAATAAAACAAGATTCAGAAGTGGTCCTCAAACCCAAAACTATTAATAAGATTTATGAGTTCCTCGTGATGGAAATATCCTTATCTACAACCCTAGAATTGTCTGGATTCATCCACACTGGTGGGGGCTGCGCAGTAATCCATTGTTTCTCAGACCACTGGCACTACTGATAGGATTGGGCCGACTGGGACCCCAGATATTCAGAATGAAGTATAAAAGACTGACAGAAGCAAGCAGAAATCGGAGCTCCCTCTCAGCTGACCTGAGACCCCCGTTTCCCCCCACCCCACCCCGTTGACGTCGTTTGCAACCCACGGACACCGACCCGAAGCATTTGCAGAAACTTCACTTGCAGCAGCTTTGAGGAAACATCTAAAGACTCTATCACTGAACTTTGTACAGGTCGTATGGTCCTTCCCAAACCCTTATAGGATACTAATTTTGGTCTAAACTTAAGCTTATATTCTTGACTTAGAATTGTAACATTATAGGTAATAAACTGAATGTTTAAATACAATTCTGGGTCCTACTCTGTCAGCCTTTCGGGGTGTGACAACTACACAACAGGAAATAAAGTTTCTGTGATGTTTTCTTCAGTGACACTGCTTGAACAAAAACTTAGAAAAAGTTTATTTATTTACTTGCTCCATAGAAGCAACATTTCTGATAATTTGAGTCTGATTCAAGACATGTATTGAGCCCACTTTTATTGTTGCACAATATAGCCTCAGGTTTTAGAATGCCAAAAAAATTGTCATGTGTGTGACATATATGAAAGGGAAACAACAGAATATGCCTTTTCTTCTGCTCCATCCATCACTCTAGTTTGTTTGTAGTTTATAGCCTTTTTAATTAAGTAAATTCTACCTTCTGTCTTTCCCCTATTGTGTGGGGAACACAGTAGTTACAAATGTGGACCAATTCTAGCCAGGAAAGAAAGGAAAAGGAAAAGGGAGGTGATAGATGATATCTCTGGCTATGTCCAGACTGAGATGAAATGCAGCATTTCCCATTCTCAGAAAAATAATAATAAAAAAAAATGTTCATGATTTTCTACAAGCCTTTCCAACCCCTACAGTTTTCAGTAAAACTGATGTCCTTGTCAAAGTTAAGAGCACTGAATATTTGCTCAGCTGTAGAAATCTGGAGTAAAAGATTGTGGGTTCAATGAAATGGCATTTTCCAATTAAACTGTGTTTTCCTGGAAGTTCCCCAAGCTCTACTAAACACTATGTATATATATCCTATGCAAACTACAGATTTGCATCATTTTTGCATGACAGATTTTTGAATACATAAGACTTGGGAGAACAAAGCTTTACAAAGTGAACATTACAAAATGCCTAGTGCTTTTTTCTTTCTCCCACAGGTTTTCCTGCAGGCACGGATAATAGGGACATTAGTTACTAAATTGGCATTGAATCTCTCTATTTCTCTATCATCTTCAAACAGGTTAATTAAACCACATATTTATGCTGGCTGAATAGAAGGTAACTTGAGTCAGAAGAAACTGCAGCACCTATTTTTAATAAATCCTCCAGAATTTATAAATATCTTTCAGTCACTTTCCATAACTGTCTCTTGGAAGATGCAAATATCTGTATCATCATTTCTTTGCAAAATCAAATCAAGCAAGTAATAAAAATCCATTTTTTTTAAGATGGGACTTCATTTTCCAAAATTCTGTGTTATGAATGTAAATAAGTTTAAAAGAAGTTTCTTTATAGTTTTCATGGATAAAGAATGAAGAAGTAAAAGAGAATATCCTGAGATTATGAACAGAATAACTGTTCACCATGTATCTTATGGGCTAACAATATGCAAAGACACCAATACTGGGCACCTCAATCTACTTTTAGCCTAAGAGACACAGTTAAACAAAGAAAGCATTTCATCCTCAGCATCTGACTTTCTTTTGGGACAGATACTCACACTACTGCAAATACATTTTCTAATACACTGTTCTATCAATCACAGAAAACCCTAGGTACTGCTGGTATGCAAAAAACTTATTAGCCACAATCATACAATTCTTTGCCATACTTCTGTGCTACAAAACCAAAGTGTTAGGGCTCACCTGGATGGTCAAGTTACTTTTCTGTCTCCTTTGCATATGCTCTTAACCAATAGTAAAACAAGACAATATAGCATGGCTTATACTTCTTGCACAGTTTTGTGCTTGTAGGTAATGTTTTAGTGCACATAACTTTTTTTAAGTATCAGGAACAAGGGGTACATTCTTGGTTTCAGAAGAATATTTAAGACTACAGATATAGTTTTACATATTTTCTTAGATTTATCTTTTCCCTTTAGTTTGGGAAGCTCCATGAAATTCTATCACTGAAAAAAATAAATATAGTGTTTCTGTGAATCTAATATCCAGAACTGGTTTATTCTGTCGTACCCCAAAAGACCATCATAACATATCCTAACATGAACCAGCTTGAATCGTATGTTATCATTGATTTTTAGTCATAGTTCTTCATTGATTTCAGTGAGGAGGGATTAAGGATCCCTGGCATGAAATGACCACATGTATTTGATTTTTCAGGGAAAAAAGTTAGTTAGTAAAAATGATCAAAGCAAGCATCAAGTTCTTTGTCTCATATAGTGAGAAGTTGCAATAACGAAGTTCGCTCTCCTGCACCACAGAGTAATTGCAACATGGAAAACCAACTTTTTTTTTTTTTTCATAAACATCACTCTTCAGGAGCTAAAAGTAGACAGATTGAAGTATATGAATTGGAATTATTTTCTGCAGAAATAAAAAATAAATTCTTCAGAGGCAGGTGTTTCTCACTGTAGGAGCCATCTTGTGGAGGGAAATAATTTTCCCTATGGCAGCTTAAAAAGCAGATTTGCTTTCCTTGAACAAGAAAAATATTCACAGGATCTAAAAACACACACAGCTCTAAGTATATCTCCCTGTCACAGCATTAAGAGCAAAAATATAGACAGATGAGTCAGGATAACGTTTTAGGCTTTTTTAATACCCATTACTGGATGCTCATTCCCTAAAGATTTCTGCACATGATCCCAGAACTACTGGAGGGAGATGCTCTTTTAGCTAATCATCTGTCTTTGACATCATCTTTCTAGAACACTCAAAATCTTACTTTTAAAGTCTATTTATCCCCTGATTTTCTTCAATATTATTTATAGACTTAAAAACTTAAAGTGTAAGAAAGAACATTGACAGTCTTAAAATCCACCTGACTTCCTATGGGACAATGGTATGCAGCACTGGTGAGTATGCCAGAATACGTCATTCTTGAGGATTAGCAGCAAAACCAAAATCACTGGAATATTTTACAAAACTATAAATAAATACAACAGGAACCAAGTTTTAGTTTTTTCAAAGCTTTTTCGTAAGTGTTTTGTGCTTGTTTCAACTTCTGTTTTCTCTTTTATATTACGCCATCAAAGCAAGTCAGTTCCACAGTATCTTCTTTACTCATTTGGTTTCTCTCTGACTTTGATATTCTTCTTGTAGGGTCAGCTCTAAGAACTTTCTCCAAAGACAAAGTTACAGCATTTCTTCTAGGTTTACTGACCCAGAAAATTTCTTGAAGAGCAAGTCATATGAACAAAACAGGCATTTAGACCACAGAAAAAAGTACATATCCCAAGATAGAGATGCATTAAGGACAGATGATAAGGAGAAATGAATTGTTGTAAAAAGGATGTCCAAAACAGTTGAGGCCTGAAAATAAATCAGAGTGCTGAATTAGGGAAGTGATGTCTTTGGAAAGATTTCTTCCCTACACACCTTACCCCGTGATATTCTTTAGTGAAGAAAAATGAACTGTATTAATAACATACACTTGAATCTTTCCTAAAAATACTTGTGACCAAGTAGAAAAGTCTTTCAATAAGGTTTATGTTCTTGAGGTATAGATACGGTATTAAAAATCTCTTCCTAAACATCATAATTTCTGCTTCAGTGATAAAAGTGACACTGATATCTTCACTTTTACTGTTAACATATTCATGTAGTTTCAGATGGCTTTCTGCTCATTTGATTTCAAGTTACCTTTGATTTTGTTTAAACAGGCAACAAAACTTAAGCATTTCTTACAGATTTAGTTACAGAATATATAATACTTCATCATCTAAGCAGTCTACTCTGTCTAGTTAAAGAACATTGTTGATTTTTCAGTGTTTGTGCAGCTGCAGTAGAGCTGACTTAAAACTCATTTAAATGAAAGACATCTATTGAATCTAGGGGCTTTGGGGCATAAACCAGTCAGCCTTTCACTGACTCACCGAAATGCTGTTGTCACATATATGATTCACGTTTCTTTCCAATGCCTTGTACTTGAATGTGGTTATTCAAGGAGCTAGTAATCACAGGGTCAGTATTTTATAAGCTATGAATGTTACAAGAATGCATATATATCAACTCAGTACTGTTCCTTCCAAACAGAATTATTTTTCTTAACCATGCAATTTGGCTTTAAATCAGAAATGAAAGAAAAAATGATCAAGAAGGCAACTTAAAAGCTATATTAAAATTGTGGCTCAAAAGTGAAGCAAGCAAGTATAAGCATTCAAAATCATTGGTACTAGTAAAATAAGACAACTAGATACAGTATTAGCTTGCAACCACACATAATGAAAAAGTTAAAAAGATGTCAGAGTTTAGTCCCAGCCCAGGCTGATCAGCAACTAAAGGTGAGTAGTGTGGTCCCAATTCCCTTCCTATACCTATCACCCACAAAAAGGGGAAAGGGAAATGAAAGAACGACTTGTGGGTTGGAAACCAAATCAGTTTTAATGAAAATATAAAAAAATCACACAAACCCCTTGATGACTATGTCACCACAAATGCTGTGGAGCAGGCATGGGGAATAGATACTGGGCTGGACTCAGCAGAAGGAAGACTCAGGAACTACATCCAGGAATGTACAGATCCAAGACCAAGGGCAAAAAGATAGATGAGGTCTGTGTTGGATGCTGGCCATCAAAGAAGAGAACTTGACCCTCATGATCACTCAGTTTTGTACCAAGTATGATGTGAATGGAATGGGATACTCTGTTGGCCAGTTTTGCATCACCTGTCCTGTCTGCTCCTTCCTGAATATGCAATCATTTTTTGCCCCTTTCACTAACAGCATTCACCAACTCGAGGATAGCCTTCATTTCTATAGGAATAAGTACAAGGTTACCAGTACCCTGTATTATCACTTCTAGAGACAGACACTGTCTGAAAATATGCAGTTAATTTCCAGAAAATGAAGTACTTAGACTAGGCTTAGTTGAAAATTTAGAAAACTGATTCTGATTTCATTCAAACAAAAACAAGGAATTTAAATAGAAGCTATGGATCAGGGGGTTTGTTACATTGATATCATTGACCTTATCATTAGGCTTCACTATAATCACTAGAATCACTAGCTAGATCTGTATAACATGGCAGGAGATTTGGTAAACGTGGGTGCAGATTGTTTTTAATAAGGTACAGAAATAAAATATGAATGGAAAAAAGTCACAAAACAGCAGGAAGAAAATCTCAGCTGTTTAAAAATTCTTATTAATTTCAAGAACATCTGGATAATTTATCTAGTTATCACTATATGAGGACAAAACCAGTGAAGAAACACAAACATCTACTTCCTAATGATTGATTTGTATCTTTGACTTCCTCCAGTTTACTAGAAAGTAGAATAGAATAAGTTAATGCACTTTTTTCTAATTATATTTCATTGATACTCTTTTATGTAGTTATTAATGCCTGTTACCCACCAGAGCCTCTCTATCCCTCCCATCCACAGCAGGACAAGGGAGAAAAAAAATATAACAAAAAGTCTAATGTGTTGAAATAAGGGTAGGAAGAGATTACTCACCAATTACCATCACAGGTAAAGCAGACTCCACTTAGGGAAAATTTATTTAATGCTAGAAATGTACTCCAGCAGGGGCTCCCCTGTCTTCACAGGTCCTGCCAGGAGCTTGCTCCAGCACAGGCTTCAAATGGGTTCACAGCCTCCTTTGGACACATCCACTTGCTCCAATGCAGGGTTTTCCCTGGGCTGCAGATGGATATCTGCTCCACTGTTAACTTCCATGTTCTGCAGAGGGATAGCCTGCCTCACCATGGTCTTCACCACAGACTGTAAGAGAATTTCTGCTCTATCACTTGAAGCACCTCTTACCTCTCCTTCTACGCTGACCTTGGTATCTGCAGAGGTGTTTCTCTCACTTATTATAACTCTTCTCTTGTTGTGGTGCGTAATAGGCCCTGTGTCTCCCCCACCCCACACCCCTTCCTAAATATATCATCCCAGAGGTTCTGCCACTGTCACTGACTGGCTTGGACTTGACCTGTGGCAGGTCCATCTTGTAGAAGGCTGTCATTGTACTGTTGGACTCAAGGGAATCTTCTAGTATCTTTTCACAGAAGCCACCTTTGTGGCCCTCATGTTACTAAAACCTTGCCATACAAAAACAAAGCAAGTAAATGATGAAAACTTTACTACAAAAAGAAACATTTCTTGCATTTAATTAAGGGCAATATATTTTAGAATATGGATCAATTTTTTTCAGCCTAAACCAGCACTTACTGGGCATCACTGATGACCAACATTATCACAATGTTATTTAAAAAGGTGTCATTCAAGAGTTTTCTGTCATTAAAATATCTCCTGAAGATGAAACAGTGGAGTCACATAATGTATGTGATAAGAATTGCCCCAAGAGTTATGCCATGACCCACAAAGGTCCTTCCTCTTCTTCCTGTCTTTGTAGAATTTCAGTGCTGTCCCCTTACCTTTGTAGTGAAAGAAGAAAGTTCAGTTATAGCGGCAGATAAGGAGACCTTCAAGTTTCTGGACCCCATTTCATTCTTTCCTTGCTAGACAGCTAATGTGAAGAATGATTGCCATCTATAAAGCCTCTAATCTGCCCCACTAAGATAAATAAAATAGGGAACAATCAAAATTTTCAGGATACCTTTCACACTGTATCATCCATGGTCAAATTATCTGTTTTCACCAGATTAAGCTACATTTTCATATATTTCCAAAAGACTGTGATAGAAACACACTGTATAGCCAGGATGCTAGAGACTGGCATTTTAGGCTTATATAAAGTAAATCTTTAACCTGACATTTTTTGTCAATCAGAGGAAAGAAATCTGGGTTTGCAATACATCAGGAGGTGATCCCAAGGGAGAGGAATATTAGTAGAAAAAGACCATTTGCCTTAGTTTATTAGATATATACAAGTAGCATTGCTAGAGGACAATTTCATTCCCCTGTGAAGAAACCCAATAGGAAAATTCATGTCACAATTAGAAGTTATTCCATGAATTGCTTTGTAACCAGTGATAAAGTGTAATTGCTCGAGTTGTAGCAAAGGCCACTGGGAGGTGACCTGGCCTCTTATATCACTGACATGCAGCTGACAATCATTTTTATTTCTTGATTTTAAGCAAATAAAATCGTGGAAGACTATATCTATCCTTAGTGATAGGTGTGTGTCACTGCCTGCCTCCCATTCCTAGTAACCCGATTTGGTACCATTGGAACTATGCCCTTGAGTCCTGTACAGACTTCGCACCCAAACTTCCTTCTTGGAAAGGAACAAGGAGCAGGAGAGGAAAATACTGATGTGTTCCCGGATCTTGCTTCAAGAAAGAGTCAGTGTGTAGTCAGGGTATGGAGCTGAACTTAAATACTGAGAAACATATAGATGCCCAGTTTAGATATAGTCCCACAGTCTGGAAGATGGTGATCTGAGAATTGTAAACTGTTTGATTCTTAAAAGTAGAAAAAAAAAAGACATTTTCATTATCTGCTATATTAATGGACTACAAATACCCTTTCTGCCAGTTCTGCAAGCTTAGTACAACTGGGAATTACAAAATATTTCCCAATGTTTTAATTTAATGGAGAGTTTGTGAAATCTATTATCACTACTAATATAGTATAATCTAAAGTTTCTAAGTGATTCATTTCATTATACATTTGCTGCAAAAATGTGTAATTTGAATAAAAGAAGCTGAAAAATAATATATACATACACATATTATGCATATCAAAGTCTGTTCTTTTTTCTTTTCATTGATGCAGAACTGAAGATCAGAGAGAGGCAGTAACTAGCCAAACTGGAATTTTAAGAATCAAAACATTGGTCTTCACAGTTTTAAGATTCCAATGTCACTCTGTTGATTCTCTCGGAAGTACATAAGAACATAGTGCTACCCTAGATGAATTATGATTTCGTGTACTCACGGGAGCTCGCTGCCAGATGCTCTGTCCCTCCACCACCAGTCATCATGCAGGGATCGTGTTTAGGGAGGCCAGCTGTGTGACTCAAGTCTTGGTAGTTCTCTGATGAGGTGCATAATGGCTACTTAAAACTCAAGTCAACATGGAGTGCTTTGCTTTTGCTAACAAATTCTACCTTCCTACCTGCATTTATAGGAAATATCCAGAGGGACAACATCCTCAGTTATAGCTCCCAGCCCTTGAACTTGCTTCGCTGATAACCTCCCCTAGCCCTAAAGGCTAGGAGGCTGCATCTCTGCCATGCATGAACACCATGTCTGAAGTCATCGATCATCACAGAGAGACATATTCCCTTGTGCTGAAGGGAACAGAGGAGCTTTGTTTCAAGGAGAGATGGAGGATATTTTTTTTTAAATATGCAGACAGCTTTCTTAAGTCCTTCAGTGTTATTTTGTTTCTTTGAAACAATACAAGAGTTTCTATGCAGTAAAAGTAATCTTAGACTCAAATGGCTGGAACAGTTTTATACAAATAGGTATCTGGTAGCTTTGCTTTGTAGAAGGTTATGCAAAGAGTATGAAGGTTAGAGAAGAGGACAGAAAGAATATTAACAGGGAAATTAATAATTTTATGAGTTTTACAGAAGGGCTTGGGTTGTAATGATAGTATGCACTCTCATATGCAGTACCTACGGAAAGTCATAGTTAATGGTTAAGAACAGATAATATTCTGCATTTATATAGTGCTCCACAGCTTCAAAGAACTATGCAAATATAAATTAATTAATCTTTAGAATTTTAAGATCCCTATTTAGATAAGTCGATTCCTCTTAGAAAGCTCTGTGTAGCACAAATGGTTACATCTACGTACAAAGTAGGACAAACAACAGCAATAATATCACTCGCTTTGTGAATTAGCTAAGTACCATTATCCCTCTTCTGTTGATGGAAAAGATGAGGTTCAGCTATCAGGAAAATTCTGCAAGGCATGTCAATGACACAGTTGAAATTAGATTTTCAGAATGGCCTGTATTTTTGACTCTTATTTTCAGTCTGATATGCCTAAGGAACAATATAGTTTGTTGAAGTGAGATAGACAAAAATACTGAAATTAAAATTTCATGATACTTCTTTTCTCATAATATTGCCATAACAATATTGTAGTTTGGTGATATTTTTGGAAGCATATATTGTAACTAATTTGGGGTATAGCAAAAGATATGGGAAAAGCATTCTTCATAAAATTTTCAACTTCTGAACAACTGCCAAAGAACAGACAAGTTTCACAGTGCCTATTAATTTACCTGTTTGATGATTTTAAAAGGCTTTTTCTTTATTATCCATCTTCTCAGCTTTTCAACTACAGCTAATACATATGGCTGCAATGAAGTCTGACTTGATGCAGAGACATCCCCCAGAATCTGCAGAAATCCTGTAATAAGATTGTTCCCACTTAGGAATTAATTCAGAGGCATGATAATTAAAAATGTCAACATCATTAAATATTTCATTTCTCAAATATGAATGAAGAGGTTGAATCATGTATTTGCATAATTTACATAACAGCCATCTAATTTTGGTGATTGAATTGATGACACCTGGGATGTCTAAGCTTTTGAGTTTTTTCTCTCTAGTCCACAAAAAGTTAGACCTAGAGAACTTTTAAGCTCCTATTGGTATATTGAAGCTCCACTACAGGCATTCAAAATCAAAACTCTGAGAACACAAACATTCTTATTGCAGTTATTCACATCATTTGTTTTATGTGTGATGGCAGCCAATATGGATGGAGCACAGAGAGTTTTTCTCATTTTATTACTCTCACCTGACTCCTGCTATGAAGGTAAATGGCAAAGTTGTCAGTCAAAAATATTTTAGTATTAAGTTTTCTTTCTCAAGTGGGACTAAATTGTATTGCAGCATTGCATCAATTATCTTATTACAACCTAGCTTTTAAGAACGGTTAATTGGGTTTTCAAGTATTAGCTCAATAGTTCAACAGAAACAAACTATCATTAACAATGCCACCTGGTAACTTCATGATTTACTTTATTACATCAGTAACTTGCAGGGAAGAGTCCTATTTGTAAACCAGAAATAGCAAAGGAGTAGATCCAAGAAGACTCTTCATGGCGTAGGTAATTAAGTTAACTCAATTTTGAACCTTTTGCCACATAATTTAAAATGCTAAATTTTACAAAATCTGTATTATAAATGTGTTTCTGGTGGTAGAAGATGTGATTTTGAGTTTGGGGTGGATTTTTATTTCATTTCATTTTTGCATTAGTATTATAATATAGAGACTTAGAAGTTTGTTGTTAGGTGGTGCATTGTTTTACTACAGTAGCTTTAAATATTAAATACCAAAATAGGCGAGGAAAAAAATCTTGAATTTTGGGAAATTTGGCTGCCATGGGACAAGTGGGGAGGTCTTCTCATGAATTAGTAAACAGCTTAACTAGTAGGATTAAATGATCAGCTTCAACAAAAGTAACGGTTTAAGAGCAGAGTTCCTCTGGGAGCTCTGCTGGGATATCTACTGCTCAACATAAATGATCTAGAAAAGGAATTGAATAATGAGGTGAATATGTGTTCTAATGATAGTAAACCTTTCAAAATGATAATAATGAAAACTGACTGCTAAGATTTGCAGAGGATTTCAGGATACAGATCAACTACAGGACAAGGACTAAACGAACATTGCTGTTGATAAATCTAAGTTAAAGTACACAGGGGAAAAAGCTCAACATCAAAAATAGGCAATTAGAGTAACTTAACAACCTTTTATCATTCAGAACAAATATTTAATTTTCATTTTCCTTAATCCTGGGAAAACATTACTAGCCCAATACTTAGGGACAGTCCAAGCTAAGTAGAATTATAAGAAAAGATAGCTAAGAGAAAGAACAAAAGTGAAAGAGATCATCATCATGGCATCATGTATAGTCATAGGATAGTCATATCCTGAATTATCAGTTCATTCCAGTCTCCTCAATGAACAAGCAACACTGCCAAAAAGGAGGGTGAGGGGTGAGGCAGTAAAGAATATAGATATAATTGATTTCAGTAGTTTACAGACACTGACACGTTGTCTTCATACAGTGAACTGTTAGGTGTTTATAAAGTCATGAACAGAGAACTAAAAAAATGGTTATTATTCATTTTTCATAACAGAATTAAGAAACATGAAGTCAAAAGACAGAAATGTTAAAACAAAAATAAATACTTTTCAGCACATTTAATGTCTTGTGGAGCTCATTGCCACACAAAGCTTCGGAGCTGAAAAAGGTTTGAAACCAGGCTAGCCTTCATCATGGAAAAGAGGCTGTGACAGGCTACTGTTACAATGCTAAGTTGTAGTCTCTAGCTAAGACGCAGGGCAAATACATGCAGAAGACAAACCAAGAAAGGTGCCACCCTGTTTTTCTGGTGTGTCAGAACCAGAAATATTCACTAGATCAAAGTTTCAGTCAAAGTGGTTTTATGATTTTGGATGGCTTATTTCTTGTTATTACACTTCTGCTTCTCATCTGTGAATGGGAATAAAAATACATACCATCCTACATTTGGAAACATGTTATGATTTGAAATATTCTTTAATGTCCTTAAAATTGCTTAAGGTACGCAGGCTGAAGACTCTAATTTGATTGCAAAAATACTCTGACATTTGTTTGTGATTAAATTATTTAAAATGTCTTCTAAAAAATGTAGAGAAAGTTTCATCTAGTTGTGCTGACTTCTAAAGAGGAACATAATTTGATGAAAACCGTATTGGCATGCTCATTCTTCATGTCATCATTTGTATTTATTGAGGAGAGGGCTGTTAATATCCTCTTTTGGCAAGTCTATGGCTACATATGCAGAAAACTATAAAATTACAATATATTTTAATATAAGTAAATGGCTAGCACTCTGCTATTTCCAGGGGAGCTTGACTCAAGCGTTCTTCAGACTTTTGTTTCCCTGTCCTTAGCAGAGATGTAATGGATCCTGATCACACATTCTCAAAAACGCTCTTCACTGCTGGAGCAACTGTATCATTTTTTTCTGTCTCATTTTGCAGCACTTGCTTGAATACTAAGTCTGTCTTGAGTGGTTTTTTTCTGACTTGCCTGCTAATGAAGGAGGTGGAGAAAGATGCTGTAGGGTCTATTACTTTGCATGCAAGAACCACTTTCAAGGGAGTGGGCCCTGACCTGTGAAAGTAAGATGTCCACATTCTATGTGAAAAGTGATTGCTGCAATGTTGCTCACAAGTATTCATCACTGTTAAATGTTCTGCTTCTTCTGGAATTTACTCTCTAGACAGCCTGAAGGCCATTCAACAAAGAATATTCCTAATATATCATAATTACACAAACACCTGTGCCAGAGCAACCTTATACTAGCTACTCAAAATTTTTTCAGAGGTTCAGCCATGCTTAACGCTTCTCAGCTGTTATTTGATGATCTAATGGCTGAGCATAAGGTACAATGAAATACAGATAGGAATTCTAGATCAAAGATTGGTAAAGAAAAGTGCACAGATATATATGTAGCACATTACTGATTTTGATATAGTTACATAATATGATTTGCAATGTTAAATTGCTTCCCTTCACTGTAAGGGCATAAACGGAACTACATAGAAGGTCATTTGCAGGTATTCACTTCAGAACAGATTATATAAGAAATTTAATGGATTATTTGTTTGACTTGATATACAAAAGTCGCCTTGCAGAGTACTGTGTACAAAGTGTCTATTTAGAGAATTTATTTCCTCTTCCCGATTGTTCAGTAGGCTTTTGAAACCCATAAAATCTTGCTTGGAGTCATAAAAACTTAAGTCTCCAAATTTCATAGCTATTATTTACCAAATATAATGTTCTTAGTAGCATACCCTTTTGTGAAGTCATCTTTGAAAATATAAATAGCCAATACTGGATTTGAAACTTCATCACAATGATTTTTCAGAATTTCTGGAATGGTTCACCCTATAAATACAGTTTCTCTCATCAGTATTATCTGGTATCATCAGTACAGACCATTAAAATGCTTTTAAAGATACATGATATCTCTTTCTTTTCACCCTTATTCACAGCATTTTTTTTGAGTGATTGCTTGAATATGTAAGTCTACAAACAAGTTTGTATATTGGGATTATTTAAAGAACCAGATCTTTCAATGTATTATCAATGTAATATTTTTTCAGAACAATTTAATACTGGAAGTCAGAAACTTCAAAATTCTTACAATGTTAAGGCAATTAAAACCTAGTATATAGGTACCGACCTGAAGTTGGAATGGAATTGGAGAGATTCCACTTCTTTATAAATATTATAAACTACAAGTTCTATTTCTATATTCAATCATGTTAAAATTTGTGTAAGAATATGTCTAATTGTGAGATAAATCATACTATCCCACTCTGAATTCGCTCTCCAGCAATGGCCACAAGTGGATTCCTCCAGAATAGAAGGCCAAAAACTGAGTGATATTTTTCTAGGGCTTTCTTACAACATCTAATTCCATAGAGAATTCCTAATGCTGAAGTGAGCCCTTTGTACTAAGCAGCTTTCATTTGATTTTTCTCCCCTAGATTCATCCAGTTGCTTTCAGAATCCTTGTAAACATTTACCATTTACTTTTAGAAATATATGTGTAATTACAAGACTAGAGGTTTAGCTTAATTTTCTCTGTCTTGGTTTTTAATCTGTTTAATAAATAATCCGCTTACTATGAAGCATTTGGATAGAGAATATTGTTGCAAAAACCTAGGCTGCTAAACCATGAGCCTGGCAAGGGATTAGTTCCTTAAAAATTGCCTAAGGGTTGCAGAGGATTTTAACAGTTGGGAATTAAAGAATGATGGAGTGGTTGCGACTTGGCCATGATCTACTTTGCCTCAGGATGTGACTTGCGTAGAACAAAGAGCAGTCAGGGAAGAGCGATACTAAGCTAAAGAAAAAGAATTTTCCTTTTTAAAAGAGTTTCATAATGTTTTCTTCTAGAGCTTCAGATCTCACAGAAGGTCAACCTGTCAAATGAAGTCAGCAAAATTTAAACAAAATGTTTCATTCACATACTCACAGTACTTTGTAGACATTGCTTTTTCTTAATTTTAAATACTAAACCTTTCTAATCTAACTGTTGGAAGGTGATGAAGCTGTTATTTGCAGATGGGGAGAGACAATAGTATGCAGAGGTAGGTTAGCTTGTGTTGCATGCTTGCAATACAGTTTGTATCACAAGACTGGGTGGAGATAGGTCTTTTCTACATCTAAAATATCTTCAGCCCTTTTTGTGGCAACATGCCAGATCTCCAAGAAAAAGAGATTGCCTAGACAGAAATGTGCTGGTGTATGCAGGAAGTAGACACAGGTCAAATACACAAAGAAGAAGAGGACGTCTGATTAACTTAATTCTTCTGTAGCAAGAATATCCCAAAGATACCAGCTAGTTACCAGCTAGTTACTCTTTGGTAATTTGTACTTACAATTTTTTTTTTTTTCAAAACAGAACGTTTCTGGCCTCCTTGAAGACAGCACAAAGGTAAAAATCAATACAAATTCAAGTATAGGGATAGGAAACTAGAAAACTTGATGAAAAAAAAATCACATCACAAAATTATCTTTAGACCATTATTCTCTGAATCCCAAACATAGGCTTATACTTAGTAACAATTTTTGGAAACTTTAATCATGCTTTAACATCTCAAATTTCATACCAACAAAGTCTGACTAGCAAAAAATTAGAGTACTACAGGAAACAAATAATATGTACTTAACTTAGAGTCTTGCATAATGTGGTAGATGTTTGTGTAAGTCAAATGTAAACTCAGATTCATTTCTCAAGAGGATATATAAGCAAAATTAAATATTTTGATCTCATCAAAAACACTAGGCCACAATACAAATACATAGCCACTTTGTAGTTCAAAAGATAATAAAATCCTTCTTAAAAAAAAGCTGCTTTGAAATCAGAAGTAATTTAGCAAGTTAACTTTGATAACAATATCTTTGCTGAGTCACATTAAAACATCACTGTCATTCAAGAGTTCAGACAGACTGACTTTTACAGATGTGCTCCTCCACAACATTTTAGGTCATGATACTCTGATTTACTTCTTTTCTGTAAACAATGTTTAGACAAGTAGAAAGAAAACTAAGAGAAGTCACACTTTCCTAAGTTGCATTTGAGGAAAGAAAAGAACTGGAATAGATTGCATGCACGACTATCTAGAGAAAATGGGAAAACTGTTTCTTCTAAGTGAAATTTTAGCAAATGAACCAAGTTTATCATTTTGACATAAGTCAGAATTTCTTCAGATGCTCCTTGTATTTCAGATCAGTGGAATTACACAGTGCAATTAAGAACCTCATAAATAAATGCTGCCTTTTCAGTGTTCTTTGATTGATGAACAGCTTTGATGTATGCAACCAGGAAGAAGAACAGCTAATTTTAGAGGGGATTCATATTTATGAAATATTAGATTTTTTATTATTTGTTATTATTCTTTTATTATTTTTATTATTTTTTATTATTTTTATATACTATTAATTGTATAAAGTAACTGAGAAAAGAACATGGGAAAAATTAATGTATTCCACAAATGGAAACAGAAGACCAAATTACAAAAAGTTTTAAATTAGATTAGATGATTGTGAGAAAACATCAAATAACAGATAGTGTATATTTTCATTTCTTAACCTCAAATTTTCTAAAAAGCTCTGCTTTTTGATTTTTTTTAAATTATTCCAAATCACCTAATTAAATCTGCACTCTTTTTCATTAATTGATTGCAAAACATCAAGGAAAATATAATTCCCTTTCTAGAAGTGATAAAAACATGGGATGGCGTAGGAAGGGTTTACTGACCATGCATAGTTTGGGAAGAGAATCAACCAAATGAGTGCTAGTTCAAAATTTTGTATTTTAGAGTATATTGCCTTTTCCATTGAAGTGTTATTTTCCATTCCATAGAAGATTTCTCATTTGGGAACTGCATTCTGTCTTACTGAGCTGTGACCATGGTTGAAATTAAACATTGTTTAAAAGAGATTGTTGTATTTAAAGGAGCTTAGAATGCACTTTCCATTTTGTTTGTATCATGATTGTTTCATTTTTTGTTTGTTGGTTTATTGATCTAAAAATTCATTTGAAACCTATACGTGCTTAAGTGGCTAAGGTGTATCTAACTGCAGATGTGGCAAATGGAAAGGTATATGAACTGGAAATTATGATGAATAGGCTTTTAAGCAATGACATCTAAATCTCTTATGAGTGAATAGTACCTTTAGCAGTTATTAGGGGCTAGATCTTGGAGAGAGCCTTCTAGTAAAAGTAAAAAATAATGAGAAAAATTATTCATGTGGCTCTTATTCCTGTATTTAGTCATCATGGTCAAAATAAATTTATGTTTACAATTTTTTACTAAAGAACCAATAGATACCACATTTCCTCTACTTCTATGAGAAAAAGGTGAAAAATTGTTAAATCTGAATTATAAAAAGCAACTAGGCTTATCTTTCCCTGTAACTATAAGCTCAATAAACAGTCATTATCTTCCTTCATTAACAGATTAATATTATTTACTATTTCTATGTATCACCACATAAAATATATGGGTTGTTTTATACAGTTTTGTTAGTGTAATGTTTATTACCTGTATCTTGAATTAAAATATCTAAATCTTTTTTAGCAACAGGTAAGATTTCATCTATGCAGTAAAGGTACTTTATGTAAATCGTATGTAACCTTTATTTCTTTTGTTGTTTATGGCTTTAGAAATATGTGGAATAAAATTTGGAACCTGAATTTTAGTTGCATATACATAAACCTTCCACTACTTTCCTTTCAATTTCAACATTTTCACTTATTCCATTTACAACAGGAAATGTAAGGGATAAGACAATGCTAAAGAAAAGAAGGGAAGAAATTAAAAATTAATTAAACAACAGTGTGTTGTCTGTAAGTCTGTTTAGCAGCCACAAGTGGGCATGTTTTATTTCAAAGCAAATTTTTAGATTATTTGCATAGTTACAATCATTCAGAAGTATGAAGTTAAGGCAGAAAGACTCTAGATGCATTTAAACCTGTGAAGATGTCCACCATTCACCCTGCCAAAAAAACTGTGTTTATAGTCAGCACTACTAAAACTTTCTTGCTAGAGCACATAAGGGATCACTAGAAGAAAAAGCATACTCTCAGGTGTGTCAAAGTTCCCCAAATAATGATGCAGTCTTAGAGTGCTATTTTCAAGCAAAGTTTGTTTATTTAACACTTACAATTTAAACCCACTAGGGCTATTTAATACTGTGGAAGTAAAATACATGAGAATTTTTAACAGTTAGGCATTTCATTTGATTCATACAGGAGTAGTATATACTTCCACCGAAATATATTAACCCTCTGCATTTCAAATTTTTTAATATTTCTGCTGATTCAGGAATAGGCTGTTACACAATTTATTAGTCATTAAGATTTTCCAAAGCTGCTGAGAAAGTTTATTCACATTTAGTTGCCCTCCATTGAGAGCTGAATGCCTGTAGTCCCTTAAATTGCATTCATAAATCTATCAAACCTTTGTTTGTACATGCAATAGCCCAAAGAAAAAATACACATAGAAGCAGAGTAGGGCATTCTCATATGCACATTTATGTATATGTATATTTGTAAATACATATTCCTCTTCTATACAACTGTATTAATTTTATGATATAAAGGATTATCTACCATCTAGTATAATATAGTTATACATTCCTAAATAGTTGTGTTATTACCTTTCAATGGCATACAGATAGAGCAAGCATAATGATTATTGTCTTATTGAAGTAACATTCAACTTCTGAGTGTTGAAGTGAAATAAAGCTGGACTCTTTCTAATAAAGACATGAGCGAGAGTCTGCAAAATCAGCAGCAGTTTTACTGCTAGGTGTGTAGCTTTGAGACCCAAGGTACTACAATTGCATTTCTAATGTACTGATGTGTGGATTACTTTGAACAGATCATCGTTATAACAAAGTGGAGTTTACCTATCAAGTAGAAGTGGCATCTGTGACAACATCAATAAGAACACAATGAATTTCATTTTACATAATTTTTTTTTTTTTTCAGCACTATCAGCAATGGTTCAAACACTTTGTTTTTCAGAAGGGCCACTTGCAGTAAGGACAACTAGCTACATTGCTGAGAACAAGTAGTGAGTGTATTTGACTCTCCAGCTCAAAAAGCAATTAGACTAATTAAATCAAGTTAAATTAAATCAAGAGGATATAGAAAGTTCATGTGATTTGCAATCTGCTATGACAAAATAAAAAATTATAGAACATTTATAATGGTGGTGGTAAATTATATAGAGAGATAATACATATTACATATAAATGGCATAAACTCTCTATTAGATACATGATATACACACAAAACATACGATTACAATGTTAATATTTAATATAAATGAAGCTAAAATATTTTAATTATTCTTCAAATATTTTTCACAGTTTTAAAAAAGTATTATTATTCACTAGGATAAAATAAAAAAAATTCAAAATGAAAATTTATTTATGTAAATATTTATTTATGAAAGAATCAATAGTCACTTTGTTGCTTCTTTCTCTAGATGGATTTATTTTTTTTTTATAAATTTGTATTTTGTAGTAGAAGCAAGGAAACATGTAGAAGAAAATTAAAGAGCAGTAGACATTGTCTTCCACAACTATCAAGTTGTCCATAATTTGTAAAACTATGCGAGTCTCAAGAAACGCTTACTTTTTACTTTCAAAATCATTAGAATACATTTTGCTTTAAAGCAGGTTTTGGTTTATGCTTTTTGTTTAACTTTTACTTTTTAAGCATAACTTTTCTCCTTTTGAAGATTTGAGCACCATGACCACATATGTTTTTCCTGAATGAATCTGTTTTCAATGAGGTGCATACTTAAATACTCACACACACCGCTCCAGTGAAAGGAGAATTGGCAGTGAGAGATGAACCTGGAATTCAGAATGCTTATGTTTTTGGAAATAAGGAAATCAATCCATTAAATAAAGAACAAGAAATTCTGATATTAAGACTAATCAAATAATATATAACTTTGATAAATTTGATATAGACATGTAAAAGTTGATAAAACTAAGCTTCCCATTCATTATCCGATATATCATGGCTTTATGGTTATGGGGAAGCATGAGGAAGGAAATCACTATTGCTGCCTGTGGGTGAACACATAGAATGATATTGTTTCGGCACAATGCTGAAATGCAAAACCTCTTATATCTGGGATAATAGTAGTAAATTTGTCCAGGATAATCTCTAGCAAGCTATCTTATTTGTATGTTTCCTTTCATGCAACAGCTTACTTCCCTGGCTCGAGCAGATGTGGAAACCTTCAGACACAATTGCATACGTGAGTGGCTAAAGAAGGAAGTTGATGTCCAAGGTAGTTAAATTTTATAAAGCAATGAAAACTTTACAGGACTAAATTATGTGATTCAGATGACTCATGACTCATTTTAGCATTTGTATTGGAGTTGGAGGAGGCTTCTTAAGATATTAGGAATAGAGTTTTGGAGTTCATCAGTCAACCAGTAAAAATAGTATGGGTGAGAGTCCTCATAATCACTTGATATATTCAGAATTCCTTATAGCTGGAAATATAATTTTTATTATAGATTCCAAAATGAAAATTCTATGAGACTCAAAAGAGATGGTCTTTCACCCCACAATTATTAGACAAATTTCACCTTCAGAAATATTTACCAAATTAAGAGAACACTTATGATATTTAAAGATTATTAAAAGAATGTTATTCTATCAGTATTAAACTTTGGAAGCTTTGGAATATTTCTTCCTTAAATACTTGCTATGGAGAAGAAAGTGCTGTCAATACTCTAGAAGTACAAGCCTGTAGGAAATGACACAAGCTCCTAGACTATAATAATATTTATAAATACATAAATTATAATAAATTCTAGTAAAGGGAGAGCTGAAGAAACCTCTACAAAGGGGGAAAAAATAACAAAGGCAGAATTAAATAAACGTAGTGAAAAATGCATATATATAAAAAAATTACTTTTTAAGTTAATACAAATGCAGAACTCTTGGACTTAGATGCACTACTCTTAAAATATGTTTATGAACTTCCAAGCTCAACAGGGATCATTATCCATTCACAGTAAATACTCGCCTGTTCTTATATACTAATTTTCACTGCTGTAAAGAATTTACCACATTGGAACAGACTAGGTATGAATACTCCATTAATTCCATACCTCAAAGCTGGAAGCAGTTTCATGTTACCCTTGTCCCTCTTCTTTCTGTTGAATGGAAGGACAAAATACAGTAGCCACACTGCTAGATTTTTTTTTGGGGGGGGGGGAGAGGGGGGCTTTCTGCACAAAATCTCTGGAAGTATTAGAATACTAAAGTCTTTTGATATTTCTTGCCCTGCAACCCAAATGAGCAAAGCTCCCTTTGTAAAAGCTGCTATCATAGCCATACTCTGACCTTGGAAATTATATGAACAATACCAAACTTCCTATGCATGTTATTTACTTTTACAGTAGTCTTACTATAACATTGGTACTGACTTCAGATTTCCAGTCCTGTGAATGTTCCACTACTTAAAAACAATTATAAAATCTTAATATTATGAATGAAAGAATATTTGCAAGGTAGACTTAACACTGACCCTGCATTTCCATTAGGAACAGTGCAAAATAAATCTTTTTTCAAAAAATCTAGCATTCAAAAAGCACAAAAAAGAGGAAGAACTTTTAAGTCAAACTGCTATCAAACTGCTAAAAGATAGTTCCTGTAATGAATTCCCATCTAAATCCATACTGACATTTTTTAAATTGAATGTCACAATTTCACCTAAAAAAAATTAATGTATTATTCATTAACCTTGGTATCAACAAGTAATAGCTTTAGAAAAAATTAGCAGCTCCAGTAGAACTTCCATCAGTATTGCAGCTATCAGTAATCCTTCTGATAATGGTGCAGGGGGAGGGTTCTGGCTAACCATGAAGCAATTTGACCTAATATAGAAGTGCTTCTATACAACTGAAGAACAATTCCATTCATCCTGCTAATAGAAACAAACTAGTTTTTCATTCATATCTGTAGTAAGAGCATGATATAGATGAAAAAATCTTGGAGAAGGTCACAGTCATGAACAGAGAATGAAGCAAAACCACCATCATCAGAAGGTTGAGGATTTCTGTAATAATGAAAAACTGACAGCTGAACTTACATTATGAGAGCCAAAGGATTTTGTGTGGGTAGGAAATAAAAGTGGGGAGTAAAGGCCTGAAGACAAAAGTTTGCTGAATACTGATTTAACAGAAATTGATCACTTCCATTGTTACTCCAAGTCTGTAATCTACCTCCAAAACATACTGTATTTGCCTAAGTGAGAATGTTTACCATGGAAACCATTAATTCAGAAACCGTCTTATTAAAACAAGGATCCAGTGCTTCACTGTTCAGGTGTGACTGGAAAGTATTTATACCATTCTCACACAGAAAAAGAGGAATTTCTCCTGTTATCGAGATAATTTCTTTCCACTTTTTCAGAAAACTGACTGTAATTTTGTGGTGCCCAAGTCCTCTTGAGAAAATGTGAGATAATGTTTTGGTCTGTCAGAAAAATATGGTAACAAACCAGAATTTATACTATACATTACAAATCCAGAGTGAGCTTTGGATATAGGTCTCAATGGATGCTACACTGAGAGGAGAAAAAGAAAAGGACATGAGTAAGAACAAAGTGAAATAATACAGACTGGGTAAGAGAAAAGACAGAAGTGAATATAACGTACTTATTTAATTGAAAGGAAACTAAGCATATTTTATCCACTGTGAGTAGACAAGATGCAGGAAGATGGAATAAAGAGAATATGGAAGTCCTGGATGAGGAATAATAACATATTTTGAAAATAAATAAATAGCATTTATTGAGAATATATTTACACTATCAGTTTACTTCTTCTGTGGCATATTTTTTTCCCCCAAATACAAAGCCCTGAATTAAAGAAGAATAGTTCAACTCTAAAATAATTAACTGAGGTGAAGAAAGAGTAAATACAATAAGCTTGAGTTATATTTTGGTTGAGAGATAATAAAAAGTACCTGAATGACAAAGCCCTGATTCAGCAAAGCTGGTGGGTGGGTATTTATTAAATTTCATTTGAGTCCAAGATAACTCTACCATATTATTTACAGTTACTGTATAATTTGCCTATGACATCCTCACGAGTAAGTTTAGGAAATGTGGGCTAAACAATGGATAGAATCTAGTTAGAAGCCTGTAGCAGTTTTCCCCAGGGGTCAGTACTGGCTCCAGTCTTGTGCAGCATATTCATTAATGCCCTGGGAGGAGGTACAGTGTGCCCTTATCAAGTTTGCTGGTAATAAAAAACTGGGACGAGTGGTTGATACACAAGAAGGCTATGCTGCCATTCAGTGAGATGTGGACAGGCTTGAGAGCTGGGTGGAGAGCAACTTTATGAAGTTCAGCAAAGGCAAGTGTAGGGTTCTGCACCTAGGAAGGAATAACTCTATGCACCACTGACAGTTTCTCACAGCATTCTGCTTCAGGAACTGTCAGCCTCTGGCCTGGACAGGCGCACACTCTCCTTGGTGGAAAACTGGATAGATGGCCGGGCCCAGAGAGTGGTGGGAAATGGAGTTAAATCCAGCTGGAGGCCAGTTACAAGTGAGGTTCCCAAGGCTGAGTGCTGGGTCCAGCTCTTTATCAATGACCTGGATGAAGGCATTGAGTGCACTCTTAGCAACTTTGCAGATGGCACTAAGCTGGGTGAAATTGTGGATTTGCTGGAGGGAAGGAAGGCTCTGCAAAGGGATCTGAACAGTCCAATGGTACGAGGTTGAACAAGGCCAAATGCTAGGTCCTGCACTTGGGACACAATGACCCTGTGCAGTGCTACAGACTGGGAGAAGTCTATCTAGAAAGCTGCCAGGAGGAGAGGGAGCTGGGAGTATTGGTTGACAGCCGACTGAACATGAGCCAGCAGTGTGCCCAGGTGGCCAAGAAGGCCAAGGGCATCTTGGCTTGTATCAGAAATGGTGTGACCAGCAGGTCCAGGGAGGTTATTCTCCCCCTGTACTCAGCACTGGTGAGGCTGCACCTTGAATCCTGTGTTCAGTTATGAGCCCCTCACCACAAGAAGGATGTTGAGGCTCTGGAGAGAGTCCAGAGAAGAGCAACGAAGCTGGTGAAGGGGCTGGAGAACAGGCCTTATGAGTAACGACTGAGAGAGCTGGGGTTGTTTAGCCTGGAGGAGGCTGAGGGGACACTTTATTGCTCTCTACAACTACCTAAAAGGAAGTTGTGGAGAGGAGAGTGCTGGCCTCTTCTTCCAAGTGACAGGGGACAGGATTAGAGGGAATGGCCACAAACTCTGGGAGGGGAGGTTTAGGCTGGACCTTAGAGAAATTTTTTTTCATGGAAAGGGTCATTGGGCACTGGAACTGGTTGTACAAGGAGGTGGTTGAGTCACCTTCCCTGGAGGTCTTTAAGGGACAGGTGGACAAAGTGCTGAGGGGCATGGTTTAGTGTTTGATAGGAATGGTTGGACTCGATGATCCAGTGGGTGTTTTCCAACCTAGTGATTCTATGGTTCGATGATTACAGGTTACACAAAGCAGCCCTGCAGCGAAGTACTTGGAAGTCCTGGTGAACAAGAAGTTAACCATGAGCCAGAAATTTGCCCTCATGGCCAAAGTCAGTGGTAACCCTGGTTGCATTAAGAAAAGTGTGTCTAGCAGGTCAAGGGAGATTATCCTCCCTTTCTGTTCTGCCCTTGTGAGGCCCTACTTGGTGTATTGTCTCCATTTCTGGGCTCCCCAGCTCAAGAAAGATAAGGAACTATGGCAAAGAGGCCAGTGGAGGGCCACAAAGATGATTACAGGAATGGAGTATCTCTCTCATGAGGAAAGGCTGAGGAACCTGGATCTGTTAAGCCTGGAGAAGAGAAGACTGAGAGGGGATCTTATCAATGCTTATAAATATCTAAAGGTGTGTTGTGACAGGGCAAGGGGGCAACAGGCACAAATTAGGACGCAGGAAGTCCTTTTGAACATGAGGAAAAAAAAAATCATTACTTTGCGGGTGACAGACTACTGGATCAGGCTGCCCAGACAGGTTGTGGAATCTCCTTCTCTGGAGATACTCAGAACCCTCCTGGATACTCCTCTGTGCAGCCTACTCTAGGTGAAACTTCTTCAGCAGGGGGAGTGGACTAGGTGATCTCCAGGGGTCCCTTCCAATATCTATTGTTCTATGATTCTGTGACTCTGAAATTTGTGTATGTTAGCACATGCTCCAGGAAGTTCAGAAGGTAGTTTTAGTTTTTAAACTTAGACTAACACCTATGAGAAAATGCAGGGAGTTCCTTTTGGCCTGTACAAAATGAATAAAAATGCCAACTTTGCCTTTATTTATAACGTATAACTAACGAATATTTAAATAATGCATTATAATATCTTGTTTCCAATCCATTGTTGCATTTGAGCCTTTGGAACCTTGAACATCTGTTGAGGCAATGTTACACAATTTGACCTTTATCTGATATCTGGAAAAACATGTATGTGCAGGATAACAGAATAAAGGAAGGAAAGGAAAAGGTACAATAAGCATATTGCAAGGTTAGTCACTTGACAAAAATGACCGTATTAAGTACTTGGAATAAATCGCTTTAGAAGAAAATCCACACTTACAATTGGATTCCTAAAGTCTGAATTTGCAATCAAGTCTAGAGTACTATAAAGCAAGAGCTCTTAAAAATGACAACAGTATTCAACAAATGCCATAGAAGACTGATGACAACTTTCTCTATTCTAAATAATGCATAGAACGTGCTGTCTTGCACAAGCTGTCTGGTAACTGTTAGGGAATGATAACTTGATTATTTTTAATAGTGCAAGTATTGATTCTTACCATTTTGTTTGACTTTGAATGAGTCTGAAATGTAAGAATAATATATATTTGTCATAGCAATTGAGCTGGTGACAATGCTTTTTAAAAATGAAAGCTATTACAGGGACAGCCTATGAAGCAATATAGCCCATCTACAGGGGGCTCAAATGCATATCAGAAGCAGTAATCAGAAGAACAAGTATCAGCTACTGTCAGGAAACCATCAATCCATAACAAGTCTCTATTAAACACTCCAGGTCAAATTTTAGACCTAGTAAATGAGTACTATTCAGGAAAAAAAAAGGCATTCACTATTAACTTAGTTTTCAATAAGTAAAGGACTTGCAGAGCTCAATAACATATGAAGGTTTATGACAATTAGGATTAGGATGTGGCAGACAGATTGAATTCCCCATAAGGAACACGTCATATTCTTTCCAATATGTATCTTCTCCAAATCTGGAAACTGGAGGCATAAGTATTGTGCATAAATAGTGGTGACTTTTTTCTGTCCAATTTATAAATATGTAAATATTTTTGCCTCAAAAAAACTGAATAGAAAGAATTAGGTGTGCTAACAGAATATATATTAAAAAATTAAGGAGACTTCTATGATACATATCAAACCTACAAAGTGCAGCTAAATCATGAACTCTGAAACAAACCCAATCTCAGTGCAATTTGACAAGTTACCTGTCCAAGGCAGCCTTGAATGAGTTCGACACAGACTTGGGGAAACCCTTCATAACAGTTTTAGGACCATATCTACATCTAGCAACCTAGAAACTTTTCTAGAATTGGCTCAAACGAACCTCTATAACATTTTAACTACTATTAATTTGCTATATCAGGACATCTATATTTAGGGGCTTTCTCTGTATTTACAAAAATTGGGATAAATTCATTAAATGTGCTAAGCTAAAATGCATAACTTCAGCATGTTAAATTCCTGGTTGGAAGCTTTAACTAGAAAAAAACTTAGTTCATGATGCACGCATTTGTTAATTTATAGTAACTTTTCCATATGTTTTAGACTCTACTCCTTATGGAAAAGAGAAAAAAGAAGTACTCTCTATTATCATAAACAGACTTTTAAGACAGAGTAGTTTAAATCTTTCCCTTAATGAAGAAGAAAATAATTATAAGGATTAAAGTTTAAAAGTTGATTTTTTGAAATATATGGAATAATTTACATCATATTCCTGAAGTTTTCATTACCAATTATAACTTTTTATCATATTTAATGGTATCAGGTGCTAGCAAGTATTTTACCTCTAAACCAGAGATTTCTCTACCTAAAGATCTATTTAATTTCTTACTTAAATTCTATAAATTAGGGCAAAAAGTTAAATGAAGTAGAAATACTTCAGCTAAGGTCTTGCCTTCTCATCTGAGCGAATTATTTCACAGCTTGGTAGTGCATTAATTATGAACCCAAATTAAAGTATGTTTGGCTTGATTTACAAGTACTTAAACAAAGCAATCAAAATAAACCTAGTGTCCACTAGGCTGTAAGTTATTCCTATAACTATCTTTACCGTTTTCATTACTGTACAACCTAATAACCATGTCTAGAGCCTTGCATTTTTAAGCAGAGAAAAAGGTTTTTCTGTGTCCCAGTCTGACCTCAGTACCAGGAAAGGTTATGGAGTGGTTTATCTTGAGTACACTCACCAGGCAATTGCAGATCAGCCAGGTGATCAGCCCCAGTCAGCATGGGCTCATGAAGTGCAGGTCCTGCTTGACCAACCTGATCTCCTTCTATGGGCAGATGACCAGCCTAATGGATGAGGGTAAGGCTGGAGATGTTTTCTACCTGGACTTCAGTAAAGCATTTGACACTGTCTCCCACAGCATTCTCCTAGAGAAGGTGCTAGCTCATTGTTTAGACAGGTATACTCTTCTCTAGGTAAAAAAAGGCTGGCTGAGTGACCAAGCCCAGAGAGTTGTGGTGGACAGAGCTAATGCAGTTGGTGGCCAGTCACAAGCAGTATTCCCCAGGGCTCAGTGTTAGGGCCAGCCTTGTTTAATATGTTTATCAATGAACTGGACAAGGGAATTGAGTGCTTCCTCATTAAGTTTGCTGATGACACCAAATTGGGTGGGAGCATCTATCTTCTCAGATGCAGGAAGGCTCTGCAGAGGGATTTGGACAGGCTGGATCAATGGGTAGAGGCCAATCGCATGGGGTTCAATAAGGCCAAGTGCTGGGTCCTGCATTTTGGTCACAACAACTACATGCAATGCTACAAGATTAACGACGAAAGGCAGGCAGAGAAGAACCTGGAGATATTGGTTGACAGTCAGCTGAAAATGAGCCAGCAGTGTGCACTGGTGGCCAAGAATGACAATAGCATCCTGGCCCACATCAGAAATAGTGTGGCTGGTAGGACTAGTGGAGTCATCCTTCCCCTGTACTCAAGCATTGGTGAGGCTGCACCTCGGATACTGTGTTCAGTCTTGGGCCTCTCACTACAGGAAGGACATTGAGCTACTGGAGCATATGCAAGGAAAGGGTAGGAAACTGGTGAAATATCTGGAACAAAAATCTTATTAGAACTGGCTGAGGGAACTGGGATTGTTTAGCCCAGAGAAAAGGAGACTAAAGGGAGACTTAATCACTCTTCACAACTAACTGAAAGGAGGTTCTAACAAGGTGGGGTGTTGGTTTCTTCTCTCAGACCTCACATTCTCTCAGGAAATGGCCTCACGTTGCACCAGGAGAGGTTTATATTGGATATTAGAAAAAATTTCTTTACCAAAAGAGTGGGCAAGCATTGGAACAGGCTGCCCAGGGAAGCGGTGGAGTCAAAAAGCATTTAGACCAGGCACTTTGGCATATGGTTTATTTTGCACAAAGATGTTGGGCTCATGGTTGATTCAATGATCTTAGATGCCTTTTCCAAACTCAGTGATTCTATGACAGCATGCAAGCTTTGCTCCTTATATGACTAGCATCCTCTCAAATGAGTTCTTAAATCTTAAAGTCAGAGTAATATAGAAAATTCAAGGGTTAATGAAAAATATTGTTAAATTTATTAAACATCTCTAAGGTATATAACATTTCATAGTCTGCATTTAATATTTAATCTGTAATACGTGTTCCAGAACTTCAGTAACTATAGAACTGTGAAACTGAAAGCACCACATTTATAAATTCACTTGATACTATTACCAGAACAATGATCTTGAAACTATTATCTTAAACGGATTTTTTAAAAAATCTGATTTCTGAATATTGTTTCCCTCTAAGTCAACAAATCATAGTTTGGGGGAATAAAATAAATTAAATACTTACACCATCTCCCCCTTTTTAAGGAAAATTAATGAAAACTTAACCCTTCAAGTTATTTCATTCATTGGAAACATCAGTTATTTCAGATTGAATCTTCAGATACATTTAAATATGAAACATCACAGCTAAGTATAAAGTGCATTAGAGAGTTTTTAGCTATATATTCTTTTGTATGTTGAATGTATGTTATACTCTGAAGTTAAATTCATTGAGACTTTTACAGAAATTCACCTATTTTCCAAACACTGTAGCAGATAAGCTAAGAAGAAATGAAATAGAAAATCAAAAACCTAACTTTCACATGAAAGAAATCAGGAGGGAAAATAATTCTTCTACATTCTTCACACTATATTTGTGAATGATGCTGATACACTAAATATTTGATAAAATAAAAGGAAGTGAGACGAAAAGAGAGAAAAAGGAAGACAGAAAGTAAAATCCAATGAAGCCCTAATGTTTAAAGGTCATAAATCAGTCCCAGAAATCCATTGATTGTATACAGAACACATCATATGCCTTTCCATATCCACTGGACTGATTTAAGTGTTAGCTAACAGCTCAATATTTCCTCCTACCAGTGCAGATTCTTAGGTCATAAAAAGAATTCTTAGCTTGCTTGAGGTCATTAGATCTGTCATGTTTATAACCCACTGTGAACCCATCTATTAGTCTTCCATATAACAGTTGCAATAGGTGACATAAAGAAGTCACATTGCTCCAAGTGTAAGGGAAAATGGGCCATAGGTCACTAATTCCTTTGAGTTCGCCCAGAGTATTAATACATTGAACAAACTCATACTAATTAATCAAACAAAACTTCTTTTTTTTTAAATTATATGAGTGTAGGTCGCATCTATTTTGAGTACTAGCACTTTTTCAGTCTGAGACTTAACCAAATGAAGATGAGAGCAGCAATACTTAGCTTTACTTTCAGAGCATTTTTAAAGATCTAATTACTTC
The DNA here is from genome assembly GCA_033459285.1 of Clamator glandarius. Taxonomy (NCBI): domain Eukaryota; kingdom Metazoa; phylum Chordata; class Aves; order Cuculiformes; family Cuculidae; genus Clamator; species Clamator glandarius. The sequence continues at coordinate 98,047 of JAUNZM010000066.1, forward strand.
CAGAAATCATTTTCTACCCAAGATATTTCACCTCTTCCATTACACTAGCTTACTGTCAGCTTTGGGTACATGTGAGTCATTGAGAGACCAGTTCTAGTGGGTCTCAAGGAGGACCTCCACTCTGTCAGTCCAGTTTCATTATAATTCAAACAAGAAATTATGATGTGTCTATGCCGATCCCTAGCTTTTCAAGGTCTTTACAGAGTCTCAAGTGTAAAATAGAGACTAAAAAGTCAATATTTTTCTACAATGTGTTAAACAGGACAGTCAAACTACCCAGGCCAAGAGTTACTCAGGCATGAATCACAGAATCATAGCATGGCAGGCTGGAAGAGTCCCTGTCAGGCTAAATCTTAAAAGTGTCCAATGACAGGGAAGCCACCACTTGTAAAAAGAAAAGCTCTGTCTTCCTTGTAGCTGCCCCTTAAATACTGGAACACGATGACAAGGTATCCCCTAAACCTTCTTTTCTCAAGGCTGAAAAAATCCAGTTCTCTTATCCTTTCCTCACACGGAAGGCTTTGCAGTCCTTTGATCACAATTATGGCCCTTCTCTGGATCCTTTTCAGACTGTTCATCTCTTTTTTTTTTTTTTTTTATACAGTAGGGCCTAAAACTGAACTCAATATTCCAGGTGTGGTCTGGCAAGTGCTGACTAAAGTGAGATAATGACTTCCTAATCTCTGCTTGTAATGCCTTTGTTGATGTAACCTAGCATCTTGTTGGCTCTCTGTGACAACAGCACATTGTTTGCACATATCGAGCTTGTTGCCCATCAGGACTTCTAAGTCCCTTTCCACAAAGCTGCTCTGCAGCTGGGTATATCCCCATCTATGCTGAATTCATACATGCAGTACATGAGCATCATGGTGTTGAGTTTCTGATTAGATTAGAGGAATCAAACACTTCACATGATTAACATATATTTTATGTTAGAAATTCTGTATGTGTAGCAAATTGTCTTCATTGTTCTGTAATGGTGTGGACAATCCCAGAAATTGCACTAACATTAACACAAATTTATATCTGTCTTCTTGCTAAGGGAAGCAATGGAAATAGCTTCCAAAAACTGTGCTTGTAAGACAGATATCATCAGTAGTAGATAATCATATATTGTCAGAGAGATACAGCAAACAAGACTTTCAAAGTACTTGGTACAAAATGTGAATTTTGTACAAGGAAAAATATTTTAATAAATGGAATGTAAAATGTAAATTAAGCATGTTGAGACTGCACAGTCTGTTTCCTTGTTTAGTTTCAGAGTTACACAAAGGAAACCATAACCTTGAACGCAAAACTTGAGTGTCAGAGATAACCTTCATGTTTCTGTTATCCATTCCTGACAAAATACATAAAAACAATACATTTGCATTTCTTTTTGTCTTGATATGCTTCTGAAAAGTAAATGTACATTTAGGCAAAAATTAAGTGCATTAAAAATCAATTGGAAACTGCTGAAAGGAATCAAGCTGAAAAGATTACGATACTTTGCTTAAAGACTTTTCTGCTTTTGCATTTTAAAACTGGATTCAGAATGTCCTGACTTTAGTCTTTCTAGACTGATACTGAAAGGGCTTGCTTAAAATAATAGCTTGAAGAAAAAAGCTGTGCTATGATATCAATAATGTGCAAGACTTCCTTAAAGTATGTTGAATAATTCTAAAACCACAGATGAACAAACTTTGGTTTAGGTTTCTTACATGCAGGTCCATTTTGTTTATAAAAGGAAACAGTCTAAGGCCAATTGTGGTTTAGTAAAGAAAGAAAGGATTCTTTTTGACACAAGAGCTCTCCTGCTTTCTTCCCTGATATTTTATATGTAAAGTACCTCAATACTGCTGCATATGTTGAATTAGAGCACAAGTTTCACAGAACTTAGGCAAACTGTGTTATGGCTGACACAGCTGGCCTGGTTTGTTTCCTTTGAAGGAATGGGCATCCAAGTACAGAGACACATTAATTGCACTAATGAATGTTTTAAAATGGACACAGGCTTAATTAGAAAGTACCTTTATTTTTAAGTACTTGTTACCATACAGCCTCTGAGTATTTCAGTGGAAGTGCTAAATGTCCCACATTCTTAATAGTCAGCCAGTCCTTTTCCTATTGTACTGCAGAGTAAAGAAAGTCATACTACCAGGAGGCTCACCATTGTATGTCGCTACATTTTTAATTTCTTTAGAAACTTTCTCCTAAACGTTTTATGCATGTAGTATTTGTAAAGGATGTTGGCCTACTGGATGAGATCCATTTTATTTACAGAATAATAAAGTCTCAGTTGTGGCAGTACTGTCCCCCCTAACGCATTATTGTACCACAGTCCAGGTAGTCTGAGGAATTATTTTTATCTCTAAAATCTCTTCAGTATTTCTTTCCCGATATTGCCATCTCTGATCCTGTACAATGTCCTTTGTGTTGTTGAAAAATTTGTACATTGACATTGTCTAGAACTAAGGCTACTTTAATTTGAAGTATGAACAATAAAGCTTATGTTTTCGGATATTTCTTGTTGCTTATTATTTTGCACTGAGTCATACCTGAAACAACTTCAGTAGAAACCATGTTGTCTCTGCATGTGTCGCCAAAACCTGAAATTTTCCAAAGTAGACAAATGACACGAGGACATACATGTCACGAATATGAACTTGAAATCGAGTACGCTGAAGATATCACTGGGCTACCAAAGGGCAATTCCACACCAGTAAAGTCATGGCATGACATTTTAACTTCTTACAGATATTGATACCTCTAGTTGTGACTACAGTAGAAGACTACCCAAGGTCTATATACATGTATCAAGTCACAAAATGAAGTCACAGAGCAAATGCTGGGAGACCTGGTGCTTAAACTCAAGACTCTGAGTTTAGTTCATGAACATAGTATTTTGCTAACCTTCTCTTTAGAAACCACAGTTTTTAAATAACCTTTCCCTGATATTTTAGCCAGCAGAGATACTGATACATGTCTGTAAGACAATTCAGCATTCTAGTTCATCTGTCATTAATTTCACCAAACTCAGCCATGCGGACTGAAAGTTCTCATGCTGGTGTCAGTTTTGGACTGCGGAATTTTAGAAAATGTAATTAAAACCAGTTTGGCAGTATCTCAGAAAAGAAATGAAGTCCTTCTTCTTGTGTTAAATTATTCACTGTCTGCTAATTTTCCCCATAAATTCAGTGGGAAGTGTAAAGACCAACTTTATTGTTTTGTCTGTCTTATACATTTGTATCATCTGAAGGCCTTGCCTGTGGCACCTTGCTCTATGGTAGGGGAGGTGCAGGAGTAAGCACTGCTCCCCATTCCCTTGACTGGCCAAGCTCACTGCCCTGTGCCGCTATGGGGTGAAGGAGGTGCAGAGACTGGCACTGCCCTCCCTTCCCCTCCTCTCACACCCACCTAGCTGCCGTGGTTCCCTAAAGAGCTTCTGCATGCACATGGCAGGTCCATCCCCCACATGCTGACTGGCCTTGTAGAAGAACTTGCAAGGAGCCACATGCGTGCATGCCCATCACTCCAATTGGTCCAGCCTGGACCATGCAGCCTGGAAGAAACTGCTGCTGGAGAGATCAGTTGTTCCTGAGGAACTGCTGGCTACCCATTGATGTGATGACTCTTTCCTTTTCCTTTCTCTCTCTCTTCCTCCCCCTTCTCTCTCACTCTCATTTACCTTACTGTGTTTTCTTGACTGGTATCAGTGTGTTTCAAATCAAACCCAAGTGACCTGGTCTGTATTCAGGGATGTTGCACCCCCACATCTCAGCTATGCACAAGAGTATTTTGGTCTCTTTATTTTGCATGGAGACAGAATAAATTTTGCTTTTGATTTCACGAATGAACCACCTTCTTTGACCATGCAAGTTGAAAGTAGGCCTGGACATGAGTGTGCAGTTTGTGAATTTGGGGTATGACACAAAGTTAAAGCACTTCCACACTGGAGAGACAGACCTTAAATCTGGAGCAACAGAAAGGAAGTCTGTGGTTTGTACTGAATATATACACCTAAACATTTTAACAGAACAAGCTATTCCTGAATCATATCTCTCCATCGCCCATGTACTCTGCCTTGTGTCGCTGCATGGAGAGGTCTGGGAGTGAAGCGGATTCCTTTCAGACAAAATCAAATCTGAAGGTATACTTCAGAAATACATCAAATATGCTCCTAACGCAAGTGGGCGCTCAGTCCTATAATCTTGAATAGAGCTGGTTTGAAGTAAAATTCCTGAAATGTAAATAATATTGTCATTACATTAAATTTTTCAATAAATCTGTCATCATTGCTGTGTGCCACTGGTTACTGTGATACTTGCCATTGAGTGTTTGCTTTTAGTATTCACGGACTTTTTTCCAGGTTATCAATATAACCTGACTGGTAACAGAGTCTGAAGACAGCTTGAGCCAGTAAGAGACTGTAGAGAACAAAAAGGAAAAGCAGCAACAAACAACATTATGGGATTTTTTTCCTCTTAGAGACTGGCAAAACAAATATGTAACTTCACAAAGAGAGGAAGGAGGTACTATCTTTCCTGTTCTCCATGATGTGCCAATGATGCTCCGAAGGCAGGAAAGAGATATCCTAACTTTACTCAGGTTCACCACAGGAACAAAGGAGAAAACATTTGTTGCTTTGAAATCCTGCAGGAAATTTTAAGTCTCTCTAAAAAGGATGCTCCTTTCAGAATATGAGAAATGGTAACTAAAGATACAGCAAAAAAAAAGCAGCTATTATTGAGCAGATGGTAAAGCTTTGGGGTTTTGTTTTCATTTTATTTAAACACTGACCATTTTATCCAAAATAGTCTTTGCATAATGTCTGCTTCATAAACATCACAGGCTAAACTACGAGAAGAAACAAAAGGTAGGACTTAATCAAAGGTCTCCAGCCAGCTCACTAAGAGTTGAGGGTTATGAACGGGTAAAGGGAATCCAGAAGGAGGAGGTTAGCACAGAAAAACTGTATCCAAAGTCAATATGAATTAGAAAAGCAAATTTTGACGATGTAGGAAAATATAATTCTGACTTGTAATATTTCATAAGAATTTCAAGTAGATGCTTCTTTAAATGCATCTGATGTGCCCATGGAAAAGCCCTTGCTAGCTTCTCAAAAGTATTTCTGTACAATTACTTTTTTCCTTAACTTGAAGAACTGTTAAAAAAAATCCCTTTAATATCTGAGACCCTCAGTTACACCTCATTTTAAAGTGGGTTTAAAATATTGCCAGATATTTTATAGTACTGTTTATTAATTTGCAGAGTTATAAAGATCTTTAACATAATTCAACATTTCTCAGTACAGAACCTTTATTGAGACCAGCTGAATCTGTTACTCCAACAATTACCCTTATCAAAACGTCTTTTTTGTACATTTGGATCATGCCAAGAATCAATGAGTTTATAAATGCTTAGCTTGCATTGCCAATGTCAGCAATTAGTCTATTTGTGTTTTTAATTTTAGTGTGCTACTGAAAGATAGTACATACTTACACATTTCCTTATTTGTAGTAGGTTTTATTCTGCTCCTCTCTCACAACAGCTTGTTCCCTAAAGAAGGGAAAATAAATGAGTAAATTAAAACCCCTGAGTAGGGGAAAATACATCCATGCCAGCAATCAATCAGATTATCACATCTGTCAGAAAAGTTGACAGGACTTCTAACACATTTGTTCATTATGAATAGAACACCACTTCTACTAATCAAAAATAAGAAAAGGAGCATTAAAAAACACCCCTATAAGCTGTTTTCTGACAGTCAAGCTTTGAAAACTATGAAGTGATAAAATTGTTTAAAAGTGAGAAAATTATTTAGCAATAAAAATAAACAGTTTGAGGAAATTTTACGTAAAACGTGAAGTTTCATAAAAAAAAAAAGAACATCATCAATTCCTTGAACTTGAAAAAAGGGGTAAAAAAATTGAAATCTAATTTCTAATTCTATCCGCAAACTTGAAACTATCACAGAAATAATGACTGAAAGAAGCTTATTTAAGTACTACAGATAAGCCAGATCTACCTTCAGCTAAAAGGAATAGATCAACTTCCTTTTCATTATGTTCATGTCCTAGTAGGGTATAGTCATCCAAATTAATGACTAAACAACTTTTCTGAACACATATCAGTTTAAAATTAAGAAACATTCAAGTTCTTTACATTTCAAAGGCCTCTACATTTCATAAAAGAACAGCTGCAAGTTATCATCTCTAAGTTTGTAACAAACTGAAGCATCATATGTTCTGGATTAACCAGAATGAATTGCACACAGGTGTGAAAAATTAACCTCAGGACAAAGGGAAACTCATACTCCTAAAATAAAGAATGTCAAAAGTCTCAGCTTCTTCTCTATCCCACTCTCTTTTTTTTTCTTTCTTATTTTTACCAGAGACTTTCATGAACTTTTTTACAGTTTATACATACAAGTCTAGAGTTGTTTATATAGAGCTAAAGTAAATACTTGTATACATATTTATATTTTATATGAGTTAAATATTAAGTATACAATATGTTTCATATATTATTTTTAATATTATACACAAAATACATATAAATACATATCAAGTTTCAGTAGCCCTTTTGGTCTAATACTACAAGAGTCATGGTTTATAGGGTCACATTCTTTTTCTTAAAAGAGAAATTAGTATATCTACTAAACAAATAAATAAAATTATAGTTGTAATGTGGAGTTTTTTTTACTCTTTTTCCAGGTACAACATATAAGGAAGACATTTCCAAATATGAACTAATTTGATGCACTTACTCCAAACTTGCCTCCGTTATGTTACTCAAACAAGACTTTTATTCCCTGTAGGAAAAACAGACAGAATATTATCCTTAGGATCCCTAAACAGTTAGTCAGAGCTGGAACTGCTAAAATGTGTCATGAATTTAATAAGGAGATTAAGATTTTTATATTGGATGGAATTACATGTCTCAGCACATAAGAGGTTTTCAGTGTGTTATTTACCAAAAGTTAGAGAAGAAGGAACTTGAGTGGTTTCACAGGAAGCAAGCTTTAGATACTTTAACTTTGTTCTTAAAGAGTAAGTAAACACTACCAACCAAAGCCATATGATAATAAGAATGCTGTAGGTTTAAAAGAGATTAGAAGTTTATGATTTACTTTGGTTGTTTAAAAAATTATAAACAAAATAACTGTTTCTCAGAACCTATAATTCACTACCCATACAGAGAAAGAAGAATTTCTGGCAGAATTTAGATACTCCAGTTAAAAACAGAAGTCAATAAAATGTCTGTAAAGTTGTTATCTATGCTCTGAGATAAGCAGATTCAGCTAGGCACCCTGACTTGATTTTTAGCTCCTCAGAGAGCTGAAGTTTTGTAGAGTCTTGACCAAACTAAACAATTAGGTCAATCCATAGCCTGTTATATGCCTCTAGTGAGACTTTCTCCTGCTTAGGATATATTTTAGAAATACTGGATAAAATGAATAAACTTAATAAAGCCAATAGGGTAGAACTTTTTCTACTCAAACAGCTATCTTTGTTATAGAATCACAGAATTGTTTAGGTTGGAAAAGACCTTTAAGGTCATTGTGTCTAATTGTGAACATAACACTGAGAATTCCACCACTAAACCACATACCTAAGTGCCGCATTTAAACATCTTTTAAATACTTCCAGGGATGGTGACTCCACCACTTCCCTGGTTAGCTTGTTCCAATGCTTGCCCACTTTTTTAGTAAAGGCATTTTTCCTAACAGTCTCATTTCCCTCGCCTTCTCCTCATAAGACTTGTGCTCCAAACCCCTTACCAGTTTTGTAGCCCTTCTTTGCATGCACTCCAGTAGCTCAGTGTCCTTCTTGTAGTGAGGGGCCCAGAACTGAACATGGTATTGTAAGTATAGCCTCATGTTGACAGGAGCATCACAGAATCAAACACAGAGATCAATATAATCAGCAAGTGTTCAATTTACTGAGATTAGCTGTTTCTTTATAAACCCTTTTTGGTTACACAACTGGGTGCCCAGGAGGGTATATACAGTGTATTATTGGTTAAAGGTAGCTGTCCATAAAGCTATTACTAACATATTATTGGCTAAACTACTGCACATGCTCAGAAACAAAGTTACACTAAAATTAACCATGTTGATGGTTCTCTTTAATTGTTTTTCCTTCAGCTGGCACTCGTTCCCACTGAACTAGCTCCTGCATTCCCCTCAGCTGGCCTTTGTTTATCTTTCAGCTCTCTATTTCAAGGCCTTGTTAGCATTGTTCAGTATCAATCAGTCTCACAGCATCCAGGCTTTCTTCTCTTTAAAATGTTCCCACAATTCCCCCTTTTTGTTTTTCGATGACTAAAGCGTTCAGGTGAAACATATGATTGACTTGACATTGTATACACTGTAACACACGGGATAATTGTTAAACCAATTAACACCATTAAAAATAACATTCCTCCTCTGACCAACAGTTCTCATGACCATCCTGTAATATACACATTCTTTCAAGAATCGATCACTCAGGGACCTCCTTTACCACCCGTAGGATTAAGAGCATCTCTAATATTAACATCCTCCTCATTCTTGTCGACTGCTTTCATGGTTGAGGCTTAACAGTTGTCACACAGCAACATGGGCTTGATCCACCTTGCAGGTGCCCAAAGTGATCCTGTATCTGTTAAAACACAAGCATAACATCCAAGCTGTGTGGAAGTGTGTAATCCGAGGGTCTCTGTTCGGGCGCCACTTGTTGGCGGGAGCATCACAGAATTAAACACAGAGATCAATATGATCAGCAAGTGTTCAATTTACTGAGATTAGCTGTTTCTTTATAAACCCTTTTTGGTTACACAACGGGTGCCCAGGAGGGTATATACAGTGTATTATTGGTTAAAGGTAGCTGTCCATAAAGCTATTACTAACATAATATTGGCTAAACTACTGCGCATGCTAAGAAACCAAGTTACACTAAAATTAGCAATGTTGATACTTCTCTTCACAGAATCACAGAATAACCAGGTTGGAAGAGACCCACTGGATCGTCAAGTCCAACCATTCCCACCAAACCCTAAATCATGCCTCTAAGTACCTCATCCACCCTCACCTTAAACAACTCCAGGGACGGCGACTCAACCACCTCCCTGGGCAGACTGTTCCAATGCCTAACCACCCTCTCCGTGAAGAACTTTTTCCTAACCTCAAGCCTAAATCTCCCCTGGCAGAGCTTGAGGCCATTCCCTCTTGTCCTGTCCCCTGTCACTTGGGAGAAGAGGCCAGCTCCCTCCTTTCCACAACCTACCTTCAGGTAGTTGTAGAGAGTAATAAGGTCTCCCCTCAGCCTCCTCTTCTCCAGGCTGAACAACCCCAGCTATCCCAGTCGTTACTCATAAGGCCTGTTCTCCAGCCCCTTCACCAGCTTTGTTGCTCTTCTCTGGACTCGCTCCAGAGTCACAACATCCTTCTTGTGGTGAGGGGCCCAGAACTGAACACAGTACTCTAGGTGCGGTCTCACCAGTGCCGAGTACAGGGGGAGAATAACCTCCCTGGACCTGCTGGTCACGCCGTTCCTGATACAAGCCAAGATGCCATTGGCCTTCTTGGCCACCTGGGCACACTGCTGGCTCATATTCAGTCGGCTGTCAACCAACACCCCCAGGTCCTTCTCCTCCTGGCAGCTTTCCAGCCAGGTTTCTCCTAGTCTGTAGCACTGCACAGGGTTGTTGTGCCCCAAGTGCAGGACCTGGCATTTGGCCTTGTTAAACCTCATGCTGTTGGTCTCTGCCCAGCAGTCCAGCCTGTTCAGATCCCTTTGCAGAGTCTCCTGACCCTCCAGCAGATCCACACTTCCACCCAGCTTGGTGTCATCTGCAAACTTGCTAAAGGAGGACTCAATGCCTTCATCCAGATCTTTGATAAAGACATTGAACAGGACTGGACCCAGGACTGAGCCCTTGGGAACTCCACTTGTAACTGGCCTCCAGCTGGATTTAACTCCATTTCCCACCACTCTCTGGGCCCGGCCATCCAACCAGTTTTTCACCCAGGAGAGTGTGCACCCGTCCAGGCCAGAGGCTGACAGTTTCCAAAGCAGAATGCTATGAGAAACTGTATCAAAAGCTTTACTAAAGTCCAGGAAGACCACATCCACAGCCTTTCCCTCGTCCAAGAGTTTAGTTACTCAGTCATATGTGATGATCAGATTACTCTGGCAAGACCTGCCTTTCATGAACCCGTGTTGACTGGGCCTGATCTCTTGCAAGGGCTTCTTGATAGCATTCAAGATCACCCGCTCCATGACTTTCCCCGTTACCGAGGTGAGGCTAACAGGTCTGTAGTTTCCCAGATCCTTCCTGCGCCCCTTCTTATAGATGGGCATGACATCAGCCAGCCTCCAATCCAGCGGAACCTCCCCAGTCATCCAGGACTGCTGGAAGATGATGGAAAGGGGTTTGGCCAGCACATCCGCCAGTTCCCTCAAAACTCTTGGGTGGACTCCATCCAGCCCCATAGACTTGTGGGTATCTAGCTGGGCAAGCAGGTCTCTAACCACCTCCTCTTGGACCTTGGGAATCTCATACTTCTCTTCCAACCCTTGGGGTTGTGCACAGAGGGAACAATTATCCTTACTGTTAAAGACTGAGGCAAAGTAGGCATTGAGTACTTCAGCCTTGTCTTCGTCCCCTGTTACTCTTGCTCCCTCTGCATCCACTAGGGACTGGAGATTCTCCCTAGTCCTCCTTTTACTGTTGATGTATTTGTAGAAAGACTTTTTGTTGTCTTTCACAGTCTTGGCCAATCGCATTTCTAGTTGGGCTTTAGCCCTCCTGACTTTTCCCCTGCACATTCTCACTTCCTCCCTATAGTCCGCCCAGGATGCCTGCCCCTTCCTCCAGAGGTCATAGACCCTCATGGACACCTTTGTCTTCAAGGAGCACCTCCCACGGGACTTTTCCGACCAGCCTTCTGAACAGCCCAAAGTCTGCTCTCTGAAAGCTGAGGGCTACTGTTCTGCTAACCTCCTTCTTCATTTTACCCTGCACCAAGAACTCTATCATCTCATGATCACTTTGCCCCAAGCGTCCTCCAACCTTCACATCCCCCACCAGTCCTTCTCTGTTCACAAACAGCAGGTCCAGGAGGGCACCGTCCCTTGTTGGTTCGCTCACCAGCTGTGTGAGGAAGTTGTCTTCCACACACTCCAGGAACCTCCGAGACTGCTTCCTTTCTGCTGTATTATACTCCCAGCCTATATCTGGGAAACTGAAGTCTCCCACAAGGACTAGAGGTAGCGATTTTGAGACTACACTCAGTTGTTTGTAGAAGAGCTCATCAGTTGCTTCTTCTTGGCTGGGTGGTCTACAGCAGACTCCCATCACAATACCTGCCTGCCCATGGGCTCCTCTGATTTTCACCCACAGGCACTCAGTCCCATCTTGACCGTAGTCCAGTTCAAGGGTATCAATGCCCTCTCTAACATAGAGGGCTACCCCACCTCCTCTTCTGCCCTTCCTGTCCTTCCTAAAGAGTTTATACCCCACCATGGGTACGCTCCAGTTGTACGAGTCATCCCACCACGTTTCCACAATGGCAAAAACATCGTAGTCTCCTTGCCCTACCACAGCTTCCAGCTCCTCCTTCTTATTTCCCATGCTGCGTGCATTGGTGCAAATGCACTTCAGCTGGGCAGGCGAAGCTTCAGCCTTCGCAATAGGGCTTCTCCCCAACTGAGCTGTCCTTGAGTTAACTAAGGCCACAGTGCCAGTCTGCTGCCTACCATCCTCAGCTGCACTCACCCCCGGTTGCTTAGTGGTGATATACTGGCAGGCATCGCCAGCACACCCCCCCTTTACCACTGAAGTCTCACCTCCAGGCTCACTCCCATCCTGCCTGGCCTCCATCCCCTCCCCCCTCGCATCTAGTTTAAAGCTCGATTTATGAGCTTACCTAGGTTTTTGGTGAGGGCTTTTGTCCCCCTAGGAGACAGGCGTGTCCCATCCCTGGTAAGAAAGCCTGGGGGTGCGTGGGCCTCCCCATGATTAAAGAACCCAAAGCCCTTCTTCTCACACCAGTCCCTAAGCCATTCATTAACCCGTTTCTTATTCCTCATTTCCTGCTCCTGGTTCCTTAGTATTGGGATGGAGTTGAATATTACCTGTGCCCCAGAGCCCTCAATCATTCTCCCAAGTGCCTTGAAGTCCCTTTTAATGGCTTTAGGCATTCTACGTTCTATTTCTTCATTACCAATTTGAAAAACTAAGAGCGGGTAGTAGCCCGTATCTTTGACCGGGGAAGGGAGCTTTCTAGTAACGTCCCTCACTGATGCTCCCAGCAAGCAGCAGACCTCCCTATGGAGCGGGTCCGGCCTACAGATGGGACCCTCCATACCTTTGAGAAGGGAATCCCCCAAGACAATCACCCTCCTCTTCTTTTTAACTGAGGATGTTTTTAAGGCTGTGGGAGGATGATGGAGTTTTGGAAACATTTCTAGGCTGTGGGTGCAGTCCTCTTCATCATTAGGGCTAGGATGCACCCTCAGCACCTCATATTTGTTCCCCAGAGAGATCTGGGGGTTAATTGCCTGGGTGGGGGGAGCAGGTTTCCTTCTCCGGGCAGGAACCTGCTGCCATTCTCCCTCTCTGTCTCTCCCGGCCTTACAGCTTACCGATGGGTGGTGCTCAGCTTCACTGGCTCCAGCAGCCCGTGAGAGGGTCCTGCTCCACTCATCTATCTCCCTCTCACACTCCCTGATGGCCCTTTAATTGTTTTTCCTTCAGCTGGCACTCATTCCCACTGAACTAGCTCCTGCATTCCTCTCAGCTGGCCTTTGTTTATCTTTCGGCTCTCTGTTTCAAGGCCTTGTTAGAATTGTTCAGTATCAATCAGTCTCACAGCATCCAGGCTTTCTTCAATGTAAAATGCTCCCACCACCTCACCCTGAGTACAAGGTGACAATCACTTCTCTAGTCCAGCTGGCCACTATCCTTCTGATGTAAGCCAGGGTGCTATTAGCTTTCTTGTCCAGCTGTGCACACTGCTGGCTCATATTCAGTCACCAGTCAGCCAACACCTTCAGGTCCTTTTCTGCCTGACAGCTTTCCAGACCTTTGTCCTCAAGTCTGTATCATTGCACAGAGTTGTTTTGGCCTAAGTGCAGGGCCACGAAAGGCTTTTCTTTTTTTGTGCTCTCTTTTCAAATCTTCCTTGATCCTGTGGTGTTTGGTTTTAAGTGAAAGATGTAAAAGGTGGGAAAGATGGAAGTGTTGTCCTCTATTAAGCTTGCAAATACTTTATCATTTTGCTAGTGCTTTCTCTTCAGTAGAGAATGAACCATCTTTCGTCCTGCATGAAGGAATAAGTACAGCTGTATTTCTAAAAGAAAGGATTTTGGTCTTGCCTTCCATAATGGGATTTGGGACATATGTCTGTAGAGGAACGAGCCTTGAAGAGGGAGAAACTTAAGTGGCGTATCTTTTTTGCGTGTGTTTGCCATGCACTAGCTCATTGACTGGTTATTATATATACGACTAGCCCATATATTAATGTCTAACTCTTTATGCAGTCTCCATAGTAGAAGAGTCAATTTCTCTTAGTATTTTGTTGAGGGACTAGAAAAATAAATAAATAAATACATACATATGTACATACATACATACATACATACATAGTTATTTGGGCTTTTTTTTCCATGCCTAAAATGGGTCTCCACTTATGCATGCTGCAGGAAACATAAAAAAAATAAAGTTAATGTAAAAATTTACTTCTCTTCTTCTATCTTATTTTTCCCTTTTAATAATGCTTCTTCTACACCTGCTTTGTAGAGTTCATTTTCTTTTTACTTTTGATTTCATGTTCTGCTTGTACTGTACTTGTAGAACTAGCATTATGACTTCAAACAGTCCTATAATTGAAAGTCTTTCACGTAACCTAAGTGGACTGTTTTTAACTAGGAGGAAAAAATATCAATATTATTCACTCTTTGAGATGATTTGTCAGTTACCAATGGAATCACAACCACAGAAGACTGTAAGTGAAATAATTTCTTCATTGGATAATGGTAAGTTCCTAGAAGGTAGTACTCCCGCTGGTAATGCTAATAGGAGGAAAGGAAATGAAAAATGTCACTGTACACATTAAAGCTCTAGGCACTACTACTTTTCCTTCTATAAGTAATTTGTAGTTTACCTTCCAACTCACTATTTTCAGAACAGTCACTGGTTTTGTCCAGTTTTTTGATCTATTTAACAGCAATGTGTTGTCTAAGATTGATGCCATTTTTACTATGTTACTATTCTATCTAATTGCAGTTGGTCTACTTCTTCTCACATTTAGTAGTCAGATAGGCTTATTGTCTCCTTTGTAGTCTTTTCATTGAGAAAACTAATGAATTGCAGGTCTTTCAAAACTTTTCAAATGTCTTTGACATTTCCCTTTCAGCATTTGACCTTGAAGTAGTAAAACCTTTTTTTCTTTAATTTTATTGATAAACCCAGACTTTTGCACATTGCAAAGATAGGTATAGCAAGCTGATGTTTGGTTTAATCCTTTTTTTGATAAGCAACCAAAAAGACTGGAAAGACTGTCTTCTGACACAGACTAAGCAGCCAAGGAAAAACAAGAATGTGTCAAAGCTACAGTGGAAAAGACAAGAGAAGGCATATGATGACTATTCAAAGCTAAAATCGACCTCAACACAGGTTTCCAGTGAAGCTTTTCATCAGGAAAATGAAGTTGAGTAAATCATGCATTTAAATAGCTGCTCACAATAGTCTTGGCAAACATGTATTGGGTTTTTTGTAGATAGAATGGCAAAGGAGACTTTGTGGACTTTGCTGATGTTTAAAAAGATAGTCTGCTGCACTTAAGGGCATTGTGAGAATGGATTTGTTTGGAGTTGCAGTGGCAACTAGTATCATTTACTAGTTGGGGGCAAAAAGTGGTTTCTCAGAAGTGGAAAACGAGATCATAGGAAGAGAAGAAAGATTTTTTAAAGTAAAATCAAAACACAGTATATGACATATTAAAAAGGGGGAAGCTATTGGAGAGGTGTGAAAGTTCTTGCAATTAATCTGATCAAAATGACAAGGCAGGAAAGCGATCCTTGATGCGGAGGTCAAGATGAAGGTGATCAAGCTAAGAGCACGCTTTCTAAGACCAAAAAGGATAGTTATTGAATACAAAGATCATTTGCATTGGTTTAGTATATACTTCTCTTACTGTGTAAGCAGAAGCTGTTAGCTGATTTGAAAATTTGCTTTTATAAGGGTGCAAAGTAAGAGTTAGAAGTCAACAGCAAAAAAACCCACAAATCCCTTGCTTCTGTGCTCAGCTTCATTCTGCTTGCATAACAGACACAGCTTTCTTTGCCTGTCACTGCACACGCCTCCACACACTGATGCTTTAATACAAGTGCATTAAACTCCCAGAGCTGATGTACTGTAAAGTTATCTTTTGTTATTCACATATCTACCCACTTCTCAGCTCTCTGCCTTGTTGGGTGGCATGGAAAAATAAGTCATTCTTTCAGGAATTAAACTCATTCAGTCCTCAGTTTCCATTGGCTGCTATTATTCACTTATGCTCTAAAAATGTACTAGCCTTTTTTCCACAAGGGTAGTTTGGTTTATGATTATGCATGAGTTTGTACATATCCACATATGCTGAGCTAAAAAAGTTAACTCACTAGTTGTCATTTCCTAACTGAAGTATGGCACATACTGCTAGAATTGCAACATTAGAAAATAGAATATCTCTTAAATAAATCTGAGTACATAAAGAGAGGAAAAAAATAGTGACAAAGAAGCAGATGGGCAGTAGCTCTCTCATTCTATTAGCTTACTCAATATTTGAAATATTTAACACTTTTTCTTAATTTCAGACAGGACAGAGAGGTCTATTGCTCCCTCTGTGATTGCAGAGATGTATAAAATGTTTGTTGCTAAGGTGGAAGACTTTTTTCAGTCCATTCCCTGACTCACTGGCTGCAAAGTCAATGCTTAACCTTCAGAATAATACTAGCATTGAAGGTACAAAAAAAAAAACCAAACAAAACCCAAAAACAAACCAAAAAAACCCACCTGTCTTAGATATTCCATCCCAAAATGGTGAATGTGGAGAGGAGGGGGGAAAATGCTCTCAGCAACTTTATGCATGCTGTGGAATCTAGTTGAAATTTATGAAATTGATACTTAGTTCTGGAAGAATTTGATGTTTTTTCCCAAATCTTATGACAGTACATGCCAGTTTGGCTTTGGAATTAGTCCATATCAATCAACATTTACTCACACAGCTGTCTATAGTAAAAGAATTCCGGTAGTTCTGTTCTAGAAAACTTCTTAGGCTGGGCAGTATAATGTCCACCTGAACTTTCAAGGATTAAATCGATGTCCCAAACATTTGCTTAGTTCTGCAACACATCTCTCTTATTCTTTCCCCTTCCAAGCAGAAATTTCATCTCAAATGTGAGAATACATCACAACTCCCACTTCATCTGTATTAACATTTTTCCATAAAAGCAGCTTTGTGTCATTAAATGGCATTTTCCTATAAAAAGAAACAAAAAAAGTGATTGTGATAGAAAATCAACAAGTCTCTATGTAGAGTACTTCTAAACGGACTGAGAAATCAGGAAGTGTGGTTGTAAGGCAGTTCTCACTTTTGAAACAACAGCTATTTATATGATTTTTGCTTACATAAAATTCACAATACTAATTCTTCAGTACTTTTGATGCGTAGTAACAAATTATATATTTCATATACTAGGGGCATCACTAGAAATGTAAGGTAATGCATGCACTATGAAACAAAATATAATGTCATGCTACAATGTCTTTTACTGTCACCTTTCTGTACCATATTAAAAAAACAAATTTATCGTAAAATCGTTAGTAAAAGTAGTTTAATAAGTCAAGTCTTCCATGCTTATCCACATGGAAAACAGGGCCTAGATTTAGGGATTAGTTTCGTAACAAGACTTAGGAGTACTAATACCTATAACTGCAGTTTTCAGTTGCTATCTCCATATCAGTTATCAAGATCACTGACTGACTTCTATCTGTACTGAAAAACACATAATTACCCAAACAGTGAAAAATGTGCTTTTGGAGTCATATGGCATGCAGAGCAGAGCTCCAGCAGGATGATGTTTTCCTGCTTTCCTTACCTGCAACGCTTATGCCAGTAGGTGTTCTCAGAGATTGTCCAAAAAATCAGTTCTTGCTACAGGAACTCTTTGTTTCCACCCTCAGGCCAGTGCTCTTTACCCATTCTTTCATTCACTTCCTTTGACATTTTTTTCATTGTATTCTTTTCTAGAATGAAGTAGTTTCAAGGAAAGACTACAAAAGCATATTCCCACATGCAAGGCTTGTCAGTAATCTGGTGATTAGCACAGTTTATGGTAAGTGATTTAAGTGAGCAGACATTCAGTAAAGGAATGGAAAAGCATCCAGGCATCCCACTGGTATTAAGGATGATGAGAAAGGTTGGAAACAAGTATCACATACTCTTCCAGCCAAGTTTTTCAAAAAACATGACAGCTGCCATGCTGTTTTCTGAGAGCTTTGCCCTTGTCATGGTATGTTCTGCATTCTCTGACTATACCTACAGGATTCAATCCCTAGGGGGAATCTCATGTAGGAAGTGCAATCTTATTGATTCTCATGATGCTTGTGTGTGAGGCAGCAGTCTGTTTCAGCGGGGCATTTGATTCTCTAGGCTCACATATTCCTGAAGTGTTATCTTTACATATCATGCAAAAAGAAAACAGTAGAAGCTTTACAGGTTAAAGCACAAAACATAATTTCCAGTTCTGAGTATATCAATCCAGACAGACAAAAGTTCCTTGGTAAGTTAAATGCAAAAACTAAGAAGACGGATTTAATGCAACTAATGACTGTGTGACAGAAGGTAGATGGGAGCTTGATTGAAAGACAAAATAACTGTGGAACTGTGTAGGGGGTGTTTGTTTAAAGCACTAATCTGTGCTGACTCCTTCGGGTTAACATGGAAGAAGAAAATTAAGGAACTGTAATAGCCTCTGGGAGTGTACAGGAAAGTACATCTCCAGAAGGTGCAGGAGGAAAGGGAAAGGATAGAAAGGAGACTTATGTTTTTCTTGTCTCTGTTTCTCCCCTTTCCTTCTTGGATCGTTGTAACATAGCTGTGCAGGACCACCTCTCTTTGTATAGTGGCTGTCATCATGCAATAGCATTTTCTGAAGGAAAAACGTATCTCTGAGTCAATTTTGAAGCTACAGAAATTTCAGTAATCTGTGTTTAAATGATACAACATGCAGAAAATTATCTGTAGTGTCTTCTTCACCCAACATATACCTGCTTTGTAAATGGAAACCACAGACTGCTTGTATGTTTTAGAAAATTGTAACATAAATTCTACCTCAGAACTCACCACTAGTTTTTACCTTCTCTTTAAAATATAATTCTTTCAGCAAATATTGTCCTTTATATTCATTTCTCAGAGCTTAACAACCCATATAAAAAGTTAGGGATTGATGTTTCCTATCAGACAAAAAAAAAAAAAGTGCTCAGAGAGAGCAGTTAGTTTATAGCTAAAACTTTGTTTATATTGTGAGGTGCTGGCTTCACAAAGAATTTGTCATTAGGAAACACTATGAAACTTTAGAAATCTCGTTCTAGAGTCAAGCAATAAGCCAAAAATGTAAAATACTATCCCCTTGACAATGGCCAGTTCACTACAGAGCTTTCTAAACTGTAAATCAAGACATTGTCTCCTGGTTTGGTAATTGTCATAGACATCCACATATTTCATTGAAAATGAATAGAAATACTTCCCTAGCTGTATCGTGTTCTACTTCCTCCATGGTCAACTGAAGAAGCAGGTGGGCGATTTAGCAGCTCTCAGATCATCAGTATAAATCTTTCTCCTGTTTTGCTCATATAAAGTATCAGGAGTTTATATTTCACTGCTGGCAAAACAAAGCAGAACTGCTACTAAACAACATAGCATTCCTAGAGAATCCTAATCAGTTTTCTTACTTCTCAGCACAAAATGTCAGAAGCATTTGTATGAAATGTTACTGCATAAGCTAATCTAAAAGAAGTGATACAGGAGAAAAAGGGAAATTGTTTAGGGAGCATTGTGTACTGGACAGATGTTTTCTTTGAGGAACAGGTATTTCAAACACAAAACATAACCATAGTTATGTAAGTGTTTCAATGACTGTACATTTTTGGTTTATCGTTTGAGTTGGAATATTAAAAATGTAGGAAACAAAATCTATCAACAAACAGCATTTTACACAAGAATAGGAATGCTAAAACTGGCCAGAATGATGGTAACTGAAATGCTTGATTTTTTCTTAAACTTAAGCCACATGGGCTAAATAAGTAAGAAATAAGAAGTTGTATTTTTTCTGTATATCATTCATTTATAATGCATCATTTCAACAAGTTTCTAAATTATATGTGGAGTAACATGTCTCTTCATACAAATGAATATCATTGTATTCTATTTTATTTCTGGCAGATTTGTACTGTACCACAATAAAGTCAATAAATGCAAAAATAAAATAATGCATCACACACTGTGTCTTAAAAAGTACATTTATTGCCTAGATCTTGCTCTGAGGAATTTTTCTGAAATATCTGGCCATTATATAGGCATATTATATGGTAATATATTATTGGTTTTATTATATGTGTATATATTATACATTAATTACACATTACATACTTGATGATCCGGTGGGTCTCTTCCAACCTGGTGATTCTATGATTCTATGAAATTATACATTAATTATATATTATACATTGGATTCATGCTTCATTTTTTTTATATATGTAAAAAGACAGAAACATTTTTTCTTTTTGACTTCCAGCCATATTTTCAAGATTCAAGAAATCATTCTATTGGTGATCAAAGTATTGTCTGTCTGCTTATCAGATAAACCTCATTCATTAAGAAAAATGTATACTACTTAAGGAAATCATTAGAAAAATTCTACTGAACAAACTATTTTAATAAGGCTATTATAACTGCTTTAAAGATTGCAGCAAGATATGGGTGAAAAACACACATATTAGCAGGGAAAAATGTTCATTTTCCACATCTTTCTGTGCACAAAATTTTGTCTTACAATGCTAAAAGAAAATAGCTTGTCTTTAATGAAAAATCTTGACTGAAATGTATTTTCATACATTGTCAAATTCACCCATACCTGTCCGCTACTAAGCTATATCTCTGAGCATTTCATCTACCCATCTTTGAAATACCTTCAACTAATTTCCTGGGTAGCCTGTTCCAGTGCCTGTTAACCATTTCAGTGAAGAATTTTTTCCTGCTGCCTAATCTGAACCTTCCCTAGTGCAACTTGAGGTTATTTCCTCTCATCCTTTCATATTTACTTGGGAAAAGAGACCAACACCCACCTTTCAGGTAAGTTATAAAGAGTGATAAAAAACCTCCCCTCAGCATCTTTTATTCCAGACTAAACAACCCCAGTTCCCTCAGTCATTCCTCATAAGATTTGTGTTCTCAAACTTTTACCAGTTTTGTTGCCCTTATCCGGACATGCTGCAGTGCTTCAATGACCCTCTTGTAGGGCAGGGCACAAAACTGAACACGGCATTCACAGTGTGATAGTGTGAAGGTGGCAGACTGCTGGTGGTAGGGTTTCATTCAGAATCTCCAAGATGGGATCAAGAGACAACCGAGATGAAATGCCATACATAAAAAATCTCTTTAATGCAAAAATAGGCAGTAGATGAAAGGTGAGATAAAAGCAACAGCAATGGGAGAGAGAGGAAGAAAGATGAAAAGTTAAGCAAGAGGTCGGGATAGGGTGGCAAGAACAGTCACCATCCTGGGTCCAGGCACCTTCAAAGGCTGGTGAATCAGGGGTCCAGTGAAGAGTTCGTGGTGGGGAGAGGCACCTGCATGGGCTTTTTTGTTTCAACTCAGAGGCATTAATGCTTATCTTTTTATAATCCAAAATGGCCATTTGGGGCATTATTTTATGAAATGCTTTATTAAATGGCTACTGTATTTTTGTTTTATTTCAAGTGTCTTGGGACATGTGAAGTTTATTTTTAGTAAAAAAAAATAGCTGTATATTATGCCCTTATATTTTGATAAAATGGAAATATACACCTTAGAGAAGGAAGTACTCATGCTGTAAGATACTTTCTCTTACGTGGTGTTTTCTCTAGTGTTCAGTGAATTATTGCATCTCTTAACAGAGAAAGAGGATTTGTGTAATGTCATATCCCTTTTTAGCTTTGAGGATTTTATGCCTTGTATATTACATAGGAAGAACTATCATTTGAATATAAGCAGTGTTGATATAAGAACTAAAATGGTACATTGTAGTCTTAATTGGAGAAACTATATAGCCCGTTTAATTTACACCTAAACAGAATTTCTGTTCTTGGGGTGAGAGAATTAGGTAAATTTACTGGATAGGACAATTACTATAAAGATTATAACCTTTTCAGCAACATGACCTAGTATAGCAGATGTTTGACAAGTTCACATTATGTACACAAGAGGTAGCAAGTAAAACATTTAAAACTAAATGTAACCTTAATTTGTTTATATTTATGATCAATATAACAATTTTAGTTATCTAAAGTCTTATTTTCTCTTACTATGCACTTCAAAGTTTATCCATAATAAGTTTCAATAACTATCATGAATAAGAATTAATCAGCATTTTAACATCAAGTTGTTATAAATTTGTTTGTATTTTTACTGAGTGTTAAAACTGATTGCAAATCCAATTTGTATCTAAGATGGTTACTGAGGAAATGGTCTCATCTTTTGGGGCAGTTATTTAATTAACTGGAATCATAGTGCTAATTGCCATATCTTTTGAGTCATACTTTCTTTCAAGCTGGGACATTTCCATCATCTTAAAGAGAAATAAACTCCCTTTGGGAATTAAGCTGTCTTTGATTTGCTGTAAATGTGTTTACAAAGGAATTAAAAGACAATTTCTAGCCTCTATTGAGCTATAATGTCATATAACATTTTGCATGCCATGCTGTGAAATATACATGTAAGTACCGATCATGCTACTTTTTATGAAATATGTGAAGAAATCTTTAAATCAAAATGGTAACTGGTATAAATAGTAGCAATTAATTCTAAAAGATTTTTGTCAAAAGGGTGGGAGACAACTGAGATTATCTTTTGTAAAACTATAAAAAGCCCACATTTTTTCTGTTATACTTATTCTTGTGAAAATTCAGGCACGTTTTACTATGGATAACTCAAGAAAAGTAATATTTGGGGAATATGTTACCACAGGCTGTAAATAGTATTGCTAAAGCAGAGATTGTTCCCTTATATTTCAAGTAAAAAAGATTTTATTTTAAAACACCCATGTGAATCATTATATTACGGAGAAAATCTTATTTTTACAGCACTGCAGAGCATCCATTTGTTTTGCATTAAGGGATTCTTTCATTTTTGAGATGTATTTTGGTTATTGCAATGTCACATTTTCTCTTAATGGTGAAAAAATTACAAATACTTAAAAATTCAACAATAGCATAAACCTCTCAAGTGGTACACTTAGAAACACTTTGTATGAAAATTTAGATAACTAGTAATAACATCTTAATATCAGCACTATGCAAACAATAAAACATTTTCTAATCCAATACGTAGGCCAGTGGCTGCGTTACAACTGGCTTCATACAATGAGCATAAAGAAGACATTTTAGTATCAAGAGTTTATCTTAATTATGTAGTTAATTATGTATTTAAAAAGTAGTTCAGTGCCAAAGCAAAAATAACAGAAGATAACTATCCAAAAAATGAGGAAAAAATGGGTTTCTTGAATGACTATGTACAGCTTATATATTTGTTTGTAAACTGAATTAAAAAGGTCTATTTTCATACCAGGTAAACATTTAAAATTTATAAAACTTTCCTTAAGTTCTGACAAAAAAGAATCGTAAAGTTCATTCAGTAACTGTGTTTAATGAGGTAAGGAATCAAACTGTAAGTATTAAAGGTGATTCTATAGTTCCAACCCCAAAAGGAAAGGGGAAAAAAAAAAACAACCCAAGAGAACAAGCTAAACAAATCTGCAGAAAGGCATATCAGAAGGCTCTACAATACTGGCTCACAGTATATCTGCACCCTTTCTTTCAGCTCAGTCACTTCTTGCTCACATGTGAATGGCAGCAAGACACCAGCAGTATTTCACTCAATGTTGCTCTGCAACATTAGGAATGAGCAAGAGGGCCTGCGTAATCTCAGGTATTTATTAATTAGGAGCACCAATTGTTTACAACGTACTGTGGACAACCAAAGATATTTCAGACATTAGACATCTTAAAACATTGTTAGTACTGATGAGGAGGTGCAAAAAGATTGTTTAGGTACTTTCATCACAGACTGATCTTTGGCTCATACCCCATTTAACACATTTTCCCTATCAGAGCTAAAATGACCAGAAGACTAGGAAACCTACCGTACAAAGTAAGGCTGAGAGAACAAGGTTTGTTCAGTTTTGAGAGGAGGAGGCTTAGGGTTGACCTTATTACCATATACCAGTACAGAAAGGATGTCTACCAAGAGGATGGAGACACTTTTTTAAAAGGAGTCACATGAAAAAGACAAGAGCTAATGGGTATAAATTGTTCCTGAGGAGATCCCATCTGGATTCCAGAAGAACATTTTTTACAGTAAGAACAGGTGAACATTGGAACGCTCTCTCCAGGGAAGTGGTAGATTCCTCTGCACTAGACATTTTAAGGCTCAGCTTGATATGGTGCTAGGTAATCTCATTTAAAGTATATATTACCTAGATAGGTTGGACCCAATGATCCTTGAGGTTCCTTCCAACCTGGCTTTTTATGATTCTATGATTTCCTATATATATATTTCTTTTATAGCTCGCACCTTTCAAAATTAATCTGAAACAATTTCTTAATGGGCCTCAGGAACTATGTATTAAATGAGTACTTATATTTTGGGGTTTTTTGTCTCCATTTTGTTTGTCTGTTTTGTTGAATTAGATGAGGAGAGAGTAATATTGGTGGTTTTCTGGACTAAGACAGTGGCATTTTATGCAAAATCAATATCCTTCCCATTTAATAACCTTAGCACTGTACACACCAACAGAATCTCAAAGGCTCAATGGCAGTAATATCCAAAGATATTCCAAATCTTTCTAAAAATTTGATTAAAAATCATACCTAAGTTATGCAGCAATGTAAAATTATATACAGCAGAAAAGCACATAAATTTCATAATTCACCACAAGGTCAACATTTTCAAAATTAAAATGCCTCTGATATTAGCACTAAAATCCTGATTCATATTTCACTTTCCAACAGCAAAACAACCATCTTGCCTACAGCATTCATTGGAGAGAAAAAATTATTGAAGTATAGCTAAAGAAAAGGGATTTCATTTCTTGATATAATAAATTTAATGGAAAATTCAAATTCTTTTATGATTAGAAATTTAGGACAATAATTTTATACAGTGTTAAATAATAAATCTTTAAGTTACATTATCCTAGCAAGAACTCATAAATTAATCTTGGTAAACAGAGAGATATTGTTGAACTTAATTACATTTTAAAGCTATTTTTCGTTCAATAATTACTTGTTACAAGTATACACTTCTAATGACTTCTTTTAATTAACTGGTCTAAATACTTTATTTGATTACAGCAGACTTGATAATATTGCTCACTAGCCCACCTATACATTGCCTAGTTTATTTGTTATAAACCAAAGAGAATTCTCCAGCCATTAAAAAATAGTGTGTTTACCTATGAATAATTTGCCCTAAATTGTCTAAGGCATAAGAAGACAAGATACATTGATTTCAAAGATTAATATTCTTTAAATTTAATTTACTTACAAAGGAGATACTTTACTCAATACATTATTGCCTTTAAAGATGATATATCGATGTTGATAAAGAAACATGAAGTTAGGTGAAGAAATCGGCATTTATTACTTGTATTTTCTATTGCTCTCATTTTTTCTTCTTTTATAGGAACTGATTACAGCTATTTTCCTTGTCTGCAATTAGATTGTTCCCAAAGACAGGGACATTAATCTAATGTGGATAAAATAGAAAGCCATCCTTTTTGTTACTAAAGGACAATACTGCTAGGATTTGCCCTGTCTTTCCTGATTTTTAGGACCATACATGCTAGCAATGTCAGAGTAAGTCCTTATAAAAAAAAACAGCTGCCTGTAATGAATTTGATATAGCCATTACCTCTTTGCAACTACCATTCAGTTGTCTCCAGCAGCACAAAACATGAATACCCCAGTATTTTGTTCAGATTTCAAAGAGCAATCCTTCAAACATGTTTAGTGAATTTCACGTCACTTGCAGAAGGTAATATCACAATTAGAAAATACCACTATGTTAGCAGCTGTTGTAGACAGGGTATAAGGAAGAGTTTTATGAGATCTTCCTAGTTAACAGAATTGGCAAATACATGTCCTGAAAAATTGGATTACAGAGTGTTCTATTGCTACAACTCACACAATAGGATCTGACAGGAGATGGTTTTTTCACAGAGATGTTGATGTTTTGTAATAAAAGCTTATTACTGTACTTTTGTTAGCCTTTTGCTGATTAGGATATGTAAAATCTCTTGTGCTGAACAAATTTTGTGTCATGGTAGTGAATTAAATTAGTATTTCTAAATATCGTTTCCTTGCAATGCCACAGTAAAGTGCAAAGCTGAAACAATATTTTGATTTGTTTCATTAATTATGGCAAAATACAGCTAATGTTGAACAAGAGTCTAGAACTTGGTCTCCTGAAAAGAATGAAGTCCTCAGCTCCTTTGATACTGTAAAACAGCAAGGTTTACTTATTCAGATATTGGAAAATTACCCTTGTAAAAGTGGATTGTATTGGGTCTGGATCAATCTATCACATGGATCTTGTTCAAAATATTTGTGGAACATTTTTCCCCTATCTGTTCCAATTTTAAAGTTTTATTTATCTCAAATTTCTGCAGTGGTCAGACTGTACTTGTTATGCTGTAAAGTGTACATTAAAAAAAAAAACAACAGAATCAGAGACAGGGAATATCAGAATTCTCCCACCAAATTGTACTGATATTTCTTGTGCAACGTAAACACCTGAACAACTGTCCTGTGAAATATGTAAAGGATGTCACAAAATCAGGCTCCCTTTAAGCTCTACAGGCTGCAATAAGGTCTTTCTGGAGCCTTCTCTTCTCCAGGCTGAACAACCTCAACTCTCTCAGCCTGTCTTCATAAAAGTGTCCCATCCCTCTCATCATTTTTGTGGCTCTCCTCTGGACCTGCTCTAACAGGTCCATTTCTTTTCTGTGCTGAGGTCTCCAGATCTGGATGTAGTACTTCAAGTGAGGTTTCACTAGAGCAGAATAGAGGGGCAGAATCACACCCCTCAACCTGCTGGCTATGCTCTTTTGATGCATCCCAGGATTTATTTAGCCTTCTAGGCTGCAAGTGCACATGTCCAGTTTTCTATCTATTGATATCTCCAACCCCTTCTCAGCATGGTTGCTCTCAATTCCATCATCACCTGGTCCATATTAATAACAGGGGTTGCCCCACCCATCTGTAGGAATTTACACTTTGCCTTGTTGAACATCATGAGGTTTGCATGGGTTAATGTCTCAGTCTTGTCCAGGTTCCTCCCTCAGGCATGTTGACCACACCACTCAGCTTGGTGTCATATGAAAACTTGCTCTGTGTGCACTATGTCATTGATAAAGACATTAAACAGTACTGGTCCCAATGCAGTTTCCGGTACTTGTACATCTGTTCTATAACTCTTTGGAAAAATATCAGGAAATACTGACATTAATACTATAAGTCTATTGGAAAACAAGTTTAATCGTCTGTCTTTAAAAGGTCATTAAATTTAGTGTTTATTATATGCAATCTCTTCTGTGCAAAATCAAATGAACTCCAAAATTCAAATCCCCCGGTATTAATTGATGTTTGTGTTTACTGCAACTAATTGTGCATAGTGGTAATCTTTAGAGATCACTGATAAACAAAAGAAAAAAATATATAGACAATTTTCAGATCAAGAACTTTCTTCATGATTGTTCCCTTAATATTTACCTATATTTGTTACAGTAGGCAAGTTTAAGTATCAGCATTAGTATTTCATATTTCTTAAATTCTCTCAGTGCCTGAAACACCATATCCCAAATATTTCATTTGAATTATGAACAGAATAGAAAAAAGCGGAGCACAGCCATTTATTTTAGCTACAGTGTGACCAGCTAAAAACTTGCCACAACTGGTGATGGCAATCAATACTTTATAATGGGATCCTACTGTACTTTAACTCAGCACAAACCTAAGAAATTCACTGTGTGAAAAGTGAGTTTCAAAACCATATTTGATTTTTTTAACATTAAATGAAGTTTATCATTGCTTGAAGTATTTGTGTGATCTCCTCTGACAATTAATTAAAAACAAGCACATTAAAATTCCTAGTGAGCAGGAGACAGTGAAATATTTTCACAAAGCACTGTTTAAAGACTTGAAGAAAATGGCTAAGAGTAAATACACCTAAGTTAGAAAAAAAGAAAACCTAAATTAAATACATAAAATCAGCTTAACTTTATGGTAGAGATTAAAAAATGATACTAGCAACATATAGAACTTCTGTTGGAAACAAGTATAGAGGGAAATATATCATTTTTAGAAAACATTAGGAGCAGAAGTGTAACTAGAAAATACCGTTAATAATGGACAATATCAGCAATACTTTTAAAGTAACAATTGTTGAATTGGTTGTTTTAAATTTCATGTTGAAAAAAATAATTTAGAAATTAGTCACTCAACTCTTATGCCACTTCTTCTCTTAATCATCACTTTGAGGTAATCTTTTCACTCTCTACTTACAAAAAGGTTTACCAGATTTCTAATAATCTATTCTGAAACTATTTTTATTTTTAGCAGAGAAACTTGATATTAATTCAAGATCATGTCTGTATACCATAAGTGCATTACGGCATTAATTGCTATTTTCTATTTTTAAAGCACTCAGGGGTTCTCATATGCCTCGTTTTGTGTTATTTCACAGAATCACAGAATCACAGAATAACCAGGTTAGAGGACACCCACCGAGTCATTGAGTCAAACCATTCCTATCAAACACTAAACGATGCCCCTTAGCACCTCATCCACCCATGCCTTATAAACCTCCAGGGAAGGTGAATCAACAACCTCCCTGGGCAGCCTGTTCCAGTGCCCAATGACCCTTTCTGTGAACAATTTTTTACTAATATCCAACCTAAATCTCCCCTGGCGGAGCTTGAGGCCATTCCCTCTTGTCCTGTCCCCTGTCACTTGGGAGAAAAGGCCATTACCTTCCTATCCACAACCTCCCCTCAGGTAGTTGTAGAGAGCAATGAGGTCTCCTCTCAGCCTCCTCTTCTCCAGGCTAAACAACCCCAGCTCTCCCAGCTGCTTCTCATAAGGCCTGTTCTCCAGCCCCTTCACCAGCTTCATTGCTCTTCTCTGGACTCGCTCCCGAGAGTTTTGAGGGGAACTCACCACAAGAAGGATGTTGAGGCTCTGGAGCGAGTCCAGAGAAGAGCAATGAAGCTGGTGAAGGGGCTGGAGAACAAATCTTATGAGGAGTGGCTGAGGGAGCTGGGGTTGTTTAGCCTGGAGAAGAGGAGGCTGAGGGGAGACCTTATTACTCTCTACAACTACCTGAAGGGAGGTTGTGGAGAGGAGGGTGCTGGCCTCTTCTCCCAAGTGACAGGGGACAGGATGAGAGGGAATGGCCTCAAGCTCCGCCAGGGGAGATTTAGGCTTGAGATAAGGAAAAAATTCTTCATGGAAAGGATGGTTAGGCATTGGAACAGTCTGCCCAGGGAGGTGATTGACTCACCATCCCTGGAGGTGTTTAAGGTGAGGGTGGATGAGGTACTTAGGGGCATGGTTTAGGGATTAGTGGGAATGATTGGACTTGACGATCCAGTGGGTCTCTTCCAACCTGGTTATTCTGTGATTCTGTGATTCAGAGCCTCAACATCCTTCTTGTGGTGAGGGGCCCAGAACTGAACACATTATTCAAGGAGCAGTCTCACCAGTGCCAAGTACAGGGGGAGAATAACCTCCCTGGACCTGCTGGTCACGCTGTTTCTGATACAAGCCAAGATGCCCTTGGCCTTCTTGGCCACCTGGGCACACTGCTGGCTCATATTCAGTTGATTGTCAACCAACACCCCCAGGTCCTTCTCCTCCTGGCAGCTTTCCAGCCAGGCTTCTCCTAGTCTGTAGCACTGCTTAGGGTTGTTGTGTCCCAAGTGCAGGACCCGGCACTTGGCCGTGTTAAACCTCATGCCTTTGGACTCTGCTCAGTGGTCCAGCCTGTTCAGATCCCTTTGCAGAGCCTCCCGACCCTCCAGCAGATCCACACTTCCACCCAGCTTAGTGTCATCTGCAAACTTGCTAAGAGTGCACTCGATGCCTTCATCCAGGTCATTGACAAAGACATTAAACAGGGCTGGACCCAGCACTGAGCCCTGGGGAACCCCACTTGTAACTGGCTTCCAGCTGGATTTGACACCATTAAGCACCACTCCTTGGGCCCGGCCATCCAACCATTTTTCCACCCAGGAGAGTGTGCGCCTGTCCAGGCCGGAGGCTGACAGTTTCTGTAGCAGAATGCTACGGAATTTCATTATCATTCATTAAGAACCTTTTGCTCAACTGAATACAGTGACTCCCTTGTCTGTTTGTTTGGTGTTGGTTTTTTTTTTTACCTCCGTAGCTGTAAGCTATTTTTGTAATACAAAAACTTGTACAAGTAGACCACATCATTCCTGCTGTTGAGTATTTTAATGCATATATAAAACCAGACTATTTTTCCAGTTAACATTTCAGTTACATTTGTCAGTGATTCCTCTAATACTACTCAAAATTCCTTTTAGTTTCATTTATCCAAAACCATATCACATTTTCTATTCATTACATTCTACATCTTGTAAAAAATACTGAATGACATAAAATATAAAATAGTGGGTCATCTTAAAACATTCTTCTGTCATATTAAAAAACCAAAACAGAACACTTTTTTATTACTTCTGTCTGTATTACAATAGTTTCTTGGCTCTTAAATATATGTTGCCTCTTAAAAAAAATTTAAAAGACGCAGTCCTTACCTCAGACTTACATAATTTAATCTCTGTTGTGTCAAAGTGACATATACACAATACAGAACAATGAAAAGAGCCCTTAAAAAGAAAGATCTTGTTTCCATAATAGCTTTTCTTGAGGATATTGTCAGAGAGTTTTTCATTCATATGAATTAATATTAATACCTTTGAATATGCCAATTAACTTTCCTGTTGATATAATCACAGTATTTTAGTATATTGGGGATACTATTTTGCTTTTAGATAGGGATATAAATTCATTACTATAAAAACATTCTACATCAGTTTTGACCAATTTTCTTTTACAAGTAAATAATTCTATGCCTTATTTGGTGATAAACAGTCTGAAGTTACTCAAGCACTAAGGATAGTAATTAATTGGAAATATTCATTATATAGCCATTTTCTTTAGATCTGAGAGAAGTCTTATTTTTATATAAAGTTTTGTAAAGTCAGGTTGGAAGGGTGGTCTCTTTGCATGGACAAGATTTAGCTGTGTAAGCCTTACAGCACATGGTAGTGGTAACACACATCGGAGTGCAAAGAAGGAGTTTTCATAGTATTGAATAAGAACTTTACAGTCTGCACTCATATTTACTCATTTCTTTAGGTGTTCCACCTCTTCCAAAACCACCTTAGTCACTTTGATATGGTCAGATAGACAATTACTGAACCAGACAAACCAGACCAAGGACACAGTTTGCTAGCTAAGTTAGCAATCAGATGCCACTGAAAGAAAACACATAATCCAAAAATCTACAGAAAGATATTTTGAAAAAACAAACAAACAAACAAACAAAAACTATTTTATCCTTATTTACTATATTCACAGTAGGTTCTGAAAACTGATTCTGTCTGAGCACAGGAAGTGGTACAATTGTGTGGCCAGAGGTGAGAATTAGGATCACTGCTTCTGGTGAATGTTAGCCACTAGCTTAGCTGTGACAACAGCACCATAAATTAATTCCAATAGTGAATAATTTTGTGTTTCAGATTGATTTTCTACCATTTTTATCTGGAAAACCTTTTATTTTATACAAAACAGGTGTTAAATGCTACCAAATTTAATCACACTTGAGCGGTTACACTTACAATTAAATAGAATAAGCACCTATATAGGTTGCAAGGAAGCGTAGATTTTAATTCAGTCACAAACGTATGTGAAAAATATGTATCTTGCATTCATGTGTGCAGCTTGTCTTTACAAAACATATAACTCTTTCAAATGTGCCAAAGTTAATTTTTAGTTAATATAAAAAGCTCTTTTAAAATAAAACTCTTAAAAAAACCCAAGCAGTTCTTAAGTATTTACTGCAGCATACGGTCATATTCAGGAGTCTCAACTTTTTCTGTTATTATCTGACTTTTTTTATTGACCATTGCTTCAGTGCAGCCTCACTGCGATTATTATGGATGACAGTTATGTACAGATTGTTTAGACAGAAGGTATTGGACTAGACATGTCTACTGTTTTTATATGTTACCTTGGAAGATAGGCATATATCTGTTGCTTTCTTACTGAAATTATGAACTATTGCACTAAATATTCCATTAACATTGTGACATCATTTGTTGTATTTGATTGCAGACTTTCTTGCTTCATATTTCCTGCAATATTTATATTCCATATCAGGAAAACAAAATGAAAATGAGCCAAAAAAATAAAATAGTTGAGGAATTAAATTATATCAAGGAATAGCTGAATGTGTAAAAAATACTAAAGCCTTAGAAAATATGTTATATGCTTTTTTTTTTTTCTGGGGATATTTTCTGATTAAATGATTATTTGATTTCCTCTGAAACTGAATTTATCTTCACTGAACTGCCTACTGACTTCTGCAACTCCCACTTGTGCAGCTTATATAACTGCTCAAGTCCCACATTTGCATTCAAAAAAAATTTAGGTTCACTTCTCTTTGATTAGTCTGGACACATAGTTGAGCTTATTACTCTCTAACATATAGTTTTCCAAAGAATTTATTTGAATATACTTTGTTATGATATTCTTTATTTAATTTTATTTATGTTATTTGAACACCTTATTAAACAAAGATAACACAAATATGACCTACAATAGAAAATTAAAAGGAAATGGGGAAAAAAAAAAGAAATTCGGGAATACTTTCTTTCTTATTGATATCAGAAGTCTGCATGTCAGTGTGATATTCCATTCCAAATAATAAATTGTACAGGCAATGTAGCTGAATAACAGTGATAAAAATTAAAAAGAATATTTTGAAAGAAAGAAAAAAATTGCAACATTGAATCGCAAATGTATTTCCAAAAATCCCAAATATTGTTTTGATTACCTGTAGTTTGTAAATGTGAAAGGTGTCAAATAGATAACTTGTACATATTGTTATCTCGTTTGGCATTATAGATTAAAAATCGATTGGTCTGTAATAAAAAGTCTTAATTCTATACTGTGTTTACCTTCTCCTTTCTTCTTCTGCAATGTTAGTCTTGTTTGTCAGTTCACGCAAATAGACTGTGAGATAGGATGTAGCTATGATAGAATCACAGAGTAGTTTGAGTTGGAAGTGACCCTAAAGATCATCTACTTCCAACCCCCTTGCCACGGGCAGGGACATCCCACCAGATCAGGCTGCCCAAGGCCCCATACAACCCAGCCTTGAACACCTCCAGGGATGGGGCAGCCACAGCTTCCTTGGGCAACCTGTTCCAGTGCCTCACCACTCTCATGGTGAAGAAATTTTTCCTAATGTTTAGTCTAACTCTGCCCCTCTCCAGTTTATACCAATTCCCCCTTGTCCTATCACTTCATGCCTTTGTAAACAGTCCCTCCCCAGCTTAATTGTAGGCCCTCTTCAGGTACTGGAAGGTCGCTATAAGGTCTCCTCAGAGCCTTCTCTTCTCTAGTCTGAACAACCCCAGCTCTCTCAGCCTGTCTTCAAATGGGAGGTGCTCTAGCACTCTTATCACCTTTGTAGCCTTCCTCTGGACCCATCCCAGCACCTTCATATCCTTCTTGTGTTGAGGATTCCAGAACTGGACACAGTACTCCAGATGAGGTCTCACAAGAGAGGAATAGAGGGGCAGAAAGATTACATCTGTTGGTTTTCCCTGTGTCCACTGCTATGGTTACCACATTATAGAAAGCCGCTAGGTTGGTCATACAGGATTTGCCCCTGGTGAAGCCATGCTGACTGCCATTAATCACCTCCCTGTCCTCCATGTGCTTTAGCACGGCTTCTAGGAAGATCTGTTCCGTGATCTTCCCAGGCACAGAAGGGAAGTTGATGGGTCGGTAGTTCCCAGGGTCATCTTTTCTGCCCTTTGTAAAAATGGGCACAATGTTACCCTTCTTCTGGTCACCAGGGACTTCTCTTGATTGCCATGACTTTTCAAATATCAATGAGAGTGGTTTGACAACCACGTCATCCAGTTCCCTCAGGACTCTGGGATGCATCTCATCAGGTCCCTTAGACGTATAAATGTTCAGGTTCCTCAGATGGTCACAAACCTGATCCTCCTCTACAGTCATCATAATGATGACAGATATGGCAATGGAGAGGAATGTATGTGTTTAGAAACAAAAAGCATGCAAATACACATGAATTTGTATCTCTTATTAGACATACAGAAAGACAGAAAACTGCTATGTACAAGCACAAAGTTCAAGCTATAGTGATGCTTGATCCTGACATATAACCACTATTAGCCAATTCTGTGACAGACTTCTTCTGCCACCTCTTTACAAAACAGGAACTGCTCTTGCTGTGATATAGCCATTTGCACAGGCATAACCATCAATTCCATGCAGTCATTTAGATCTGCAAGACAGAGCTCCAGTGTCTAACAAATTTAAGAACACATTTACCCCTTGTTTTCAGCAAGTCCCCAAGCAACATGATGTTATTTTCAATATATTTTCAAACACTGGTTTGTTGATTTTCATGTTCCATATAGCATAGAATAAAGGATATTTCTCAAAAGAGGCTTGTCTCTCTAGTAGTTTAGCTGTTTTCTGTCATAACAAGGCTGAAGTACAAGTCTGGGAAGGCTGGATATGACACACTTATCTCCTCTAGCATTGCACAAAAAAACATTCAAGGTTCTTACATACCCATCTGTGATTGATTCCAGACCAGATGCCCTGATTCTTCTTGGTTAAACTGCTATAGTTTTTTCCCACATACAGTCGCTCAGGAGTTCATTACTTTAAGTGAATGACAGCAGTAGTGGTAACTAGATAAAATTTTAGTATAACAAATGAATTGCAAAATACGTTTCCACTTCCCTAACGTTGTCTAAAGGCACAGACACATCTGAGAACAGAATTAAACTCAAAAAAAAAGAACTGGAGAAGAGATGGATTTAATCCTCAGTTATCTTCTTATAATAATTGCTAGGGGAAATTATTTTCCAGAACTTCCATATGAAAAAAGCATGGAAACAAAACTATAAATATCTAAACTCTTATAGATTATAGCATTGTATGGTATATATATTGTACCTAGCAGCAATTGTTTTGAGCTGTGAATTAATTTGTATGATAAAGCCAGGTAAGAAAGTATATTATCCCTATAGATTAAAAAAAAAAAAAAGCAGACCGTATTTACAGTATGGGTTGTAAGATTGGATAAAAACATTCTAATACAATCTTTTAATTCATAAACAATTGAATGGTGAGTAGAATTCATCCAGCAATTTTATCTTCGTAAACAATTGCATTAAAAGTGACAATGAAAGATCATGTCCAGTGCTGCCTGCACAGATTTTAAAATGGACGCTGTAAATATGGAATGCATGGCACATAAAAGACAAGTGAAAAAATGTCTTAAAGCTACTAGAAAGTTAAATCTCATTCATTTCTGTGGAAGAAAACAGTGATAGCAGTATTGAAAGACTGGTGATTGATCACAAGTACTTCTTGAGAGAAAATAATGGATAACAATGAGGTTATTACTTTAGTAAAGAGTTACACTAAGAAGCTGTGGTTGGATACAAGAATTCAGCATATTTAAATACAGAATTAGGCACATACAATTGCTGAAATAGTTATCCATCAGAATAAGATACTATGCAAAATTACAGACTTTTCCTGGCATGGTAACTTCCAATCAAAACTAAAACCCCTTCTGGAAAACTTCATTTTGCTGTGTACAAGTTATTGACCCTAATATTGGGGTAACTACATAAAACCAGATGGTTTTATCATGCAGAATTTCTCATTAATTCAACTAGTATATCTCTATAGCCTTAGTTTTTATTAATCCAACCAAGAAAGAACAAAAATACCAAATAATGTTAGATCAGTGAATACTTTGACTGACATCGAGAAAGTATTGCTTTCCAGATACTTTATTATTAAAATTGTTTCTTTGGCTAATTGCTTTCCCTATCACAGTAAAACAAGCAAAAGTCCAGCTGCAAAGAAATAGCAGCCTTAACGACAAAGAACATAGAGGTGATACTTAAATTTCTCCTGTGTTTTTCAGTTGAGGGGAGGAGGGGGGAAGGAAAGTTTGTATGTGTGTGTGTGTGTTTGGGTTGTTTTGAGGGGAGTTTTGTGTAGTCAGATTTCCTAAAGGAACAGAAATTTCTAAGGTGAGAATGAATATATGAAGTCACTGAAGGAAGTGAGACAACTTAAAATACAGTAAGGTTAGGTCCAGGCTGGAGCTAGAAAGCAGCTATGGGCAAGTCTGGTATACTCAGTACATATAAAATTGGTGGAAGCACTAGTTTAAGATTCTCTGTGTTTCCTGTTTTTTTTCACAGATGAACAGGAAAGAATTAGATACATGCATGTTTACATGATTACGTTACATGTTTATGCTCTACCTTATGAAGGTTTTAGAATCTATTGTCCTTGCATTAGGGACAATGTAAGTAGCACTTTGAGTTAAGTGTGCTTAAGTAGTTTGCTTAAGTAACATTGGATGTGTACCATACATTTCTCCTTTGATAAGCCTGCTTCAATTGTGAATGCTGCAAAATAGTTAATGCCCTCACATATGATAGCCATAATTACTGTCAATGGCAATTAATAAAACCACCAAGAAACACTGGAACAAGGTAAAAGATTTGAGAAAATGTGGAAAATATGACTGAGATGGAAAGGGTTTTTACATTAAGCAAAGACAGATAAAAGTATGATTTCCTAAATATGTAGATAGCAGAACAAAGAAGAGAAACAGAATAAGAAATAAAATCAATAAACATTTAGAATGTCATGTAAGGTAGTGCATTGTATACAATGTATATATTATTTCTAACAGGAAATTAAGAAAAAAAATAAAAAAGATTACTATCTTTTTGAAATTAGCTCAAAACAAAAATCAAGATAAAAAATCACAGATAGATATTTTAATTACTGTATAAAGACATTTAATTAATTGTTTTCAATATCATTAGTAAAAGACAATATACTACTTCATGCATTCTGGTAAAATTGTGTCATATTTTGGATTTTTATTAATAGGACATAACTGCCCCACATAGTTCAGCTTAAAACAAAAAGTGAAATTGTTAAGTCACATTTCTTAGTTTAAATTTATCTTCATTCGATTTGGGCAAGGTGGAAATAAAAATTATTGCAAGGAGAGAATTAAAACTAAAGCTACTACCTCCCTAGCTCCACATTCTATTTGAAATCATATTCTGTAGTAACTTGCTCAAATAGGTCTAATCCAGCTCTATAAGGTTGTTTCAGGCAGGTTATATATTTTTGCACAGAGTAATACAAATTATATTCTTGTGAAATTTTGTGCCTTTCTCTTTCTGTATTCTAACACTTTTTAAAGAATATGAGATTGCTTATATTGTTTCATTTAATAAAGGGACTATAACATCAAACTAAACAAATATTCTTCAGTCCTATATAGAACGTATGACTATTATGATCTCCTTTGACAGCATGTATCATAACTCTTCTAAAACCCTGTGTAATTTACATTGAGTTTCTAGCATTAAACTCACTGTTGGCTTCATTTCTAATCTTATATCTTTTGCCAGTCACTACAATATGAATTGATTGGTTAGATCTTTTTATGGAAGGAGGACAGGAAGGTTAATGACACATGGAGTTTTATTCTTCTAGGTATTAGGCTAGGTACCAAGTCTGAATTCTGAAAGCTCATAAGCATATGCTTGAATCCACTCCTATACAGAACATTAAGTGGATGCTTTAAAAGTGGTTCAGACCTGGGATGTTTTCAAATATCAATGTCTAGGACACTTATTGTACAAAGAAGTGTGTTATGTACAAGGGGGAATCTTAGACATGTCAGATTGACTCAAATATGGTATATCTGGAAAGAAGCCTCTCAATGCCCTGCAAGTAACAACCTAAAGATAAAGAGCTTCTAAAGAGTAAAGAAATCCCAATCAGGTATTTTTTACTATTGCTATCAGAAAGGTCCTATAGTACTATTATGTGTATAAACAGATAAACAGGGGTTTTTAGTTGAATTAGATACTTTGAGTTACAATTGAACTCTTGTAGTTCAAGGACTAGCAAAATCCATCATAATGGCCCTTCTCTTTTAACCTTTCTGTTCTGCCAAGAGTCAAAGTGAATGTCAGTAAGACTAATTAAGGCTAAAGTCAGAAACCTTCTTAGTGCTGAGGATAAAAGCTACAACTCTGCTTATACTACTTTGCACAAATTAAAATACTAGTTCTCTGTGGTTAGAGTTCCTGGGGGTGGACTATCAGAATACCCCAGAAGGGCCACACTGAAAGCACGAAGTCATTTTTCAGAAGTTATTTACTATGATCATTTTACAAAGCAATAGATGCTATTACAGTTGTGAGACTACAGATACAGTAGTTTATTTTGCAGTGAGAAGAAAAATACTTGTCAGTTTTTCTTCCAATAGATGTTAGAAGACTACTAAAACAAGCTGGATTTCTACTCTACATCATTCTATTAGGTGCTGTGCTTTAACAGTATCGTGCATATTGCAGGAAGATATAAAGTTTTGTAAGCATATCTTATTTTAAAGTTAATATTGCTTTAAGTAAGCTAAATAATTTAGAATGTGTTTACAATTCAGTAAACATACCTGCAAACTGTATTTTTAAAGAATTACCAAGATCTAGATTCATTAGCACTCTGAGCTGTTTTAGACTTTAGGGGAAAGATACACAATCTGTAAAGATTAAAAAAAATTGTCTTAAATGTGTGGAGTTCATCTGTATTACATAATCCCTGATCCTTATAAACAATTTTGGTAATACTAACAGAGACACTTGTTATTCACTTCTTAATTAATTGATATTCCCTTACTCCTTTATGTTATATATCATCCAAAACTCTTGTCCATTTTAGATACTAGCTGCCTGTCTGGTCTTCTATAATCTCTGGAAACATGGTGGTTCATAATTCCCCAGAAGTTCTAGCAGCACCTTTGTTCTTTTCATCGGCTGCATAGGAGGATTTCTGTTTTGCTTTTCCTGCAATTTGCAATACTTATGAGGAAGAAAATTTCTCATATGACTATATGAATACTCAATGCAGAAGAAATCTGACATGTACCCTCAAGTTCACCCTGTTCAGGACATGATTCATTTACATATTATCTGATTCCAGTGCTATCTTACTTGATAGATGTGTAAGTGCTTTTCTCGTCAAAGATATTTGGCTGATCTGGCACAAAATGGGGCCGATATGCTGTCCATATTCAGAGTTCATGATCTATTATCTGTCATCATTAATTTCCTGAGGGCTAGATTTAGAACTAGGCCTTTTATGCAATGCTATTCTTAAAAATCATGCTGTCCTACTTAAGAAAATGAAGAATAACATTAATTTTGATAGTGTATAAGAACTGAAAGCCTGATTCCAGTTTTCAGTGTCTAAACTCATTGAATGCACCAGTGTAAATTTGTATAGCAGTATATTAAAAATGTCTGTGAAGGAATCCTATTATTACTTAACACCCGCATATCTTGTAAACTAATAATGGGATTTGTGTTGAGTCTTCTGTACACTGTTCAGAAAATTTACCCTACATCCTCCACTTCATGCTTTAAAAATTTAATCAAGCATCTGTCATTTTATATCCTTTTCAAAACCCTTTAGTTTGCTGCAGAGTCCAGATTATGCCATGATTATTAGGAAGAACATGTTGCGCCCCAGATTAATTTGCCTCAGTATAAATAATCTCTCTGTTAATACCTGAAAATAAAATACATTCACTGTGTGCACACATATGTGTTTAAGGGGGTAGGTGAAAATAGGCGAAGAGATAGAGTTTAAAAAAGGAAAGCCTTTTCTGTAACTCCTTAGGGTTTGGGGTTTTTTCCCCATGTGTATGTGTAAAATCAGAACCTGTATTAATATTTTTATCTAGGGACCCAGTCTGGAAATACTTGATTATGTGACTAAACATTTTACAGATGAGTAATCTAAAAGGTGAGCTTTGATAATCTAGGGGCCTTTCATGCCTGCCTTACAAAATACTCTGCATCTTTTTATGTAGTAAGCATGTCTGGATTCATGTGGCTGCACAGCCTCCCATTCCTGTCATGTTGCATGTAGCCATGATGGTTCTAGCCATGAATCATCTCCATGTAAATTGTTGGTGTTCTCAAAACAGGAGTCATGTAAGAAAGGGCTTCCACTTCTCTACACACTACTCAGAGAAGGTAAGAAAATTATCTGCTGAAAACCACGATGATAATTTAGAAGTCAATGAGACTTAAGTGGAAGCAGCTGTATTACTGTGGTGGGTGACATGATGCAGAGAAATGAACGAACACCTGCTACCCACCTCAGAGCATATTGTTAGACTTAATTAATCAATGTGGAAAAGCACTTTAAATACACTGAAAAAAAGGCAAGTATTATTATTTTTGTTATAATTATCATAGTTATCTCTATTATTGTTACATGATATGGGCTGTGTGAGAAAGCACAAGATTGCAACAATAAGTGCCGTTGCTAGAAGATACAAAATATTAATTTATTTTTTAAATTCTCTAAATTATAATCATGTCTATACCATCAATTTGGCTAATGTCTCATTTTAATCTTTGGTCCCACTTTTCTGATATCCCACACTGCATGCATGGTAGTTTGCTCTTGGGCTTTCGTTTGGAGAAAGCCTGTAACACCTTCTGAAAAGAAACCTCACCAAGACCGAGATTACCTCATGTTTTGCTCCATGCAGATAATGCATATAAGATCATTACAGGAAATGAATCCTACACTTTGGGACAGTCCTACAAATACAGCACTGCAATTAATTGTGATCACAGACATCCATACTACTCCCTGGGCAACAAGTCTTGCATTCTTCATAATGTACTAAAAGCCACAATCTTACTGCAACCAGTGGACATTATTCCAGATCACCTCATTACCTGAAAAAGGGAGCAAAAAATATCTTACCAACATAAAGCAGATCCCTAAGGGCAGAACAGACTTGGACACTGGAGTCCATCTGTGTGGGGAAAGTGGAGGCCTCAGGAACCTTAACTTTAGCAGGATCAAACCTCTCTTCACAGAAAGTGTCTGCAGTGGCTGGTGCTGCAGGGTAAGACCATGTTGCCAGCCATTTCAACTCAAACATTGAGTCTCCCTGCAGAATAGTTTGTTAAGAGTAATTGCCAGTTGGAGGTCTTGCGCAGCTTGGCATACATGATGAGAGTCGACTTTTGGTATTATCGCATGAAAGAACTTGTGGCAAATGTTCACCTTTCCTTACATCTGATTGAGGACAGAAAGCAAGGAGGAAGAGAGGCTGGATAACCATTGCCTTTGAGGGCAGACAAAGTACAACAGGGAGCAAACTAAAACAAGCAGGGCACAGGCTACACAAGGAAACCACAGCTTCTGTACTTGGCAGCCTCTCATTAACCGCTTACCCAAGTCTACATCCAGGGATGAGGTCTGTATGACAAAAAGCTGCATTACAGCTCAGTTGAACAGAAACTGAGACTGATAAACCACAACTGTACACATTTATGAACATCAAGACCAGATAAATATCTACAAATGGTGCTTAAACAGAAGCTGACAGCCATCCCCTCTATGTGGATCAGGGAACAGGTACTGCTTTCACAGTAGCACTCTACCACTTAGGTGGAAGAAATAAGAATTCACTTTCACTACATTTTGGAACAATGGACTGCAGCTGTAGAAGACAATGCTTAATGGTTTTACAGAGCGCTATTCTGATAAAGGAACAATCACAATCCTGTTACATGCCTTACATGTCCTTCATTCTCTCCCTCTTTTCTCACTGATGACACATCCACTATAGGTTTAACAAGGTATTGTTTTCTGACACCTCTTTTCTGTCCCATCAGCTGAGGAACACTTAACTGTAGTGGAGCTATATCTTACACTGTGTTTTTTCCCCCTCAGAGTTTGGGATACACTGTCAAAGGAAAATCTATTATTTGCCAGAATGGTTAAAAAAGAGTATTTTGAAGGACCTGAGGATCAAACCTGAAGCCAGGGCAGTCTGTTGTTCCATCCTTGACTCTTCTGTGGAAGTCATCTTGCTTAGTATGATGCAAGATCATTTAGCTGGGCTATTTGATCTCTTTATAAAGGATGTTTGATGACAATGTGAATCCTATTGATGTCCACAGCTCTCAAAAACCCTGAAAGTCATCTGGAGAAATTGCTGATGAAGACTTCTTATGGGCCAACAACCTGGTGAAGCTTTTCAGACCTCAATATTATCAGACCTGTCAGATAGTATTTGGGGCTGGAGAAGAGTATACTCAGTCTTACTTATGATGGTGATCCTAGCAGAGTGTCTTAAATGTGATTCTCTTCATTTAAAAGGTGCATGAACAACCTCACTCCCCTAGGGCCTAACATTATTAAAATGTCTATATTCCAGGGTTTTCAAGCAAGATTTCCTCCTGTTTTGTAAAGTCTCCAGACCAGAGAAGGAAGCAGCACGTGCAATGGAGTTGTAGGATGATATCCTGTCCACTTGAACAACAGCAGGAAAAAAAAATAGAGACACAGCACTCAATGAAACAGTTTTATGGATCCTGATAATACAAACTGAGAGGAAGAAGAGAACATCCAACACAGTGTGCTAAACACAACTTTCTAAAAAAGCCACAAAAATGCCTCTTCTCTGCACAAGTCTGGGCTAGTTAATGAGCAGCAATAAATATATATGCATTATATAGATGTATGTGTGGTAGATGCTCCCACAATATCACAGGAAATGTTATGTCACTGTACCTAAATGGAGAAATCTTTAAAGCTTACCTTTCATTTTCTCCTCCAATTAATAAATAAGAATAGCAGATGCATCTAGGAAGTTCTCCAAACTACTGTTTTGAAAATGGGTTTTCCCAACTTCCATTATACTCAAAGTATTCCCATATCTCAGATCACATAGAATCATAAAATCATAGAACCACCAGGTCTGAAAAGACCCCTCAGATCATCGAGTCCAACCATTCCTATCTGCCACTAAACCACATCCCTGAGCACCTTTTCTACCTGTCTTTTAAATACCTCCAGAGATGGTGACTCAACCACCTCCCTGGGTAGCCTCTGCAAGTGCCCAATGATTCTTACTGTGAAAAATTTTTTTCTGATATCTCATCTGAACCTCCCCTGGCACAGAGACACAAGAACTTGCACCAGCCCCAAAAATTTATGCTAGAGACATTAAGTCTTCTAAAGTCTTTTTAAAACAAATTTTGTTGCCACACCCACTTTGTTCTGTTGTTTCATGGTTTTTGAGTTTCACCTTTGTAAAATATCCATTTTTTTTAATTCAATTACAAATTTAGTAACTTTAGACCCTCACAGAAATACTTCCCTGGAATATGAATCATTGCAGATCAATTATTAATTAAAAGTATGATAAAACAGGTATTTCAAGATTTCTTTTCAGTTATCCTTTTAAACAAGTGACTAGTGAGGCTTACTAGCCTGATAAGCAGAATTGTTATCAGCCTAGTCCTTACTAGCTGTCACCAATCCTTGCTAGCAGGCTTCACACATGACCTCAATTCACTTAGGCACTGTCATCATCAAAATGTCAATGTTTCAGGGTCTCACAGCACAATTTCCTCAGATAAGGTCTGATTTTTTGCTCCTGTACAAAGATTGATATAAAATTATGAAAATTAACTTAGAAGTCAAACAATGGCATAATATTTAGGAATGAAATGCAAATTAATATTTCGGTGTTGGAATAAGATGGAAAAAGTACATATAAGTACATTACCATCATTATACAAAGTCATCCATGTTCTTGGAGTTGCTAATAGTGACACCAAGCATAACGTGTTTCAAATACGAGACTTCAGTTGGAAACACTCAGGTGATTAATAGGAGCAGGAATTTCTTGTACTGCTCAGAGGTAATCTAACTGATATTTTATAACTGCAAATTGAAAATGTTGTTAAGCATATTTAGAGTTGAAACAAGGTGATACACATTTAATAAAATAACCAGGGAGTGTGAGGTGTCTTGTCCTACTGCGGTGATATCACTGCGGTGATATGTCTGGGTGTCTTTCCCAACTAGAGACACCTAGACAGAGCTACCAAGAAAGGATCTGTGACTGAACTTGGTCAGATTAAAGTTCATTTAGTCTACAATACTGTTTC
Organism: Clamator glandarius; assembly: GCA_033459285.1. Lineage (NCBI taxonomy): Eukaryota > Metazoa > Chordata > Aves > Cuculiformes > Cuculidae > Clamator > Clamator glandarius. The sequence continues at coordinate 141,711 of JAUNZM010000066.1, forward strand.
TGGACATGACTAATAACAATGACTTGTCTAATAAAGTTTATTTGAATAGAGAATAAAATCAGGATAGAGTGATGTTTCCTGAATCGACAGCCTCTCACCCCACCTTCCTGAGGGATGGGGATTTTTCTGAGATAAAAGAGCATGTTCACCATGTGTGTGGATTTTTAAAAACATTTTATTTCATTATTTAATTTCATCATTTGTAAAGTGCATTTGACATGCATAACCTTTAGAGGCAAAGAGTTCTGTAATTTAATCTTACATTATGCAGGAATATATTTTCATTCTGTTTTAATTAAATGAGAGAAATTGAAAGGAATTGTATTTTCTCAGGACTTCGATTCAGGTAAGAATGTCTATGCCCTGAGTGAAGTATATAATGGAATAGTTTGAAATTATGTACTAGAACTTGTTCAGATCATTCAATATATACTGACGTACTACTTCTAGTTACTCCTTGGGTTGTGATTCTAGTATCACCTTTCCATCAAAGTTAGCCCTGTCTATACTTATGCATATTCATTGCAGTGATAGACTTTTTTTTGAAATGTGAAGTAATTTTTTGGCCTTACAACAGTGAATATTACTTAAGATATCCTTTTCTATTTATGTATGTACATAAACAATCTATCCGAGTTTTGAAACAATTATTTTATGCTTTGAAATTACAATGGCTACTTATTAATTTAGCAAATGTTAGAGCACATGAGTGGGATGGGTTACAGTACAGTGACAAATTCTAAATAGACTGAAGTTTGATAATATATTAAAAAATAAGGAGGTTGACAGCTAGGGCTGCTTGAGAAAAGTGCTCCTAAAAAAACAACATCTGAAACTGTTGTCATTATTTGAAGTTCTTTCTGACAAGACAAATTCACTATAGATGCCACTTTATGTAAAATATTTGCATAGTTTTTAAAAAAGTACAAGACTGTCATAAATTGGTTGTAGCAATATTGCATATCCTCCTACATAAACTCTGCAAATCAGAACTGCAAATCTCTTCATCTTGAAATGAGGTTTTAATGGGATAGCTTTTCACTAGTATCGGTGAAACAAGGTGAGGAAAAGTCACTGTGCATCCCAGCCCTCTTAACACTCTTCATTCCACCGCCTCCCATATCAGCTGCTTGCTAGTCAGAGCAAGCAGCATCCTCCATCTCAAAGTCTTTTCTCATTGAGTTCTGCAGCTGCTTTTCCTTCCAGATGGAAATCTGTGAAAACCAAATACCTCTTACTGTTCCTGCTGCATATGTTCCCGCTTTGTCAATCCTCCTTTCACCCAAAAGAAAAGATTAAAACAACATTTTTGAGGAAATGCACTACCCCATATCTGGAGAGGGCCATGAAAGAGAAGCAAGTAACCTTCATCTTTACTTTAACCATTGATATCACTGTTTGATATTTATCTTTGAGCTTGATAATACACATGCAGTAATTAACACATTTATTGATACCTTTCCTTATTTCCCAGAGTACCACTACAGTATCGGTATGACTTTCACCCACTTACATTTATGTACCCTCACAGATGCAATACTACTTATAATAAAATTATTGACACAAAGGCAGGAAAACTTGGTGTTATTAAGCAGACCTGTCTACTTAAACATATTCATTAAGCCTGTGTTTGACTTTTGCATGACTAGTCTAATTTCTTTTCTGAATTTGAATTCTCTAGAATTATAAATTTTGCCTTTTAGGTACTGATCTCATGAACTGGAACTCTAAAAAATAACCCACAGTAAATATGGACAACGAAAAAATACATTATGCACTTATTCCTCTGTAATCTTGAGAGAAAATGGATTTTTTATATGAAATTAAACTGCTGATGACTCAAATTAATTATTATTACTATTTCTAATCCAGAAAAGGAAGTTTAAAGGAAGTTTGCAATCCAGCAAGGCAATAAAAACAATTCATATTCTAGATCCTGAGCCAAATAAATCTCTAAAAATGAAAAGCAATCAAAGCTGGCTACTCATCAGAGTTCATGTTCATGATGAAGTAATAGATGTTGCTGCTGTTACAAGGTTCACAGATACTAATGTCATCATGTCTGCGAACACTTTTCAGTTCCAAAGCCTTGGTGATTTAATCTCATCATGCTTTTAATAAATTAAGATATTTTGAACTTTGCAACTTTTATAGTTATGTGACTCCGTTATGTTTGAAAGTTAAAAAAAAAAAGTTGTTCATGAAGAATTTAGAAATCTCTGTTAGAAGAAACACTGGAACTCTTGGCTTTTTCCCTGTGTCTGGTTGCTGCAGTGCACCATAACTTGCAATGAAAGCTACATCTACATATACAACTCACTGTCTTGGGAGGCTGCTAAAAATTGTGGCCATAATATAACAGCTGACATCCTCTGAGGTTGCTTTTTATTTGGTGTTCTTTTAGTAGGCTAATTCAGGCTACCTGAAAAGAAATTTCCTAGGACTTCGATTTTTTTTTTTTTTACATATTTGACATGTGCTGTTCTTACCAATCCCAGAAAGTAACGACAGCCTTTGCATTTGCCTACTTGAGTCAGCTTTCTCATCCGTTTCACAGTTAAAGCATGCTACAAACATTTTCTTGTTGGCCTTTCCTGTTTGAATAAGGTTATTAAAATGTATTTCGTGTTTATTCATTATTGATATCAGCCATATAGTAACCATGTTATGTTTTATTTTAGCATTCCCCAAGTCCTAATACTATCGTAAATGTCCTTGTGTCTTAAACTCGTGATAAAATCATGTTTTGGTACATGCTCCTTTGGTGTACTGATACTTCATTTGGCAGTGCTTCTCCAAATCTTTTTAAAGGATAATTTTTCCTTTAAGAAACTTTTACTGAGATGTCACAAAGTCAGGAGAGGCAGGAGAAAAATCTGCAACAAACAGATTTCTAGAAAACTTCTCAAAAAATAAAACTCATAGGAATAGATTATAGAGATGCTGGATGCTGGGTTAAAAAAAGAAACATTTCATCACCCATTTTTAACATTTTGAGAATGAATACCAGTGCGTAGACAGACATAGTTTGGTTTTATTATTAATATGATTTTTTTTACTTTAAAAACATTCCAAAATAAATTTCTCTTTCTATAATTAGGTCTCTTAGAAAACAGTCTTAAATTTAGATTCAAGGTGAGTGCTGCTGGGTTTTGCAATGGGAATTTTTGCAGGGTTTTGTCTTGTTTTGTTTATTTTTTTTAAAGAAAAAAAATGAATCTGTCCCTTTCCATTTGGTGGCTAATCCATTTCTCTCTCCATAAACAGAGAGGAGTTAAAATAAAAAAAATTCTAAGAGGAATTATTTCCTAATCCCATGTATTCATCAATAAATGTCAAAACAGAATAAACAGGTTAATGTCTGTAATTGTTACTTGAACATAACAACTGTTAGTCCTTATATACAAGAAGAATCTAAATTTTCATTCTGTCCTCTATGAAACTGCATCCTAACCAGAGATCTGTATTTTGTTATGTTGCTTCAGTTAAAAATAAAATTCTTGCAAGGATTCCAAACTACAAGCCAGGAAAAACTTGTTTGAAAGAGCAAAGTTGAAATCAATAAAAACAAGTAAATAAAATGAGATAACATATTATTAAAAGTATAAAATTAACATAGTAGGTATGCCCCTCTCAAAAATTACTATTAGACCTCAAGACCCTTCAAATCTTATTTAATTTGCATATCATTCGTTATCCATATGTTGCATTTCCAATTTCTTCTTTGCCATCTGGTTTTCTGAATCTGTCACACATTTTTCTACACACAAGGCCTCTAAATCCTAATTGTTTGATTAAAATGTACTACAAAATAAATACATTTTAGCTGTTTTGAAGACTCTACTCACTGCTTAATACTAAACATGCACTCTGATTCACCCAGTGTACCTGATAAGGTAAAGGACGAGTGTAGAGTTGACTCCTGTCAAGAATGGAAAAAAAAAAGGAGATAAAGCAGAAGATATAACCAGAAAAATTAAAAGAGGGGCCTCAGAAAGGTTATGGAAAGAAAAGAGAAGCCCCCAAAGCAATTCAGCAGACCGGAGTCATTGACAAGTGTACACAACTAAGAGAAAATTTGATGGTCCTGGAATGTGTTATTCCATGTGATAGTGGGGAAACAGTAGCAGCTGGTGCATGTTAAACAGCACTTTACTCTGTAATTGGTCCTAATAATTTTAACAGGATAGATTTCTATTCATTGGTGTCTCGTGATCTGTCCTTTGTAATGTATCCAATAATTTTGCCTCTTCACACACCCCAGGAGTCTTAGACTGTTCAAGTTGTTCAACTCAGCTGTTCTGATTTTTGTCTCTAACTGTTGCATGTTTTTCCCAACAGGCACTCCAATTTGTTCAATTTAACAGCTGTTACAAACAGTTCTATTTTTGGCACATTGTCTCAATGGTTTCAATAGGTTCGCTTGAAGAGTAGGTGGGTCAGAATCTGTATTTCTGTAAAATATGATACACATCTGACCTGATGTGACCTTTATGGGTGGGGTATAAGAGATTGTTCTGTATTCCATGGGTTCTGAAAAGATAGTCTGATTTTGCCTGTTGTATTTTCAAGCTCATCAAACAGATAATTTCTATTAATCTACTCATCCAAAGAGGGGTCAGCCATTTCAAGAAGCAGCATAAAATACATTATTTTCCAGGCTGAACATATAAACAGGTGATAGGATAGCAAATAACAAAAGAAAACAAAAAAAACCCACAGCCTGAAAATAAAACTCTGAATTCAGAGGAACAAAACATCAGACCGGCAGATGGCTATCTGTTCTAAAACTAGTTAGGAAGTTAGGAGAGAAGTAAAGGATCATTATGAAGGTTAAAGTGTCCAGAGTTTTCACAGAAAAACTTTAAAGGGAAACATTCAGAAAGAACATTTAATGTAGACATCGTCAATTTTTTTCCAGAATAAGGCCAATTAGATAAATTAGATAATCCAAATTAAGTCATTTACAATCCAAAATCAGAGGAAAAAAAAGTGTTAATGGTTTTTAATATCTTTTGGTGATCTACAAAGTAAAACAATATTTTCAGGGTTAATTGTGCCAGGCATGCAGTGCAGTATGGGCGACTGCTTTCCAGGGAGTATGGGGAGATTTTTTTCCCTTAGCAAAGTGTAATGATTTAATAAATGCTTACTATATACTAATTCAGCTGAGACACTGCTCAACCTGCTTAGAATAAAAGGGCACCATAGGCCAATCAATATGTATACAAGAGCAATGGGTTTATCTGCCTTTTCTCTTTCTTCTTAACTACAATACCTATCAGTCTCTGTCTAAAGAAACAGGAATTATATATCTTTAATTGCAGGAATAGAATTTTATGTAGGGTATCTGTGGTTTACACTGTGATGTAGATGTGCAAGGTCCATAGAGATTCTGACCCAAAATCTTCCTTAAATACATCAGCCTAATCAAATTGTCTCCTTAGAAGACTCCGAGTTCAATACAACTCAATTGGACACAGATCTGGAGCAATATCAGATTCCAGATTTAAGCAAAGACATGATTTCATTAAGTTCTTACTGAAAGCATTCCCTGATTCTTAAATTATATCACAACATAAGGCAAAAAGCTTCAAAATGCCCTAGTAGGGTATATTCAGGTGTGATTTTTACCTCCATCACTTGAAAAGTACTAAAAAAAACCCCCAATGTTACTCAATGCAATAGCTCACTAACAAATTCCACTTAACTGTCTCAAAAATGCAGTTAAAACTGCTCATTTCAAAGGATTTCCACTCATAAAGAAAGTCTTTTTGACAAGTAATGTTAATTAAGAAGACACTGCATTCAGCTACCTTTTCTCATGTGTTAACACTCATCAGCAATCTCTGCTTGAAGCAGGAAGTTATTTCGTTTAGAGCAGAGTATGAAGACTGTTTTTAAAAGCTTTCTCTTTCTCCATGATTTTTTACGAAAAAAATACATATAGCTTACAACAATGTAGAAGTCCACAAAAAACCACTAAAGTATAGATTTTATATATTTTCTTATTTGCACATTGCAAACAAGAAAAGGAGATAACATTCTAAATAGCTCCAGGAAAAGGAGGGTACGTATTTGAATCATGACACAATCAAGATTGCTCAATGTTTGAAGCTCAGAATTTCAGGTGTCAATCCATCTTGCTAAAACTCACATAGGAGATCTTATTTTAAGGGATGTAAAAGAAAGAGGGAGACTAAAATGCTTCAATGATGCTAAACTGTCTCATTCAACCAGAATCACATCTGGCATCAGGAGACTTTTCCAAAAATTTAAATCATGTCAAAATATGTTTTCACTCACATATGTACCCAGTTGAAAGCTTCTTCTGATTATCTGCCTAAAAAAGCTCAAAAATTACATTGCATGATAATTTGCCTCTTAAATACAAGTATTTAACCCCAAACAACTTTACATGCAGGCAATACTAAAATATTTCAAGCATACTACTTCATAGTCTATGGATTACAAAACAGCAACATACTTTTGTTTTACCTATAGTGAAAAATCTTGCTTGTAGATGTACTATTTATACCCTCTTATTAAATATTTATTTTGAATTAAAAACATATATATAAGTCACATTTTAGAATATAATTACAATATTAGGTACACAGTACAGTTTCTTCTTGGGTTGGAGGGAAATTGATTCTTTTTTTTGCAAAGATTAATGTCAATAAATTTTACTTTTAGTTTAATGATTTGGCATTTGTCAAACATTCATCAAATGTATTCAAAAGTGGAAGAAAGTAATAAACTTTAAAATATAGAGAAAAACAGTTGTAGAATATGTACGGTTATAAGAACATCATGCCTTAGAGACTGGGTGTATTCAATGTACTTCTAGGTTATATTTATGATTGAATAAATAAAATATCCCGTCCTTACATGCAAATATATTAAAACAGTAGATGGACATATATAAATTATATAGAACAGTCTTTGGTTTCATACATTTTCTTTCTTATAAAGAGTAATTTGTTACCCCTAAAACACAGAAATTCTCAGTTCATGTTCACTGTGAAGTAATTCACACAAATTTCATATTCAAAAGAACCGTGTTTGCCCTCCATCCAACACATTTTTTTCTCCAGAAACCCTCTATCCTGATTAATTGTCAGAAATAAATAACAAAAGAGAAACAACATACCACAAATCGAATATTATTTATTACAATGGTCTACTACTGCCATTTTCATAAATATATTCTTTCAGAAATTTCATTTACCTTTCCATTTTCTATAATAAAATAAGAAGGTACAGACTGGAAAACTTACCTTACCTCTCCCAGGATGAAAGAAGGGATTCCTAGGGCACTTTCTTTCTCAGCAGAACATAATCACTGCAGAATCATGGTAGGTGGCTTATGATCCAGATCTACCATGATTTATATACATCATTGATTTGTGAATTCATTTTTAAATAGTAGATTAATTATGTTAAAATTTATTCTAAGAGTAAATACACATGTTTGCACAGAAAATATTTGCTAAAAAAAATGTTATTTATACCATAGTATTCTCCTTTTCTTGAAGAGAAGCTAAATAAAAATACTATATAGCATGACCAAGCCTCTGGTTTTGAAGGTTAGGATGGTTTTGACACTGAAGTCCAATGTCACTTGTCACTTCCCATAATGAAATTCAGACCTCAAGCTGATATAATTAAAGTTGCATCAGAAGAAATTTATAATTCCTCTCTAGAATCTTTAGAAATCTCTTTAAAAAGTTACAGTCTTTGTTGCCTACTTTGATTCAGCATATGTAACTTGTTCACTCCCATCAAAAGTGTAAAAGCTGTTTGCTAATACACACAGGTGCTTGGAGTCCACTCAGTGGTAAGAATGCTGTATCACAAAAGTACTTATTTTTTGTAGGAGGGAAGGGCGGAAAAAGTTATGTTTAAATATCCTAACTACTTCACCACTAGAGTGAATGTCTGCAACATGTTCCTAGTTGTGGGGGGCTAAAAACTCTCAGCTATTTTTCTTCTCATCTTCATAATATCCGTGGCTTTTTTTTTCCATAAGGTTTTCACTGTCTGACTCTTCATTATTCCACTCACGCAAATGGCTGTTAAAAATGTTTCTTCTATCCTAAAATGTGGATGAACTTTTGGATGGCCAAATTACTTGGGGGTGATTCAAAGTTTTGCTCCATCAACCAAGTTTTTGTCTCAAAGAAAGGAAGAAGTAGGAAGAATGATACAATGAAAACAGAGGAGAGAAATCAAACTGTAGTTGAATTCCATATAAATAGACAATGCGGTTCAGAGCAATTCTCTGGCCAGAGGTGCTGAGGGATAGATGTCAAAATCTGGCTGATCAAAATGAAGGAAATTGGCACAAAGAGGAAAAAAAATAGTAGAACAGGTCTAAAACCAGAATTATTTCCAATAAATTCATCCATCTGAAGGTATAAAGATACTCTCTCTCTGCCACTCTTCTCTACCTCATATATGCAGTTGATACAAAGCTAATAGTACTGTTAAAAATTAATTTATTTTGACTAATTTATTCTGAACATATTCCTTCTTTCATCTTTGTTTATAATTTTCCTATTGAAAGCTTTAACATATTTTTTCATTTAACATTAAGCCCACATTTCTTCCCTAGAGTTATGGAAGTTCCCTATGTGATGCACAGATATGTTCAGGTTGGTACACTTTTTTAAACTGCAAATGATAGAATGAGATGCTCTTAGCACATGCTTTCCTTGACACTTTGTTCTTGCATGTTAATCAGAAAGTTCCTGGGGGCCATTTTTGCCATTGAATACTGAAAAGGTTACTGCTACAAGGACAAAAAAATGCAAATTATTAAATTACAGACTACACACAACACAGTATCACACATCATGGAATAATGATCACAACTGCTGAGGGGAAACTGTCAAAACAAAGAATTTAATGAATATTTCAATACAGTTTAAACTAAATATCAAAATACATGCAGTTTATTTATTTTAAAAGTACATTAAAACAGAAAACATCCACTAGAAATAAAGAGAAAGTATAGTTCTCACTGAATATTGAATTCCCATGAGTGGATTTCTATTACAGATTTTTTTTATATCCATATAAATAACAATTAGAAAACCTTTAAATATCTCTGAAATCCAGTACCTAAAATTATTAATATACCTGTGCTTTTCCACACAAAAAGATGTTCAAATTCATTTGCTACATAATTGATTTACATCATGCTTCATAAAATGCTGTGATCGCTTCAATAATTTTTTTCATTTTATTTTCAAAGCATTGAAACAGAATCCTTGTTGTACAGAAAGTTGGGTTTCACTTTCATGCAGAGTATCCAACAGGAAGATGGAAAATTAAAAAATTAGCATAAGAACAAATTAGCCACTTTCTAGAATAATTGCATGAAACGCTAGAGGATGAAGTTCCGTTTAACAATTCATTATTGATTTGGCAATAAATCATTATATAATTTTATATCACAATTTGACAAGAAGAAATATTATTCTTGTTGCTCGAAATATGTAGGATAAAGGTCTAGACCTGCAAATTGTAATGGAATAATTTGAGACATAAAATTTTTAGAGAAAAAAAATACACGTTTGCAATAGTGATTGTAAAAGATGTGCTCTTCTGGAAAATTCTAGCTGTCTGGAATGGTGCTAAATTAACTCTTTGATAGGTTAGTGTTTTGTTTTGTTTGTAGCCAGAGCACTTGATTTCTATCTTCAGCATTTATTGTTCTTTGCAAACTGCTTTCTTCAGCCACTATAACACTACTATTGCAACACATTTTAACCCTACTTAAAATATATTCTCACTTGTGACTGCAAAACTTTGACAACAAAACTGAGAAAATTAATCATTACAAATTTCTCAAAGTCATTATGAATGTAGTTACACTCATTTTCCAGGCTTCATCTGTCAGCAAGAAAATGTAGCATAAAGAAAACACCTTTAAATGTTTATCTATAGCTTAATAATTCTCCTCAGACTGGATGACAAACTGTTAAAATAACTGCACTAAACAAATTACACTTATTTGTTTGAAAAAAAAACACAAGAGAAATAGGAACACTTACATATATTTAACCTACTTTAAAGTCATATAATTTTTTTGTGGGCAAGAAGAAACTATTAACAGAAAGAATTATTTTTAAGGAAAAAATGACAAGTTTTATCAAACCCAAATGATAATTGACAGTACATACACAAGTTTATTTTACATGGGCAGAGCTATCACTGAACACTCAAGACCAAATTACAAACCCTTGGACAGTAGTGGAAAGTATACAAATGTTGCCATCAGAATCAATGGAATTATTTCTGCTAATATGGGCTCAGCAGTATAAACAGGAGGTTCAGAGTCAAGTCTTAACAAACGTTGACCTTGACATTTGTTCCATATGCTTAACCAGAGAATATATATACTGAGATTACTACCCACATGGTCTCTGAATATGAATTCTGATGTAACAAATCTTGATAAAACACCATGCAAAGTTTGGAATCTGAAGCCAAAGAACAAATGGTTGTGTATTCACTCTTTACTTTCTCTACACAGTGCACAAACCATACTCTTTCGGTTTTAACATTTTATCTTCATTCATGGGCATGAATGTTTCTTTTTAGCTGTTGTGGTTTTTGCCGAGGGATATAAATTTAGTAGCATCATCTTAAGTAAGTACTAAATTTTAATCACAACTTTAATCTCATTGGAACAAAAAGACTATCAGCACAATCCAGCCTAAATATTTCATTAAAACCTCTGTGACTAGTTTCTCCAATGCAATAGGTTACCAGGTATGAAAACTGGAAATTAACCTCCAGTACCTCCAGTTTTGGTGAAAGACGATTTGCAAGACTTGCAGTTTTTTTCCATCCTTCTGCCTTTTTCACTAAGTTACGCAATGATTTCTGACATCTCAAATTTTACTGCAAGTAAATTCAATAAATCAGACTTGAAGGTTGATTACAATAAATAAGTAGCTGCTAGCACAATAAGTTTCTTCATGATTAACAGAATTAATGAAACCTGGTATGGACTTCATCTAAATTTATGCATCTATGACATGGCCATCCTCATCTCATGGAATCACCAGGCATCACACTCTTAGTGTAATTAGTTGACACACAATTATTTCATTAGCAGATCAGATTAAAAACACGCATGTCATTTAGAGTTACAGCTCCAGTAAATTCAGGATTTAGAGTAGATGATTTTCATCTTCAGTACCTTGGCCATATTTTAAGGAAGTATTTTTTCTGCAGTATAAGTCATAAGTGACATTTTATTCCTTACTTACAGTAATGTATTTCTATTGCTATCAATGCAAAATACAGATAATATTGAATATCTACTTCGTGTTATAAAACTTAATTACCAGATTACCAAAATGTTTACAATTCTGGAATTAAAGGTGGATTTTTTGTAATATTTCTTTATGTGTTTTTTAAATTTTATTTTGAAATTAAGTAGTACTTACTTTGAGAGATACTACCATAATGCAGCTATCTTAATTTTATTTCAGTCACTAGTTATAAAACAAACTATTCAAATCTATCTAGAAAAATCACTCTTGGGAATGTAATCATTCTACTCCGTACCTACGCATGCTATGAAATACACGTGGAAATAGAGTAAAACAAGAAAAGGAAAAAAAGCTTTGACTTTCTAATTTCTTCATCATTTTTGCATTAGCATAATTTATACCTTGACTTGATCAAAAATCTGTATGCAAAATAGTTGTGACAAAGTTGAAGTCAACAAAATGAGTGTCTACCCCATGAAATACATTTTAAAGAATTGTTTCTGGAGGTTAATATGACTTTAAAAAAGAAAAAGTGTCCCACTGATTTAAACTGCTTTCTAGCATGAGTTAAAAACAATAAAAGTTGCCTCTATTAGCAGTTTATCATTCTTCAATATAACATATATTTGAGGCTATAGTGCTTTCCCCTAAAAGATTAACTTGTCCTAATCTTACTCCTATTAGCAAGATATTACAGAGATAAATTTTCTGATCTAAGATAATAAACATCTATTATCCGACACTAAATGAAATACCCTACTTTTTCCATCTTTAAAACATGCAAAATTATTTCCATGGTTTTCCGTGTTTGCAGGTTGAATATTGAGCATGTGCAGGCACACAACTGAAACTCTAGCCATTAAAAAATGGAGCATATTCTAGTCCATGAGCAAATTGATACTGCTGTATTTATATGAAAGAAAAATAGCTGTAGCAGCAAAGAGTGAGGAAAAGAGCAACCTGTGCATATCTATGAGAATAGAAGACATGGTTTCAAGTCACTGGCATGAACTATCTGTCTAGAATCCCAAGGCAATGCATATCACATATCATCATTAAACTCTTAGATATTAGATTTTTTCAATCGTTTTTGTCTATTATGGACCATAAATTCCAATATAAAGTGAAAAACTTGAAGTTTTATTTCCTTATGGATGTCCTGAATTTTCCAGTCTTCCATGCAAAAAATAGAAGAATTAAACTTTTCTATCAAACCTGTAGGGTAAATCTATTGCAGGACAGGTTCACTAACTATCAAAAACCGGAACCACGCCATTTAATGATGTTAATTCAGTTTGAAAATCAGCTATGAACTCAATTATTAAAGAGATTAATTCTAGCTACATTTCCAGTAAATCAGCACTCACGTATTGGTTTCAATTTTTACATGTTAATTCAAAATAGTCGAAACTCTGTCCCAGAATTTTCTGAGTTAATGGAAGTTATCATTGCAATAAGAATATACTAGAGATTTACATAACTGGGTTGTAGAGAAGTCTCATTGAAAGCAGAGGCCGTCAGCTTTTCATGTCCTCTTAAAAATGAAGCTTTGGTCCTTAAAATCAATAGCAGAAGTTTTATTTAAATTATGCTATTGTGGAATTGGGATGTGAGTATGAAGGTGATGCGTGCTTCTCTGGACAAAATCTCCCCTTGAATTCTCAGAAGAGTGTCTACACAGCATTTGAAAATATTTGAGTCGTACTTACATAGTTTTACTTGATCTCCAAAGATGCTTATAACCAAATATGGGATGAAGGACAAGGTTTCCATGGCAGAGAGAAGTGCTTTAATCAAGCTAAAGTAACTGATTAAAAAAAAAAAGTGATGGGAAATATTCTCATTCTCCATTAATCCAATTCCCTAATGCATGTAAAGGCACCTGGAAATCCCTGTACCAGGTCGGACCTCTGGATCAAGCCCTCCCTGCAGCCCCAGGGCTGCAGTGTGGCCTCCGGGACAGAGTCAGCCCAACCTGTAGGCAGAGCAGGGAAACTGTGTGGCAAAGGGTGAGGTGGAGAGGTAGCAGTGGGAAAGAGCTGTGAAAAGTCAGGACTCATGCGCTTGACTTTCAGCCCCAGCCACTGCCCCCTGCCAAGCCCTGGTCCCTGACAAGCCCTGGCCCATCCCAGGAACTGCCTTCCCAGCTGAACTGAGGGCCTGTAGTGGCACCTGGAGATGGTTAGGCTGTGGCCAATCCCAATCATTTCCCCCAACACCGGCCGCCCTATGGAGGCTATGGGATGGGGATGGGCAGGGGGAGAGGTGAGGGCCTTCAGCCTTGCTGGGCTGCCACTGGCCCTGCTGCCTCCTCGCACATTCTTCTATTTACTCCTGCATCTCTCACTGTGGCTGAAAATCCACATTTCCGACTATAGATGTGTGCAGCAAGAAAAGAATGTTTGTGTAGTTTTGTTTTCATTCAGTTGTTTAAACTTAAATGTCAGTAAGATTTATTTACCCAATCACTCCTTCCAGTTAACGTTTCCTTACATCTGTTAGTAGTGAATTACACTACCTGTCCTACTGCCTCAAATCTAACCTTATTATTTACTTCAGAATATCTTCAGGCTTCATCCTACTTGACTAGCCTCAATAATTTAGTGTCAGCTATAAATTTTGCTTCTCTGAAGTCCTTTCTTCCCTTTTTACGTTCTGTATAATTATCTGTAGAAAATTTGACACAGAAAATATCATAACAACTGTTAGCCTTTGGACAAATAAAAGATTTAATTTACACTTACATTGCCTGGTTTCTGCTTCTCATTCTTAATTTTTAATCATTAGCATTAATTTACTTCTCATTCTTTGACAATCATTCCCAAATAATCTCATACAAATAATTAACTCTGAAACAGAAAAATCAGAGAAATTATTTCTAAGATAAACTCTTGATTATATCAATAGACTTTTAAAGAGTATATTTATATCTAAGACAAATATGAGTCACATTTCTTATGCCTTAAAGAAAGGTACCTTTATCTCTTCTTCCTCAGAAGCCGCTACCTATTCATTCATGTATGTGGGCATATACGTGTATATAAATATACACATTCATCTCAATATACCTAAGAACTCAACATCTCATAGTATTTTTGTGCTTGTGAGATGAAGTATACAAGTCTATTTCCCTGTGCTTTCTCACCCCAGGCTGCTCCTAGTCATAGCTGCAAGCTGTTCTGTGCCCCTCCTGCACTCACAGGCAGATGTTTGTCATGCAGGAACTGCCTGAGGTTGTCACACACACACAGACTCACATAAGCTGAGTTAACAGTCACTCAGCCCCTAATAGTCATTAACCCATGGTAAAAAACATGGCAGTTTTCACAAACCATTTATCACCTTTCTTTTCAGGTAATACTTGATAGTAGAAGAGTCGGGAAGAAGTTTCCATCCATGTCCCTAATTGTAATATACAGGATACATTTGACTACAGGAAGTTCAGATCTGAAGCAGAAGTTGCTACTGGCATTCAAAGAGTGACTGGCACAAGAGCAAACCTAGTTCTTGAAGTTCCAGTCACAAATGGCTATTCTCAAATCATGAAGTTGTAACTGGTTTGCAGATGTAAAATAATAGCACAGACATTAGCTAGTTAGTCTGAAACGATATCTCTACCTGCCATAAATGATCCCTTCCACCTGGTATCATAAATATATGTTGTGAAATGGCTAGTGTTACTTTCACCCAATGGGAAAGATACAACTCAAGCTGATTAATGAACTTCATTAGCAACTGGGATCTGTCCTGCAAAAGATACTTTTTGACAAGTCACAAAATTTCAAGTGAACCTAAAACATTCCATCCAAGTCATGTGTGACACCTGAATATTCAGCTGCAGACCCAGACATTTAGTAACTACCAACAGAAGTTCAGTAACCACCATGGCATTCAATCACCTCCACAGGCAAAAGAGGCAATTGAACTCTCCGTTAAGGTGTGTTATGACTAGTGTAAAGATTTACCTGAAGACTCCTGCACTCATGAGCCAAATGAAAAGGCCTTCTACCAGAAGGTCCTGAGCCAGTTCAAAATAAAATATTTTGTTTGAAAAATTGAATGACAGTTTACTTGAAGCAAACTTTTTTCAGCTTGAGCTAGATGTGTTAAGGAAACAGAGCATTTGCTTTTTTCCCCTCTAGGTATTCCATGGCCAGTACTGGAAAACTACTCCAAGCCCCCCTGGCTTTAGGAGTTTGGCAGACACATGCATGGTCAAAAGAGCAGGATCCATGTCTTGCTGTGCTGTAGTGAGTTGGCTGCTTAGTAGGCACCCCTCAGCTAACTCTACCACATTATTTTCTGCCCTTCTATTCTTTTCCTCTACCAAGTCCTTCCTGTGTACCATATACATGCCCAGCCTTCTTTTCCCCTTCCTAACTTTACTCATATATTTGAAATTTGCAAGATGGTTTTCCACAGTAATTTATACCTTATCTAGCAATTCTGTCAAGCTACTGCCCCCTTTTGTTAAATATGTAATTTCCCATTTGTCACACTGCTATCTCATCTTATTTATCTCATTCAGTTGAGTATACTAATTTCAGCACATCAGATAAGTCTTCTGTAGTACTTCTTAAAAGTTTCATTTATTTTCTTCCACTCAGTTTCAATTTTCTACTGTTTTTCTTTATCCATTGTTCAACAGCATGCAAAAGTTTATTTTATATGTCTGAGTGTTTTCTACTCAAGTTTTCTTATAAGGGAACTACAGTTTTGGCCCAGCATTTTACTAGATGTGATTTATACAATGTTCCTGAATGAAGTTATAGTTTGAAACTGCTATATATTTTTATTCTTTCTCTATTTTTTATCAAACCTGTATACCTTCTCTGACAGATGATAAGCTTAACCTTCCTAAATCTAAGGATTTCTAGTTTTACCCTTATCATTTTGAAGCCTATTTATTAAGGATCTGCTGGAGGTTAGATGTATTAAGTTGGATATAACTTGTTAAGGTTAGATATATTTACCCATTTTTCTTCTTAAATATCCAATGTAATATTGCTAGGTTGTTTTTACACACACTGAGAGTTTATCCCCTAGGATGCCAAACTTAATTATTTTGTGACAGCCTCAACTGCTACAGGCTAGTGGTTTTAGAACTTTCATGAGTCTTTCTTTACAATGTTGTATAATCCAGACATGAGTTTTCTTCCTACATTACTTGAAAAAAAGACAGTAGACAATATTCCTTTAATCGGAGCTTCCTTTAAACAATAATGAATTGACATTAGAAGCATTTTTTTAATGTTTTTTGCAAGTTCCCTTTCAGTACCAGTCTGTATTTTCAATATACAAAGCTAATAGCTGAAGTTGTCTCCAGTGCAGGATTGCTATACAGGTTTAAAGTTTATCATCCCCCGTCTCCTCTTACTTTTTCCGCTTTAAATAGTACCATTGGATCAAAGGGCAAGAGTTTTAAACTGAAAGAGGGTAGTTTCAGATTAAATACAAGTAATAATCACCTTAGGCCCAGAAAGAGAAAAAAAAAAATGGGTATTTTGACCAGTTACATAATATGGTCAAATGAGATTTGTTATTAGAACACAAAGAGCAATATAGTTCACCTTATACTTAGACCTTGACAAAAACAGTTTCACACATGTAATGCTTTGATGGATCTCTAACATCAAGTAGCAAAATACATACTCATAAATACCCACATGCTTACTCTGGGGAATTTTTCACACAAATATCTTTAGATATTACAGAATTTTGATTTCATTACAAAAATAAGTTCTTTCAACTCCATTACTATGGTTGCATTAAGGGAGTACTTCAGGGCCAATTTGAAAATAGCAAGGGTCACAGTACATTAACAAAGATCAGCTCTATGAGATTATTATATTTTTTGCACTGCAGCCTAACAAGACATACATAAAGCTCAGATACTATTTCATAATGAAATAACAAGGTTGTATTACTGCTGCTCAGAGGGAACACTTTAAATGTGATCAAACTGCTAATTTTACTATAACTGTCCGAAGTGCCTTAAGGGCCATTTATTAAAAATAAAAAATAAATTGCTTCTGCCACTGTATAAATCCCTACATATACAAGGTCTTGAGGGCAGCATTTTAAAGGAGAAATACTTAAATGTTAGAAGCAAAATTTGCTTAGTAGGAGACACTGGATTTTCATTTAGTTACCACAGAGCTACATGTGACTGTCTCAAATTATGATAATATGCAGATGAAGTCAAAACTGAATATCGTAAAAAATTATTTCTACACTACATCAAAATACAGTACATGGACACATTCCATTTCGAATCACTTTATTTATTACAGTTAGTGATAATCCCAGTTGCCAAATGAGAAGAGGACACTCTTTATGGAAAAATTTCATCCTCTCTGTTCCATACTACATATAAATAATAAGATAATAAGAATATTTCTTGGCAGTTTAAACAATAAATTAAATTCAGGTTACATTAAAAAATAATTTGAAAACTAAATAACTACTGCTGTCAGGTGATATAATTTGTTGTATTGTTAACAAGCAACTTAATGCTGCGTTGGCCAGGATCTGCTTAGGTTTAAAGTGAACGCCACTTTAAAGTACTTCATAGAATCAGAGAATCATAGAATAGTTAGGGTTGGAAGGGACTTTAAAGATCATCTAGTTCCAACTCTCCTGCCATGGGCACGGACTTCCCACTAGATCAAGTTACCCAAGGCCCCATCCACAGCTTCCAGTGCCTCACCACTCTCATCGTGAAGAAATTCTTCCCAATGTCTAGTCTAAATCTGCCCCCTCCAGTTTATACCCATTGTTCCTACTTCTATCACTACAAGTCCCTCTCCAGCTTTCTTGTAGCCCCTTTTAGGTACTGGAAGGTCACTATAAGATCTCCTCTGAGCTTTCTTTTCTCCAGACTGAAAAACTCTCTCAGCATGCCCTCATATGAAAGGTGCTGCAGCCCTCAGATCATCTTTGTAGCCCTCTTCTGGATTTGTTCCAACAGCTCCATATCCTTCTTACATTGAGGATTCCAGAACTGGGCACAGTACTCTAGAAGCAGTCTCACAAGAGAGGAATAGAGGGGCAGAATCACCTCCCTTGACCTGCTGGCCACACTTCTTTTGATACAGTCCAAGTTACAGTTGGCCTTCTGGACTGCAAGCACACATTGCTGGCTCACGTTCATCTTATATTCTCATCAACCAACACCTCCAAGTCCTCCTTTGCAGGGCTGCTCTCAATCACATCATCCCCCATCCTGTACTGAATTCAGGGATTGCCCTAATCCAAGCGTAGGACCTTGCACCTGGCCTTGTTGAATCTCATGAGGTTCTCACAGTCCCACTTCTCCAGACTGTCCAAGTCCCTCTGGATGACATCTTGTCCCTCAGGTGTGGCAGCTGCACCACTCAGCTTGGTGTCATCTGCAAATTTGCTGTGGGTATACTCAACCTTGCTCTCAATATCATTGATGAAGATACTAAAGAGCACCAGTCCCAGTATGGACCCTTGATGGACATCACTTGTCACAGATCTCCATCTGGACATTGAGCCATTGACCATTACTGCTTGAATACGACTATCCAAACTGTTACTTATCCACCATACCATCCACCCATCAAATCCATCTCTGTTCTTACAGAGAGAAGGATGTTGTGCGGGATGGTGTCAAAGGCTTTACAGAAGTCAAGATCACATCCTTTGGTTTACCCATGTCCACTGCTGCAGTTACCCCATCATAGAAAGTCACTAAGTTCACCATATAGGATTTGCCCCCAGTGAAGCCGTGCTGACTGCCATTAATTACCTCCCCATCCTCCATGTGCTTTAGCATGGCTTCTAGGAGGATCTGTTCCATGATTTTTCCAGGCACAGAGGTGAGGCTGACAGGTTGGTAGTTCTCAGGGTCATCTTTTCTACCTCTTTTTAAAAATGGGCACAACATTACTTCAATGCAATAAATGCAACATGTATAACGTTTAAGCTAAAAAAATTGCAGAATTGGGCCTTTTAAATCAATTCCTCTCCTTCTCTGATTAAATTCTGAAATTAATTCTCTTTCCTTCAATTTTAACATTTATAAAGTATGTAGTATTTAAATATTAAAAAGACAGTTTGATGATAAACATTTTAACATTGTCTATAAAGAAAGAAGTAAATAAAAGGAACATTTTAAACAGAATAGTATTATTGTTCTCATGAACTACATAGATCTGAGCACACAGAAGTGTTCAGCCCTGCTTCATACTAGCAGTGTCATAGTTACAATACAGTAGTACTATATTATAGTAGTGTTTACTGTTAGTTTCTGACAAAGGAGACCCATTGTACTATGCATGGTGAATACACATTTGGAGAGACAGCGTGCACTCAAAAATAGTCTCATTTGTTAACAGACAAGGTTTAAAAGTTATTATTCACTGACCCAGAGTTCCCAAGTCTCAGTTCATTCCTCCATCAAAATATTGTCATTAATATTTTTTTTCCAGATTGACTATTGTAGTTATGAAGTTGTTACTCTCAAATACATTCTCCTCTCAAATGAAAGGAAATGTATTAAATGCCAAGAATAAAAGGGAGAAGAAGAAAATATAGATGTAGCAGAATAAAGCCCTTTTTGCTGTAGCAGTCCTAGGGTTTTTACCCTGCATATGGAAGGTTTTATTAGCACAAAGAAAATTAAGAAATAGTTTATTTATCAAAGATTTCTATAATCAGCCATATTTGGTCTTCTTTCAGCTCCTTTCCTTTTACAGCTTCATCCTACAGCAAAGCAACATTATGCTGGATTTGTGACATAATTTTCATGACTGTACTGCCACACATAGGATTATGACTAAACCAAAGGATAAAGCAAAAAAATATGCTGTGAGGATAGGCTGTGAGCTTTACTGCTGGATTAAAGCACAAATCTTCAACAGTGGTGAAGAGAACATAGACATTGTTAACCAGCAACATTTCTTTTACTATAAATGTTCTCACTCAAGCTTGCTCCAGTTTGACAGCTTATTTGATCCAGCCCACAAAGCTAAAAATACCACAGACAGCTTGACTACTCTAAGGGGTAACATGTTTATTTTTTCTTGCTACAGCTTTTTGTCTGTTTTGGAAGTTTTGCCCATGTGACAAATGAGTGTTGTTCTTTCTCTGCAGGACAGGAAGGCTTGTTCACCTGCTGGTTTCTGTGTTACCTTGATAACAATTTAGAAGTAGAGTCTTCAAGCACCTACCATCCTTGTACTTCACCACAGATTAAGATCCAGGCTTTAGCTTTTGTTGACTAATAAAGAAGCTTTAAAAAATTATCTGGCTGGCTCTATGAACTGTCAAACAGTAAGAGTCCAGACACTTAATTGTTCACCTTTAACTTATTTTTTTTAAAAAAGACAATCTGAAGTTTTCATTTGATAGTAAAAGCAAATAAGTTGTGTTCACAAATAAGAACGCTCTGTGTTATGTTATGAATACCTGTTTAAAAGGATAGATAGGCTTTACATACCTATAATGTTTGTTCACAGACATAGAGGAACCATGGATCACAAACATTCTTCAAGGCCGCTAAGAATAGATACAGACATAGAAAATTAGTGCTTTACAAAGTACAGCACTTGGGTTTAGTAGGAGTTCACAGAACTTGCTTTGTTAGTGCCTTGAGCAGAAAAGGACAGCATGCTTCCTCTTCTTACTGGTATAATCCTCATATGCAAATGATAACTATCATATTATGCTAGTCTGTGTACCGTATATTCAGCATTTAAAAGGAAGCTTTCAGTAACAAGCTATGGTTTTTTGCCAAGTAAGGTGGCAGATGAATTGAGATATATATAGGAGGCTTAACATAGTGACCCCGCCCCCCCCCTAAAAAAAAGAGAGAGAGAGAGAAAAAAATACACACAGAACAATTGTAGTAAAATGCAATGTTACATTGCATAATACACATCCTGGAGGCTCCACTGGGATCCAGTCCCATAACATTTCTGTGGTGTCAAGTCAACAACTGGAAGACATAAGTTTTTTTTATTAAATGGTAGAGGGAAGAATAAAGTTTAAGCTTATTGCTTGGTAAATATTTAGGACACCAAACCACTCAAGTAAGGTCATTAGAAAATGGCAAAAATCTCTCACTGCTTTTCACAGGAGAATGTTGAACTAGTAAGTGAGAGTAATTTAGGCAAAAGTCACCATCACTAGACACAGCTGAAATACCATAAATTAGCAGCCCATATAATCAATTTCACATTTGGATGAAATTCCGATTTTAAGGTGATAGTGTCAGTTGGAGCTCGTCAACCTCTCTGAAATGCTGCAAGGAGAAGAGTATCTTATATTCCTCAGCTAGCACCAAAGAAAGTAAGGCTTCCTCCAACAGATATTCCTAGATTAATGCTGTGAAATCAGACTAATTTGCAAGGAGATAATCCTTTGTTAGATCTACTACAGTCATTTTGAAAAGCTCAGACTTGAAAGCCATAGCCAGTTCAGAAGGAACTGCCAGTAGAAATACCAAACTCATTTCAAGTATCATGCAATATATGGATAGAGAAGAAGAAAAAAGGAGAAAAACATAAGTCATCACAACTTGAAAATTCTATTGAGTAAAATGCGGAAGTTGTCTCCTCCTAAACAAACACATTACTTTTAATAGGGGAGAAACATTAAACCAGTAATCTTAAGCCTATACTCATAGAATCATAGAATAATTAGAGTTGGAAGGGACCTTAAAGATCATCTAGTTCCAACCCCCCCTGCCATGAAGGGGGGACATCCAACTAGACCAGGCTACCCAAGGCCCCATCCAACCTGGCCTTGCACACCTCCAGGGATGGGGCAGCCACAGCTTTCCTGGGCAACATGTGCCAGTGTACTCCTCAGAATGCAAAGATTTTAAGAATCTAAACAAAGCAAAATACAAATACTCATAAGCAAACCTGTTCCTGTGAATACAAATACATGCTTTGCAAAGCATGCATTTGTCTTGCTTCCAGATGAATAGTTCACAACAGTTTTCATCCATAGTCTCCAGGAGAATTCCAAGATTTTCTTACAAGCTTTAAACCACAGGAGATTCTATAACTCTCTCTGCAGTTGCTCAAAACAGGACAATTCACCCTAGCTATTCACCTGTTATCTTTTCAATCTTGTTGTATGTAGACAGAATACCTAGATACGCAGGCCTTTAATGGAGCTTCACCAGTTCCTGGCTACCTGAGATCAGGCCTAACTGGGGAAAAATCTCAGCTATGCCTGAGAAAGTAAAGCTGCCAAAAGTCTCTACAAGGACCACACACCTTCCCTGGGGGCTGCTTTTAAGCTAAGGTTCTCAAGACTGGCTCCAGCTGAGATACTGGACATACTCAAGAAACTCCAGATGCATTGCAGTCTCGCCATACCCCACCATTTCCACATTGATCCAGAGTCTCCTCCTGACCACAGGCTTGTTTGCCCTTGGATCTGCCTTATCACTGTGAAATTATCAACTGAGCAGTGGACTATATCCGACCATTTACTCTGTACTGACTTGATTGTGTCCCAGACCAGAGGCTGCTTTCCTGCCTGAGCTCAGGGCCTGCAGCAAGACCCGAGGATGACCAGGTTGTAGCTGACACAATTACAATCCCTGGCCCAACCCAGCTCACCTCACTGAGGACTGAGGGACAGGGATGGTTGGGGAGGAAGGGTACCACATTGTCCTGGCAGCCCTGTGTCCCCAGTCTTGGCCCAGTAGTCACTATTATGAACCGTGGCACAGAGTATCAAGCTCTGATCATTGTTGGAGTCTCCAAAGGAATAGGTATTTACTGTAGCATGGTTTCCTAACTTTTCAGCAAGGTAAGCAATTCATGTATTCCACCATCCAACATACTATGTACTTCCCCTGACATCTTCCATCC
Source organism: Clamator glandarius (assembly GCA_033459285.1). Taxonomy (NCBI): domain Eukaryota; kingdom Metazoa; phylum Chordata; class Aves; order Cuculiformes; family Cuculidae; genus Clamator; species Clamator glandarius. Next base: position 164,860 of record JAUNZM010000066.1, read on the forward strand.
CTTCTATTTGCACACTACTAACCTCCTCAGCAGGACTGGCCCTCTTCAAGAAGAACAACCTCACTGAATATTGTTGGTCTCCTAGGTATGTACAAATACTGTTATGTATTTGTGATTATATATCCCAAATACAATCTTCCCTTCTCCCCGTGTATTTTCAAGCCCAATGCAATTATGGAATTGAGCATTACATTCATTTTCCGTCAAGTCGTTATTCTAAAACTGCACCTAAATGGCACTGCGCAAATTGAAAATAAGAATCTTTCAAAGACTTCAGATTTATTCCTTAGAATGAGATAAGATCTAATTTCCTAAAAGAATTGTCCCTGAAATCCCAATAGATACCTATCTGCTTTATTCAGCAGCTGGAGTCCCAGGAAACCATTTTTCCACTTTCTTCAGCTCAGAGAGAACATCACTGTCATAAAACTGTGATAAATCAGGATACTGGCCCTTTTCATACTGAACCTAAATCGCAGACCTAATAAAAGCCACACAGATGTACTTGACAGGATGATAGTGAGTTAGTGCACCATTCTCCCATCTCCGGAAACTTCAGGGAATGGCATAGGCTTAAGCTGCAATTTAAATGAGGACAGTGGATTCATCCTTGTCTACTCTTAACTCAAAGGATGCATTTCTCCTTGTACAACTATTTAAACTCATGTATCTCCATTGACTTCAATACATTTCCTCCAGAATCACTGTGGAGTAAGACATATTTAGCCTGCTGGATTTAATAGAAATGTCAACAAATGTAGTTATCTTAGCCAGCATATTATGAATGAGTTCCCAAGGAGTCTTAAAAGATAGGTTGAAATTCTTGTGATGTAAACTAGAGGACATTCAGCTTGCATTACAGCAGAATTTGACTATCAGGTTTAGGAACTTATTAAAGGAGGAAGACATGCATTTCCTGACAGACATCGCTTAGAACTCCTGAGAAACAAATGAGCCGTACTGGTCTTACAACAGTTTAGACGAAACAAAAATTTGATCTATAACTTTAATAGATTATTAGCCCTATATAACAAGCAACACCAGTAGCTATTATAGTGCAATATTTGTTTCCATCAATCTAATGCAACAATTCATTACAGCAGATCAAAAGAAAAGAGTAGTACCCACAAGCTCATATTTTAAACCTTAAACACTTAGCTTTAAATAGGTTTTCAATTTAATACATAGGAGGAAACTGTAGGCAGATTTGATGGGTTAGTTTAAGTAACCTTAAACTATATAGAAGGTCTTTCAGTGCTAATACACTATTTAGAAAGCATGCTCTATAAGATAACGTAAAGTGGTATTTTGAAACAGAGCATAGGCATTTGTTTTACTTCCAATTAACTGTTTACATAGGTATTTGTTTGCAAAGTTCAATATGTTAAAATAAGTTTGTGCCTGGAACTGAATAAAATAAAAAGGCAGAAACATATATTTATATTGCTAGAAATCAGTTTGGGGGAGTTTTACATCAAATCAGTCGAGGAAAGTACTGTAGTGCTTTTTGGCATATTAAGATTGATTCAGGGCACTCATGACTTGTGTTTTATTGTAGAATGAGTTGTTCCAGGTTGAATCTCTGCACGTATTGTGAGAGATGCTGACACAATCAATAGCCTGTTCCCTACAAAAAAAAAGTTCAAAGATTCTGTGCGTATAAAATTATCCTATTTCCTCAAAATCTTTCCCAGCATTAAGTGATATGGCCACAAAAAAGGGATTTCAGCTGATTTTTAACATTAAAAAAAAAAAAAATTATAAAGGTTCAGCACACCAGCAGGAAACAGAGAATTTAGTCATGCTTTCCTAACTCGAATCAAGAAAATTGTTTCGGATGACCTTAAGATAACTAAGCCCTAACTTCTCAGCAATAATTCTTGTAGAGATCTTCTGCTCTAACAGACTAAGTAACTGCTGTCATCACAGATAAAGTGAGGGGTAATGCAGTCTATTTCTTTTTGTCAATTCTATTACAAGTTCCTCCCTGCCTCCCCCTGATGATAAAATAAATATTTGTAGGATCATTAAAAAAAAAAAGCCACAAACCCAAAATGCACAGCTTTTGTCAACATTTTTTTCAAAAAAACACGCACTCGTCTTTTCTGCCAATACTTTATATTTACTATTTTATTTTGCTATAGTTTCTTTTTCATAATTGGCATTGTTTTGTTATAGTTTTATTTTGAGTTATATATGATTTCTTTTTTTATTTTTAAATTGTTTTACAGCAGCTTTTGATTCTAAGGTAAAGAGGTTCTTGCTGTAATACCTGCGTCTGTCTGTAACTGCTTTGTGAATGTACATGGGCTTATAATATGAGTTTAACTAGGTCAATATTTAGTCTCAGTCTAGATCTGCATGTTCCTTCTGATGAAAGTAAGTGACACATTCATTATTAAAGCATGGCATGTGTTTTCCAGTGAAATTTTAATTTGTTTCATCAAAAGGGGCATAAAGAATCATCCACAGTAAATTTTTACCTCTAATTTGATGTTAAGTTTGGAGGTTTTTTTAACTTCAAATGAATTTGTAGGTTTTTTTCCATTTCAGTAGGAACATATAAATAGGCAGAAAAATTAGGCTTTGTCCATGCAGTAAGTGCATGTAGTGATGACCACCAGTAACAAACAATTATGCATGCAGCTCAAACTGCTTCAGTGTGCATGTGATGAATATTGGTTTGGAGAGTTTAATTTTGTTCATAGATACCCCTCATCTATTCCTATATAATTCTAAATTGACATCAAGACAACATGAAGAGAGATACTCAGAGGGAGAAGATTGCAGAGACCAAGTGGTAAAGCAGAGTTACATCAGAATGTTTGTACCAACAAGCACTTGAATGAGATATGAAGACCTTAAGAATTAAAGGAAACTAGGAACAGTTTTCTGGAACTTGAAAATCATTGATATCCTGAAAGGAAGGATATATTGTGCAGGGGAAAGATGTATATGTATTTTGTTACTCCAGTTTTGTCTTCCCTAATAGATCAGTATCCCATGTTCAAAAAGGTTAAGTAGTCTACTTAATTTCCTATTAAAAAAATTAAAAAATATTTAGCAACCCCTTGATCTCCAGTGATTCATTTTTTACTGGAATGGAAACCAAACTAGACATATCATTCTCAAATCTTTGGCTAATTTAGGTTAAGTGATAAGAGGAGTTGTAAAATAACACTTTAAAAGCTTGTTAAAATTTTAGTAGCTCCTTTCAACCAAATTCCAGAATATCTTAAAGGTTTCAAACACAAAGTATGCTTTCTGTATTGATGAGAAGTTCTAGCACTAACATGCAGTTTAAGGAAAATAAAAGGAAAAAAATCCATACCAACCAACCAAAAAAAACCCCACCTACTAGAGCTAACCCAAGCAACAAAAGCTGTTTCACTTAACTTTCAAGAACAAAATTACACAAGACAGCTTGAGCCAATCTAACATCTTACCACTGCTCACAACTACACGTTGTCTTTGTTTACCGTGCTTGAGCTGTAACATGCATCAGGACTCTCCATGAGACAGTTTAAGATGGTTTTCTCCTGGCTAACTGCAATCAGTCTTTTCAGGGATGATCTTGAGCAAAGCCTAATAAGGGGCAGAAACTACATCAAGTGAAAGAGAGAGGAGGAGAAGGTCCTGAAGCTGCATAAGAGGAAACCTCCCCAACTGGCAGTGGTAAGCTGGAGAGAGGGCAGATTTAATAAAGATTTAATAAACTTGAGAGACATTTAAAAAGGTTAATGTTCATTCTGATGACTAAATACATGCAGAATATATTGTTTCACTAGTTGATCATAGGGTAGAGAAAGACGAACAGATATCAGGTTTTGTTGTCAAAATTTCAGGAACACCTGAAGGCTGCTGTTGGTTAGAAGTAACATGGCACTGCTGATGAAGCATAGCATGCCAATGGTCTCAGAAGTATGAAAAGTTAATCATAAGCATGACTGAAAGTGTTCTACCTGCAGCTCTCCAATGGCAAGAGCCTCTTCCGTTTGGCAGATGTTAGATTTTCTTATGTGCACAAACAGGGTGTCAAGCTGCATTCTTGCAGTACCACAACATACAACCTCTGTTGTCTAAGTTCTTACAGTTACATGCAGAGACTTAATGGAAGCAGAATCCCAGAAGAAATTAAAGGAAAAAAATTTGCTAGTAGAAGAAAAAAAAAGATGGAAGGAGTTACTATCTGTGTATGTAATTATGCCTAGATATGCTTTTAATTGTTAAATTACCAACACTATTTCTAAATTTATCTAGATATTTAAAGTGAAAAGGAGAATAATTTCATAAAATGTTATTGAAAGACTATGTATATCATTAGTGAAATCACAGTGTTATTAAAACTCTTGGTACAGGGAAGGTGAGCCCACTAACTTCACATGTCATTATTTAAAAAGCTCTTGAAGGATACATGATGTATTTCACAGGAGTTTAGCTTCAGAATTTTAAAATGTTCTTATAGTATTGAAAAGCTGCAACAAGCAAAGATAGGAGATTATACCAAAATGGATTTAACTGAAGAGATTAAATCACAGCTTTCCATATTAATTTATTTATCTCATATCAGCACACACAAGGGTATACCTCTTTAGATTATGTCAGATCACGCATATCTCAAGAGCTAAGCCTATCTCATAGACCAGAAGACTGATGCAAAGTAATCTTTTAAAAAATGCAAAATAAAGTAACATGAACATGTGTGGGCCTAGAGTAGGATGAAGAAGGCCAATAACGGATGATGAGAAAAGTAATTGTAACTATACATACTTTGGCTTTCATCATGACTCCCTATTTAGATATTTGCATACTGCAAGGAAAGCAGTAAGAATCAAGGGGGACACTGAAAGATAGTCAACACCTTTAATATGTCCTGGTTTTCTGAATCTCATTTTTACTGAGACATGCGCACACACAAGACATTCTAAAATGAAAAACAGCAGCCAAAAAAATGACCACGTCTATTTCAATCATCACATGGATGTAGTACTTGCCAAAGGCAGAGTCAGTCCTCCTTCCTTCTCTTGAACTCCATAACATGTAGCAGAGTTTCCTGGCATAAAGCTGAAGAACATTCTGATGTATTTGCAAAAATGAAGCAAACCCCACTCTCCAGCTGGGAAAAACAATTTCAACATTTTCAGAATTCTAAGAAGGCTTATTTTCTCATGTAAAGCTGCAAATAGCTCAATGCACATGCATCTTGGCAAATGGAGGGTTTTGCATTTTTTTAACAACACCTGCAAAAAGAAAGAGAAGAATGACAAACTGAAGTATGTGTGGGATGATCACATGTTAGGGGAATGGTTTTACATCCACTGTATGATTTGTAAGAAATGAATCCATTTTGATTTAAAGAGATAAACATTTCTTTCAAAGAAAACTGTGCCAGAAAACATATCATTTTAGCTTTCTTGTTCTAAAGCTATTTTATACTGGATTAATTCTCTGCAAAGTTACAGCAAACAACCTTTCACAGTAACCTAAATTAAAATATTTATTATATGCAAGTGATAGTTTGTGCCCTATTTCTATATAGGTCATCACTTTGTTCACCTGTCACCTTAAGATATATCAAGTTTTTCCTTTTATCTTTCACTTAACATGCCCTAAACCAATAAGCTCTTATATAAATCAGAATGATCAAGAAACGTGTTTGAAGTTCAACATTTTTAGCATCTCTGGCGTAATTTGTCCATATAAATATTAAAATGAAACAATCTCTCTGAACTACAGTACAATTTATGGAATAATTTAACTCCATAAATATTTTAGCAAACGCATTATTAGCCCATGTAAGTATGTGGCTTATCTATTTGTGTGATAAAATTAACTCTGTAATGCACTGGAAAAAATCTGTATCCTTCTTAATTGAATGATCAGTCCTGCTTAATGATACAGTGTACATTACAGAATTAAAATCACCTTGTTTTCTTTGTCCCTTAAAAACAAGGTAAGTACTTATGGCTGATACATAGTTGCTTTGTTATGACTGTGTAATGTAAGTCTGAAATTTAAATTGTTTCAGATGCTTAGCCCACAAGTTGCTCTGAATCTTGAAAATGGAGTATTAAATATTCAGATGGTAAAAGTCTCTTCTATTACACTGGTAGTTGAAAGATTCAAGTTCTGCCTGTTTCTATGTAATTTAAGATTCACTCACACGTCTGCATGTTGTTTATATACTTCTTCTTCTATACCTATATGATAAGTTTCCTGCTATCCTATCAGGAAGCATTGTGTCATTTATTATTGTTAATTCCAAGATGGATTCCATACTCAGGTGTTACATAACAACACCAGATATGAAAAAATCCAAATCAAAGTGTGATATCTGTTCAGTAATCACATTTCCTTTGACATTGTCATGCTTATCTTTCTTTCATAACCCAACAGGAAACCAGTAATTCCAAAGATACATAAAGTAGCACGTTCTAGGTGAAACATTCATTACCCTTTTTTTAAACTTAATTTTATGTACCATTATTTAGAAGACCTGTTTCTTTCTTTGACTAAGTTTAGTCTACTGAAATTGATGTTTTATTCACTTGCTGATCTGACACATGAAGAGACAATTGCTGTGATAATTACTAGGATGCTCCAAAGAAATCATGAATTTCAGAACAAAACAGCAGGATAAGAACTCTCAAGTGTCTGTCCTGCTTCATGTCCTTGGCAATTCAAAGGATCCAAAAAAAAAAAAAAAAGAAAAATACAACACAGAAAATATGGATATGTGATTTCTTTGGTTTGGTATAATGCTTTTGATTTCACTTGTGTTCTCATCCTCCTCCTGCAAAGCTATTCTCAACTATTTAACCCTTAGAAATGTTAATCCTGTTTTAGCCTGCCTGCTAATGCCATGAAACAACTGCTGTGACATACTTCTCTTCAGAACTGGAAAACCTTCCACAGTGAAAACATTCAGAAATGTGTCATCTTTGGATGTAACACCAAAAGCAGAAGTAAAAGAGAGAGCTGCATTGCTACCATTTCTTCAATCATCATGGAAGATTCTTTTCACCTTATTTATACAGTTGCTCCAAACCTCATTTGACTGACTTATTACATTTACAGGCTTTTTCTCAGGGGTTGCTTGAGAAAGGTCAATTTCTGCATCTAACAACCAGCTGTTCAGCAGTACAATGTAAATGAGATGGTCTCTGCTGGTTCTTGAATGCATTGTCCTGGAAGCAGGCTAGAAGGGAAGAATCATGTCTGTATTTGCTGTGAATAAACCACTTCCTCCCCATTCATCCTGAGTGGTGGAAAAGGACCGAGGCAAACTTCCCCTGAACGAGCCCCTGCTGCCCTTCTCCCTCCAACTCCTCAAGGCAGCACCAAAAGTTCTCCTGCTCTCTTTGCCCAGCCAAGGAGCACCTCAGCTCTTCTAGTACTGCATTGCAGGTGGTAGAGAGAAAAGTAAAGTTGTCCACCTCTCCTTCACGTGCCTGCTATTTAACTTAAACCTGGACCATCTCGAGTACTTCAGCATATCTATATATTACATCCCATTGCAGTGGCCTTCCTCAGAACATATTTTATCAGGAAATGCTGGAGACACTGCTGCACCCTTAGCTTAGAAGCAGTCATCCTGTTTCTGTGGCAGTCGGGGGGGTTTCAAGATACTCATGGCTGCTGCTTTCGCCAACTACTCATCATGAAAAACAGCTGGGTAATGTAGGATAACAAAACTACTTTTTTGCTTCTCACAGACCTAATAGCTGTTTACTTTTTGTAGAGCAGCTGGTGGCTCACATGATCTGTTCCCTGTAGTCAGATAGAGTTCTGTAGCTGGGATTTTCCTTCAAAAGTTAAGAGGAAAAATCTCAAAATATAAGCCATTCTTCTTACTTAGCTTCAGAGTTTCTCTTATAGTGAAGGTTTTTCTCTGTGTGCTATCTGCAGCACTTGTTACACAAACAGAAAGTCACTGATTGATAAGACTTGGCTTATTAATTGTGCAAAGGGACCAATTATAATGTATTATTAGGATGTACCTTTATCCCTGTAGATTTTGAGACTACAATCACAGGAAGCCAAATATTATGATGACTATTCTTTTGGGTTCAGATAAGGAACTCGAAATTTATTGAAATAAAATATGAATGGGTAGACACACACATAATATAATTAGATGCATTCAAATAATTCAGGAGTTCCTAAAATGTGACTCATACTTCTGTGTTACTATCAAAAAAAAAAAAGTGCTGCTGCTAGAAGGAATAGTTAACAAAAGGAGTTGGTATACAAAAGTAACCCAAATAAACAAATAATCTTCTCAAACAAGAAAGCATGGACAGGCTTCTTCTATCAGAATATGACTATAAAGTGACATAATAGGGATGTGAAGCGTAAGATAAAATACTGCAGCTTCTATTTCAAAATCTTGGGAAGCATTTCAAATATTATAATAGGCAATATACAGAGCACTACTTACAGGACAGTGTTATTTTCATGCAATGTGTACATTTATGTAGTGTTTAGCTTATGAAGTAATTTTGGTACAGAAAGCTTGTTAACATTTGTTTTTCAATGGCTCAATATACATTTTTCTTCCTTTTTGGCCCCATGACCTCTATTTAAATGACATTTTAGAGGCACAGAACTCCAAAAACCAGAGATTTCTATCTATGAGTATCTGATGGACAAAAAGTAGTCTCTCTTCAGGAAATAGAAAATGAAAGCAAGAAAGTCATGAAGACAGCTAGAATATCCCATGAGTTTATTAGACTTAGCCATATAATTCCTCTATCATTGATTTGGTTATACATTCTAAAGACATAAATCCCATGAAGAATGTCTAGCACCAGCATACGTTTAACTGTTTTGATCAATAGACACATAAATGTTTTTCTGAACAGGAATATGAATTTTTTTCTTAATATATTTTTTCACATGCCAAGACTTTTGAGAAGCAGGTTATGTTCTGAAAATAACATTTATTTAGTAAATTGTAAAAATTATTTGTAAAATGTGAAGGAATAGTCTGTACTTATCAGTGGAGGATTTATGAATACTTTCTTAAATAATTTTCTTCTTTATTTTATGCTTGCTAACTGTAAGCTTTAGTGACTTTAAATCTCATCTAAAGGACAGTCCTCAAGGCTGCATATTCCCAGTTTTATTCTTTCTTATAACTTGATCATAACTAATTCGAGTGTTTCTGAAGAAACAACATAATAAATAAGGCCCAAACTTATATTAGAAAATGATAACGTATCTTGCATAAGATTATCTCATTTATCTTTACATTCCTGTATGTTTTTATTTTCCCATATAACAATTACTTTTTGTTGTTGATGCTGCTGTGAATAAGACAATAGAGGTCACTGCTGATGGTGTAAGTTGAGAGTTGGCCTGAGGTTTCCCTCCTCAGAAGACACTATCATCTGTCCTTTTCAGAAAAAAGGAAATGCTGACATTTTGTAAACAAAATCAACTGGCTAAGCTGACAGCACATACAGTGTTCTGTATTCAAAGACCCTTAAAAGCTATTATCTGATGAACATTTGTGAAAAAATAAATATTACAATGTGTAGTATTATTTTAACATTTTAGAGAGGATATTTGCATATGGCAAAGGCAGGGAGCTTGTACACAATGTGAAGCTGACATGTTGGCATCACTGAAAAGATGTGGACTAGTCACTTTTGAAAGGTCATTCTTCAAAGGAAATTATTTTTCTCTGTTATCTCATATACAATTGTTTAGTTTTCAAACTTTCTGAAGGCATTCGGATTTCAGTATAATCATAATGATGCATTCCATTAACCATAAAAAAAGATTAAGAATGACCTTTCATCAGGCAAAAGACATAGCACAACTGGCAGCTTCAGGTATTTATTTTCAATTAGATATAAAAATGCAGCACCACTCCAGTTTTCAGTTATATTCTTGCACAAAGACAGGCATTTCAGACTATACAGATACTCGGAAAGTTTGAATGTTATATGAAAAATAAATCTACATGAAAAATGAATATTTAAAGAAACAAATGAAAATTGTGGTATCAGTGAGAAGATATAACCTATTTAAACAAAGCAAGAAAGAATACATCTATTTATGGACATACAGACTGTGACATTGAGTGCACCCTCAGCAAGTTTGCAGATGACACCAAGCTGAGTGGTGCAGCTGCCACACTGGAAGAATGAGGTGCCATCCAGAGGCACTTGGACGGGCTAGAGAAGTGGACCTGTGTGATCTTCATGAGGTTCAACAGGACCAAGTGCAAGGTCCCACGCTTATGATAGGGCAATCCCCGATTTCAATACAGGATGGGGGATGATGTGACTGAGAGCAGCCTTGTGGAGAAGAACTTGGGGATGTTGGTTGATGAGAAGATTAACATGAGCTGGCAATGTGTGCTCACAGCCCAGAAGGCCAACTGTAACCTCAGCTGCATCAAAAGAAGTGTGGCCAGCAGGTCAAAGGAGGTGATTCTGCCCCTCTGTTCCTCTCTTGTGAGACTGCTTCTGGAGTACTGTGCCCAGTTCTGGAATTCTCAACATAGGAAGGATATGGAACTGTTGGAACAGGTCCAGAGGAGGGCTGTAAAGATGATCTGAGGGCTGGAGCACCTCCCATATGAGGTCCGGCTGAGAGAGTTGGTCTTGTTCAGCCTGGAGAAGAGAAGACTCCAAGGAGTCCTTATAGCAAAATTCCAGTACCTGAAGGGGGGTTGCAAGAAAGCTGGGGAGGGACTTTACAAAAGCTTGTAGTGATAGGAGTAGGAGCAATGGGTATAAACTGGAGAAGGGCAGATTTAGACTAGACATAAGGAAGAATTTCTTCACAATGAGAGTGATGAGACACTGGCACAGGTTGCCCAGGGAAGCTGTGTCTGCCCCCTCCCTTGAGGTGTTCAAGGCCAAGTTGGATGGGGCCTTGGGCAGCCTGGGCTGGTGGGAGGTGTCCCTGCCTATGGCGGGGGGGTTGGAACTAGATGATCTTTAAGCTCCCTTCAAACCTAATCTATTCTATGATTGTATGATTTTATGATTGATATAATATTTGCCTTTTTCATCAAGATTTTTGCTTCTTTTTACCATTTTTAGGTAAATTCAAGCAGAAAAATCCAAACCTGAACAACAGATACCTTTTATTAGTGTTCCATCAAAACACAGGCTTGATTAAAGTCATAGTATCCTCCATACAGTCTAGCAACTTCTCCTGAACTACAGATTTGGTGACATATGGGCTGAGGGTTATCATCTTGCCACCTTGGTCTGGATGATCTGTTCTTGCACCCCAGGGTTCCTTTCCAATAGATACCTGGCTGTGAGAAGATAGGAAAACAGGAGGGAGAGCAGGTAAAGGAAATGGTTTGCACCTAACTCTTGTCACATATGTGGACAGTCAGCGCAATTTCAAGGTATATATGCAGATGAATAGCTGTTCCTTGTCTTCTCTAAATCTTCTCAGATAACCTTAGGTACTTGAAAATTAGCTGTGGTATCTTAAAGCTCCATGTTGGCAACACTCAAACCTCCACTGATATTTATTCTATAAGCAACTATCAGGGCAGCAAAGACTTGCTTTAGGAGTTTGTTAATGAAATCCTTCTGGGTCCCATCAGATTCATCTCATCCAGTACACAGTCTTATCTCCAACTTTCAGCTTTCTCCTCATTATTAAGTTGTCCAGCCATAGGCAGGGTAGGGAGATTTCATGACTAAAATTACTGGGTTAGGCAGCAGCTCCAAGCTCTTCTGGAAGAGACAGTATACTCATTCAAAGGAGAGAATATTGCTATTAGATAAATCTCAGTGAAGCATCTCTCAAATTGAATCATAGAGTGCACAAGTCTCTCATACTATGACCTGCACAACAGGAATGATGCCATACCTACTGAAGAACACCAACAGGCACTGCATGGGGGTTTATTCATTGTCTTTGGCCTTATGTAGATGCAGAAAATGATGAGTACATTTTATGATGTGGAAGCTAATATCACTTAGGTGATACATGTCATAGCTTCCTGGGTTATATTGCCACACTCTTATATGTTCCTTATGATAGAATAATTCATCTGAAATCATCATTCTTTGTCAAGTTCCAAGAAATCAAATGTGATATATTTTGAGTAGTTTGCATTAATTGCACTATCATAATACTAGTTTGTGCAAAACTAAAGGATAACAGCTGTATCAAAAGAACTAGAAGGATTAATCTCAGCTTGTGGGATTTGTTTTATAATAACTTCCTTTCTTTTCTGACACTCAACAGAGAGAAGTTTAAATAATTTTTAAGAGATCTCTGTCAAAACAAACCGATAAAAAGCAATATTAAATTAGCCCACTTCCTTGGTGACCTAACTTTACTTCCTTTATCAACACTGTCTGTCAATAGAGCACTGAAAGGCAGTTCTGACACTGCAGTGAAGTTAATATTGCCAGACACATGCAAAAATATGTGCCTTTTCTTTGTAAGAACATCCTACCTCCAAGGACCAGAATTCATGCAGTTTATACAAGACAAAATTCTGAGAGTAATTTGGCCACTGGAGCATTATCCCCGATGTCAATGTCTTCATTATGTTATCATCCACTGCTTACACAAATTAATAATGATTATATCAGAAGAAAGCACAGATATCTAACTCCTATGTCAGCCTTTTGAAAATTTGCTTTTTGCATGTAACTGCAGTGGGTAATTTCAGAACTCATATTCTAATAGTTTCTGCATATACAAATTTAGTCAGTAGAAAAGAATGGCACAAAAAGAACACAAGTGTTAATCAAATATTCCCAGTATCACTATGCCAGCAGTAGCCAACCACCTTTCATGAAAAAGGTACAGCTAGAACACATACTGGATTTCACAGCCTGGCTTTCCCTAATTTGAACATGAAAGTTCTACATCAACCAGGTTTTTTATTTTTTGATATATTTTTGAATGTAGTTAATTGATTTGATGGAGAAAGAGGTGGAAGATGGCTTGAAATTTGCCAGCTGAAGTGAATTCCAGTGCTTGCAGTAGTAAGGCACTTTAGAAGAGAGTTTTGTGTTTGCTCCCAAAAGCAATCAGAGTGGATTCTTATGCGGTCCTGGCAGAGTGTGTTCCCTGGCAACTTCTCTTTGACTACAAAATAAATAAAGAAAAGAAAGTGAAGTGAAAGGCTTTCTACTTTCAAATTTCAAATTCACTTTCAGATTAATTTTTGGTGGTATTAGTCTGCTTTCCACCTTTATATATCATCAGTATTTGTAATCCTTAAAGAGAATAAACATAATAGCGCATTCAATTCATTTTTAAAGATCTGGAGAAAAGTTGTTTTGTTAAAGTTGCAGGTAATAATAAATGGACTCTGAAATCCCCTAGAGAGAAATTCCCTGTCTCATGCCAGACCTTTTGTGCTAACAGTTTGATGTTTCCTCTGGTTGCACAAAGCTAGCAGGACTGGTATGCACTGGGTGACTCGCTGCCTTGGACTCCGCATATTTGAGGCAGAGTAACCAGGACAGCCTATAGCTCTGTTCTTAAGTCAGCATTGTTAGATTATGAACATTATCCACTAGGGATAAGAGTGGCCTAGGAGCCTCAATAATAATATACATAGCCTGTAAATGTGATAGAAGTGAAAGTTTTAGAGTCAGTTCTCTGTGTACCTGTCAGCCCTTCCCAGACAAGTTGTCTAGTAACGCTGTTCCTTTTCTACCATGTGTAGGAGATACAAAGAGGAGTCAATTTACTTTTGAGTGAGACCACCCCAGTTCTCCTCCTCCCATCCAATTTCCCTCCTCACAGACATGCTTTGATTGCTAGGGTCAGAATTTTGAACATATGGCATATTCCTATCACAACATCAAAATTATTTTTGTATCCTTGAAATACACACTTTTTACTAATACAAAGATTCTTAGTTAATTCCATATTGTGCCACAACAAAAATATTCTGGTAGTGTCACTTCAACTTATGTAATATTATAATTTTATTCATGTAATACTACTAATTCTACTTATATAGCATTTCCAAACAGTCTAAACACTTTTCCTCTTCTAATCATGGGTTTTTTTCTATTAAAATAAGAATTAAGTGCCAAATTTCCATCAAAACAGCAATTCTAGTGGTCTTGTTTTCAGAGATAAATTATGTTCTACTCATACACATGAACACATATGAGATTTAATTACTCATCCCCTTGCAGCTCTCTTACTTATTTGTGTATAATAGGCAATACACATGAATTAATAGAAATTACATATATTTCTTTTCATACAAATTGTTGCACACAAAAAACCAAGATCGAACCCACAACTTTTATAAAAAATACCAGAAAATATTACTAAAACACCCCTCCCTTATCTAAGCTGATATGAAATGATTCATCAGAATTAGCCAACTAACACATTTATAACAGTAATCCTAGTCTAGACAAGGACTTACAATTTAAAAAGAGATTTTCGGAGCTGTTAGTCCTCTAGGTCTCAAGATGAGATTCCAGATGCATTAGTTTTAGGTAAGAGAGAAAAAATGAAACAGTTTAAAGAGGTCAGTTACAGAACAGATAATGTGAATAATACACTATCTACTTCATGTGCAAAACTCAAAAATTAAGAAAAAATATTGAAGAATTAAAATATCATTAAAAATCAGATTTTCAGAAAATCCTTCATATGTGGAAAAACTTATACCTTCACTGAAGATGTTAATTAACAAGAAACAAAAATTCTTAAAGGGTATTCAGCTTCCTAAAATACATTAATGCAAAAAATCATCTGTATAAAGGAAGTTAAGTCTAAAGAAACTTTGGAAGACACTTTTTTTTTCCAGTAAATATGTTGCTAGTGCCTGACAGCTTTCCTATTGATTTTTATTCTAAATACTTAAAAGATTGCTTAGTACCCCTCTAGCAGTCACAGGTAGAGGGATCTAATTCTCAGGACATTCCCTAGGTGCTTTTTGCCTCTACACTATTTTTAAAAAAGGCAAATATATCAAGAAAAGTGATACCTACAAGGTGGTATCCATGGTTAAAAGAAAAATCTACATTCTTGCTCAAGTAAATGAGTCCATCAGAACCCTCTCTTTCCAGCAAGACTAGCACAGATAAAAATTACTTTACTTAAAAAGAGAATATGCACTGAACAACATTAGATGAACATAAAAGATGATCTAATCTATTCTCCACAAATAAATCCCCAGGCACACACAATTTAAATCTCACACATGATGAAAGAGTTATTGAAAGCTACATTATCCATAAGGGTTTCTTCAGCTCCTCAGCTAAAATGCTGCAGTACAAAACACTGATGAGTTTCACAAAAATTGGTAATTTGAATACAAATTCAAGCAACAAGTACTACTGGGTAAGGTGGGTAAAATATGCAGAAAGAAAGTACCAAGGCAGAATGTGGTCATGGCTAGCATCTCATATTTTTGCTGTACTCATGAAAAATAAGCACAGTAGACTACTTTTTCTGTCAGAAGATTCTTGCTGCCACCTTTCTTTATAAAAGTACATTTATTTAGTCAGGCAGCTGACCTCAGGAGAAAGAGAAAAGGCTTGTATAAATCTCAGAAAGAAGAAAATAGTCCAAAACATTAAGCTGATGAATTTACTCTCAGATTATATTTTGTATAACACACTAATGTCATTTTGGTGCTCTTCACATTACACCAATTTATCCTATGCTGGATATTAAAACATTAGGTATAGGTCATTTATTGCAGTCTTCGTCTGTGTATTAGCCTAAGAAAATGCTACTTCTCCAACAAAGACAAGAGGATAACACATCCTACTTCATGTTCTTTTGACTATTGAATGGCTGTACTGCAGAATTAAGTATCATGTAATCATAGAGCCATAGAATAGTTTGGGTTGGGAGAGGTCTTTGAATGTCATTTAGCCCAAATGCCCTGAAATGAACAGAATCATCTTCAACTGCTCAGAGCTCCATCCAACTTGACCTTGAATGTTTCCACAGATGAGGCATTTATCATCTCTTTGGGCAATCCGTTCCAGACTTAATATAATTAAGTTTTTATTGGACCAAAACAACTCATGTGTCTGAGATTGTTAATAGGGTCAATACAACAATTATATTTCAGCATATTATTACATTTCCTTTCCAACACCTTTATAAGTAAAAATCAATTTTTTCTCATGTTGGCCCAAGAGCTACATGATGCATTATTGAAAATTTTGATTGAAGTATTTCAGTGATAGAAAAAAAAGCACAATTTTTCTGGCGATTACATGATGCAAATACCAAACCAACAGTTAGGACCTTCTTGAATCAGCATTTTTATACTTGCATAGAAGAGATTTGATTGAGATTTTCACTAATTGAAATTATTAGGATCTTAGCCTTCTTAGTAACGTACAAATTTTTAATCAAAACATAAAACTCAAATTTAAGAGTTACAATTTTTAAAATGAACACAACATTGATGAGATAATATTAGCAAGATGATGACCTTACACAAATCACAATTTGAGTAACTCTGGAACCTTTCTCATTACCTATATACAAAATCTGTCAGTTGTGGAACACTGCAGAGGAGAAATAGCGCATATAGGAATGCTGATCTTTTCTACATGTTAAATGTTACATTTTATAAACTACTTCACCCTAATTATTTTTTTCTGTGAAAAGGGAGAATTCTTCAAGAGTTGTTCAACTTCTTGAATGTAAAATTACTAGTCCGTTGTTACTCTAGGACTATAGTAAAACTTCATACAAGCCAAAGTTTCCATTAGCTAGGAATTTTGAACATCTGATGATGTTGCAAGGTCTTCACAAAATATATTTCTATAAAATAAAAAATCCCTTTTCCTGTAAATTTGTAAGACAATAGTGCTCAATGTTTTCACTTAAAAGACTTGTCAGTTGTTTCAAATGTAGCCACATGCCCTTTGTTTTTAATATTTTTGGAACACCACAAACTTTCCGTGTCCTCAGTACATAGTCCTCAGATATATTTCCAGATACATCAGTTTAGAAGAAAAATTGATAATAGCCTAAAGATGACCAAATCATGTTCACCAGGCAGCAGTATAGATGTATAGGACCAGCTTATTCCTAATTTCCCCAAAGGCATAGGAAAAGGTATTACAGGGTTAAATGATCCGTGGACAAAGTCATAAAAATAAAGAACATGTAGAATAATTTTTATCTTCAAGGTTAGCAAGTCATTAAAAAAAAGACTGGTATTTAATAGCTCTATGTCTTAACATTTCTTTAGAAAAAAGTCAGAATACCAACATGCCATGTTGCCTATGACTGCTCTGCTGATGGTGAAAACATCTGTAAGCATGATGTATTGTACATGAATTGCTACTTAGCTGCAGTGATAGATCCAAACTAGTAAGGGTACTTTCAGTGTCTTAAATAGATATATTTTCTTTCTTGTGCCACTCCTTTTCATTATTTGAGAGATATTCTAGCCTTTTCATCTATTAATTTTAGGATACATAGCACATTTTGCATCATGACTGAAAATCAGTGTGAAAAGGCAAACAATCTGAACTCCTTAATGAATATATGACTCAAGTCTCACTCCTAGATGTTAGGAAACACGCTGCCTTCTTGTGTTTATTTAAAGTTTATGCATCTTTTGGGTTTGCTGTCAAAAAAGAAGTAAGGAAGTAAATTATGATAGAGTGGACATTGTAACAACAAAATACAGGTTTGGTCAACAAAGTTCTCTAGGTCAATATGAAAGTAAACCAAGTTTCATATGGATTCAGGCTCCAAGTCAGCTTTTTTAAGTATCATCTATCAGAGAAAGCATATTCTAATACTTCCCTAACCTGAAAGTGAGGCTCGCAGTAAAACTGCAGAACAAAATAGTCTGCACAAAGTGAGACTGAATCAGACGTACATACATCGTTACTATACTTCTACAAGGAACTGTTAAGATAATTGCAAATGTGATCATTGCTAAGAGTCGCATGTAATCGTTTCTAGCAAAAGTGCTCAATCTTGCTAAAAAGTAAAATTTTCTTAAACATTCTTTTTTATCTTTGTGGATTGTTAACACAAGGACAGTAAGCAGGTGTAACAGACACAGAACCACAGTTTGTTCTGAAAATCAGCACCAGCCAGTAACAAAAATAATATGGTATCTTTATTAGCTAGGTGATTTTAAAATCTGAAAAATATAATTAGCAGGAGAAAAGTTTAGTCATACTTTTTTTTCAAAGAAATTGCTAGTCTTTATGATATTCATGCTTCATTACACTTAGATCACTACATGGGTGAGGCAGGGTGTAAGTCATAGGCTGAAAAAATTAATTTGCTCTCTAGAAGTTTCTAACAGTTATTTTAAGCACTGAATCTCAAGTCTGAACAGATTAAGATACCGATTTAATGCTGCTGTCATAAAATGTAAACCCAACAGAAAGCAGAGATATAACACTTTATATTGTTTTCTATTCATTAAATATAATGTCCTATTAAATTAAGTAAGTCATAATTTTGAAAACTGAAACTTCAACATGACTCAGAAAATAATTTGCATTTGTTTGGGTTTTTTTAAAAATCTTACCAGAACTTAACTTGAACAATTATACTCAACTTTATTTGAGCATGAAAGTTTTGGTGAGATCAAGATTTTTTGAAACCAGGGTTTGAAGCCAATAATACAGTTTTCAATGTCCAAAATTAAGCACATGCTTCTTTCTAGGGTGAAATTCTTACATAAAATCAGAAACAATCTTTTCTGAGAATACATACAATAGAGGTTTAGCAGAACTGAACTCTGGAAGAAGAATGAACTCTCAAAATCTGCCCTGTACAAGGACAGCTACTGTGGATGTGGACTACATTTGTCTTCTCAATTTGCTCTTATTTATCTATCATGGCTTTTGAAGAAATAAATGACTGAGTGAACCCCGTTGGAGGATTCTTTGAAAGCAATTGAGCATGCTATTAGAGAAATTTTAAGGGATGAGACAGGACTTGAGACAGTCAGAGGAGAAATCTAGCCCCCTGATGGGGAGATTGTAGCGAGGAGTCCAATGTCAGCAGCTGGGACTTAGAAGTGACTGAACTTCAAGATGTCTTGAGAAGGCTGTGCAGAGTTTGCTACAATGCAGAAAACAACAGCACTGAAGGACTAAAACCAGGACCAGGAACCACAACAGACACAGCAGGTAGGAGGAGGGGTATGTATAAGCACGAGATTTAAAGGTTAGGCATCCTAATTCTTTTATTCCAAGAACACTTAGCTTACTGATTTAAAAGCTTTTTTGTCTTCCTTGGGGATCTAGGTGTCTAGTTACACGCATCTCAAAAAAGGGCCAAATTTACTATATTGTAAGGCAGTATTTTTGACAATTGTGTAGTTTTCTTTATATAGTGTTTTAGCCTTACTTTCCATCTTTTTTCAAGAAGACTATAGCCTTCATAATATAAATCCAAGAAGCAAAACTCTCTTAAGCTATTTTCCAAGACTTTCAGAACACTATTATAATGATGCAAGATGGCAGAGAGGTACTCTTCTGTTAAATTATTAACTGTAAAAGCTTTGGGAGGGATGGGAAGAGGGAAGGTACTAATATTAAATCGTATCCATCTATGAAATGCAAACACAAACACTTAATTTGGGCTAGACCTTTATTTAGAGCAATCAGTATAATTCTTTTGACTTCTCTTGAATCCAGCCAGCAAGTACAAGTTGATTAGCTGGTTTGGTTCTGTTATTCATCATTACCTTTGCCAAGTACAGAATCTAACCAGAGTCTCCATGCATTCCGTGTTTCACTGTTCCCTATGATAGACTGGAGTATCAGGCCATGTGAACCTCTATGTTTATATATCCATCAATTTTGATGGGAATTCACACAGGCATAAGGGTCCATCTGCTTGAATGTCTTTCTGGAGCTGCAAGATACTATTTGTTTATTCTTTTCAGCGTAGATGCTTATCAAACTCTACAGATTGAGACTATTTCATTTTTCAGAGCAGCCCTTGTCACATTCATCAAAGTAACTGACTACTTCTTCACTCATTCATTCATCTTTTTTTTCTGTTTTCCAAACTTTTCTTTCCATTGTAGCAGTTGCAGTGGATCAGAGCCATATGGCTCTGACTTTTAACTGCTGCAACAAGCTGCTCTACCACCTGGCAAAGGAAAGATACAGGCTCTGAAGCCCTGCTCCTTATTTCCAGAAATTCAGTATCTACTTTCACAATGCCTAGGCTTTTCACAAAGCAGTGAAAGGAAGAATGAATCTAAACGCACTCAACACACAATATACAGATTATTGTATTGAATTGCATCAAAAATATGCGTCTTTGAATGCTACAGTACATGAATTGATTTCTTTTTAACATCTTAATGTAAAAGTCATGGAATTTGATAATGATGAACAGAGTGTGCTCTGTAGATTTTTCAATTAATCCAGCATATAAAAGTAGATGAATAGATATATTTGATCTTCAAATATTACATTTTCCAGGAGTTCAATGGCAATCTCGTTACAAAAAAAACCCAAAACAAAACAAAAAAATCAAAAAGCCTGGTTTTATTTTTGTTAGCTTTCTAGGAGAGTGTAATAGAATCAATGTTCAGCCCTTCACCTCTAGTTACCTTTGCATATAACATGCAACAGTTTTTCTATATGGTATAGCTCAGAGTATTCCTAAAGAGTTACACTTTTTTACCTTTCAAGTGCTGCAAGGGAAATTGAGCATCATTAACATCATACTGTAAGTGAGAAGCAGCATGAAGGCCCACATGAAAAAAAAAACAAAACAATAATGGTTTTTAAAAAATAGAAACAAAATACATAATGAATATCCTTACTTGAAGATGCATATTCCTGCATATGCAGTAGTGGTAGGCTTTGCAAGCATGAAAACATTTGTAAAGTTGATTTACATGTATTGTATTCCAAAAGCTTCACATTCATCTACACCAGCATTTCGTGGAATTGCATTTTCACCCTTAGAAAATCTGGCTAATTTGTGATTTTGTATTATACAGACTACTTGGGGATTTTGTTTGCAATTCATTGGTCATAACCTAAAGTAACTGTGTAACAATCTTGTTAATTGAAATGCAAGAGACATGAAGAGGAAGTATATTTTCTCAAAGATTCAACAGAACTGTCATTTCTTGCAAATAAGAGAAGAATGGTGAGAGCAGATCAAGGAGCAGGGGTTGATGGCTAGGAAGAAAGGGTTCTGAAAGATACTTTTCATGTAAGACCATAAACCAATGACTGCATAGGATTTATAACAAGGTATTTAAAAATAAATATGAAACATGGGAAAGACAGAAGCACCATGCAGCAGAAGGAGTGTGAGGATAAATAAGGAAGGCAGGAAGGAAAGATTATGTTTTCAAGAAATGGAGAAGATTGGTTTGCCAGTCCAAAAGGGAACTATTTACATTCTAGCATCTTGGAGAATGAACAGAATAAGGACTCTAGTACAAGAAGTTTTATATAATCACACAAAAAGCCCATTACAATGACTTCTAATATCTCTGAGGAACCGGAGATGACTTAAAGAAGACCTCATAAAATTGGAGGAGGGATGCAGGGGAAGCTAAACTCCTTAGAAAATTGGGAGCCCTGATGACTGTTATTTAACAACTCATCTTTCATTATTGTCTTGTCATGTGTTACTAAAGGCCCTTTTAAATTCCAGCTCACTAGATTTCTTCCAAGTTATAACATACTTATAAATGAACTTTGGTGTTACTGAAGCTCAACAAACTTTAAATGTAAAACTACCTATAATCTACAGAGGAGTTACATTACGTGCAACTGAGCAGTGAACTTCAACATGTTGTCAAAGGACGCATGAACAGCTCAGGGTCCTTCATTCTCTGGGATCCAAACTAAGATCTGATATCTTTGTGACACTAAATAGAAATAATTCAGTAGCACTTAGGAAGTGTAGACTTTTATCTGCTAGTCTGATACCTCCTGGTCACGAATGGCCTTGACTTTTAGTCCTCATTAATTTGATGGGGTTAGATCCAATTCATTTCTACTCTGCCAGAGGACAAGTTCTTTAGAACTCTATTTTAGCCTTCATCAATGCAAAATACCTGTTTTAAAGATCTCCCAGTGGAATGGAGTAGGCATCATAAAAAATTTGCAGAAAATCCAGCCATTAAATTATTCACAGAGTTCCCATGGAACTGATAACAGGTTATCAATTAGCCTGTCCAGCAGCTCTCACTGATTTCACATAAGCACCAAATTGTAGTATTGTATCATTCTTGACTCTGATGTTTTTCATTGTTAGGGAAGATGACTCACAAGACAAACATCTCCCTTTTTTGCTCCTCTTCCAACTTCTTCCTTCATACAGTCCCACAACTCACCTTCCAGAAGCCTCAGATTCATGCAGTGTATAAATTCAAGCCAGCAAAAGATGAAGACAGCCCAGAAACAGAGACTGAATAATTGATAAGAAGTTCTATTCACTCATTAGATGTTTAATTGTTAATTTAAGAACTGCTTAGCTTATTTAATTATTTGTGATTTCTATTGTGAACAATTTTTTTCATGTTTACCACAAACCTAGTACACTACGTACACATCAATTTTTGACAGTTTTCTACCACATCTTAGAAAGAATAACAACACTAATGGACCAAAATCCCCGAACACAGAAATACTGCTCTGCTGGATCATTGTCTAGAATCTGACAGCTACCTCACCTGGTGTTTTCAGTAAAAAAATTATACATAACAGATGCTTTTTCAAGACATGGAATTGGTTCCTTCAAATTTATAGCCTACAGAGACTTGTGAAAATAGTAGGAAAATAATGCAGTATGTCCAAACAACAGAAGAGGTTATTTGTAAACAAACAAACAGATAAAGAAATAAATGATAATAACAATAATAATAAAGTACTTACGGTGAGAAAATAAAAAATCTGCCATAATTGGGCAAAATTGGGCAATGAAAAATTAAATTTGTCTTGACATTGCTATAATTAGGAATAAAAAGATGCAGTAACAGAAGTTAAGGATACAAGGTCAACTGGTTACTGAACTTAAGCTATAACTTGTATATTTTTTTCTGGTTTTCCCCTTATTTTAGAGAGAGAGATAAATGCATTCTGCAAAGTGAGAAAGCATACATTTAGAGGATGAAAATTACAAAATGAATATCTACATTTGCTGATGCAGGCAAAATTTTAGGTGTCCATTCACCTCTATGGTAATGTAAGAGTTTGATTCTGACTTTAAGAACAGATTACTATGAGTATTTTAAAGGAGATATGCATGATTTACTTTATTCGTCTACAGCTCTAAATTGTATAATGTGGAAGCCAAATGGTTTTTTAACATCTTGTTGTCACTATAGCACTGACAGATGAAAAATATACACACTTGTCTGAGTCAGTGAAACGAAGGTGTGAAAAATGTTGAAAATTATTCTTTAGTAACTTAACATAGGCACGTGGATATGGGTCCTTGATCATGAGGGAGGAAAGGAAGTGAAAAAAACCACTTTTGATTATTAGCTTGCTGTTGCTATAATGATGCAAGTTTTGAATAATACAAGAAATGAAACTACAACACTTCAGAGAAGGCTTAGGAGGCTTCAAAGGAAGTCTTATTCTTGTGTTATCAAAAAGCATATGCAATACAGTTTATAAATATTACCATGTGCTCTTGTGTTATTATCATAACCAGGTGCCTTAGGAGATTGTGAGGGGGTTTGGCAATCCAAAATAAAATAAATTCATTGTTTTAATTTCTTGTCAATCATCACTTTTCCTCCCACTGTCGGTAGCTCATATGTTTTAATTCCCATTTCTTATCACCTAGCTTAGCACACCAAGTAAAACAAGAAGCTATGTCTTTCTGAAATGTTTTCTGTTTGCTTGTGAATCCTAGCTTCATGTTTGGTGAAAGAAAATCCTTGACTCTCAGTTTTGAGAAATATCCTACTCTTCTTTCCCGATATCATTGCTGAGCTGGAAATGCATTTAAAATCAAAAATTTTTTACCCTCCTCTCTCAGAAAGTAGAAATTTACTTCAACTGGCATTTTATTTTTTCTTATGAAATATTCAGAATTCTCCCTAGCTTTCTGTCATACTAGATGATGTCTGATATATGGGAATTTGTTTTAGCCTGTGTTCTCATATCAGTGGAGCCATGATCTGAAAATCCAGGAAGGCTAATCACTAGAGGACAGGCCCCTCTTCTCAGAGAAACTCAATAGCCTTCATTTAGGTTCACAAGGATCCTATTGCTATTTAAAAAAATTGTCATATTCTCAATATTCTCTTTTCCCTCAATTTTCTCAGTGTTTTCAACTCTGTTCTTTCTAAGATTCTTCCTAAGTTTTCTCACAGAAAGCCTGGGGTATATTTATGCTAAAACAATTATCAGTCAACTATGTCAACAACAATGTGCTTCTTCTTCCAGGTAATCTTCTTTTGAGTCTACTAATTACTTAGGAATTGAAAGTTCCAAAACATTTTGATTTTTGAGAAATGAACAAGTGATTTGCCACACACAACATGAGACAGGAATCTATAGTAAGATCTAGTTTATCTGTCATAGATCTACTTGTGAAAAGACCTGAGCACCACATTGAGATAAATATCTTCTTTATTTTCAGGGTTGGTGAGGAAATGCTAGTCTTCCACATACCCCATAATGTAGTTTTCAGAATTCTATAGAGTTCTGCAATACACTTTCTACAAGGAAATGCAGGAAATCCTATCAAAATATTATCAAGCAAAGATTTTTAACTCAAGATTCTGTTTAAAATTCTCTAAAGATTTTTTTTTTATATTGAATATACGTTTTTCTATCCAAAAATCATTTTACACTATCTTCTAAACTTATTATTGGCCAATATTTCCTTCCAGTATTGAAGTTCTTACTTTCACTTTCTCTGTTTTAAATTCAAATTCTTTACATTTTTTTGTATATGCATGTTTGGTATCACACCAGAACTGCATTCACTCTTACCACTGGTTTTTGGTATAACAGAATGTCAAGCATGTTTAAGGAAGAAGGGAATTTGCCAGCTTTATAATAGTGTAAGCCTGTTTTGGCAAAGGTCCATAGAAGCGGGTATTTTTACCAAATCTGCTAAAAATGAAGTAATCTAAGGAATGTGATATGAAGAGATCAATGGTTCTTCTTCCCTTTTAGATGAATACCACGAAAAGACCAAGCTGCCACATGTGCCAGGCTAGCTCCCACCTAAACAATATGCCACCTAGGGCTAGGAAGTGGACATAATTACAGCAGAAAGTATGGTGAGATGGGAAGGAAGATTCTGCTTTGGAGTCATATAATTATGTTTTTCTTACAAGCAAAAGACTTATTTAAAAGTGAAATACACGGTACAACAGCTTTAATGAGCACTGTAATAGAGCAGTAACCTATTATAGCACTGTATCTGAATGTAGTTAACACTGTCTTTATCAGAGTGTTTATCCTTCATTTAAGTACCTTCCCAATAATTTCATGTGTATTACAACTTGAATATTATCCCTATAAATCTTTGGTACTTACAGATGTCCCTGTGATATTTAACTGCTGTGTTCTTTACAATGCATAAGCCAAAATATTGTTTAAACTGGCACAGGTATGTTTTTGAAGAAGTCCTACCTTAATGTTTTACATCTGCGCTTTATTACAAAAGCATTTGCACAATAAATTATAGAATCATGTGATCAATTCAAAGCTCACATCATGGATAGATATTAAATGCAGTCAGATAAAGTCTTACTCTGAATTGCCTGTCAAGGCTGTTTTTTCAGAACATAAACACTCACCAGTGTTGGAACAGCTGCTTTTCTTTCATCGTTTTCTTTAATTCAGTGTGACCCTTTTCCAGTTATATTTATTTTTCCATGGGAATGTCGTGATTCTCCTCCCTCTTCTTCCCATCCTAAATATGAGCCGTATGATTTATAGATGGGACAGGATTTAATCTACATCTAGTGATGTTTCTGAGATACAGAACCTACAAATTATGACTGCTGAAATTGGGTAAATTATGCTAAGCCTGATCCATGTTGAAAGTAATAAAAAGTCTTTTTTTTTTTTTTTCCAGTCAAGAAGTATACATTAGCAAGTTGACCTGTCTGGGAAAAATCATAGACCATGCTAAGCTTCCAAGAAAGACACATAAGACACTGACCGCACATACAGAAATCCTAATCTAAATTTGCTTCTTAGCGATAATAATGTGAAAGAGCACTTTCTGTAAACTATCCTGTTATACATCCATCTACTCCAGTCGATACTACCTGATAGAACAGTCCTCTTAAGATACGTGGTGAAGTAATCGTTTGTCCCAAACAAATTAATGAGATTTAGAGGCCTTAGAAATCGGTAGGAATTAGTGTTCTTACCATTGCTGGTTTGTTTCCTTCAAGTGTTGTACATTCAGAGGAAAATGGGATTTATTTGTCAGCCTATAGCATCAGGGATCCTCAGTCTGGTGAATGACTAATGGAAGATTGATTTTAGTTAGATATACAGACTCATTACAGAGGGATGTTTGAAGAGCATTATGATGAAAAAAAGCCGGTCAGAACAAGTAAAGAGTAAATCCAGGAAAAGAAAGGAGCTAACAGAATAACCCCACAAATGTAATTATACAGGTACAAAAATTGGAGTATCACAAATGCAGAAACTACTTTCATGTAATGACACTCTTCTAAACAATGGTCAAATTAATCCCTAATTTCCAACTAACCGTGGAGCTTGATGACACTAACTGGGTCTGTTTCTGCTTTGCCAAACAGAGGTGTAAAGTCCGAATGTTGAAAGCTCTTATATATACAGGAGGGCCTGTTAAAGAATATTAAAGAAGTGCTGGAGAAAACTTTGGTCAACTCTACCAACAAATTTGGTAGAAAGAAGAGTACAATTAAGAAGAAACAACCATCCTAAATAAATTAAGTACACTAAAATTAATGAAAAGCTAGGAAGGGAACTATAAAAAGCTACTCAAGATTTGTATGCCTTGCATGTTCTCAGTATCTTTACCATTGTATAAAGACAGAAAAGTACCAAGGGCATCATACAGTTATTTCCCCTAATTAGCATAATTAATTATTTAGATCTGATACCCTTTATCTTATTGATTAGCACTTTATTCTAGGAGTAACACCTTGAAATCACAGGTCCTCTCAGGCACAAGGTCTCTCTCAGGAAGTGCACTGGTGTCAAAGAACAGCCCTTAATTAATCAACATTGAATTATTAAAGCTTTATTCTATACCAAAGACTACCATTCCTACAGTCAGGAGAATAGACAATGAAGGAAGGGAAACCTGGTGTCTCAGAACAAACTAGCATTTGTCATGACCAATTTTTCAAAATGGATAATAAATGCAAGCTTTGGCAAGACTGACTTTCATTAAGCTTGCATAAAACTAAGGATTTATGAACTGGAAACCCTAGTGTAAACATTTTGCAACTATGCAGATAAAACATGGATCACCACTAAACAAATCTTACAATTAAGGAGTGTGTATTTACCTGTGATGTGTGAGCTTTCTTGAAAATACAGGAATTTAATTGTGATATTTTAACTAAGATGTCTGTAATAAATTGTATATTGTGGCTACCTGTATTATCCAGGGATATGAACTTGATAATGTGGAAGATTCCTTTCTATCAGAAATTCCCAGCTAAGATGTCATAGAATCTTTGCCTCTGTTTTGCCTATTATGCCTATCTGTTTAATACAACACTGACATAGGTAACCATTTGGAGAACTGCAGGGGATCAAATTTCACTGTCCTTTATCTACACGTTCTGAGAAGCTAATTACAGTCAAACTTCTTATTTAAACTATCTCACATTTCCTGCTTAAACCTGCCAAAAACTGTACTATTAGTCATGTGTTCAGACACTTACAAATTAATAACCTTCCTCATTCTTCTTTTCCTTGACCCCTCCCAAGGCCCCTCAAATTCAGGAAATCCTCAGATATTGTGAACTGGGACAAAGATTTGATGATGTGAGTCCGAGGCATGAGGAAATTTTGCCGTTTCCTTGAAAATAGCTTAAATTTCGTCAAATTCTGAAACTTAAAAATTGTAATTGTATAAGCGTATGCACAGAAAAAGAGTATATGCAAGGACAAAGTCCTGTGAAATATCTTTGAACATCATTGAACCTCGTAATATATGACCTTCGGTTCATTCAGTTTCTTCCCATATTTTCAGACACAGATATAACATGTGACAATAGCCGTAAAAGAGTGAACATGACTGGAGTCTGAGATCCTCCCACAAAATCCCAAATTCATCATTATTAGAAAGATTAAAAAATGAGCAACATAAAGTCCTTATTGTGACACATTATCTATTACTTCCTCAACTACTTGCACCATCCCAGATTTTTTCTTCTCAAACTCAGTGATTACAGTATAAGATACTTGCATTCTACTTAAAACTTTAGCGCTCACTCTTGGATGAGGATGTGGTCCACACCTTATTTTGATCGGAATGAGTGAGACCCAACTTTTTTATTTTGTTTTGTTGCAATACTATTAATTTGTCTGGCACTTTGATGCCTCTAGTCTTGTTAAAGTCATAGAAGTTCAAATTATGACAGGGCTCCATGCAAATTCTCTGTTCCACCCAAATACTGGATTTTTGCTGAAGTCTAAACAGTTATTAAAAAAAAATAACTGATTCCAGAGATAATTAAGAAAAAAAAAGTCCCTTCAAATTATTTTTGTTCTATTTTCCTAAACTGAAATAGAAGCAGAAAGCTTAATTTCTGTGGACAGCTGAAAATACCTTTAAGCTTTTGGAAATAATGCAAGGTTAGTTTTGAGGTTTGAGAACTTCCAGTGCAGGGAGTGGTGCTTCAACCAGTGTTTTGCAGGGCTTCTAGGGCCTCAAAACATCTGACACATTTAATCTGGACTAGAAATATGGCCATTCATCTTTCAAGACCCCTGCCAGTGTGTCTAAGCAGTATTACACTGCACTTGGTACACGTACTCAAAGGTTAGACCCTGATCACTTCAATGTCAGACTGCATTTGCATGGGCCTGAAAAAGTACATTGTTCCTAATCAGATACCAAAAACTCTTACACAATAGATGGAGAGGATTAGATGATTCAGAATGAGATTAGCAGTAACTCAAATGCTAGCAGAATATATCCTAGAATTAAAAAAAAAGAGAAAATAAAAATGAGGTTTTATGCTACCAATTTCTTTCCTCATCAATCCCATCTGAAATTCAAGCATCTAATTCCAGGCTGCAAATAGAATCATAGAATCACCAGGTTGGAAGAGACCCACCGGATCATCGAGTCCAACCATTCCCACCATTCTCTAAACCATGCCCCTCAGCACCTCATCCACCCGCACCTTAAACATCTCCAGGGAAGGCGAGTCAACCACCTCTCTGGGCAGACTGTTCCATAGAAGCTGGCCTCCACTTTAGATCTACTACTTAATTGCTGCAATATGGATTTGTAAGAAATTTCTATTAAAATTAAGGATTTACTTCTTCTTACAGCATTATGTTAGAGGAGGAAGTTATAATATTCCCTGTCCATTTCATACTGACAAATAATTGGAAGAGACATTTACCTATTCCCTTACCAGAACTTCTAAATACTTTTAAGAATGACACCTAAGATTTAAGTGAGAGTAAGCATACTCATATAAAAGCTATGAAACAGTTTATTATTTGATTAAACATTAGAAGAAATCTGTAGAGATCTTGACCATTGCTTGGGGGTGAGGGAAAAAGGGGAAATAAATGTGAAAAGAAACCTGTCTCCTAAACTAAAAGTAATTTCTAACTCTAACAGATCAGGTTTGAAAATGCAGAATTCTAAAGAGCAGTTTTTCTTGCAAAACAAATTTTAAAATAAACAAACAAATGTTGAAAAGGCATATTTTGGAAATACTGCAGAAGTCTCAAATGTAGTATCAATTTAGTAACACAAAAAAAATGCAGGCAATATTACTGCATAAAAGATACAGTACCAAATCCACAGATCCCTGCAGTATGCATCCAAATAACCTACAATGAAGAGTCAGAATTCACCTGTTCTTGACTATAATGAATGCTTTCTTTTGCACTCACAGTCAGAGAAAGAATATGGTTCTTTACATATGTTTCGGTAAAAAAAAATATTTCACAGTTAGCAATATTTGAAATTGAATATGAATCAATGGTGATTTTTTTTTTGACATTCTGCCATTCAGAGTACATTATATTATTAACCTTAAAATTTGCCAGGAGATCTTCTAGTCTTTCAAAGTATCTCTGTCTTTATACCTCCTGACTGAGCTTTTCCTCTTCATTAAAAGATATTTGGTGCCTCTTCTTAAATCCAGTCCCAGGAAATGTCTAAATTGCTTAGACCCATAGCATCCATCTGCAACAACACTGTCATCGTCACTGTCCTAATGTATTAGCAGGCTTTGAATGAGGATCTGTGATGGATGCAGTTTCCTCTGCCCTGCCTATCCCTAACCAAATGAACAACGGTTTGGTTCAGGCTCCAGAGGAGGCAAAAGCCTGCCTGTAGCTGAGCCAAGAACTCCTCTAGGAAACATAAGCAGCAGAGTAACATGATGAACACCTGTATCTCTATTACACACCATTTGAGTACAAGCTATTCTATCCTATAAATACGACAGCCTAAGTGAGCCTTCTTTGAGCTCTCCTTGCCAGGCAGTGTGGCTACATGGCAATGATCTTCCCTTCTACTGTGTCACCTCTCCAGGGTGCTCCTGAAAGCAATGAGATCTTTTACAAACAACAGATTGCTCCTGCGCTTCGTTTGAATGGCAGCTGGACTGCGTGATCAGGCAAACCTCCTCTTTGACAGAGACAGTTGTTCAGTCTAAATAAGTAACACTTTAATTAGAATACATAATTTGGTGATTTATTATGCTGCTTGCTTAGATTTCTTAGCATGAGTAACATGGCTTGCTCTGAAGCACTGGCCACAAGCTGGGAATTTCCAGTTAAAAAACCTTCCAAGAACTGTTCAGTCAAAACATGGCTTCCTGAACCAGTGAAAACCAGGAAGATAAAGGAGCTTCAAGGATACTATTCATCAGTACCAGCTACATGAATTCAAGACAACAACCTGTCTGAAATTCAGAGAAGGAATCTAATGAGGAATGAGAAAACCCTAGACTCAAAAATTTCTACTGGACCAAACCATCCTGTGAGGGCTGAGTAAATAGTCTGTAAGGGTATAAATTGCCCAGGGATCTTCTTGTTCATGTTGGCCCCTCTCTCTGGAGCTGACCATGCTGCTGTATACTTTAATTATTTATTTTATGAAATTTGATATCTGAGAGTCTGCTTCATGAAACCTTGGATTTGACTTCAGAGTGAACTGAGAGCTCACAGCAGCTGGCAGGATGCCCAGACAGAAGGTGAGGGAAGCGGAGAAGGACAATGAAACTTTGAAATCTTAGCTAAGCGTTACAGAGAATCAGGAGTACATATATAATCCTTTAGGTATAAACACATATTAACTTTACCCTCTGTACCTCTTTGCCATAAACCGTTGACTAAGTCTGGGTCTAGGATTGGATCCAGCTGCACCTAGACTCCTCTCTGGGAGGAGTTTAGAAAGCAAAGGGGTGTTTTCAGAGCCTCATGACTTGACTAGAGGGTCTTCCATACCTTTCTGCCTTCCCAGGCCCAGTGCAAAACACATTGATTATAGCCCAATTATGCTTTCTATATATTTCTTCCATGTAATAAGTAAAAGAGTGACTTTATCACTTAACTCTATTAAGTCACACTTTTATTTAAATACAAGTTTTATTTAAAAAACTCATTCATGACAGGACGACACTGTAAATAAATCAGTCAAAATTTCAAGACATGATTTGGCTTCAGAGGAGCAACCAACACACAAAAAACACTTTTGTTTTTTCTGTGAATGTGAGTTAAGCAAGAGAATGGAAGAACATATTCGATCAGATTCATTTTGGTGAGAACTGAAGTAGCTCCCAGCAATCCTTCAAATGAGGTTTCTTTTGATCACATGAGGATCAATCCCCACAAATAAGTGTTTGAAGCTAATTTACATGTTACAACAAGGAGAATAAACTTGCACAGGACAGAAGGGCAAATCATAGGCTGGAGAGAGTGGAGAGAGAAGTGAGTCAGATGTTTGAATTCCTGTGAAGGAGGCCTATTATCCAGAAGAAGAATCTTGTCTTAAATGTCAGCTCTCATAGACTTGGAAAGACTCTGGCAGAAAGTCTTCAGAAGAACTGAAATGTGTCTGGAGAACCAGATGTCATTTTAAACAGAACTATTTATTTGAAGGAAAAAAAATTGTGTTTATAAGTCTAGCCCTAGTTTGTTTTATATGTTACCTCATCATCTTCACAAAAACTGCAGCTGAAAAATTCTATTTTAGAAATTCTTTAAATAATAAAACTTAAGAGTCTAAGGCAGATGGTCTAACAAATATTGGAATTAAGTGTAGTGATGCAGCCTTCACTTGCCCTACTTTGTAAATACAAAACACCATAGGTAAATGAGTCATATTCAGGAGTTGCAGTCAACACAGACAGAGATTTAGCATTTTTTGTAAGCTGCAAGGCAGTGGAATTATTTAGAGGAGTTGTGCTATACCAGAATGCCAGGTTGGATAGGGCCCCAAGCAGCATGGTCTAGTGGGAGGTGTCTGTGCCTACAGCAGGGGGGTTGGAATTGGATGAACTTTAATATCCCTTCCAACCCAAACCATTCTATGATTCTATGAATTTATGATTATTTTCCTGGCTTTGATTAAGTTATCTACTGTGAGTTTTCAATTTAATTATTGGCAAATTAGGACAGCAGGAGGCTGTATCTACCTAATTCCTGAACTGTAAGGATGAGACCAGCACAATCCATTTTCTTAACCAAAGAAGGATATTTGAATAATGGCTAGAGGGACAGTACACCCTTTCTGAACATTTAGCTGTGTACAGACTATATAGGAAATCTAGTAAAGATTAGCAGCGTTTTGTTGGAATCTGGAATGCACCAAAGCCTTTGCTACTGGAGCAGCTTCAGTGGTAATACAGTGCTCAGAAAGATTTTATCAGACCCCTGACCATGCTCTACTAAGTGTATGTTAACGACAGTTTCCAGAGGTTTATACCCCAGCCAAATCAAGAGGATTTTTTTCAGAGACAGCGAAAGTCTCTTAGATCCAATGACTATTCCTTTGCCAGATTTTGAGTTCTTAATGCAAAGCCCAAGAACCACGCTTCAAAGAAATGATTTTACAAAACTCTGACACTGGAAAAATGATTTGGGTGGCTTAAGGTCCTTTTTATCCTTAATACTTTGCTGATGTGTTCTGATCTACAAATGAAGAAATAAACAAATGGCTTTTAGACAATCAACCCCCCCTATAATAAAGGTATCACAGAAATACACATGGTTTCCTGGTACATAGTATGACTGTAAACTAAAATGGCACAAGGAAGGTACATATTTTTACATCAATTAATGAATACACTGAAAATTGAAAGTATTAAGGAGCCAAGCTCCTTGCAATTTTGTGTTCAGATTTGCAGAAAAAGAAGCAGGAGAGGGAAAACTGAAATTTCAATGGTGTATTTCCTTTTCTCTTTTAACTAGTTCCTTTAAGCCTTTCATTTTCATTTTGAAAACTTTGAAGCTTTGGTTTATGCTTGACCTCAAACTTTAAAAACAGGTTGAATAATATTAGATAATACCAAAATATAACTAAGTATTTCACTCTTAGTTAAATTAAAAATCATATCAAACAAACCCCCAAATTTTTAATTTAAAAGCAAAAAGCATCAATTCAGTCTCAACTTTTTTCTTAATTATTCAGATTAGCAACCAAGCTCACAATCTGCTTTTCTGATACATGCACTAATGCACAGGGTCAGAGCCTTGATATTATGCAGTAAAACACCGTGTCTCAAAACTGATGAAAAGTTGAGATTCTTTCCCTGTTTCTAGGCACAAACACTCTCATTGTTTACCTAAAGCTGGCTCTGGAATTTGCTGGATTGCTCCACTACTCCATTCAACTCACTCAAATGGAATAAAACAAACACAGGGGCAGGGGGAAAAGTGGTTTTCTACTCATTTAGTAAGTCAAATCAGCTGAAGAAAAGAGCTAAGTATACTTAGCCAGCAGAAGGAAAGAAAAAGGAGAATGTCAGCTTCTCATCTGGGTAACAGCAAGCTACTATACTGTTACAACTATATGTGAAATTGAATTCTAATAATAAAAATAAAAAGGCAAAATACTAATTTTAAAAAAAAATGTTGGACCAGTCCGGCTTCTAGTTGACTGATACAGGTAGCTCTAAAAATTTGCTAAGAAAATGTTTCCTTGAATGTATTTAGGAAATCATGAAGCAAGTATTTATTTCCATACTTTGCCAGAAAATACTTTCATATCTAACCAAAATATAAATGTTATACATTATTCTAAATAATTTATTAGCTTCTAACAAAAAAAATTGTATCATTTCTAACAAAATGTCTATATTTCTCTTGTTACTGAATTTTGAAAAACTGATATGTGGCAGGCCCTTTTACTTCAATACAACTTAATTTCAAAAGCTTTATTTCTAGTGATGAATCTGAAGAATGTGAATTTGACAGGAATATCAGGCCTGTAATTGGGTCCAACAATCATGCTAATCAGTTTGAACTAATAATAACAGCCATTGCATTATGAATTTACCAGCCTTTGCAGTCTCAAATAAAATACCTATCTTTGTACTGAAGTTAAGATTGCATACTGTAAGAACCGCTATGGATGATGGATGCTTAAGTGATCACTTTGTATTGGCCTTGGACTTTGAAGCTGCAAGAAACACTGATATGAACAAACCTAATGCAATTTCTACTATCTTAAGATCATTCAGCTGTTCATTGATGTGAGCAAAGATTTGATGGACACAACAATCTCTGGCTACTTGCTCACAAGAGACATGTAAACTTTACTTGCGGTGCTTTATTGTCCTAAATTTTTAATCTGAGAATAGTGGAATAGTGCAAGAAACCCTTGGAGAACTCTGATAGAAAACAAACAAACAATAAAAAACCAAAAACAAAGTAAGGTGAGTTTATTAATTGTTCAGCTGAGGTGAAATAGGTGTAACCATGAGGTGTTTTACTGAAACCATTTTCTTTCATCAAGAGTTTCCAACTAGTAGAAAAGTGTCAAGCATTGACAGGAGCTGGGTAACACTTATTGCAGTAGTTTAAAATAAAATAATTTATCACAAAGTTCTTCCCCCTTGAAGTACAGCAGCATGCTCTGTGTGCCTACTTATTGCTCATAAACCTGGTAGCTACTGGTTCAAGGGCTAGAGTCTCAAGGGAGTTTGTTCCTTTTAGCAGCCTTACAGAACCTAAGAAAGTCCAAATCCTTAATTGCATTTAGGACTACAGCATCATTATCTTCACTCTGAGGAAAGAATAGTTCTCATGCTTCCACAGGTGAGGCACTAAAATACTATCCCACAGATAGTATTCATCAAGCTGCAGAACACAATGCAGGTTGCAAAACACCTGAAACCACTCAGGCTATCCCTTCTGGAAGGTAGCCATGAGGAATCAAAGTTTTCACAGTCCTGGCATGAATGGAAGCTGGCTTTTGCCTTTTACATTACCCTAGCAGTCTTCATATATTATAGGTGAAAGTGATTTGAAGGTGGAAATTCATTAACCCCTATATGACTGAACACTGTACATACGTCACTAGAAACACGCAAAAAAAATGTCAAAACATGTTCAGTTCCTGTTTCATATGTGCGTCAGTGTGTTTCTGGTGTCAATGGTGTGTGAGTGAGCAACCAGTAATTATTCGATTTTGTTTCATAGAAAGTCTGCCTGCCTCAGACTATGTCAAGTTTTAATTATTGCAGACACATTGGTGGTTTCTTGTTTTACATGTTTAATTATTGTTCCTGAATTAAAGGATGATCCATGGACCAATACAGTCAGAAGATGAGAAAGTCTTTTGATGAAAGTCTTTTGGACTCGACAGGCATACACTCTCCTGGGTTGAAAACTGGTTGGTGAGACCGCTCCTTGAATCCCATGTTCAGTTCTGGGCCCCTCACCACAAGAAGGATGTTGAGGCTCTGGAGAGAGCTCAGAGACGAGCAACAAAGCTGGTGAAGGGGCTGGAGAACAGGCCTTACGAGGGACGGCTGAGGGAACTTTCATTGTTTAGCCTGGAGAAGAGAAGGATGAGGGGAGACCTCATTGCTCTCTACAACTACCTGAAAGGAGGTTGTAGAGAGGAGGGAGCTGGCCTCTCCTCCCAAGTGACAAGGGACAGGATGATAAGGAATGGCCTCAAGCTCCACCAAGGGAGCTTCAGACTTGACATCAGGAGTAAAAATAATATCACGGAAAGGGTCATTGGGCACAGGGACAGGCTACCCAGGGAGGTGGTTGAGTCACCTTCCCTTAAAAGATGGGTGGATGAGGTGCTGAGGGGCATGGTTTAATGATTGATAGGGATGGTTGGACACAGTGATCCAGTGGGTCCTTTCCAACCGAGTGATTCTGTGATTCTGTGAAAGATATTTGTTATTGCTCTATAACCATTCATGTACCTATATCAAAGTAAAGTTAGTTTTAGGGTTTTAGAAGGAGGAATTATGTAGGTTGGTTTGGGGATTTTTATTCAACCCAAATCAGAACACTGAAGTCTTCTGCCCATCCTGCTTGTTTTATCATTTTTGGTTTTTTCCATTTCTTCCTTTCTTAATCACACGGGTGACATTGAAGCTGGAAGGACAGAAGACACACATGAAGACACAGTGAATTGCAAAATAACCTAAACAGATTGGACAAGGAGCATCTGCAAACATTATAAATTTTGCCCTAGTAAGTGTAAAACATACCAAGAGAAAGTAAACAGCAGAGATACTGAATGAGCTGCAGGACGAAGTGGATTTTTTTTTACTTTATTTTCTTAATTTTGTTTTAGTAATACTTTATAATTACACTAAATGTTGCAAGTTCCAGGTAAAAGTGTTTAGTGTTCATAAGAATTTTGTTCTTTATTCTGTAAGAATTAACCAACAATACAGAAATAATTCAAGAGTTCATAGATTTTAGTAGTGATTGAGATCTGGAAATTAATTCTTAATGCTGAAATTCTACTTGTATGAAAACAAAAGTGAGCAGTTAGGCCATTTCTATCAATGTTTTATTTATGCAAATATATAACATTTTTGCATATACTAGATTTATACAGACATTCACAAGACAAGGAAGACTAAATATTTCCATCTCTACATGAGTGTTCATGCTCCAGGTTCATTAATTTTGCATCTATTATAAATCCTCGACAAATTTTCTGAGATTTCTGTGGTGCTACAACAAATAAATACACTTTGAGCAGGAAATATATCTATCTCAAATTTATTTACTTCGTGTAGGCTGGTGAACAGCCTTCTGATGTTAGCAACATTTCTTTCAGTATTGGACTTGTGAAAGAGGTTAACAGCTTCCAGATAATTCAGTGGCATTACTCCAAGAGATCTTACATCCCAGGTACTTATAGGCAAGTTTAGTAAATCTAAACCAGTGCTTTTTACCAACCGTTCTATTGTGTACATTATGTCACAAATAACTTTCTCAGATGTTGTCGCTTACACTCCCTTGGTCATTTAGGCTCTTAATTGTAATCCCTGAGAGTCTGAAAGTAAAGACCCTAAGGAGTCTGATAGTGGTTTCTTTCAATGCCACTTTATACCATTCTAATAGCAACACAGCCATAAAAATAATGTAAATATAAATTACTTTCATTTTAGTGCCTCTTTATATTACCAGAGGGATGTGAAGTGCTCTTCTTACGAATAAGAATGAGACCTTAGGAGCCTGAATTGATGTCATTCACATGCTGATGGATGAAATTACAGGAACAAAGCAAGCAAAACATAAATCTATGAGTTTACTTAGGAGGTTATTTGATGTATACCTTCTTGTCCTTTCCTTTGGTGTCTTGGCAAGTTGCTTACAATATCTTAGATGTGCTTATGCTTATGCATACATCAGTTCCTGAAGGCCTTCACTCAGCTTCACTGCTTAAAATTTTCAGTGGTTAAAGACCAGACACCTCCTTCCCTGCCAGAGTCCATTACCTCGGGAGCAGAGCTGGAAAATGAAAAGATGCTTTTTCTTCTGCTGGTGGAGTGGGAGTCCCAGGCTGGGCAGCGGGTGCAGAGATGCTGGCATGGTGGGGCAGAAGCCTTCTCTCTACTGCTTCATCATGGAGACAGAAGTTAAATGCAAGTCAAATAAATGTCTTGGGGAAGTATCTTCCTAAATCAAACACAGTAACAGACACCAGTAACTATTGCAGAATCTGGCACCACTTGCTAAACCTCTATGAAGTTCTGCCCAAATAAAATAAAAATTACTTTTGAATTTGGTATTTGCTGACATTTAACCCATTGCTGCCTGAGTTGGCCAGGCTCTGTCCAACCCCAATCACCATGCCCAGCCCAGGTCACCGCGGTGAGGGTTGTGGGATGGGGCTGATTGGGGAGGGAGGGCAAGGTGTCTGACCACCCTGTGCAATCTTAATGGCAGCCACCTTCTGCTGGTCTGTCCTTCCTGGGCCACCTCACAAAGAGAGCTCCAGGGCATCAGTGTTTAACTCTTCTTGGCATTTTACCTGCACCTGAGCAATGGGGCAGCTCCTCCTAAAACACATACTGCTTCATCAGACAGGAATGTAGCCTTACGAAATCTGCTTCTTCCCCCATACTATCACAAAAGAAGAGGAGTTTCCTGAATAGAGTCTGCATTATCACAGCTGTGATCTATTCCCTGCAGGAAAGTCACTGTTACCCTTTTTTAATCCACTCTACTACTTTCATTGAGAGAAAACTTCAGTTTTTTGCACTACTGATAATACTGTGAACATGTATGCTATGCACATATGCATTCTCATAATATGTGGTCTTTGAGTTCTCTTCTTGTTTAAACATTTCAAGCAGCTTGGATGAAATATCCATACCTCACTGACTACCAAGATATAAATAGAAAAATCTAAGTATTTTAAGTGAGTAATTCAGCATTTTTTTCATTCAAAGCATTCTATTAGAAATACAAGTTTCTATTAAATGTTTATTAAATCCAATCAGGAGCACCTGGGAAAACAGTGAATATTTACATTTCAACAAGTAGTGAAACATTTTATTTCAAATCTCACAAATTTCAAAAATACGATACTTTTACATGTTGGTGAAATATCAACATGCATTTTGATCATCAAATCCACTTGTGTGGTGTAACTATACATAATTTACTATATATTAATATCAGCCATCATAATAATCCCATAAGAGATAAAAACCTAGATAAATCAGTTCTGGCAAAGTAATGAAAACATATCATTACTTTTTCTGTTCAAATAGAAAAAATAATGATATGTAGTCAGACTAATTCTGGAGAAATATTGCTGCTACTGAAATAGCCTGTTACAATCATTCTTCAAGAATTTTATTTTTTTCCAAGTAACCTAGTGTGGCGTCAGCTTGATTTGCCTGGAATGCAGAGAGCAGCTCAGGAGTAGTTAGTATTAGTGTGCTTCTGTGCTTTCATCAGATTTCATAGCTTTTATACAACAATTTCAATATTGAAGCTTAAACAGGGCCTGTTCAACATTGTAGCTGAAGAATTTGAATTTTGACAATTAAATAATCGTTACCTTCCTACTCTTGTCTTAAGCCATCACAAATCAAGGAACAAGTATCCCAGAACATTTCATTCTGTGTGGGACACTAAGTGTTTCTACCTAAATGCTATTGCTCTTGATTCAACGCCTTCAAAACATTGCTTTTATAAGTCAAAAGTTATGTGACCTGAAAAGTTTACAGTACTTTTAGTAGACAGTACTGAATGTTAACATATTTTTTTCTTATGGCATTTTCCTCGTGCTTGCAATTCTGTCATTTTATCACACAACATATGCTGGAGTTCAATGGAGTCAGCCTTCCCAGCAGTAGGTATGTATTTACTTAATTGGGACCTAAGATACAAAGTTTTGGTTGTGACGCAAAGCAGTGTGCCTCATAGACAAGCTGGGAATGCAGTGTTGATCTTATTCGTCTTTTTAGGGGAAATGTAAGTATACCTACATTTACCAAGAGTATCCTTCATTCATAGCAATGTACCAGAACCACATTAGAGTAGTAGGAGTATTTGCTTTGCATAGACAAAAATGATAGCAGACAGGTCATTATCATTTTGTTGGGCTTAGAATTCAGAATATGGATATACCATACTGCATTTAATGTCTGAACAACTTGTAAAATATGCTTATTTTTGTTTAATTTTCAAATATCTGAGATAAATATGGTGCATCTTTGGATGTGGTTGTTCTGGTTTTTTTCTCAAGTCCCCAGTCTGATAAAATATAAATCAAACCCTTTCTGAGATTATTTATCATCTGTATCTCTAAAATGCCTGGGGTATGAAACATCTCACCTCCTTTTGTAAGAAATTATGTAAAATATTTATGATATAAAATGAATTCTAATTTTGGCTATTAACTGTAATACTTAAACAATTTCCTAGCTGATATCAGTTTTTAATTAATCCACTAGGTATGTCTACTTGTATAATGATATGGTAAAAAAAGAAGACTGTCAAACATGGACAACTGATCTGAAGACATTTCAGGCCTGAGGCCTCAACAATGAAAACTCATCTATTAGT
This sequence comes from Clamator glandarius, assembly GCA_033459285.1. Lineage (NCBI taxonomy): Eukaryota > Metazoa > Chordata > Aves > Cuculiformes > Cuculidae > Clamator > Clamator glandarius. The sequence continues at coordinate 205,503 of JAUNZM010000066.1, forward strand.
AATTTAAATATTTTTTGAAACTGTTTTTTTTTTTTTCAGTTAAGTCCAGCTGGAATGGAGTAGAGACAGTTGCATTTTTTAAAAAACTTTCACCCTCTGCAACAGTCTGGTTATATACAAGAGGTCATTTGAGAATCTTCCCTGGCCCAGCCTAACTCCTGAGCTGTGTCTTGGGATTGCTCAGGAGGATGCTAGATGGATTGGACTAAAACAACAGTAGGGTTATGTTACAACAGCACAGTCAGTTACAGTTCCAGCAGACAAGAATGTTCTCTGGCACTTTTTAATTTGCATGTATAATCATATATTCTTACGGCAACAGCTTTTCTTAAACCTCAGAAAAGGGAAAAGGCACATTATATATTACCATGTCTGAATAAGTAAAGTAGATAGCTCAGTTCCAGTGGGACACATTCCCCCAGTGTCCTATGAATCTGAAATGCCCTGTGTTTTCAATTAATAAATGGATTAATAAAATTGCCATTTAACTTCTGTTTCATAAAGCATATAAATTACGTTCTTTCGTTCTTTCATTGAAAGATATATTTTTCATTTCTTCATAATTTTCTTAGCTCTTCTTTCAATTTTTTCCATGCTACTGACATTTTATCAACTGTAATCAATGAAAAAGAAAAATAGTATTCCCAAAAAAATTACTTAAAAAAAAAAAAGTGAAAAATCAAGATGGCTTTAGTGCAAGTTGGTCTCTCTCTTAGAATATATCTAAAGAATGCTATTGGACTGGGAACTTGAGTTCAACTCATTATTTATCAAAATCTTTTCACAGTTACCATCCTTCAAGTATGGCTTCCTTTTTTATTCTTAAAGATATGGTTTATTCTGTCATAAAAAAAATCTTTGTTTACTTGCAAGTTCTTTACTAACAATAAAACACTTGTTCTTTCATCGCCTGCCTTATAGACCTCATAGACCTTGGGAACTATTTATCTCCATGCAACAGAAACTATTCATTTAAGATGGAAATTTTTACAATTATATGTAAAGCCAGTTTCTACAAGTTGAGGCAACAACATTGATATCAGCTCTAAGGTAGTCTGTGAGGATTATATTTTACATAGTCGGAAGGTGAGAGTTCAAACTTGTATTCAAACTAATTTCCATATGCAAATAAAAGAAGGACATAGAATCATAGGATCATAAAATAGTTTGAGTTGGAAGGAGCCTTGAAGATCATCTACTTCCAACTCCTCTGCCATGGGCAGGGACACCTCCCATTGGATCAGGCTGCCCAGGGCCCCATCCAACCTGGCCCTGAGCACCTCCAGGGATGGGGCAGCCACAGCTTCCCTGGGCAACCCATTCTAGTGTCTCACGGTGAAGAAATTTTTCCTAATGTCTAGTCTAAATCTGTCCCTCTCCAGTTTATACCGATCCCCCCTTGTCCTGTTACCACAAGCCTTTGTGAATAGTCCCTCTCCAGCTTTCCTGTAGGCCCCTTGCAGGTGCTGGAAGGTCTCTATAAGGTCTCCTCAGAGCCTTCTCTTCTTCAGGCTGAAGAAGCCCAACTCTCTCAACCTGTCCTCCTATGGGAAGTGCTCCAGCCCTTGGATCACTTTTTAGCCCTCCTCTGGACCCATTCCAACAGCTCCATTTTCCAGATTACTTTCAAACAGGAAAAAACTTAAAATCTATACTGAAATCTGATCTTTATTTTATTATTATGTTGTTAAGAAAATTACCTGTTTGTGTTATTTTTATGAGATATAATGGAAAATAAACTGTGGTTATCTTTTTTGTGTAAACCACAACGTAAAACAAAGAAAAGCATGGGTTTTGAATATATAAGAGCAATGATTTCATAGTACGTGCCATAATGGCTCCTCCATAGAAGAAGATAAGCCAGAAGGCTAGCACGACAGCAAGGCAGGCACAGGAGAGGGATCTGATCAGTGATGGTACAAGCTGGTAACATCCAAGCAAGGGGAGCAGAATAGGTTTGGTGCCAGTACCCAGAGCCAGCCAACAGCTCAGTGCTCTCCAGGCAAGACCACACTAATGAGGAGTGTCCAGGTCAGGATGGGAAGTTGAGCCACTGGGGCAGGGGCTAAGGCCAGCTCTGCTGGTGTGTGGCCAAGCGCAGGAAAGGCTGCAGTATAGCTCAGGCAGAGACCAAGTCTGGGGATCTGAACTTCAGTGTAGCCTCCAAGGGAAGGAAGAATGCTATTCTGAACCAAGATTATACAGCTGCCTACCATCCCAGACCTTCATTATATGCAGCTGAGCCCTAGGGAAGTATTCAGGGATTTGATGGGCAGTACAGTTAAACAACCTTATTTTAGGAGGGAAAAGTGCTATAGGGGCGCAAGCTCTGTCACGCCAATTGCCCTCAGGAGCAGCAGCTGGTCCTGTTAATTACTTGTACAGACAGGGTACAGACATAGCTTCTGGTAGTATTTTGCTGAAAAACATCAACAGCAGATTTCATGCTTTCTCTATACTACAAGCAATGCAACCTATCAATTAAAACAAGATCTTTCTAAGTATTTGCTACAAGCTCACTATCATCACTGTACAGAGAATCTACTTAATCCATTGAGCAGATTTAATTCAAGCATACAACCAGGAGAAAATCTGCAAAAAAAAAAAGATGGGACAATCAATAGAGGAAGTTCTTCCACTTCATTGATTGTATTTGGTTTTTTTTTTTAAAGAGATGTCATCTAAACTGGGTGCCTCACAATCCAGATGGACATTACTGCACTGTTCATTTTGCATACTTAGCAGCTTACCTGAGATGAAAATGCATATTTCCAGATCCTACACACCTCAGGAGATGGGTGTGTTGATGATGAGAAGAAGCTGAAAGGTACAATACTTTTTATACTTCCACGATCTGTGATTTGTGTGGTTCTGTCTCTGTTCTTGATCTTCATTGCTGTGTACCATATTGAGCAAGAAGATCAGCAAAGAACAAGCGTGTGGCTTTCATCAGTACATATCTGCAATTTGACAGTTAGCATTTCGTGACTAATCTTTCCTCTGGGTTAATCTGATCAAAGTGCATGTCAAAGTTTCCTGTAAATCATCTTGTTGATAATAAAGTCTAGTCAAGGAAGACTTCATTCCTGCAGAGTGCTCTGTTTCTCTTTCAGCTGAAATTGCATTGCATCACCATTGGCATCAAATAATTTTTCTTGTCCTCTAGGTAAAATTAAATAATTTTCTCAAATAATCACATAAAATCTGTTGTTTTCCTCATTCCTGATGTCATGAAAGACAGTTTCAGTTTTAGACAAAACATGGTATGATTTTGAGCACACAATTCCTTATCATTTTCTCTGCTTTACATTTTTATTTAGTTATTGCCATATTTGAATCACAGCTATTATACAACAGAGATGAGTTCTGAGCAAATCAAGTGACCTGTGTAGCATTCAGCTGGAATCACAGCAGTGTTTTCAAGTCACTCAAGTAGGTGATGATAATGCAGTTAGTATAGGCTTTCATGATCCACCTTTTTTTGGGTTGTTTTGTTTTTTTTTTTCTTGAAACATAGTGCTGGTGATTGACTGGTCACAGCTCCTATGTGATATTATGTAGCAGATATCACTACTACCAGCACAATCTGTTCTCTATCTGTTCCGTACATACAGATGACAGAAGGTCCTATTCCCCATATGGCCACTGAAGTCTACCAGAATAAGAGACTTCTCAGATTTGAAGACATCCAGCTCCTGTATACAGACTTTCTCTTTTCCTTTCCAGGCCTAACATAGTGCATAAATTATGCTCAAATTTAGGAAGCAACTTGCAAAATAAAAGATCATATGCATTCAATGATGATTGATATCATACCATATTTTTTACAGCTTTGTATTGCTTCTTGTAATTAATTGCATTCCTTATTGCAAAGCTAGAAATGAGTAGACCATGTTCTCTGCAATAAATGCATGCTTCTTCAGCAAGATAATTTTCAATGAGTACAGCAATATGTATTGCATGTGAAGCTTACTGTTTACCAAGGATGTATGGAGAGACAGCTCTCTCTAGACTATTCATTACAATACAGACATTCCAAGTGATAACAGTAACTTCTGGTCACCTTTGTAACACCTTACATTTGGTTAAGAAAATGTCTTTATGTGTTGAGCATTATCCCTTTACTCCAAGTATAGCACAATATTATCTTTTTTTTTTTAAGAGGTTTGTAGTTCCTTATTTTTTTAACTCTTAATGTGATTCATTACATCCTTAAAATACACAAAGGAGAAATAACACTGTGTAGAATTATTTCATTTTAAAAAGAGATAATATGATACATGTAGACAAACTAGGAAAATTCTTTAAAATATAAGACAGACCAGAATTCTAGAAAAATATATTATCTCACTAATTGGTAGTGATTAATTGCTAAATTTATACCAAATTATTGAGCAAAGAACTAATTGCTTTCCTGCATTAACTATTATATAAATATATGTATCATTTTCCCAGTGTGGAGCTGATCTCATTCTCATGCAGATCAATAGTAATTTTTCAATTTAGCTCAACGGGTGTTAGATAAGCTTTTCTGGGAAAAGTGTCTTCCCCCAAGCTGATTAAAAACAGAGACTTTCTATATGAAAAAAGACATCTACATTATTATCCCTGTTAAAGTAATGATGCAATTGTTATTTACATGTTACATGTTACAGTTCTATGGGCTTACATCCAAAGATGTATCATCCTTCTGAGATGTATTCTGAGCTTTTGCAAGGCTGTTTTCTTATATTCTCTTTGTCTAAAAATATACCAAACTTCTCCAAATATGGAAAATTCAGCAGCAGGAGTCACTGTTCTAGAAGGATTGTGAACAGGTTGTAGCATTTTTATATTGCATGGTTCCATTTTGTTTCTCACTAAAGAGGAAATCTCAGTATATTTTATTATTAATTTTTAAATAATTTTAGATAAAGACATCTGCTCTGAAGGATTCTTAATTTAAGGTATGAATTGGAGGCTAGTCACATCTGTTTAAAAAATATCACATCACTTTAAGCATCTACATCTTTCATAAAGCATACTTTTAGACATTAAGAAAGAGAAATATGTTTTCTCTATGTATCAATCTTCTCTCAGAGTAATATTTTGTAAGTAAGATCATAAAGGGAGCATTAATCATGGAATCATAGAATCATAGAATCATAGAATGGTTTGTGTTGGAAGGGACCTTAAAGATCATCTAGTTTCTATCCTTCTCCCAAGGGCAGGGACATCTTTCACTAGACCAGGTTTCTCAAACCCCCATCCAACCTGATGTTGAAAACTTTCAATGGTGGGACATCCACAACTTCTCTGGGCAACCTCTTCCAGTGTCCCACCCTCATAGTAAAAAAAATTTCTTCCTTATGTCCAATCTAAACCTACCCTTTTTCATTTTAAAACAACTGCCCCTCATCCTGTCACTGCAGGCCCTGATTAAAAATCTCCCATCATCTTTCCTACGGCCCCTTTTTAGCATTTAAATGCTGCAGTAAGTTCTACCCAGAGACTCTTCTTCTCCATGCTGAGCAACTCCAACTCTCTCAGCCTTTCTTTATAAGAGAAGCGTTCCAGCTTGACATATTAATCCCCTTTGCTGCTGCTGAAGAGGGCTACTGCTTTCCTGAGTTGCAGGCTGAAAGGGAGTGAGATGAAGGTCTGATGGTCACTCCACATCAGCAGCCACATTAAAGCTCATGTGTGCAGTAAGGATGAGTGGAGATAATATGCTAACCATTATGTCTCTGCCACTCATTCATCTATCAGGATGACCAAACTGTGCCCTGGTCATGCCTTCCCCCATATTAAGGCAAATATGAGCATATAGCAGAGTTACAGCATAGCCACAGAACAAAGAATCACAGGTGAAGTATTAATAAGATTTATGAATATAAAACAATATATCTTGTATGACTTATGGATGTGGAAAATGTGGGGTGTGTGTGTTGGAAATGGCTTGATGTATGACCCTAGAATTTTTCAGAACCCTACAGGTTGGTGGAGGTTGCACTACCAGGGGAGATGAAGAATATAGTCATGTCCCTCAGCAGCAGTGCCACTGATGAGGGGTAAAGAAGATGAGGAGCTGGACTGACTGATACCCCAGATGTTATCACTCCAGAATAAACTATAAAAGGATGAGGGGAGCAGGTCATAATTGGAGCTCCCTCTCACCTGGTCTGAGAACCCCACCAACATCAACATAACACTATGTATCCAATCTCTACACCACCAGAGTGTCTGCAAAAACTTCACCTGCAACAACCTCATTGAAACATCTATAAGGACTTTGTTACTGAACTCTGGACAGGTCATATAGTCCCTCACAAACCCTTATAGGCTATTAATAGTAGTCTAGACTTGGCTTACACTTTTGACTTAGAACTGTGACTTAAACTAACTGTTTAAGTGCAGTTCTGGTTCCTACTCTGCCTCTGTGGGTGTATGGCACAGCCCACTGACCATACTTGGATGTTACTGATTGGAGGGACTGAAATGTAAATTCTAACTCATATTTTAACAAGATTAGGAAAAAATACAAGTTTTTGGTTTTGAATACAAAAGTCTAGCAAAACGAAGATTTAAGATCAATGTCAAGAGACCGATAGAACCTCTGTGACACTAATACAACACCACTTATAGCTGGACTGAACCAAAATGTAACCCCAGTCTCTGAAAATTTATGAAAGTTATTTGTATCCAATACCAGGTCAGTGATACGCTACTGTTTCTTATGATTAAAAACTGTAACACTTTGGTATTAGAGTTCCTTTTTTTCTGATCAGTTTCAGTATAAGACTGTATTGTGCCATACTAATACAACTCTGTGCCACGTTTGCATTGCATTATGTTTTTTTCATTTACTGTCTTTCTGTTAAATCCTTTGAAAAATGTAAACATCTTCATATTTATTCCTTTAAAATTTCACCTTTAAAATTGGAAGGATTTCTAGGGCAGCCTGTCCAAACTCATCTAGGTCCCAAACATACCCTGAGCTTACTGTACTCTGCATCGCAAGTCTGAGCAAAGTTATTCCTAGCATACTGTAGCAGTTTATATCTGAAATGAGGGAGAAGTACAGTTATCTTCGAGTGACTGAAATACCATTTTCAACTTGATTCAGTAACACCAAAGCTTCCGTTCGATTTTTCTCATCATCAATAGCCTTGACTCACTGAGGTAGGATCAGCTGTTAGTTCAGGAAATTGTGAAGCCAAGGATTATAGTTTTGTTTATGGATCAAGTACTCTTGTATTTTGGCTGGCATGAAAAAGGCTTCTGTGAAGTTAATGATTCATTCAGTGATTTCTGAATCACAAAATACCCTAGATAAGCACCTAAGCATTGATGGTTCCAAAGAATGAGAGTATGTATTGTGTAATATACAGCACAATAGAGTGCAGTTTGGGGGTTTATGTAGTGAGATTTCTGTTGATACTGCATCTTCAGTGCAGAAAGTCAGCTTCATAATCTATGCCTCCTGGAAGAAGCATTTTTTCATCTGGCATTCCAGTTTTGCATTCAATTAACAGACTGTTCCATATAAAAGGCAGACAAAGCTAAAGCTTTCTCTCTGGAACCTGCAGATTTGATGTGATATATTTGATCTGACCTCCATCCCCCATACAGCATTATCCCTCTAAGACAAAACAATCACATGCATGACAGAGAGACATTTCCCCGTTATAATGCACATCTTGAAGCTTGCTGAGTTACTATTTTGGCATTGTGAAAAAAAACACCACCACAACACAGTGAGCATCTCAAAAAGAAAAGGGACATTGAAGGAAAAATTGTCTACAAAATCAATAAGACAATAAGATAAACACTCTACTGACGTACTGAATGTTCAATGTGTCTTACACAATACTTTCAATGTAAAAACAGAAACTGACGTTTGATTTAACTGAGAAATTAGATAATTCTGACTTCAAAGGAAGAGAACAAGATTGACTAGACAGATTAAATCAGCTAGAAAAGGGTGTTCTTTATTCAATATCAGTAGAAAAGGAACTGAAGACTGAAGTCCCTGTCAGAGATCACTGATGACCAGAACAATCCAGTTTATTAGGAATTTTCTGATTCTGTAAGCACTTTTGTATAACAGTTAATCTCAGTTAAAATGTTATTTTATTATTTTTTATTCTCTTTCATGAATTGAGACTGACTCCCCCACAGATGTAATTCTTGTCTAGCTTCAGCACAACCTCCCTATTCATTTCTCTAATTTTCCAGAAAGCATTCAGGTTTCCTAGCAGGTTTCCTTCACAACGCTGAATTATAGAACCTAGCTTTCTTTACCTTTCTTGAAAAATGAAGTGTCTTGAAGTGCATGAAGGTAACTCAATGAGCTGTTACATTATCAGAATAATTACAAGAAAGTCAATGTAAGAATCATGTCATCTCGGCATGGCAGAAATTAGGAAGACTTAAATTCCCCGAGCCGTTTTAGCACAGCAGTAGTAGTAGTAGAATTTTTCCTCCAAGGTTTTACTGACATCCGCTTTGTATGCATCACATCTATGCATCTTTGTGATGTGTCATCTTTCTCCTTCTTGTCACAGGTGAATAAAGAACCTGGCCATAAATCTAACCTTAATATTAAATATTTGTGCCAAGTATCTCTGCTCTGTTTTCTGAGCAATGAAGTTACTAGTGAAAATACAAGTCTCTTGAAAAGCAATGCTGATTCTTCCTGAGCAGCATAGCATCAGCACATTTGCCTGCCTGACATTAAATAGCAGTTAAGTTTTCCTCTACTTTTGTTAAAAATTATTGAGATCAGTAGGACATAGAGCCCTATTGTTATGAACTGCTTCTAAAGTATTTTGAGGGCAAGCCTTTAAGCAACAGAAATATATGTTATTTGAGATCCCTGAGCTCCTACGCTGAACCTATGTTCCATATGTCTTAATGATATTTTACGGAAGAAGGAGAGAAAACAGTTGAGGAGATCTGTTCTAATGGCATAATAGAAAATATGCACAAGTCATGCCAGGAAAATGAATGAGACTGAGGAGAGAACAATCCAGACCAGGTACAGAATAATCCAAGAAATGCATTGCTTCAAAAGCCTTCAGAAATTAGAATTTGAGATCTTGTATCATCTATGGGATGCAGGAAGCTGCCTGCAGCTTTATCTCGACAGAGAACAGTTGGAGGGGATTTGATATCTCCTCTTATAAAGAAGGGATTACTACTTGGGGTGGAGTTCAGCTACTAGAGAGGAAGAATGCAATGCTTAAGACGCCTGATCAGAAACAGATTTATAAGTTACATTAAGAATTATTTTCAGCTGCTTTTATAAAAAGTTATCCAACTAAGAAGCTGGCTGTCGTATTTAAGATGCATATGTTCCATAATAAAAACAATGCATATAATAATGATTTAGCATCTTTAACCCTTAATTTTACACTAAACAGATTAAAGCGCTTCTGTCTTTGATGCAGACCTATTGTGTCTACAGTACCAATACAAAAATTTTTAATTTTTTTTGTTTTTATCTTCTGGCAAGTCAAAAAAACTCCAGTGCATCATCAGGCCTAATGTGTCCAGTGAAATTAACATACAATACTTACTCACAGCAGGTCTGAATTTGGTATATTAATTTTAATTGGAAAATAAAATGTGAAGACAGATTCTTCCTGATGTAAAGAAAACTGACCAAAGTAATTAAGAAAACTGGCATTTTACACCCCATGTACAAGTCACAGAGGATCACAAAGAGAAATCTTCTTAAAAATAAAACTAACAGAATGTAGAGTAATTGAATATAAGAAAGAGGTAGGAAACAGTGAAAGAGTACTGTGCATCCTTCCCAACAGGAAGGAGGCGATTCCTACAGATCTTCAATTATATCTCAACCCATAATTCTTCAAGAAGGAATGCACTTTGAAAATTCCACAGAGGATGTTTCTGGCAGAAGTGTTATCTAAGATCAATGTTTTGTCATCATAACCGAGCCTAAGGATACAGATAAGAATCTACAGGCAGCACATACGATTAGAAACAAACCTGAAGGTACAGTATGACAATATTTTGTAACAGGTGTTGCTCTAGCCATTCACATATAGCAAAAGGAACCTGGAAGCTCAGTAAATACATGTAGACGAGAACTGTGTTTTACTATAGATTCTAATCATCCTGAAAGTCTGACTGTGTTGAAAACATCTGAAACCTCAGGGGCCATGTAGTAGAAAACATACTCCAGGGGAAAAAAAAAAATCAAAACTCTAGACAGATGATTCATGGAATTAGCAATAAGTGGACTTTGATGATAATGTAAGATCAGATTATGTACAAATAGCATTATACTCATAATTAGGTTCAACATCATACTACCAGAATAGGCAGTATTACTAAGTTAGTGACATGAATCCAAGGTTTGGACCAACAACCCTGGCCATTACTGTGATTTCCAGACACTAGATAACAACATGGTTTCTAGGCTTAACATTAAAAGTACAGCTTCTTGAGCGGTCACTGATATTTCATTGAATGTATATCTCCATAGTGCTGGATTTATGAGCAGGATAATGCACGAAAATAACTACAAAATATCCAAGAAAATAGTTTATCCATTAAGGGCATAAATATTAACTGTCCAGAAGGGTCTTTCCAGGTTTCTAATTTTTTCGAAACTAAGCACTGGTATTTGCAGGATAGCTGAAGATATGGTATATTTCATGCTGTTTCACAGTCCTGCTACACTTGAAGAGAACAGTATATGTTGGATGTGCCATGGTTGCACAATGTGTTTTTTCAGTATTCTGTATCAAACTCAACTGCCAATATTCTCCTAATATAAGGAATAAAATACATATGTCTACACACTAGATTATGGTGTAGTGGAATGGTACTAAAAAATATAGATATGAATGTGCCATTCCAAAACCACAAGCAGCCTAGCTACATCACCCAAGAGATCACTGTAAGTAAAGTCATCCTTTTCATCACTAAATCTTTCCTCTGGAAGCCTGTAACAAATTAAAGTGTCTTAGAGATATTTTCCTCAAGCAAACATCATCCCTTCACAGAAAAATCCATATAACATAAAGGAAAAAATAAAAAGCTTGTTTATACATACATAAGTGTTAATATGCATCTCTCTCTTAACTGTATTTAATACATTCTTGCCAAATCCTGGAATACAGGTGCCTTCTTTATTGGTTTGGAGCTAAAGCCTAATCACTGCAGTTTTTGTGCTTCTAGCTGACAGAATCCACTTTATACAGTATGGGTCTGGATATTTCACTTGAAACACTTTGTGTGTTAGTACCTATTTTTCCAGAAAATATTAATTTTATTTCAAAATAGTTTTGAGTGTGATAGTTGAACTGCTGTTTTATTTGTATTAATCTTATAGTCTAAAAGGCCTAATAATATTTATGTTTTCCATATTAATGAAAAAAATTCAACACATTGGGCCTGGGTAATAACTAGCACAGGATAAGGTAATGATGATCACTGCTTGGCACATGAAAATGCCACAAGCTGCCTTCAGCTGGAATAGTAAATGCTTGAACAGCCCAAGGCTCCATTAAACAAATAGCCAGCAAAACCTGTCAGCACAAGTAGGTTAACTTCTCTTTTCAAATGAATGAGAAGAACAAAATAAAGATCAGTGGGAAAGTAAACAGTATTGTTTTCTTGATAGCTCCAAAAGAGTCTATAAAATACATTGAAAGACAGGAATACTGTAGAAGAAGAAACAAATGATTAATGTATGCTCTTCAGAAACATTCAATAGCAAAATGAAATTGTGGAAAAGAATGAAAGGGGGAGTATAATGTGGATTTTGAGCAAGTATCAGTCACGTGCTATGAGAAAATCTAATAACAACTGTGCAAACTACAGTTTATTTTTAACTTCAGGTCTGTGAAGGGGGAAGAAGATTCTTCTGTGCAATAAGACTCTCTGCTAGGAAAAAGTTAACAATCTGCAATAATAGTTTTCATGGACTACAACTGAGAAACTGCCATCTCATTTGCAGAATGTGTTCAAAATATCACAATGTCCTTCAGACAGAAATATAGAACTTAAAAACAGAGACTGAAATCTTTAAGCACTTTAGGAAAAGAGCAGAAGATGGAGTAGTAGATAGACAGACAGAGAGACAGATACACAGCTTTCATTTTGTTCCTTCTTGTATATCCTTTGATGTTAAGTACCGCTTTCAGAAGAAATGGTATTTCAGTCTCAAGTCTTTCTAACCAATATGGAAGTCATCAGCAAGTTCCTGTCATTTTAAGAGAGAGTAAACAAATGAACAGTCACAGAGGACAATTATGAATTTTGATTCATTGAGGATAAAAGTTGTTTTAAGATAAGTAATTTTGCATGAGCATGTACATTGAATTGCTCCGTGCATCTTAATGTTCTGAAACTGTGGAATATGAGAAGGCATACATAGCATTACTTCTTTCATACTGAATAATCTACCTGGATGATGACAAGACAATTACTACAGATTTTGATTCTTTATGTGGAAACCATAAAAGTCTATTTTAATAGAACCATTAAATACTTAATAGGCAGTGTATAATGTGTATAATAGTACTAAGAATAGAGAAACAACAAAATAAAATAGAAATTAGATATACAATAAAATAATTTTTAAAAAAACCTCACATTATTCAACTGACAGCCTGGAATGATATTTCCAGATTATGTTTCTTCATGTATTATTAAAGAAAGTGTTTAAAGCATCTCAAAGAAAAATATAACACCATACTTCCTTCAACACCACACAAGCTCTTATACTGATTTTCTATGGCTATCTACATTTCACTGTTTATGCCTCTCAGGGGTGCTGCCTCAAGGTCAAAGTAGTGCAAATTCATACTCACTTCACTGCCAGTTTTGCTCTTCCAAGAAGTTTCAGCGTAAGCTCCAATTCTATTTACAATTTGTCTCTTGTGGAAAGAATGTTGGTTGTCATTTTTATTTTATTTTTTTCAGAACTGTGATGTGGAATTGATATGTGCTGTCATGCTTCTGAGAGATTTCAGGAAAGAAAGCAACTAATTTCCAAACCAGTCCAGGGTATTTACTACATATCAACATTCCTTATTGTGGGTAGGAGGTGTTTGATTTTTTTTTTTTTTTTTTAAGAAATTTTCTCAGAATTCTGTTAATTTATTAGATTTTTTAAACTTAAGAGATATGAACAGCTATAAACATAGGTTGGTCAGACTTTCTTTTCTGCTTATAAGACCTCTTCTTTCTGCCAATATGGGTTCTTTTAGGCATTTTGCTCTTAAATGACCTCTTCCAGTCTCATCTGAGGAGACAGCACAAATGGGATTTCTTAGTAAATGTAAAATGTATAGAAATTATGTGAATGTTGCCTAATTATTCATTTCGTCAGATAGGAAAATTTTAAGTCTCTAGGATAATAAGAGCTGTGTTTTGTCTTCTCTGTCAGACAATGCATGTGCTCCAGAAAACTCCGTATCAGGAATGGACATCCATGAATATTGAGCTTAATGTTACTTTTCTACCAATTCCTTTTCATAGTGCAGCCTTATGCTCTTTAACTTCTTCCGGACAGAATTTAGTCCAAATCAAGACAATACAAAGATAATAAAGGATTTTAAAATGAGGACTTTAGGGTCTTGGTAGGCAGCAAGCTCAACTTGAGCCAGCAGCATGCCCTGGCAGCAAAAAATCCTACAGCACCCAAAGCCTCATTAACAGGATCATAGCCAGTAGGACTGTGTGGGAAAAAAAAAAAAAAAGACACAAACATCTATTATCGGGGAAAGAGGAAAGTCATCAATAGCATGAAACAGTGAGTTTTACCAGGAATGTGTTTTCTCAAATAGCTTACTGAAAGTAAATCTCTCTTGTCATATAAAAGACACATCCCATGTTTCATGTCCTGCCTTGTACTCTGTTTTGCTCCTCTTCTGTGATGGAACTTATATAGTACTTGATGACATTTTAGTTCAATGGTTAAATGACAAGTCCATTAACATGGCAATTCTCATATATGTCCTTTACCAACTGACAAAGAACAAGAGCAATTATGACAAAAATGCAGTAATGTCTGCTGCTAGCATATAATAGGCAACAAAAAAAAATCAGTATATTTATAATTCAGTACATATATCTTAATGATCTTTTGTTTAAGTATATCAGCTTGGATGTAGCTAGAACAGAAATTCTGAATAGGCAGAAGGTAGAAAAATTAGGATTTTATAACTGTTTTTCAAAAATCCTATAATTTATTTTTTTTTATCAATACAGTATTACATAAAAATAACATTAAGTGATAACAGACAGAAAAGTTTTACCATAAGATAAAAAGATTCAAATAGCAATACCATCTTCCTTTGATTTTTCAGCACTGGGGTTTTCATATAGGAAGCACGATAGAGTCAAAGAGGCCCAAAAGTCTATAAATAAGCCAATAGCTCAGTAATCATAGTCTAATCTCTTAATGTCTCATTAAGATGCTAAGAATGAAGACTTCCTACCTGAAAGTTATTTTAGATCTTACATTAAATTAAACCTAAGAACTCCTAGGAATAAACGGAGACAACCCTTCAGTCCCAAGTGGTAGTCACTTCTCGTCATCTGGCTAATCATAATGATAACAAAGCAAAGGGCCTACCTCTTCAATCAAGAAGAAAACTCTCAGTATTTACAGACACGTGGTTTGGGATTTTTTTGAAAAAGGAAACAGTGTCAGCTGTGACTGCCATTAAAATTAAGGGGGGAAATATGGCAGAAAATAATCTGTCCATTGTGAAACTGCCTGACAGCAAAGGTAACTAAAAGATTGTTATGAATCAAGGCATACATTGAACGAAATATTTGAGATAAACACAGGAAAAGAACTGTAATTTCCATTTTATAAATGCCAGTATAAATTATTTTTCTTTTCTGTGTAACCAGATTACAAAGCTCATTTTCCCAACCCACTATGTTCTAGTCTTGTTTCAGAGTTAAGTCACAATCTAGTCACAGTGACAAACGCACCGTACAATTTTGTAAAAATCCATTTTAACAAATGATGTTAAGCAAATGCTTAGTTTGCAAAACTACTAAAAATTGTAAGTCTTTCCAAAAAAAAGTGGTATATGGGGAAAAGATTTTAAAGATTACATGCAAGTTCTTGCATGTAATCTTTAAAATCTTTTCCGCATATACTACTTTTGAAGAACTTGCATGTAATCCTGACTTAAAGACTGACCTGTGCCTCCCCAAAATATTGAATGTTTTCATATACAAATACCAGATCTGTATGCATAGATGCAATTGTGTGTAAGTCAGGACACCCAGGTTATCCTTCTGGCTTTGAAAAATCAGCATTCTAAGATGAGCACTTGATGGAAGCTTTCCTATTTCTATTATGGAGTACTTAATTTCAGAAGTAGTTTGTATACACCACTGTCTATTGATCATATGTAGTGGTGCCATAACAGCCTCTTTGCTCAGTTACATTTATTTCTTAGCAATAGAGAGCATTTCATGGATGCAATCTTTATTTTGCCCACTTGAATAAATGGCACCATAAACTAATCCCTTATTCTGAAAGAATATGGAATGGAATATTGCTTCTGGGATGGGTTGTTAGAAACTCACTGCCCAGAGGACTCAGAGGAGGCTCTGAAAAGACTAATCACAAGCTATCATTTTGTAGCAATATAAGATTGCTTCCAATTCACACCACTGCATATGCCAACCTTTCTTGACCTCTTTCTCGCTTGTCAGCTTGGTTGTTCTGATCAATATGTTTCAGGGGGTAAAGAGAGTTGGCTTGTCCGCCCTCTTATAGGTGGGAGAGAGAAAGACTACATGACATGTACTTATCTCTGCATAATGGGGCCTTTTGTTGAGGTAGTCCACAAACAGTAAGATAAAGATTCTTACTCACACATATCCCCTTGTACAGATGACTGAGGGAAATCAGGAGCTAAATCAACCTTATTTTCTTCTCTAGAGAGGAAAATTTGTTAGAAATCTTGGATTGAAATATGATTTTTTATCTGTTACATTCTTTTCCACAGTTTTCTCTTTTTGCTTTACCCTTGCATTTCCTTTATTTTTCAGACTCCTAATATTGAAAACTATGCCATAACACAAAGTAAGCTATAAAAGTTTGTACACGCATGATCAGCTACTATCCTGATAAGCTAAAAACAGATTATGTACTAAATAAAAATAGGAAGTTATTTTATAGCAGTTACAGGCAAGTAAAGACGTGGGGCATTAAGGAAACATGATGGACAAGGATTGAACCTTACAGCTGAATGAACAGGATAAATGATAACAAGCTTTAGTGAAAACAAGACTAAACAACAGGCTTTGCTAAGGAAAAAACACTCTGGCTGTTGTATGTCAACTATGCACAAAGCCATAGAACAGATTATCCAGGAGTATAACAAAGATGAAATTAGCATTAATATCTCTAGAGCTTACAAACAACATTACAGACATATCACAAATAAGGTATTTCTGCCTGCATACAAACAAGCAGTGTTAAAACATCCTTTTCTTAATTTAGATGTTAAGATTTATCTGTAAAAGCTGTGTGGATACAGAATCCGTATTCATGGAAGTGGAAAGACTATGCATATTACATTTAAAATGAGAAAGAATTTGGTTAATGAAGTGGTGAGAACAAACATCAAAGCTTATGCTTGTAAGAAAGAAATGTACCTAAATAAGTACACAGTATGATACACCTGAATCATATGGAATAATCTTTGGTGGTCAATCTGTCCTCCTTCTTGGGAAGATATTTTTTTAATAATAGACCCTGTCGATTTTTATTGTAACAGCATTTCAAATAAACTAACTCAAAATTAGATGACAACTTCAACCAGGACAATCTTCAAGGATCTGGTTTGTGGCCCATGTCAAATCTCTCAAAAAAATTTATACAAAGGCAAAACCTTTGACAAACTTGCATCTTCCACTTATGAAGCCAAGACTGTACAGCAGTTCATCTTTAGATGCACTCCGTACTTCGACTTCACTAGTGAAGTGCAAGATAGAGCTTGATGGTTATACATAGATAAACCATAATTCTTGAGATATGTGGTTACTGCAGAGCACAGCTGATACTTATTAGCAGAACAGTGTACAAAGTACTTAAAAGATGTCGTGTCTTGAGTTCTGTTTTCTAATTATGCTTTCCATAGCTTTTAGTCCATTGCCTTTCAACAGAACAGTCAGCTCAGGTTCTGTAGAGTGAAGTAGCTTCTTTCAGAAAACGTAACATCTATATTTCAGTAAAAAAGCATTCATATACAGAGAGAAATGTAGCTGTCCATTTGTATTGTTATTATAGCTCTTCACTGAAAATAAACCAAGATTATCTACAGTAGCCTGATTTTGGTTCTGATTTAAAAAAAAAACAAAACAGGAATCAGATAAAATTTCCAATTTTTCTGTATTTTAAATTAAAATCTGATTTCATAGGTATGAGGTGGAATTTAAAGTTTTGGTTTTAACCTAGCTCATTAATGCTGATAGTTAAATAATATTTCAAAATAAAAGAATGATTTACTCAAGAAATGCTTTTTGTTTAGTCATTCTTATTTGCTAGAATATTTCAGTGTGTTATGATTAACTGTTCAGATTTTTCAGCTGATGTGAGATCATGTTTGTAAATGCTTTCCATTTTAACCTTATAAATCCAAATCAAAGATATAGGAATAAATAACACGTGAAAGTATAATAACATCTCAAGACACTAAATGGCAACAGGATAAGACGTCTTGGTACATTAAATATTTTTCTCCAGTCTAGCAGGACATTTTTAAAGGAACTTCTAAACACATACATTCTGAGAATTCTTCTGATTAAATTTCCAGTATTTTTCCCATAAATACCTTAACAAAGAGAAGCATTTCCAAAGTCATAAAAGAATGGAAGGCTATACACTAAACTATCTGTTTTACCATGCAGAAGTCTTACATTACTTTCCCAGAAAAACTGCTTTGTAAGAGGTTTTAATTTACCATATAATGTACCTAGGCTAGAAAGATAAATCTCTATGCAATATGTCATCCTTATTTGAAAATAGATTAGAGGTTTTTAGCAATATACCCTCTCTCCATCAAACCAAAGAGCCCTAGTTATCATTACTTATAGGAACTTGCCAGTTATACGTCTAAAATAGAAATCTGAAAACTATAAGAGGAAGGCCACAGCTGTGTGTGGCTACTACAGCCAGAAAAAAATAAAATAGAGAGAAAGAGAAGCAGATTGAAGTTAAGTGCAGACAGTGAGTCACAGTGAGTCTTAATAGTTCCAGGTTGAAAAATAAGTATTAATATTAACATGGATATTGTTAGAGATTGCAGGTAATAACATTGTTCTTCACATCAAAGTGGAGATTAGAACAACTCAAAGAAAGGAAGGACACAGTCACAAAATAAGGTTTACAGTTACCACTGGTTACCTCTCCTAGGTCAAAGAAATCATTAGATGTGAAAATACTATGGTGAAACATGAGAGTTCAAGTATAATGGAAAAGGAAATGTAATCTCTCAAGAGTCTTGCAACAAAAGTTCTGAAAATTCTTAATGCTGCTTAGATGCTTAACTGCTAGCTTTCATTCCCAGTGCTACAAAATTATACCTAGAAACATCCTTTATATCTTTAAGGTAAACAATGCTATTAATACCCTCACTGTACTTTCTTTTAGATACATAAAAAAAACACCAAAAGAACATGTCTTTTTGATGGAGTAAACAAAGTCATTAAGTTTTTAAGAACTGAATTTTGAGAATGGGTTTAACTTAGCAGCTTAACTTGGCATCCCAAAAAAAGAAGTGGCATGATGGTGAACATCCAAAAGATGACCTAGTGCAAGGTAATAGCTCTCTTTCATTCAGACTAGTCCCAGCAAAACAGTATCTGTTCCAATGTCATATATCATTAGGGCATGACAGCACAGGCAGAACATTTTTCACAAAAATTATTCATTAAAACAGATCAATATGACTGGTTTTTAAAAACCATGAGTTTGAACCAGAATACAAAATTCATATCAACAGGCAAGTAATCTTGCACAACTGTCATGACCTAAAGGTTTACCCAGTCCGTGGGTGTATAGAGATCAACATCATGAGTTCATAAGATTCTGTAATGCACAAGGACATAGAAGCTTTTTCCTCTAAATTTCTCTACTTTATTACAGATTACTACTTATACCAAACAAATCACCAATACCATAGTAAATACATATGAAGCCCAACACAAGAAAAACCCCAAGACTGTGCCTGTAACTCTTTTTACTTAACAATTAAGAAAACAAACTACAATCACCTTCAAAACAGTTCCCTGCTGAGTTGACACACAGTTGCTTATAATGCTGCCAAGGTTCAAAGCAATTCCAGAGAATATTTTCTGAAAGGCTGCTGAAGATCTCTGCGGTTTTGCTTTTACATCTTCTGCTGACAAAAAATGGGTTCCTTTGAGAACTGACTTCATCTTTGGGAACTCTTCACTCTAAGCCTCAGTCAATAAGTGAAGAGCTTCCATCATGGATTTCTTCAGTTTCACAAGAAACTTGAAGTTAACGTGCTGTTCACACTTGCACACTGACGTTTTCAAACAGAAGGTAAGAAAACTATATTTGAACACGCCTCGACTCATACTGAGTGAGGCAACTGAGCTGAGCCTTATCTCACTGTGACATTTTAGAATATGTTCTATAACCATCACTTTGTCTCTCCCATCCCACTCTCTGTTCCTGAGCTATAGGGTTAGTCAAAGTTCTTTTTTGTGTCATACATTGTATATATCAAATTACTATCAACAATAATTTAATAATAGAATCACAGAATGGCCAGATTGGAAGGGACCTCTGGAGATCCTCTAAATCCTTTCTTTCGTCCCCATCTTCCTGCTCCCCAACTGCCCACAGCTAAACCAGCTCACCTAAAGCGGGTTAAACAGGAACTCATTCAGGTGGTTTTTAATATCCCCAGGGAAGGAGACTCTGCAACCTCTCTGTCACCCTCACAATAAAGAAGGTTTTTCTCATGTTCAGGTGGAAATTCCTGTGCTCCAGTTTGTGTCCATTATCCCTTGTCCAGTGAGGTAACAGACAGAGCCTTCCTTCAGACCTGATCCACATCTCACAGTCTAAGGTCAGCCAAACATCTTCGGGGAGAGTTCAAGCTCTCATAAAAAGCCCCTGGGGAGAATTCAGTCTTTTTAGGAAAAAAAAAAAAGTACCTGCAGCATGGGAGGTTCTCAGGAAGAGGTTCTATTTGGGATAAAAATTAAGCTCTTTTTAAAATATAGCAGGGCATAGATTATACTACTTCAAGCAGCCAATAAATGCTGTTAATTTTGATTTTTCACTTGTATACACCAATTAAGCCTTTATTAGAACTACAGGCTTTTCTTTTCCCTTCAGTAAAGACCTCAAATCTCAGCACTTGATTTGATACTGAATTTTCATAAATTTGGAAATTCTGCTGAAGCAGGGAATGACCTATCAGATAAAATCTGTGCCTGCAGGTTGGAAGAATGAAACTTTTTTTCCTTCTATAGTCATCGAAGAATGAATAGATGGACATTTGATGATTTACTGACAGAATAAAATACTAAGAAAACAGAGGGACAATTGGTCTAACCATGCAGTCATTTACCCAAGGAAGCTATTTTCATTTAATCAAAAAACATCACTTATCTGAGCAAGTATTTTCCATCTACATAACAACAAACAAACATTGAAGTCGCCTCAGTAAAGCACTACTTAAGTGTAGGCAGACAACAGACAAATAATCTTCGAATAAGATATGTAAAATTTTTACAAAGTTTTATATCTGACAGTTTATTAAAAGCATAACACAGGAAACCTGAGAAATAAACATTTGAACTCTTCTCCAGGTGACAGAGCATTTTCTCCCTGCTATATTTATAGTAAAATCTGGGCTTTGAATTGCAGTTTGCTTGTTTTGCCAATTTAAATACAGTACTAAGGTTCAAACAAATTTATCCTCATTGTACACTCTCTCTAAGATAGCATTCTAATTCTACCTAGGTTTTCTTGCTTTGAAGAATTTATATAGCATAGATAATTGGAATAAAGATTTATGTAGTTTTATAAGTTTATCTAGATGTTTAAATGTTCACCTGCTGGAGGGACTCTTAAACTACATGAAAGCCATTTGTGTTCAGAGTTCACTGTTTAGGTAAGGAGGAATGTAATTGTGGATTTTGGCAAGGATAGTGTTTCTTATTAATAGACTTCCCATAATATTTACCTAATTAAGAATTACCTTTAAACAAAATATAATGATGTTAAAAATGTAGAACCTTAGGAGTTTCAGGTAGTCACATTATGATACACTAACATCAAGGGGGAGAAAGTGTATTCTTGTCCTTATTTTATTTTCAAGAGGCTCATGAAACCTGAAGGCTGCTTCTGGCAATTCACCTGGATGCCCTTTCTCCCTTTTATCAGTTCCACTGTGTTTTGCAAAATGTACAATGCCGTGTGGTGGCAGAAGATCACCCACAGAGTCTAAATCTGAGTCCAGCAGTGCACGGAATACATGCATGCAAGGCGTAAATCTCAGGAGGGACAGAAAGTAACTTCTTCAGAATTACAAGTAGAAGGACCAGATTGTGACATTGGCCTTCACTGGAGGTGGTATGGAATGATATTTGCTTGTGGGAAAATATTGAGCCATCCTGATTCCTGTAGGACTTCCCAGTGCTTTTTAGATTGTGTGCTTATACTATTATACCCTGGTATTTTAGCAAGCTCTTCCCTATATATCACACCAACTGTAACATCAAAGGGGAAAGAGAATAAAGAACAGCCTGAAGTGGTGGCCTGCACACATGTGGCAACAGATCCCTTTTCACCTTCTTCATTCCTCTGGGTATTCATCAGGGCCAGGAACAATCTGTTGTTTCATGGTTTCAGCTACACAGTTTTAAGGAAAAAAAAAATACCTGCCTAGAAATAAACCATAGCAAATTAAGCATGAACTTTTTACATCTGTTCAATACATAAAAATGAAGTGCACACTCATGGAATCCCCTTATTTTGCCAAGTCATTAGCTACATTGCCAAAGTTGATTTCAGTAAAAGGTAATGACGTTGGACTGAAAATGGTCTTTTCTCTCTAGTTCTGTTACAATCATTTTATTATTGCAAAAGTAAGTTCTAAGCTTTGGATTTATGATACCAGAAAGTATACACATACAAGTGGGACTGAGGCATGTATGTTGTTCCTCAAGAAAAATAGGGCCTTGTTTCCATTGCAGAATAAAAGCATTGAAAAGGAAGTAAGACAAATATATAACAACATGGAACTTCATATTAAGAAATTCAGGACACTTAAAAAAAAGCTAGTAAAATGTAGGCACCCTAGATAACGCTGCTTTGCTCATTAAAGGAATAAGACTGAACTAGTGGTTCTTCTCATCCATCAAGTCAGAGTAATTTGTTCTTTTGTGGTAAAAGAGTAATCTATTTTCACTCAGAATTAAAAGACATAAAAACCTAATAAATAACAAACAAATAAGAAAGCACATGCAAAGCAATGTGCAGAACAAAGAAACCATGCAGTTGTAGTTGTTAACACTACTCAGACAACTGGTTGGCAGGATCCTATGGAAGACAGCTCTGAAGGGCAGAGTAGCTCATAAAAACTGGCAGGTTTTTAAAGATGACATCTCCCAAGTACAAAAGTTTTCCATCACAATACTTAAGAAAATAAGCAGAGATATCAGAAGATTCACCTTGGAAAAGCATGGAAGTCAAGGTAGATCACCAATGAAAAAATACACCTTAGATGAAGTGGAAACAGAGGCAGACTACAAACAATGGTGTTAGGAAATCCAGAGCTCAGTCAGAGTTGACAAGAGGCGTTAAGATCAACTTTATAGTCCACTGCTGCCGTCATAGTAAAATGGTGAATAAGGAAAATGCAGGAATATTTGTGAGCCTTCACTGCACTAATAAGCCTTAATGGCCTTGATGAACTTCACCTGGGTTCTCCATCTACCACATTTTTTTGCTCAACTTCAGATCAGGCCTAGATCTTTAGTTCACGCGTGAGGGTCTGTGGTAATTTAGTTCACGTCTCTGGGTCTGTGTTCTGCATGAACCTCTACGTTGTAGAGAGTTTGTCTCCTGGATAAAACCCTCTGAATTCTGTCTCTTGATACATCCTCTGCTTCTAGATAGATTCTGGGACCTTGTTTACTACCTTGCTTTTTCTGGAGGTAGACTCAGGCTGGCCACATGCAGTGTGCTGGTTACCAAGGAGTGGTTACTAAGGAGATGGAGCCGGGCTCTTCAGTGGTGCATGGTGGAAGCACAAAAAACAGCAGGCAAGAGGCAAAATAAGAGAGGTTCAGATTAGACGTAATGAAAAACTTCTACCCCATGAGGCAAATCAGGCAGTGGATCAGGTGGCGCAGAGAGGCTTTGCAGTCTCCATCCTTGGAGGTTTGGGATGTGTCTAGATAATTCCCTGTGCAACCTGGTCCGAACTTGTAGCTAACTCCCCTCTTAGAAAGAACTTGAGACCTCCTGAGGCCCTTTCCAAGCTAACTTACTCTATAATCCCACAGTATTAACCCTAAGAAAATCAGGATACTCATCTGGAGCACTTCTGTCCATGCTGTTACAAGGCAAAACTCATAGTGGAATTTCAAATTTTAAATGTTATGGTACTCTTAGAAATCCTTTTCACGGTGTGCATCAATAGAATCAAAAAGCTTGCATTCCACAATAAGGAAAGTAATCAACAAGTGTATGTAAAAGATGCCAAAAGTTCCCAATACTACTGAACGCAAGATTAAAAAACCCACAGGAATAGAAAGAAGGCTGGACTTAAGGCTTGAAATAATTTGCTCATTTTTAAAAATATTCTTATTAATAAAAATATTAGGTGTTATGAGTGGTCTGTAAATAAGTAATAATTGAATGGATCATAATTGCCATTGTATAAATAACCAATCTAATCACGGGAACGATAAAATAAATGTAAAAAAAAACCCCAAAACTCCCCATATCTACTGGAACACTGGCTGGTCCTGCTACTAAAACACAAGAAATGTGGACTTTGTAACATGCTAGACCATAGTTCTTTTCTCTAACTCTAGCATATTCCTCAAAGAAGCAAAACTATTCTCTTCCAACAGCAATTCTCCATTCTTTGTTTTTCCCCCTAAGTTTGCTCTCATGGCTATGGTCTTCACCACTCCCACACTCCACACTTAAGCTCCTCTATTCTTTCCGAGCTTCTGCCATGATAACGTGTCCTCCAGGCTGCTTGTCCTGCCCCCGTGTCCCACATAGATATGATAGCATACTTCACAGATGAGGTGTGTTACCTCATTTAGGAACCAGTCTCACACCTATCACTGTCTTCCAAAGAACTTGCACTAAATAATTGCACCTTCAAACTCACTAAAATTAATTATGTGTTCTTTCCAATCTGAAAAATGCTGAATCTTGGAAACATCTCAAAGCAAATCCCTGGTTCTCTATATAATGTGCTAGAATTGTGAAGCTTTTTAAGATGCCTTCCAAAATGTTTGGGATTTTTTTGCTTTTGTTGTATTGACTTTTTAGGTATCTGGCTTAACATTGACAGCTGAGACAAATTTTCATTAGCACTGGATCTGAGAGAACACCAAAATTGGTAAGCTCCTGGTAATATATTCTTCAATGGATATTGTCACTTATGTGGATTTGATATAGCATCTTACTAACAAAGTACTAAACAGGCATAAGATAAAAACTGTTTACATGTCAGGAATTACACTATTAGTAACAAAATATCATATTCTTATGTTTACATCCCAGGAAAAGCACTTTGTCTACCCCCACAACAATTAGATTAAAAATATATTATATTGATATAGTTTCATATTAAAATATATCATCCCTCTGAGGAAATTCACCCTAAAGAAATTTAGCAGTCAAAATCAGAAGCCACATGAGAAGCCAGTCACAGTAGAACTGTTACATTATTTAGAGCTATTGTCTTTAGATAACAGTTGACTAACATGGATTCATTTCTAGAGTTTGATTTTTAACAAAAAGAATCTTAGATGCAACAGTTTGAACTATTAAAGGAATGGTTTCATATTAAAGATAATAGGAAAAGCAGCATGGAATAATAAAGATGTAGTTTACATTGTGGAGGGTGGAGCTAAGAAATTAAAGAGAGAAGAAATACTGTGACTCATAGACCTGTTCCTCTGAAAGAATTCATTTTTACTCACTCAGTTCCCTTTCTTTCACAGAGATGATAATGGTCCCACACTATGCAAGCATATGAGACTAATAATAGCATCCTTCGTCATAAACATGCTATTAAGGCAGATGACGACAGAAGCAGTAGGAAGAGGACAACACTGTATGTAAATTGCACAAGCCTAGCAGACAAAAAAAAAATATAGAGGGAATCATTGCAAATGCTGTGCGCTGACTTCTCCTAGAGTCTTAGTAAGGAAATGATCAAATACAGGATCTAGGAAACTTCTTATGTCAGCAGAAAGGGCAAAACAAAGTTACAGGATAAGAAACAAGGTGCTGCAAAAGTTTCATCAATGGGGGAACAAGTTTAAAGGAGTAACAAGAAGCAAAATAGCCACAGGAAGAAATTAAATTGTTCTAGCTGTAGCATGATAGCTAGATAGTCTGACAAAGTGTTGGAAGAACAATTTTTTCCCCTAAAGCAGAAATGTCTGTGTATCCTCACTAGAACAAGTTGTGTGCCAAAAGCTTCAACAGTTCCAAGAAAGTGTACAACATTATTCAGTCTATCATTTCAAATACAAGAAGTGATTTTGAATCACTGAGGCCCAATATTATAATACGAAGGTCAAAAGATTCAAAAGAAAAATTTAGATGGCTGCAGGTAAGAGAAGTCTGAAAAGAAGACAATTGGAGTGAACAGAGAAAGAAATAGCATGATATTGACTGCTATTAATTTTAAATATGAATATGAACCAGTGAAGAAACAAGTTAAAATCAACAAATTCTCATCAAAAGTAGCGTCTAAGGCAGAAGGTATATTTGTGGTGATAGAAGTTAACAGCCTAAATGTTAACACTGTATTGTGTCAAAAGCCAGGCATCTACTTCTCAGCATGCCTTTCCTAGAATCTGAAAAGGGGAAGAGGAGAGTGCCTTAGAAAACTGGACAGCTAGAGTTGAGCTGTGGGTAGCCAACCCAGACATAAGATGTTAAGCAGCATAGGGAAGAAAAAAAAAAAAGGGAAATAAAAGGAAAAGAGTTTCACTTTGAAATATCAATGCTGTAGCTCAAAAAGAAACTGACACAGAATGAATTTAAAAAAATAGGTAAATTATTTCAAATTATGAAAATGTTTTGGAGAAAAATATTCAGGTTGCATGAATTAACAGTAAAACCACGGAACTAATCTACTCTAGATATTAATAAAAGACTAAATATTCATGTATGCAAATAATTAATATTTAAAGGCATGTTATGACCTGCTTAATTATCATTTATTAATCAATGATAACTAACAAGTGATTAATCAATGGGTCTCTATAGAATTGAAAGAAAAGTACCTACCTGAAAATAAGAAGGTACATAATCAAGTATTCCAGAATCAACTGAATATAGGCAGATGCTGTTTGGCAAGAAATATCATTCAGTCCTAATACACAGACAATTATGAAGACTAACATCCTTCCAGAGGGATGTAGAGAGGCAGACACGGCACAGACATTGATAGAAAGCCAGATAGGGCTGAGATTGCATTGAGTTATGCCAATGGGCAGCTAAGAGTAAGAGAGGGATGACACGTAACCAAAGCTTAGTGTAGGTAAAATCTGAAAAACATTACATCACCCAAATAGCTGTCAATGGTATACTGGATGATACAGAACAGTAGTGTGAGTATGACTCATTTCTTGAAAAAAGAACAAAGCTATCAATTTCCAGAATTATTTCTATCAAAAAAACCCCAAATAAACAGAACAGAAAGGAAAAGAAAAGAAAATTTTACTTTTGCCACAATATTTACCAGACCAGAAAAACAGCTTCAGATATTCAAAATACGTGCAGGTGCACAATTCAACAGCTTTCCTTTGAGGCAATACAGATGGAGCTTGGCAAGAACTCTCATACGGTAGGACAGGGGTCAAGTGAGGCCGTCTGTGCATACATAGCAGTCAAAGGAGGCAGAGGAGAAATACATAATACAAATACCAGCACTGCAGGGAAAACGCTGAGTATTGAAAAGGAAGCTGACCAAAATTGTAATTACCCTGGGGAAACACACAATCGTTAGGGTGCTATATCAAACAAATTTGCAGGTATAATGACAGCATGGAGCACATCAGGGATAGTTGTGGAGTAAACAGAAGCCAGCTTACATTGCACCAACTCCCTCTGACCAAAATGACTGAAGAAGTGTTACCTATACAAAGTACAAATCAGGTAAAGATCAGAAAGCTGATGGATCCAAATTCATCATCTCAGTTATGGCTATAGCAAAGAAAATTACAGGAAAGAAACTGAATTTTTATATGCCCAAACATCTTAGTAATGTACTATTGTAGGAGTATTACGGCCAGCATTAAATGCTGGATGATATGACATTCAGGTTACTGTATTCACTGCATAAGGTGACCAAGTGTTGCACTGGCAAATGAAGCTGGATTAGAAAAGCAGCCTGCCAGCCTGCAGCATGTCATTTGGCAGTTGCTGATTCTTGTAAATGCCCTTTGCATCTCATCTGCAGAAGGGGACTTTTTTCTAATTTGTCCAGAAAAAAAACACATGAAGTGCTAGAAGGACTGCATAGAGTGAATGTTATAACTGACAAAATTCCCAAGTATAAACTCACAAGTCAGCAAAATTTTAAAAAAATCACAGCACCACCTGAAAAAAATGTCGTGTTTGCAATATACATCTGAATATACACTCATAAAAAGTCAACTGGGAATCAAACACTTCAAAAACATTTTAGGAAAGAGAAGGCAGACACTACCATATCATTGACTTCAAAATACCCAGTATACTTTTGGGTTTTGTTAGGATCCTCCTACATAAAAGACTTTTAAAACTCTGTTTTCCAAGTTTCTAGAAGTTTAAAATATCATAAAAGCCAGAAAATTCACAGAATTGGGGTTCAGATATTATATAATTACTTTTCAGATTTTTCATAGCTGCTGTATTTTAAATTTAGCTCCCATTCTTCCTAGGTTTAAGAAAATAGATGAAAATGTCAGCCTTAAAGAGGATTTTCTAGCTTATAAAATCCTGTTAAATTAAACATTCATTCCCAAAGTATATCACAGTACTAGTAACTACAGAAAGAAATACTAGTTGTTATGCAATTGATATAAAATAATTTCAAAGGCTATAGAGATTAGTATAGGCTTTTACTGCTAAGCAAATCTGTCACTGAGGATGGGCTTAAAAATATATGCTTGTGAATAAAGACTGAAAAATCTGATTGTTCAGCCCAGAAAGGAAAAGATTCCAAGGAGGACCTTTACAGGGATGGCACTATACCAGGATTTATAATCAATCATTTTCCAGGAAATGGGGGAAAATCAACAATAAATAATTTTCATTTAGAGCAAAGATGTACTTTGAACATTGGAAGGAACATTCTCTAACAATACCTGTTGAAATATCAGAACAAATTCATAACTTGGGAAAAAAATACAACAGGGAAAGGTTAGATACACTTACCGTTTTGCCACTAAATAAACTAAGGTAGTGTCTTGAAGTAATTTTGAGTCTTTTATTAATGTGATACCTCCCAGAAACCATTCAGGGGTTGTGATATTTTCTTTCCTTTTAATAATTAGTATTACCACTAGGTGTTTATTTTATTATATTTAGGCATTTGTCTCTGCTGCTGATGAATTTCACACTTTTTAGCTATATAGTAATATGGAGGTTTTAGTTGAGTTAAAAATACAGATTTTGGGGTTTTTTTACTCACTAATGAGTGAGTAAAGCTTCTTTTTATATCTATGATATTTCCTCCTGAATAGTCCTCATGTTTCCGAATGTTTGTAAATTGATCCCCTTCATATGACCTTTTGCCTCCCAACACAGTATTTGTGACTGCTTAAATATATTTTTCATAAATCAGTAACTCACTTCCAGTTTTTATTTCAGGTTTTGATGGTCTAAGTTATCATTTGTCTGCTGGAACAGAGAATAAAGTTTTCATTGCTAGTCAAATCTTAATCTAGAGCTGCACCTTTATTAATGTACTCACCTTTAAGTGCTTCTGAATTTCAGATATCCAGTCATTTGCTCGAACTATGAATTTATTTTAATGATACAAATCTATGTCTGGTCACAAAGTCTTCATATTGCTGATCTTTGTTGTTGGCATGCCATGGTATTCAGCAGTGAATCACGATGGAAGAGAAACGTACCAAGGCAAATTTGTCTTCTCCTTTATTTTCTTTTCATATGTAAACCTAGCAGAGACAGAGATCCTACTTGTACAAAAACTCTGGATTAGATGCTGTATCCAGAAAATGAAAACTTCTTAAAGTGTCATGAGCAAGACTCTGCCTCCAGTGGAAAACAAATCCTTGTGCAGAGAAGGATGTCACCAAAACAACCAATTCAGTGAGAACAGCTGTTTTCTAGAGTAAATAGCAGAAGTCTATTTGAGTCTAAATGAAAAAGAAACAAAATGTTAAAAGAAACAAAAGTGTTTGCAGTGGCATGGCTATTTTTCAAGCCTGTGAAAGAAAAGAAATGGATTAATCGTATGTTTACTACAAATCATACTTAATGTTGTATTCTTGCCTCTGTAGCAGGTTTTCTGGAATATGATGATCATGCAGCTGAGTGAATAATTATCTGTGTATTAAGTTGAAAACCAAAGTTAATATTCTATGAATGCATACTATTCTTACCAATAGACTGTATAGTGTTCCTAGAGCAAGTACAACTGGTCCGTATGCAACATAAAAAGAAGCATTCAATGTAATACCTAAAATTATTATAACTTCAAAGAATATGTTATAGAATGGCAAATCCTTCAAGATTTAAGCCTAATACATAGGCTTAAAACTACTATTCAAGTTCCATCAGCCATACTATTAACTTAGTTGGATATTTTTCATGTTGAATAGATTCTACTCATAATTGTCACCACAGGTATATTTGTTCACCAGAATGTCTGTTAGTATTCTCAATCCTTTGAGCAAAGGTCCCCCATTGTGACACTTCTGCTGTGATCAGGTTGTCAATGTGATTTGATATTTCAGCTACCATGGCAGCTAAAATTCTGGGCAAAAGTTAAGATTCATGTACTAGTTTTTAATAAGAAACAAAGGACGACAGACAGAAAAGAAGAAAGAATGAGCAACTGGCTTTCTGACTCCAGCAATATGATATTCCTTAAAGCAGTAGCCACTTCCCAGCAGTATATCCTGAACTCCTTTACTGCAAACATCTTTCATTTTGAATCCAAATTACCTGGGTATCTAACTGTAAATAGGAATTGTCATTCAATTAATAACAGGTGTAAAGAAGCATAACACTGTAAAATAATTACCACAATGTTTGATTTGTCTGATTTATGCTTGCTGTTTTCTAGTCAGTTTGGACTGATGAATGCTTTATTTTTGATTATTCTCTACTTACAGCTATGCTTCTAATTTTCTTTGTCAAATCTGAGTTTGCAAATGGTGAGAATTCACATTCGAGACAATTATTAAAAAAATCAAAGATACTTTTCAGATATAGATGAATATATTATTTCTCCCTATTTCTATCTTCTTTCCTCCTTGTTTACCTTTCCCACACAGTGACAGCACCCTCTTTTCATAATTAAAATACAGTGTATTACGGGTTTTTTTTTAGTGGCATTTCTAGTTACAGAAATATTTTAAATTAATGAAAAGAGTTAATTCTAACTATTTTACGTTTAGGTTTTTCACCTTTTTTGAGTTTTTCATTGTAAGAATTTTAACACATTTGAAAAAAGGCAATATTGAGTTTTCTGGTCTTTCTTTTATTGGTAACTTCGCTGGACTCACTAGTTCTCTCGCAAAGATTATGTTTTTGCTTAAAGTGGCCCCAAAATCTGAACATTGTCTAGTCTTACAAATAACTTTACTTTCTGCCTATGTGTAAGTTCACAGGGCAGGCTTGATGCAAATGGGCTTACTGCAGAATCAGTTTCCAAATTCTTCAAGTCAGCCTAATTATTCTAGTCTTAATCCTTTGGTGAGCTTCATGCAATGAATACTCTGGATATACCAGAGCTCAGTAATATTATCACTGGGTTTGAGACTGTACTTTTTTTCAGCTTATTTGGTGCTAATTTTAATTAAATTCACTGGATTGAAATTAAGATGGCATTCAGAGAAGTGGTCATAGTCTTCTGTGCTTTAGAAGATAAATGGGAAATTCTGAAAAGAAAATATGAAAGGTAAAAAGATGAACGGAAGGCAATGTGAGCAGCAACAGTACTCATGATCTCCTTCAGTTTTTCTCTTTGAACTCCCAAATGCTCCCTCTTTGACTTTATTTTTTCTGCCAGATTTCTCTGACCATGACATTTTTATCTCTTCAGGTCAGTCACCAATATTTGAAACAGAATACACTACTGGAAATGATAGAAATTTATTACTGTCCTCACAAGGCAACTTCAGTTACACTTTTAAAAGAAAGCAGAGTTGCAATTTCTCTGCATAATGTCAGAGTGACTTTGGTTCTACTGAAAACTGTTTACAGGAGAGGAAACATTCTGTGACAGCATGTCTCAACATAGCTGCCAGCTTGGTAGGAAGGGTTGCCAGGACTGGCTTGCTGTAAAGCTGGAGGGAAGAAGCATTGATATGTCAGAAGTCTAGGGGATGTTTCCACTACAGCTTCTTGAAAGGGAATCCTTCAGGCTTATCCTTGATTCTTCTGCTATAGGCTTAGAAGTTCGAACCTCTGTCTTAAATCCAGCAGACAGGGATTGGAAGTCCCATATACACTTCCTAAGCCTCCCCATACACAAATTCACTGACAGCTAATTATGTTTTCTGGGTCAAAACCATAAACATTAAAGTAGAAAAATACATGTTTCTTACTAACTAAAAAAATAGTTAGCAAGAATGCACTGTCTTTCTTATCCACCGCAATCTCGTTCTTAATCTCGTTTACTCAGTCCTAGATAAATACCATATTGCAGCATAAAACACTCTCCCTTTCTGCCTATAAGACAGGTAGTGAGCCATTGCCTTTTGGACTTCTTCACCTACTGCATCTAATTCCCTTTTTTGCAACCATAAGAGAAGTTAAATCTTCCATTTGTGGGAAGCCTTAAACATCTGTAACCTATGTGATTGTGCTAACATAGATAACTAAGTGACTCTCCTATTCTCTATCTGTTGTTCAGGACTATCACCTCTACTCCACCCAGTGACCACAAAAGACATGCTGCTGACAACAGGTCCCTATTTAAGCATTGATGTTTTAAACTACAAATCTCAGAGGAGGCACAAATACAAACAGCATTACAGCTACTAGAAAGGTGTGTCTCTTCAAGATTTTTTTTTCCCTGTTCTTTCTCTGAAACATCTTGGGATATAATGGCCAGGGGCATGAAGGGTAGGTAGGTGGTGCATGGTTAGACCAAAAGCAGTTGAATGAATAGATGGTAGGAATCTTGGCAGCATCTTGACAAGAAACACTAGCATTTACTACCAAGACAGTTATGATGTTATCATAAGAATTGTCAGTGCTGACTTTTCCAAAGATGTACCATCCAGGCAGGTAATATGTTTATATACACAATTCCACACAATGAATATGCTATGTATTTAATGCAATACTGGAATTTAACTGCACTGTGGTTATATGCCAGCTTTTTAGTGATGCACAATAACACTATAAAAGCCATATGTTAAAACTGTGGTAAGATTATAGGCAGTTAAACTGCTAAATGTTATTTGCCTGTCTTTTTTAGTTCTCCCTTCTGTTCACTGAGACTCACTGGAGCATGTGTAGTATTCTCTAACTCACTGAAATAGGAGATGCAGTATCCAGACTAGCCTGCTATCAGACAAACAGTATTATTTTGTCATTTTTCCTAAATAAGTCTCAGAGCAATTGAGATGCTGCCTGAAGGTCACTGTTATTGCTTGGCACTCCAGTGATGGCCAGCTCAGAATTTAGGAATGTACATGACATTACTCATTCCAAACATATACTCGCTCTTGTGGTATAAAGAAAGTGTCTACCTGTAAAAGAAATACTGGTTAAGGTCAAGTCTGAACTGCTTGATATCAGTTCCACTGACCTCATTAAGATTTTTTTTTCCCAAGGGTGTTCTTATAAAAGAAAGACTGGTATTGTCTTTTTGAAGCAACTGTATGCCCCTGTGCAAACTCAATCAAGCTGGCTCAAAAAACCAAACCCAATTTGGAAGGGAAGCAAAAACACTGTAAGAACTAGGAGGTGTAGTTAAAACCAGAATATTGTTTATATTCTTTTTCTTCTTTCTATTCTGAAGTAAAAGTCTTATAGCTAGAGAACAAAAGATAGTGTGGAGAAGTGGTTGCTTTAAGATTAAACTGAGTGATATCACTAAAAATCAAGGACAATTATGGAAATTGTTGTACTCTTCTCACCTTAGAACATTTAAAGTTTCTTTTCTTTCACCAAATAAATCACAGTTGCAAAAATAAAAATCCACTCTTAAATCCATGTCACTGCTTGAATTCTACCAGTTGTGTGAAACATTCCATAAAAGCTGAAACTTCATCCTCTTTCAAGCTATCAATCAATTAAACTAGGAAGCCTAATACTGACTCCATAGTTTGTAAGTATGACATCAAATGTTATGTCACCAGGACAGGTTGTAAGGTGTAAAACCCCATACTTTGTATGTTATAATTATAAGTAAGCCGTACTAACAATAATGGTAAGCTTTTTCAAAAGTGCCAGTTTTCATGACTATCAGAACTGAAGTTTAATGCAAGTCCACACAAAATGCAATGAAAGGCCACTTTTAAATACAATTTTAAAGGGAAGGTTATTTGTATACCCCTTCCATTTGCCTACAGAAAGAGAAGGACAAGAGGGAATGGCCTCAAGCTCTGCCAGAGGAGGTTCAGGCTTGACATCAGGAAAAAAATTTTCATGGAAAGGGTCATTTGGCACTGCAACAGGCTACCCCGGGGTTGAGTCCCCTTCCCTGGACCTACGGGATCATTAAGTCCAACCACCTCCATCAATCACTAAACCATACCCCTCAGCACCTCATCCACCCATCTTTTAAATTACCTCCAGGAAGGAGACTCAACCCCTTCCCTGGAGGTAATTTAAAAAATGAGTGGACTCAACCTCTTCCCTAGAGGTAATTTAAAAAATGAGTGGACTCAACCCCTTCCCTAGAGGTAATTGAAAAGATGGGTGGATGAGGTGCTGAGGGGGATGGTTTAGTGATTGATGGGGATGGTTGGACTCTATGATCCCGTAGGTCCTTTCCAACCTAGTGATTCTGTGATTCTATGAATAAGATTAATATGAAATAAGAACATGTCTTCGTAAACTAATTTCAGATTGCTCTAGCTATCTCTTCAGACACAGCAGATATGAGCTTTGTTTCAAATATAGTCTGCCAACAAAAATAATCTGTACTACTTTTTGGAATTAGGTCTTCAAACCATTTTGAGATACTTTCATTTAAAAGCAGCAGGTTTTATTTTATTTCTGTTTGATTCCAGTAAAGGGCTATCTAC
The DNA here is from genome assembly GCA_033459285.1 of Clamator glandarius. Lineage (NCBI taxonomy): Eukaryota > Metazoa > Chordata > Aves > Cuculiformes > Cuculidae > Clamator > Clamator glandarius. The sequence continues at coordinate 240,186 of JAUNZM010000066.1, forward strand.
AAGTGTGAGTCACCAAATAAAACCATCATTTTTCCAGCAAGGTCAAAGGTTTTTCTCACAAATCAAGACAATATACTAAAACACTAATCCTTCAAATTTTAACATGTAGACTCAACTATAATTTACTCCTGTAAATGATATTTACAGAATTTTTGCCTGACTATGCAGAGGAATAGCTTTTAGGTAAGAGGAGAAGGAAACAAGCACCACTGTACTTAGGTATAGAAAGTGGTGATATATCCTAGCAAATTCCTGACAGAAGTAGTTTATAACATGAAGTGACAGATCCAAGTTTTATAGCCTCCCTAATAAACCACCAGACCTGTTTTCTGTCAGGGAAAATAGTAGGCTTAATACTTGCTTGAAAAGTCCACGTAGGAAATCTTAACGTAAGCACTACTATTAAATAGATTGCATGTGTAAGGGGAGTGGTAGAGTCTGTCTGTCCACTTTAACTCCATGGTAGAAAAGGCAGAGGAGAGCCTTCCTGACTTTGTACAGCGCTATTTCTTTATGCAAAGTGTATCAGATTAATTCCAATCGTTTCAATTAGAAATTTAGTTATTATGTATCTTACAGTTTTTGGATAAGAAAATAGTTTAGAAATGCTGGACAACTTCAATGATTAATGTTTGTCATGCCTATACATGTACCTCTCAAGGGTAAATTTTCTGCATGGTTCATTATTAATGGAAATTGCAAGCCTAACTCCCTGTACAGCATGCAGGAAATGTGCTCCTTTACATCCATCATGACAGAAAAAGTTGGAGAATATTTATTGTTTTCTGAAATTTTAGTCAAAGTATCTCTGATAAAAAGTTAATAAATATGCAAAAGAGCTGAAGAGATATATAATTTGAGGGGCAAAGAAGTTCTAGCAACATTTTATTCTCCACACAATAAGGTGATTTGCAATATCTTAATGTAAATAAAAGCATTCTTTAAGGTTGTATCTTCTTACACTTTCAAAACACAGAGTATATTTTCTTTGTTTCTCCAGTAGTAATTATATAAGATATATAATGCATATTATGTACTTAAAATTACCATTAAAGAAGGAAAGAAAAAAAAATCATAATCTTTTTCCTACATTACTGAAACGCATTGAGAAAGTATTTACAGAGAAAGCAAGATATAGAACCATAAGAGTTTATTTAACCTTGAAATTAAGGAGTTCCACATTTTAAAAATATTGACTCTTGATCATACATGTCCTTCTCCAAAATACTAAGTAATTTAAATCTTTAGTTTCTGAATAGCATGGCTGCAGTCCAAACTAAACCTTCTTGCTTCCTTACATACAAGACTTCAGTCAAATAAATCATAGAATATCTCAAGTTGGAAGGGATCCATAAAGATCATTGAGACCAACTATCAGCTCCACACAGGAGTGTCTAAAACTAAATCATATGACTAAGAGTGTTGTCCAGATGCACCTCGAACTCTGACAGACTTGGTGCCATGACCACTTACCTGGTGAACCTATAGTAAAATAATGCAGCTGTCAGTTAAATGTCATGAGATTAAAGAACATGTAATTTAACAGTTAAAAACTGCAATATCTCAGAAGACTTACCACAATATTAAGCGTAACATCAAGGATGTGGCCAGGAAAAAATCTTTTTTTACATGAATAAAATACTGTTTACGATATGAACAACACACAAATATACAAGGAAAAATCAGATAAACAACAGTGGAGAGAAGAAAAAAATTCCCAGGAAAAATAGTATTAGACTAGAAACAAAGCAGACTTGGAAAATGGGATACACTAGGACTAATTAGAAACAAAACATGATTATTCTTTGCTTAGAGAGAACTGGATGGGTGAATAATGACAAAGTCCCTGGTTATACAAAATAAATCAGAAAATTCAAAGCTAGAACAGGTTCCCAGCAATTACAGAACAATCTCATGTAAAATGGGAAATGGAATTCAGTATCACTAAATGCAGAAGAAAATATGTGTGGCAGAAACAAACCACTCCTGACATGTAAATACACATACAGCCCCCTGCTCCCCTTTTCCCCAACTCAATTCCACAAATACACAGAGATAAGCTATTTCCATTCAGGCATTGCCTGTTCACTGCCTGGTTTTCTATTGAAACACTGGTAGTGTTAAGTAGCAACAAAGCCATGTTAGAAAATATCCAGAAAAGAAAAGAGGACAAAACAAAACCACAATATGCCGTCATATTGAATATTATCTGTCCGGCCACTGCTTCTCAAAACCATAAAGAACAACTGGAAAAGATACAAAGCAAGCCATAGGAAGATTGTAGGCAAATATACTCCCTTACCAAAGACAGATTTAACAGAATGGGACAGAACATCTTGAAGGAGAAGACAGAAAGAATGTTTGTCCAAGGTGTAAGGAAATACAAAGGGGTAATAAGCTAAGTAAGTAAAGTGTTACCCAACGAAATTATTAGGCAGTAGTCTTAAAATAAGCATAAGAAATAGGTTTAATGTAAACTAAAATAGTATAACATTTACACCATGCATTCAAAACTGTGAATGATTTTGACAGAGAATAAAGAAAGTTGCAGAAAAAAACTCCATTGAGAGGTTATTAACAAGATGGCTTTGATATAATTTCCATCCCAGGAAGTTCCTAAATTGCTAATTCCTAGGTGAAGAAGGAACACATAATGAGAAAGATTATCATATTGTCAAACTTGCTCTCTTTCACTCAACATTCACTATTGGACATTGTTGAACCCAGGAGACTGAGACGGATGGAACTGTGGGATGACATAATTGAGTAATTCCCATCTTGCTAAGTTTGCACATGGACAGTCAGATGTAGTGTTCTTCCACCATCTGCTTTTATTCAAGTCTGGGCTTTGATTTTTTTTTTATTTTGAATTTATTAGCAATTTATATCTTTCATCACTGTAAATTAAGCAGTTTATAAAATCAAGAGAAGTTATCTACATCTACAGTCAAAAATTCAGTGCATGCATAATGCTCAACAATTAATAAGTTCCATTGACAGTCCCTGTCTGCAAATACTTGAGACATTTCTGAAGAGATTTTATCATTATTTTCTATATACGAATAGCATATTAGGCTGTAACTAATACTATATCTACGTTTTAGAAAACATTTAAATCTACTACCTCTTGCAAACCTTTTGCCCACCTGATTCTCAAGCTATCATAGGACGATTTTAATATCATGGCCCAGAGGATGGTTCTTAAGCTAGTAATGATGATTCTGTTAGATGCTGCTGAGGAAGCCTCAGTGCCATCTTGGAATCCTCCTATGCCGTTTTTAGTTCTCTCACATGAATAGGCTAAAACTGAATGTGTTAGCAGACACAGGGAGGAAAAGCAAAAAGGAAAGCCACTTGTAAGTCTTATTAGGGATCTGTATAACAAAATGAAGTAGAAAATAATATACAGTATAGAACATATTTACCTGTTCTAAAATGAAGGAAGTCAGTAACCATATTCTGTAATACACCAAATTTCTAAATGGTCATCAGATGTAATCTTGTACAGACTGTTCAGTCTTGAAACATCCAAACAAATCCTACACTGGCTTTGTTTTGTTGCTCACTGGACATCTGGACTGGAATTATTTACTTTTCCACTTCAAGTGATCTCTTGTCATGTAATGAAAATCAGAATGATTGGTCATAAATTGCTCTACTTTAGAGCGCAGCACTACAAACCTTCTCTGTGGAAAACAAAATAAGTTCAAATTGATTATATTAGGTAAACCTATATGCCCACTTTTCATGAACTTTTTCTGATTTTTTTTCTAGAGAATGAAAAATACTGTTTAAGACAACCCATAAAAATGTACTAAGTACTATGAAATTAAATAGCAGCTGTAACACTTGTGCAAACTTTAATCTGCAAAAAAGTCAAAGCATCTTATCTGCTCCTTTCATTTCAAATCTAAGCAAGAAGATTGAATGATGAGGTTAGCTTATTTCTGTGATTTGATATAGTTTTAAGTGTAAATGTTTTTTCCCATTTCTTTTGGGTATTCCATATTACTAGTTGGAGAAGTAAGAAAAGAAGTAATTAAATTAGAATTTATTATTTTATCTATTTTTTTCTGTCTGTCAACACTTGATAAAACTTTGAAGAGTTAAAAATGTGGTCTTATTGTTAGAGTAATTTATTTCTCTAAATGAGAAGTGATGGTTGACTGAAAGGCACGGTGAACATTTATGTCAGATTTTCTGTACAACCAGTCCAAGCATTGGTGGCATATGGCAGCTAGCCAGAGCCTCCATTCAGACTAAGACAGTCTACATACTGGATTGGTGACTGTAAAGAGCTTAACACAGGACTATTTAGAACAGTCAACAGCCAGAAAACACCTCTACCATTTTCCTTTTCTGTGAATAGGTAGCAAGATGCAATACAAATAAAAGGAAAATATAAATCTGTTGTTCCCATACACCCAACAGCAAATATTATTGTCTCTTATTTTGTTTCTGTTATTCAGGGGCTGAGTAATAAAGCAGGTATTTCAGCAAGTTCCAGTGAATGAATAAACTTGCATAGCTTCTAATCCATCATATTATCCTACCTGGATCACTACATCCACTCACACAGAACAGTCAAGGGGCATAACTCCACCTCAGTGGAACAATTTGTGTAAAGGCCACGGGAGTTAATGGGACCATTAAAACATTTACATTTGAACATATGCTACATCTTACTCATTTAGTACCTTTGAAAGCTGTACTAGCCAGGAAATCTTGCATCATGCTGACAAGATGTGAAAAGGACACCAGGACGATAGACTTCCACAAAGACATCAGTAAAACATACATGGCATTTCTCCACAGCTTTGAATCATTAGCAAGAGAACTATTAAGCATAAGCAATTGAAAAATAACCTTATTTGTGGATGAGAGGTACTGGCTGTAGTACACGTATGTGGAAAGAAGTAAAAGATTTCAGCAAAGTTTCAGTCTGAGTATATTTCTCCCCAATATAAAACACACTTTTTGATTCTGTTATTTTAGCTTCAAGAGATCATATAGTTAATGATATACAGTGTAGAGAAGTGAAAGACAATAAGCCCAGGGCCAAAAAAAGGAAGGAAAAAGGGACAAGCTATTACACACTCCCTAGATTAATATGTTTCCCAACACTAAACAAGCAGAAGTTCTCGGGAAGCACTGTATAAAATTTTAACCTTTCAGAATGCTATTCAAAAAGTGAAAAAACATGCTGAATTATGGACTACATATAGGGATGCATCACATATAAGACAGAAGAAATTCCTCTGCAGTATTGTTATAAAAAAAACTGTGTTTGAATATTTTGCATAGGCCATGTCCCTTTCACTCGGAACTTGGAACTTCCTTGTGGAAGGAAACCATGAGGATGCAAAGAATTAAAAGTATTTTCCACTCAAATAGGTAAGAGAATATAGGTCTTACGTAGGAAAAAAAATCAAAAAAACTAAAAAAGAAAGAAAAGAAACACTGACATTCTTTGAGCTAGTTATCTTGAGGGACCTAGATGGCATGGGGATATTGGATAACCATTAATTTTCTGATCTTCCATAAGATTTCCCTACAAATACCAAAACATTTACACTGCTACACAATAATATTCCTTCTGCCTTTCTTTTCTTCATATGGGTCTACCTAAGCAATTATACTTTGAAGTTTTATGAGTCATTCCTAATGGCAGTTAAGTTCTGCTAATGTCTGTTCTTCCTGCTGTGTCTATCACTACTGCAAGACTAGAACTATACGGACTAATTTCAAATCAGTAATACCATTTTTCTCCCAAGCATGAAACATACGCACTATCATTTCATGTCCAACTTTTTGGTCCATCTAAATTGTCAGGAACTATAAACTGTTTCTTTCCTGCTTATTTACATTTTAGGTTGCTAAGGTGTATTCCTGAAAGTTTTCTCGAATTTCAAGTATCAGAAAGTATAGTAGCAAAACAGATGTGGTCATTTTTCAATATTCCTTGTTCTGATATGTGCCACAGCATGACACTGGTCCTAATTTTAAGGCAACACTATTAGAGCCCACTCATACTTGCAGGGCTCCTAAAATTGGAAACACTGCATACCTGTTTTAGAAATGCATCATTTGCCACAATTTATTAATCTAATTTTTTAAAAAACAGTATCTATACCAAATTCAACAGCAACTTTTATCATTGAACACTATAAAGATTAGTTTCCTGACATGGAATTTAAACTACCAGAAGTCTGTCTAATGCAGCATTTGCAGTATCCAAATTTGAACACAACACATTCTCTCCAAAGGGTGAGGTCATCAAATGGAAAGCAGAGAAATTATCAACAAATATAAAAGAGCAATAGCATAGGAAGAAGTAATTGAATACTCAGAAATACCGCCAGATGGGAGAGAAGTTGGTAAATCCAAATGATACATGTACAAATTCATACCAAAATAAGAGCTCAACAATTTCAGAGATATTTCAGATTGTTTAACCATGAACTTCAATGAAGTCATGTGGAAGGTGGAAGATACATCAGCACATTGCTGACTATATATTTCAAGTGGGACAGATACTAAATGTCAGTTGTATTATACAACTGACATATTCAGGACATGCTTTAACAACACGTTTCCATAACAAAAGGTCACAGGGACATCACTTAGAAAGGGAAGTAGAGAAATATCTAGTCCATCAATACAATAGCCAGAAGACTGAATTGCTAATGTTGAAATAATGAACAGTAATAGGTGCCTTACGCACCTAAGAATAGAAATATTAAACAATTAAAACAGAAGTACATTTTCTGCATCAATTATTTCCTTCATAAAAAGACTACCATATCCTTAAGCTGATACATACACTTATATAAAGTGGCAGTAGTACCAATGAACTACAGGACAACTCATCTGCTCAGGTGTGGACTGTTTATTGTTTTCTGTTCACTAAATGTTCATTAATCTTATTTGATAGTGAATTTACAAATTAAAATTTCTCAAGTTCAACGTTATTTCTTTTTAAGAATATATTATACATATTCTTCTATAAGCTTGACTGCTTCTGAGTCTTCCTAGTTTCGTGAATGAAGTTTTAGGCAGGTAAGGGCTGTATTTTGAATAAAAGAAAGCTATAACTGGAACAGCCTCATTATCTATATCCTTATTACTTTCTATTAATTTTGCTCTTTACAAATATAAATTTATTTTTACTTGTTGGGACTATCATAGATTTTTTTTCATGTAAGTATAACTGATGACACCACAAATAATTTATAGGATTGTTAGTGGGTCTACTACAAGTCAGATGGGTGGGGAAGGTTGAGTATATGAGATAAAGGACTGAATTCCAATGCAGAAAGAAAATACATACCCTAACAATTTTTTTTTTCAAATCCCTAGGTCAGTGGAGTGGTACAGATCAAGTCAGATATTGTTTTCAGGAAATAAAAAAGGAAAAACCAAAGGAACCCAAAATTCCCACTGAAATTGAAAGAGAGGTTTTATTGCTATTCAAAAGGGAACTAACAGAAATTGTTTCGTCTAAACTGCTCAGTACTACAGTATCAAAACTTCTGCATGAATCTCTTCAAGAAAATGCAAAGGAGAAAGCATCATGGAATCTGTGTTTTTCTTGTGAACATTTAATACTTACCTGTTAGCCTTTAATTAGCCCATTATTAAGCTATTATGTCCTTATGTCTATTATTTGTTTGCTCCAAATGATATCTACAATTATTTTATGTTGTTCCTGGTACTCTTGCATACTAGTCTTAATACTCCTTGCCACTTTGCAGAATTTTAATCAACATTCCAAGATTCTCTGCTTTGACTTGCTTTTGGTCAAGTGATACTTCTCTCCAAAGGAGATGCCAAGTAGCACCTAGTCACAAGTTCCTTGTGGCAACAGGAGATGTCTTTCGAGGTAGTGATGACTTAAGCAACATAGTGAAAAGCGGGGTAAATTTTAGGCTAATTTCACCGGAAGAAGTAGCAAAATGGTTGTTTTACTCCTGCGACTAAAATGAGCTGCTACTTGGAAAATCCAAGATTTAATAGTTCTTAATTTTTCTGTGTTGAAAATAAGAGGGAATTTAACTCATTTACAAAGTCCTATATTCTGCGGAAAAAAACCCAAACCTCTAAAAGCAGGATTTGAAAGCAATTACATTTAGTACAAGTACCTTCTGAGGGAAAAGTTCAGGTGGAGGAAAATTTCATTCTAGGTCCACAAAAGTCTTTGCAAATCTAATGCTCTCTCTCCACCCTATATTTCTAAAAATCATCAAAACCCCATTATGCTTTCAATCATCAAACTGATCCAATTTGATTAATCTGAAGAAGTTCTCATATGTAAGACTACATATATATTACCGAGTAACAAGATATAATTAGAACAGCTCTGCACAACATAACTTTATTCTGAAAATATAAGCATGTGGGTAGGTAGAGGTTTCCTTAGATTAACCGTGGTCCCATTTTGTGTATAAAACACCCACGAGCTGATGAAGTGCGTATGTTACATTCTCAAGTTTGCATTATGATTTAGTTTCATACAAAAGAATTCCGCTTGTACACTTTCAAAATGACACACAGCAAAGATTCCCTTGAAATCCCTGGAAAATAAAACAAGCCAAAACATAGTAGAGAGTATAGCAATCATAAGGTCAAATTAAAAGCTCAGGAAACTCCTTTGCCTTTCTAATTTTGACACGGTTCTCAGTGTAAAAGATAAATGAATAGTGCACTTATATTAAATTGTATAAAATTGCTAGATATGATAAACTCCATAAAAACCTGAGATCAAAAATTTTACTTCAGTAGATACACTGTAGTGAAGGCCAGAAAATTCATGAACATGCTTAGGCTTGGAAATAAAAATGCACCTAGCAGCTGCAGGAAATATTATTGTTCTAGTGCCTTCATGCACAGTGACTTCAGGGTCATCTTAAAACAAGTGGTCTTGATCTCTAACATATTAGGTTGATTAGCTGTAAGGGAAATTAAAAATAATGGCCACAGTCATTGGCTTCTTGTTGGGTATGAAGGAAAGGTCCATTGTTCAAATTACTAACTAGTATAACTATCATACACTGAAAAGTCTGAAATGCTCAGCAACACCTATCTATATAGTAACCTTGGTTTCCAAACGATTCATATAACAATTTTTTTAATGAAATCCTTCTGAATTCTGTTTGTACCAATACTTTTCACGAATAACACCCCATCCACTTCCTTCCACATGTGCACATGTACAAATCATAGCCCGTTCCTGAAGGAAGATAACTTTTGAAGCTGATTCATAACATTAGAAATCTACTTCAAGGTGCCAGGACTGAAACCAAGTACTTGACCAATCAAGAAGCTGTAAAATTTCTTCAGCGGTACTGGAGTACACTCATGTACACCTGAGCAAGACATAAGAAAAGTATAAAATATTTATATAAATTAAGAGACAATAACACCATATACTCCAATGAGCGCAAACTTGAAATTGTCCCATATACACATACAGTTAACCTCAGAGCATGCTTGTATACAGGAGGCACAAAAGGAATTAATTACATCTTCACAGATTCTGTTGAATCTTTGTGTAAACTTGGTGCCCATTGACAATCAACCATCACTTTTGGAAATGTATGTGAAACAGTTATGAAGAACCAAGAGAAACTCTGCTCCATAAGTTTAATCATCTTTCAATATCTGAAATAAAGATATATAATTTTTTAAGACAGATAGGCATATATTTCAGAATCATAGAATAATTTGGTTGGAAAAGGCCTTTGAGATTTTTTTGAGTCCAACTGTATCTGTCCATTGTTAAACCATATCCCTGAGCATCTCATCTACCCATCTTTTAAATAGCTCCAGAATGCTACAATGATAATTAGCTTTCATATGCTAAAGCATTTTCATATATCAATACATACTTTGGAGTATGACTACTGGAAAAGTATCTATTCTTACCTTCTACATTCCTCACGTAGCAGGTGCCTGAACAGGATTCATGCATGAACTGCACATAAAAGATGTTTGTTATTTTTTCTTTTCAACATACTTTTTATGCAATAAATAGTTATTGTACATTGTTAAAGTGAAATATTGTAATTATTTAATTAACCGGGTTTGCCTTCTGTAAAATACAAAAGCTATGAATACAGAAGCAAATCAAATTGAACTGCTGTAGGCAATAAACCAGCCTCCAGTGGATAGCCTGCTGCTCAGATATCATTTGTTAATTTTGGTCTTTATACTTCCACAGGAAAAACTAAGGTACACATACAATATAGCTGAATTTTGTAATTTTCCATGGTTTAGTACTATACAAATAATTCTGAACTTTAAAAAATGAGACATAGACTAATCCAATCAATCCAGAAAAAGAAGAATGTCTGTTGTAAGTGAAAGATCTCAGACAACTGAAACACATAAAAAGAATTTTTAAAATGAGATTTTGTACGTGTCCCACAATTTCCATACACAGCCTTTCGCAAGGAAAGGCTGATTTTCATTTTACTCTTTTTACTCATTTTACTTTTATCATCTGTTACTTTAAAATTACTAGCAATAGGCTAAAACACAGTCCCAATATTAATAAAAACTCAGAAAATAACTTACACCTGTAAGAAGCAAAAATCTCACCTCCTATATCACTATTTTAAAGTGTTATTAGCGCCATTGTCTAATAACTAAAGTATTAATGGCAACCAAGTGCACTTGCCACAAACCACTTTTGTGATTATCAGAGAACTTAGATTTGCTTTAACAAATACAAGCACCTTGAAAACCTTTTCATAGTTTCTTGTAATCTGTCACAACTATTTTCTTTTATAACTCATGTATCTCACTGCACTAGAAACTTGATTTGACTCGTTAAATCTCCTGCATTATAATTTTTCTAGGGGAAAACAATGCACCTTCTAATAGTTGCAGATACTGCAACATGTATTTGTTTTAATTCTGTTTCTATCTAGCAACAAACCTTCTGACTTAATTGTCCTATATCACAACAGCAAGTGATACAATGAAACACTTTATTGCACCATTGTATAGAAGAGGAGCATTAAAAAATGTGCCATGTTCCCTTTTTGCTTGTTCATTAGACACTGTATTAACAGGCTTGTCATATCACACGTCTAGAAGTGGAATTTCACCTTAATAAAAATAAATTTAGCAAACATAAATGTATTTCATAGATTTCTCTGATTCACATACATTTCAATATGATAACAAATAACAGTGTTCTGCACAAAACAATTAGAAGTTTACTTGCAAAATAATGTAGCACTTACAGTAACTAACACCTGTCACCTACTGTGAAACAAGAAGTAGAGTTCAACAGAGACTGGCAAGTTGCTGTTTTTTGCATAATTCCTTTTGTTTTGTTTCTTTCCAAATACACTTCCACTATTTTTCTTCCAAAGAAGGGTGAGGTCAGCTCAATATTTTGGGCCACTAAGAAGTAGCAATATAAGTAATCCTTTATCTTAGTAAGCATATTTTTGTGTGCATTTGTGATTTACTGGATTAACACAAGAGATTCATACTCTTCAGAGGAAAAAATTCCTGACTCTTTCATTGACTTAATTTGTGATGATTACACTTCTGAGATAGTTTTAAATACATTAGGCAAATACTTCAAAAGAGTAACTCAATCAAAGCTAATAAGCCAATACAAAAAGAAAGAAAAGCAAATAACTGAATTCTAATAAATGACCAAATAGATAAACAAAGCAATACCAACCTCACTAAAATTGAAAAATCAAAGACTTAAGAAATGCCAGGATTCAGAATTGCCTATGCAACCTTAATTTGTCCTCATTCTGCAGATACATCATAATGAAGTATTTAATTAAGATTAATGTCAAAGGTAACCACTAATTCCAAGTGGCCAATTTTCATTACACAGCTCTGTGCTTTCCTAGTCCAGTTCACACTAGCTTTAGGATGTCTGCAGTACTTCACATTTCTGCAGAGATGACTCTTCAGTATGAAGCTGGAAACTGAGAAAAATTAGTATTAATATCAATTTATTATCTCTATAAAAATATTTGGTTTAAGTGACTTACCTAACATCACAGAGGAACTCTATGGCATAGTGAAACAATACAATTCCCAGAGGCATCATTCAATTACTCTGATTGTCTTTTCCTCTTCTTTCAGTCCTCTGCCATATTGATTATGAATTTTTCCTATTTTTTTCAGCTAATGAATTATAGATTCTATCTATCAATATCTTCCTTCTCCCCAAACCCTTGAATCATCCCTAGAGCTGCTCTTTGGGCTGAATGAGACTAAGGCTCTGTGTTATGAAGAAGAGGGCTAGAACAGGACAACAGATGGACAAGGCACAAAAAAAGACAGAAGGAAGAGCTATCATGTAGTTAGAGTTCACCATATAAAAATACAAAAGCAATGTAAAGACTGCATAGCCAACAAGTTAATTTCTTCTGTTACTAACATCTATTAATTGTGAGATCATAAGGCAATATTATGGTAATGAAGTAGGTCAGAGATCACACCATGAAATCAATCCGCATGTCAAGGTTAGGATTAGATCCAGTGATCACTAGGCAAGTCCATAATAAAAGATAGGCTCTTATCAAGACGCTGATTGAAATCTGGATCAAAGTATTCCATAACCAGGTAGGAGTAGGACTAAAGTAGAGATCTGCACCCTTCTAACACAACTTCTGGCCCGTGGCTGTGGGTCGAGACCCCAGGCGAAGCTGGTCAGGACCATCAAGACTCATTAACGTCCTCAGCATCCTGAGTGAATGTCAGGGCAGAAACTGGAGTACACAATTTCTCACATTCCCTGGTTCCTTGTTAAAGAGAATTTTGGTGTGCATGCCATCACAGAACAAATTAGGTTTTCATTAAGAACAATTTTGGCATCAGAAATGTTTAGGCACAAGCTAAGTGCAATCAACTTTTTCTGCTCCTAACTGTGGCATCTAACATTACACCATCTGACAAAACTGCAACCTGATTCTCATTGCTGGAAAGAGCAATAGTAATCTAGTCTGGTCAGATGGCTGTATTTCACTACAAGATCATCTAACTCTTAAGGAGAATGTTGAGTAGAGACAGAATGTGTAGGCATTTTAATGTCTATGCCCTATTAAGTCAGCCATGTGCATTTTTTTATTTTCCTGGGGCTTATGCCTTGAACTTACTTTCATAGAAATAGCAAAAGAAATACTCTTGACAGAAAGGTCCTATCGAGTCTGAAGACCCTTGTTTTTTAAATCATGGCTTTGTTAGAAGAAATATCTTAGGAGTCTTTAGTAATGGCAAAACAATGTCTTTGTTCAATTCTTTGAGTCTTACTCTGGATTAGTTAAAATACTTTGATTTACGTTTGAAAATGTTTTCAACTAATGATGCACTACTATGAAAACCATAGACTAAAAAAACCCACAAAATATTGAATCTAAATGCTTAGACCCTCATTTTAAATTACCTGAACATGCAAGAAAATAATTGTAAACATACTGGTTTCTGTAACTGAAGATACTCTTAAGAAAGTAAAACATATGACATGTTTTACAGAATGAATAACTTCTTCTGCAAATACTTTCACCAACTCAAAAACTACGTTAGGTACTTTTCAATAAGAATGACACCAGTTTGTTTTGTCCTTGTTCTCTTTTCATTTGCATTGCAGTGACAGTGTGGTTTTATATACTTTTTTCTTTTCCAAAAGCCAGCAACATACCTCACATTTATAATTGCTTATAAATGGAATTTCATCCTACACATACTTTATATGTAGTAATTGCAGCATGCAATTCCTTTTTCTTCATTCATCTTGCTAACACAGAACAAAATTTCACTGAATTCATAATATTGCTCTGGAACTGATACATGCTGTATATTTACACACCAATATGTTTTATGGAAATGAACACATTTCTTCTCGGAAGCATATTTTCAAACTTCAATTGCTCTTTACTGAAGCCAATTTTTTTTCAAACAAAAAAAATGCAATGCGTTTCTTGTCTATATATTTTTATTCATGCCAATATATTTTCACAGTTGGATAGATTTAACTAAATTAGTAGTTACAGTATTTGTTCAAACCAATGCATTTTTGCTGGCATCTGGTAAGTAAACGTTATCCAATTTTTTATTTTTTTTTAGGCATCAGCTTCAACCAAACCCATACAATTTAAAACAACAGTAACTCACCTTCATCACACAAAATTTCTCATCCACAGCAAACAAATCCCAAACTCTTCTGTTGCAGCTGCTGAAGTGTGGTAAAGGGTTAACATTAAATGCAAATACACAGACTTTAATCAAGGTACATCTGACCCTACACTTTCCAAATAAGCCCATAAAGGTGCACTGGGCAGAGTAATACACTTTTTGTGACGATATGTGCTGCCTTCTCGAGAGGGACCTTGCACTCTAGAGAAGCCATTCTGCCACTTTCAGGTAGAAGGATGAAAATAAAAGAATTAAGTACTTCCAACTGCAAGGAATGGCTGTTATGCAACCAGATATTTCTTCAAAGCTAGGTGGCAGCTGCATGGGGGTTTTGTCACAACATTTCTGTATTGAGCCATGCAAATAAGTCTCACTTTCCAAAGTACTATTTTAAATGTGATTGTGAGTGTTAAATAGTATTGCAAGTTGGGACAGAGTCTGTCTCTAACTTCTGTCACTACCAGCTTGCCTTCTCCATACCTTATTTCCCTTGGGTCTTTTTTTGTTGTTGTTGAAACTCTGCAATCATATTTTGACTTCATCTTCACTACCCTCTAGACCATACAAAATTTCTTAAAAATATATACTATAAAATACAGCACAAAGCAAGTGTTTCTAGAGATATGTTTCACAGCTTGTAATACTGCAAGTTTCTCTCTCCTTAAATTTGCCCTTTATCTTCTACTGTTTGCTAAATTCAACAGAATCATAATGTCTTATCAACTAAATAAGCCTTCCTCAGGTATCATTTCCTTTCTCTAATCACTGACCACTGATGCTATCAAAAAGCAGCACTAAAATAATCATTATCCCTTCAGATTTTACTTGTCTTTCAAGGCAAACTCTAGAAGTAGACTGGCCCAATACAACACAGATGGCTCCTACTACAGGAGATGGAGTTTAACTTTCTAGAGAGAAGCACAAAGTCTTGTTGAACAGGAGAAAAAAGGCGTGCAAGCAAATTAACAGAACATGTAGTGGACCAGGACATGAAGCAGTAAGCAATCAGAGCCAGCTGTTGGGACTGCACAGTTTCATCAGCTATTCACCATTACCTGTGAAATCTGACCTGCCTAGAAAAGGATGAATAGGAAACAGAGGAAACAATTAAGAAGGCTGGCTGCTCTGCTAGAGGAAGGATTTGTCTGTTAGCTTTCAAGTGAACACAACCAAGAAAAAATTAAGTAGGAGAATGCAATTTAAGATGTGTACTGAAAGTGTAATGGAAGCTGGAGAACTTGCTGTTCACCAGTTTAGTGAGAGGAAAAACTTGCTGACTATTTCTGAATCCTGCCTGGTGATTAAACTCTTTTGCTTTTTTAGCATTAGGAGTATTTGTAAGTATTACCTTGATGAATATCTGGGTAACAGAAGAATTTCTTTCTGTTTCTGATAAAATGTTTACCTTCTGAATCTGATTTTCAGCATTGATCTCCTGCTGATATTTTAGAGTATTACTTTTTACTGTGATCTAACATGAATCTCCTGAAGACTCCCTGCTGCCCTTTTGGTCTGGAAGTAATGAGGCTTCTGGCCATTCTGTGCAAGAGCTCCAGCTTTGAAGACCCATTACAAAATTCTGTCCAATTTATGTTAGGTTTAGATGTGAGCTGCCACCGAAAGCTGTAAGACATGATATTACATTTACATTAAATGGTTATACATAAGTTGTCAAATTAACATAGCTGTGTTAATCAGAAGAAAAGAATTATGACATCATATCTACCAGTTATAATGATTTTAATCACAACTGTTTCAGACAGATAGTTTGTCAAATAAACCAAGGGCTTCTGGTTGGGATTTTTTTTCTCATTTTCAAAAATGGAAAGAAAACTCGCTTCAGCACATGCAGTATAAAGACCTCATGATATTCTTGTCCACTGTGGTGGTTTATTGGTGAGGTTTGGATGTTAGATTTAATTTTTAATGGTTTTAAATATATCTGCTGTGTGATGAAGAGGAGTAATCCTAAAATCTCCCCTAGCTGTGAACCAGCTTCCCATCAATATGTCGCTAGCTCACCTTGGAACCACTTGAGCCAGAAGAGAATGGTAAGAACTAGCATTTCTGGTTGCACTTCTAACAGAGAGTGTGATATCATGTCCATGTTAGTGGGTCCTGGAAGGAAAATGTCACCTGGTATTCTAAACATGCAGAACAGCTTTTCCAAAAGTACTAATGCAGCAAAGATGTAGAACTCCCATGATGCACAGACAGGCGCTTCAGTCCTACATCTGCCAGGGGATGTCTTTTCACAGTTTCAAACTGCTAAGCTGGGAAAACACTTGTATCTTTCCTATAACACTTCCTGGAACAAGACTACAATCAAAAATATGTTTTGTGAAAAGTACAGAGCTGTCAGCTATAATTAATGCAAAAGCACTTCAGGTTGGATTACAGTGAAGGGTTTAAACTACTTATTTTGTCAGAATTGCTTTTTTTAAATTTCTTTCCTCAAAAAAAAAAAAAGCATTTGTTGGCATTTTTAGCACTGCCTTAAAAAGCATAACTTGTTTCTTTTTGCAAGACCTCCAAAATATTTTGAGAATCATTTCCCATTCACTACTACTTTACATACTCCAAACCCTTAGAGCAGTGGTAAAATCTTTGCCTATTGTGTATTTTTCCAGTAACAATTAAAAAAAAAAAAAAAGTGAAGCAAGCATCTACTCATCCAGCAGTGACAGACTTTAAATGCTTTCTTGTCCTAGGGCAAATTCCAGTGCAACATCTTTGACAGTGTTCAAGCAACCTATTCCAAGAGTGGAGTTATACATAGTGTTAATTTGATTCAGAATCATACAAATGATAGAACTTCAAAATGTAATTTCATAATTTGATTCTCCACTTTGCATGGACATATTTTGGAGACAGAGAACTCACTGTGAATCCTGATGCAGTCTCAGCTGTTGCTAGGCATAATCATCACTTGCTAACAAACAAAGGGGAAGATATGACTACAGAATATATAGCTTCCCAGATCCCACTCTAGTTTAAGTTCTTTAAGGTCAAGCTGATAACTATTAGCACATCCTTAATGATCTGAGACCATGCTGTCTTCACTGAAATGAGCGTTTATTAGCTTCCCTGTCCTATAGCTACATAAGACTATTTCATTAATTGTTCACCTCAGTAAAGATCTTTGGTGTTAAAGAATGGGATATTGAGTTGAAAATTCAGGAAAGCATGGTGCAAGATATACTGCATCATGTTGGAAAGAAAATCTCAACAGAAAAAGAATGAAACCAGAAGTGGAGAAACACCTCATCATTACAAGTGTTTAGCTGCAGGGGAATTCTGCCTTCTCCGAGGTAAGGCAACACAATTCCCTCCATAGACCTTTACAGACAGGTTCAGCAACTTCAATATAAGCTATTCTGATTTCACTAAGAGGTTTTAGCAAAAGGTAGGTGATATAGTGCTGAAGAGCAAATATGCAAACATGATGAGGCAGCCTGCTATCTTGGATTTCTTACCTCCAGTGTCTTATCCTCTAGACCATAAGCAATTTAGGACTAGTAGCTGAATGCTCCAAAACCTTCCAGAGAAAGCTTTCAAAAGAAAAGCTTTCTCCCAGCTATTCAGAGTCCAGATGACACTGCAATAAATTCAGAAAGTTCCTCATTGCCATTGTCTGGGAGCATTACAGAAAGGAGCTGGTCTTATTGCTGCCATTCTGAAGGTATCTATATGTGTTTAATTCTGAGGACACAGGTGACTCTGCTGGTCTTTCTTCCATCTGCTGTTTTCAGGGAGGTGGGAGGAAAAGCAGGGGGAGGAGAAAGTACTTTATGTCTTCCCTACAGGGCCAGGAGCAAACTGGCTGGGTTCTTTTCCACAGCCTCTGGCCCCGGTCACAGCTCAGGGGTCCTTCCCTCTGTTTCTCCCTGCCAGCAATGCAGCAGAGCTGGCTGGTGGTGGCTTGCAGTGTGAGCAAGGTGCCAACCCAGGCAGGGCAGCCCCAGTAGTGTGTCCAAGTGGCCAAAAAGGCCAAGGCATCTTGCCCTGCATCAGAAACAGTATGGCCAGCAGGACCAGAGAAGTGATTCTGCCTCTGAACTCAGCACTGGTGAGGCCTCATCTTGAAAACTGTGTTCAGTTTTGGGCCCCTTATTACAAGAAGGACATTGAGTTCCTGGAGTGTGTTCAGAGAAGAACAACAGAGGTGTGATAGGGGCTGGTGCACAAGTCATAATGAGGAGGGGCTAAGGGAACTGGCATTGTTCAGTCTGGAGAAGAGGAGGCTGAGGGGAGACCTTATCACTGTGTAGAACTGCCTAAAAGGAGGTTGTAGAAAGTTGGGTGCTGGTCTCTTCTCCTGAGTGGCAGGCAATAGGATGAGAGGGAATGGCTTCAAGTTGTACCAGGGGAGGTTTAGACTGGACATTAAGAAAAATGTTATCAGGCACTGAAACAGGCTGCCTGGCAAGGTGGTTGAGTCATCATCCCTGGAGGTATTTAAAAGAATGGGAGACGCAGGCTCAGGGGTAAGGTGGATAGGTACAGTCGGACTCGATGATCTGAAAAGTCTTTTCCAACCAAGAGATTCTCCACCTCCTCCAAGTTACTTGCGCCTCCGGGGCAGATGCTGGGTTCGCGCTGGTGCCCGGCTCCCACGCCTCCGCTGCCCGCGGGATCCGGGTCGGCGACTGCCCGACGCCTGCCACGCGGAGGCTGCCCCGGGGCTCTGGTCTCTCCGCAGCGGCCGCTCCCCGCCCCGTGGCAGCCGGTGGCGATTCTGCCTCTCCGCCGGGCGCGCCCTGTCCCACCGCGACCCGCACCTCACGGCTTCAGCGCCGGGGCCGGACAGAGCCCCCTCCGGCCCGGCCCCGCCCTCCCGCCGCTCATTGGCTGGAGAAGCGGCCGCGGAGCCGGGTCTCCTTCGCGATTGGCCCGTGCCGGCGGCCGCTTCAGCACCGGGGCCGGACAGCGCCCCCGCCGGCCCGGCCCCGCCCTCCCGCCGCTCATTGGCTGGAGAAGCGGCCGCGGAGCCGGGTCTCCTTCGCGATTGGCCCGAGCCGACCGCCGCTTCAGCACCGGGGCCGGACAGCGCCCCCGCCCTCCCGCCGCTCATTGGCTGGAGAAGCCACAGCTGAGCCGAGTCACCCTCGCGATTGGCCCGAGCCGACTGCCGCTTCAGCACCGGGGTCGGACAGCGGCCCCGCCGGCCCGGCCCCGCCCTCCCGCAGCTCATAGGCTGGAGAAGCGGCCGCGGAGCCGGGTCTCCGTCGCGATTGGCCCGAGCCGGCCGCCGCTCATCGGGGCGGGACGCGGGGGCCTGGCACCTCGCTCGTGGCTCGAAGGCTCTCGAGAGACGCCCGCTTTTGTTTCGTAACCCGGCGTCTCGCGCCTGCCCCGCCACCACCTCATTGGCCGCCAGGCCGAATTCGGCGGCTTCCTATTGGAGGGCGGACGGCGCCGGTCACGCGCCCGCCTGCGGGGGCGGGGCGGGGCCGAGGGGCGGGGCGGGGGCGGGCCCACGGCTCAGGGCGGGCCGGGGTGTGGCCCCGGGGGCGGGGCTCCGGCAGAAAGGGGCGGGGCGAGGCCAGGGCAGCCTCGCAAGCGGAGATTGCCCTTGTGTCTCGAGCCGGGGAACGGCTGGGAGCGGAGCGGAGGAGCAGCCTCCCCGCCAGCGCCGTGCCGCTAGCGCTGCCCCCGCCGCTGGGACGGGGCAGGGCAGGAGAGGCCAGCGGACGGACGGACGGACGGACCAACGAGCAGGGGCAACGGGAGCGAGCGGGGGCAACGCTCCGCGGGGGGAACCTGAACCTGCCTAGCAGCACCGGAGCCGGCGGAGAGAACCGCTCCCCCCCTGCCCACCCCCCCCAACCCCCCCCCGGTCCTCCTTCCTCCCTCCCCAGTCCACCCCCGCGACCCTGGTCTTCCTTCTCCTCCTCCTCACCCCACTGGATACAGCGAGGGAGACACTGCGGCGGAGGCGGCGGCGGCTCCTGCGGGGGGAAGGAAGCGCCCGGAGAGCGGAGCGGCGGGAGGCTGCGGATCTGCGTGCCTGGCGCCCACCCAGCCCGAGGGGAGCCCCCAGGATGCGGCTGAAGCCCGGCGCGCTCCTGCGCTTCTACAGCCTCTGCGGGATCCTCGTACAAGGTACCGCCTCCTCCTCCCCACCCCTGCCCCGCGCCGGGAGGGGAGGGACCCGGGGCGGGGGGGAAGCACCGCAGCGGCCCTGGGCATCCCTGGCCCCGTTGCCCGCACCCTCGCCCCACTTCTGACTCCCTTTCCCCTGCCTTCCCCCTCCTTCCTGGCCGCCCCCAGCCTCCCGTTCGGGCAGCGCTATCCGACGCTAAAGCACCGTGCGGTTGTTAACCCTTTCTGCCGCTTCCCACTCTCGTTCGCCCTCCGTGCGACCGTCTCCCCCATTACCCCCCTTTAACGCTTCCAGTCACCCCTTCCAACTCCCCGTCACCTCCCCGGCCGCAAACGTGGCCCCGAAAGTGCGAGCGCTGCCGCAGCAGCATCCCGGGAAAACGTGCGGGCTCCCGGTGTGTCTCCCCGGCAGGGAGACGGGAGGGGGACTGGCGAAGGAAGGGGGATGGCGGGGGCCGGAGGGCGAGGGGGGTGTCCGTGCTTCGCTTGCGGGATCTCGGCGGCGGCGCCATGTGAGATAGGGAATTGTGTATGTAGGGTAATCGGATCAGCCGGGGGTTCAGAAGCGGATCCCTTCCCCAGCCTGCTCCGGGCGGCTCATCCTTGTAGCTAGTTTCCCGACTGGATACATTCCTTTTTTTTTTTTTTTTCCTTTCCCTCCCTCCCCGCCGCCGTTTCCCCTCATTACCGCGCTCCGTCCGAGTCGAGCGGAGCGGCCGCCGCTCGGAGATGAGCGCTGCTGCCGCGCCGCTGCGCCTGCCTGCGGGAGACCTTCTCCCAGACCTCTCTGTCTCTCTCCCTGTCTCTCTGCCTCCCGCTCCTCCAGGGGAAGGCGACCGGGCTGCCGAGCCCGCGGCACGGAGAGTTTGCCTCCTCCTCCCACCTCCGTTTCCCCCGGCACCGCCGAGCGCGGGCGGGGGGAGCGGGGTCAGGGAGCCCCGAGCTCGGGGCGGCCGCGGGCGGTGGGGGAGGGCGGGGGAGCCTCCCTCCCCGGTGTTTCACTTTTGGAAGGGAGGAACGAAGAAACGATTAAACTAAGTGACCTTGTAAGATACGTATGTATCTTTTTATTCCCCCCCCCCCCCCTCCACCTCGCCTCTGTCGTGCCGTTTCGCGTCAAGTTTAATACATTTCGCGTGTCTCTCGGCTGCGTCGGGCGGTCTCCGCGAGCCGCCGGGAGCTGGAGCTCCGGGAGCTGGAGCGCCCGAAACAACGCGACCCTCACCCCCTCCTCAAGCCCATCGGGCAGCAGCCTCCCCGCTCCACCGACCCGGGAAGTTGCCGGTCGCGGGGGCGAGAGCGAAGGGAAAGGGGCAGCGCGCTTGGCACCCGCGAAGCGCAGTTTCATCGGGCGGATTATTTGTATTCTTTCCCGATGTTTATGAGCTGCCCTGCACGTCACTGCACAAGGAGCTGCTGTGTTGGGGCTATACAAGATTATTTATTGGGGCATGTGTGGCGGGCTGCACCTGGGGGTTGGCTTCCCTCTGCCTTTTACATTTCCCTGTGAATTGTCAATTCATTGCCCTGCGAGGGCGGGGGGGGAGGGTGCGTCTGGACTGACTTTCTGTCGCCAATAAAATCGGGGCTGCTGCTGGAGGAGGAGGATTTGATCTTTCAGAAGATGCAATCAGCTGCATTCAGCGCACCGCGGTTTTGAGAGTAAACCTGTGATTAAAAACAGTGATGCCTTTCACAGCAGTTCAGGGAGTGTGCCAGGCAAAATGTAACTCTGTGAACTGCATCAGGTATAAAACATGTTGCAAGAAAAGGGGTGTAATACAAACCTGACTGGAACTGAGTGAAAATAACCACATTGGGCCTGTCGTTGCAGATGGGGGAAAGCGATGCTTAACACGTTACCCAGCTTGCCGTCCATGTGTATAAAACATCTACCCCTTTTTCAGTTTCTCGCATGGTTAGTTTTTTTCAGCTGCTGATTAAAACTGCAGTCAGAAATACTTAGGTACCCTGTGTAATGCATTTCTGCAGAGTGCTGTTTTAAGAGGCATTTCTGCTGGGCACTACTAAAAATAAGGGGTGTTACAAAGAACCTGTAACCCTTCAACATAAGTGAGAGGAAGTAATTTCTACTACCCTTTTCTCCTAAGGTAAAGGAGAATGGAGGAGATGAGTAAACAATTTCTAGGGGAAGGTTGCCCAGTGGGGACTGTATCTAATAGAATATGAAGGTCTTTTGGTCCACCTTATAGTACTACTTTATAACTGTTGTTTTCTCAGTTTGTGCCACTTATTTTAGCACAACTGTCGGACAACTGCCATATTAGACACGTTTCTTTTTGGCAGCTTTATACCTGCATTTAAATATTTTTTTTTTCTGTTGGCCTGCATTCCTTCCCCAAATTGTGTTACAAAGTGGCTCAATGGAACCTAATGATGCCTCTGATTTTCTGTTATGGGATATGCAGGTTTTTTTGTCAGTTCTGTATGTAAATAAAGATCTTTGTTCTGAGGATTCAAAACACTTCTGGATTGTAACTAAGAATGGTTCCTGTTAGTGGAACTACAGCTAATTAAGTTTAAAGACAAGGTGACAAAGAGTCAAGCTGATGCTGTTCTGTATGGGAGTGTGCCTTTCTGACATGATCTGTGGAGAGACTTGCTTAAGGAATCTGTCCTGGGTATTGATGAAGCATCAGCTGAGGGAAGAGGGCATAGAATAATGTTTCTCAGCTTGTGCATGGAATAGCATTAACAGCAAGTAGTCCCTTCGGATGGAAGGCAAACGAAGTAAAAGTGCTCAGTGTCAACTGCTTGCTGTGAAAGGGGAGTGGTGAAGGTGGAAGAGGGAGTGATAACATGTTGAGCTGAGAAGCAGTTTGTCAGCTGAGTTCAGGTATGATATTAGTCTGCTCTGCCCTCTCCAGCGTTTGCTGTGAAAATAGAAGGATCTGCCGTTGTTCTTAGCTTGTGCACTGTAGTGATTCTGGAGTACTTAAGCCATGTCCCAAGGGATTAAACTGTTACATATGTTTACGTACACTCTTACATTTTAGTTTCATTCTGATTGTTTTTTCTGCTTCGTGAATTTAGCCTTCCTTAGATGAAATTTAACAGTTGGAAGACATATTTAGAACGAGTACGTTATCTGAGCTGTTTGAATACAACATGAAAAGTAAGTTCTCTATCGTAAAGAGTTATCATATGAGAAACTCTAATATTAAAAATAGTTTTGTTGGATTTATAATATACAGATATGGGTTAAGATTATGCTGGAATTGTAGCTGCTATAGCCCCCTGCTGTGTGATAATGCAAATGGCATCTAATGCCTTAATATACTCTGCTTCTGAGAAGACACTGGATAGTGCTGGATGTGGTAGCAAATGATCTACCTTCAGTTCTCTGCCAACACCAAGCATATCTTTCCAATATGTTTTCTTCAGATACTTCAAATTCTTGCAACCTGTCTACTAATGAAAAATGATGTAAGGACACTTTAATTTGTCTGAAACTGTGATCAGTGATGCAACAAATCACTGAAGACAGATAATTGCTTACGAATGAGACTCTCTTTCGTAAGCCCATACATGTTACAAGGAGAATTTATAAAAAAAAAAAAAAAGAGAAAAATATGCAAATGGGTACTTCTCAGAACATCTAAATTGATGTAAGACAAAACTTTCATGTGTTATTCAGAGTCTGTGCATCTGGGTTCTGATTTGAATTTTCGATAGGTTTTCTGTTAGCAAAATATCGGCAACCCAATGCTGTATGCATAGGGATTATCTTGACAACTAAATATTATTAGACTAATACAGCGTACAGCAAGTCAAAAACATGTTGATGTAATTCTGTAGGTTCTGTGCAGATATAGGCAACTACAGATTAGAAGGCAGTAGTTTTGATACAATCTTTATTAGGAATATTTTAATATTTTACACAAAATTTGAAGTATAAAATGTATCATTCTACTTGATGCCCATCCTTATGACTTCTGTCAATCTAGTGGAGGCTTGGTAGTCTTATCAGCTGCTTAGTTCTAAGGTTGGTTCATATTTTATTAATTCGTTTCTAAATGTATTTTTAGTGCTAGTCATCATACAGCAGTTCATGTTCAGTTTTAGAACATGAAGTAATCGAACAATCCAGACTACCATTGATGACTTCACACAGCTTCCCTGAGGAATACATGACTGGGGATCACTCACTCTCATAATACGTAGCAGTCTTGCTTTCACAATATTTATCAAGGATTTATCATTAATTCAACAGTAAAAAGTTTTGAAGTTTCTCATGGAAGTAACTCCATTGGAGTGTTGATCAAGAGGAGCACCTCAGTTGAAACACATATGGGTTTTTTTGTCTATTTTCTTGTTAGTTCTCTTTTACATTCCTAAAACAAAAGAAAAAATAATAAAAAAGAACTAAAAACAGTGACACTCCATTTGCTTTTTAATCTAAATAATTGTTGGTTGCAATTCCATTTTAATGTACTATAAATGTCTTTAGGCCATGGACTTTTATTATGGGAGCCTTAATTCTTGCAATTAGCTTTCCAATCACTCTGACCTGATCCTACTATTGACAAAATATGTTGAATGTGATTACCTTTACTCTTTCTACCAAAGAACAGATCTCTCAATATTGCTATGTGAAGCCTAGATTAGATATTTATTTATTTTTTTCCTTATGCATCAAAAATGGTGATTAAGTAATTAGTAACTATTGGATGTAAGGTAAAGACATGAACATGGACATCAGGTAATTGCCAAGAGAATAGCAGTATAACGAAGGTGCGGTTGGCTGTACTAGAGTGATGCCCTCTTCATATAATATTGGAAAAGTAGAAATAGAAAATACTGTCATTTTCCTCATAATGATTTCTCCAAGAGAAAGGAGGAGTACTTCAATTTTGTTTTAAAACCTGAATCTAACAACAAGCTAATTCTGTTACGCACTCACAAAACAATGGAGGCTCTTCTCTAGAGAGAATACCACCAACATGCTTTTTTAAGGTATACATTCCTAAGCAAAAGTAGAATGGTATAACTATTAGAAATAGTTTAGTAAATGTCCCCTCTGGGTGGACAAGGAGGAACAGCCTCAAGCTGCAGCAGGGGAGGTTCAGACTAGATATCAGGAAAATATCTTTCACAGAAAGGGTCATTGGGCACTGGAACAGGCTGCCCAGGGAGATGGTTGAGTCACCATCCCTGGAGGTCTTTAGAAGATGGGCAGATGAGGTGCTCAGGGACATGGTTTAGTGGCAGATAAGTATGGTTGGACTTGATCAAAGAGATTTCTTCCAACCTGGTGATTCTGATTCTATGATGATTCTAATATTAAGTATGATCTTATTGAGCATATCCCTTCTTCCCAAGGAGTTTTTGAGGTTTTTTCAAAAGGAGGACAGACAAATAGCAAATTCCAGTGACAAGGAGTAACTTGTAAAATCATTATTCCTCTTAGGAATCTGCCCTTGAACAGCTTATTTTTCTACAGAATGAAAACATTTTGAAAAGAATGGAGTATTTTGAAAAATGAATATGGATATCTTTGCAAGTATTCTTAATGTTGTGGGGGTTTGTTTGAGGCTTGTTTTGTTTTTTTCTATTTCAGGATCTTTCCCCCTTATTTTATAACTGAAAATTAAAGACAAAGTCTAAATGTTTACAAATTCTTTTATGTTAATACACAGCAGGCTCAAGGTGGGTGCTTTAAATGTCAGTATATAGGACACTATCATAATAGCATGTTAAGGAGGAAGAGGAAGAAACTTTGGATGTTTTAATGATAAATAGAGTGCTAACACTGGAGTCTGTGTACTGCATCTTCCAGTGCTTTCTTTTAATACTAATGTTTTCATGTGTGGGACTTTCTAACATGAGGAACCAGGAACAGTCAAAAAGGATTTAGTGAAGAATATAGGTCATTATTTTTGTTGTGAATAGACTGGAAGACTCACTGTTTCTTCTTTTAACAATGCTTGCCTGTTTTCCTATCTTCTTTCCCTGACATCTGTAACTGTGAAATATAAAATCATACTTGCATCCTTTGACATCCTTTTATTTGAAAAGCAGGGATCTTGGGATCTATGTAATCCTTATTCAGGAGTGTTTTTGCTGTATGACAAGTCTGATTTTGGAGAGAAAGACCATTTTTCCTAAGACATGAGTTGAGATATATGTACTGCTTTCTAGTTTAACTATATGGCTCTTGGAAAGTGTGGGTTTTTTTGTAGCTTTCACATTTTAAGTAGCAGTGAATTACTGTTAATACAGTTTTACATTACTATAAATTCATAAACCTTAACTTTTTAAAAAAATTATAATACTCAATTTAAAATTCTCCTTATTTCTTAAAGAGCTGTTAAAGAATATTAACTGCTCATAAGCAGCTGCTCTTCAGTTTTAGAAAAATAACTAGTGTATAGTCTGTGTTTCTCAATTGGAATCCTTAAAGTTCTTTTAGAGCTGAAGGTTTCTCTGTGTGTGTGTGTACATACATACAGTTCTACTAACATAGACATATATCAGTAAATTCCAGCTTGTTCTTTGTTCTGTGAATGTAGTTGGAAAGGCTTAGGTTATTAATAAAACAGCATGTGTCATCATATATGCAATATAATGGTTGTCTGCATAGCTTTGATATTCCCTGTATCGTACCTTTTCTGTGAACAGTTTGCTGACTACCTGTCTTTGTTGGATGATGAAGATAGTGCAAGAGAGACTGTTTTCTGTTACAGGTAAAAATGTTCTGGTTGTGTTTCAAACTTCTTATATACCACAAAATTAATAAAACAGTTATTCTAATCGTGGTAATTCAGTTGCCAAATCTTAGCTAAAGTAACCTGAGTATGCTATTTCATGCAAAAATAATTTGTGCCTGCATACAAAGATGTGGTTATTCCTTTCTGGATGTCATCAGTATGTAATGCATTGCGTTATGTGCGCTCCTTCTGGCAGAAGCTGAATAGGTCAGCACAGCTATACTGACCCATCTGTCTAAGACTAATAAACTCTGGCTTTTCAAAGTTCAACACTAGAAACTCCACAGCTGTGACTGACTGACAGCTCTGAAGAGAATAAGACCACAGTACTTCACAGCAGCAGTTGTGGTATGCACTTTGGTGTTTTCAATTTGTTCCGATATTTATACCAAATTGACCTACATCTGCTGGATTATCAATGTAACTTGACCTGCTTGTACTCCTGCTATGCTATAAGGCAGGAAGACTGTTTTGGTTAGTCCCTAACAAGTGGAAAAGCCATACTATTTGAAGTAGAAGCAATCAGTTTTTAGAATTATGTAGGGTTTAAGGTAATTGAATTTGCCACTGAAAAAAATAGTATTACTTTGCAATAAAAAAATATGTTCTGAATATTTTCCATAACAAAATATCAAGCAAAAGCACAGAGATGGTACAGCCAAAGTCAAGATGGAGTTTACTATTAAAATTTTCTTTTAATTAAAGCATTGCACACAACTTGCTCCAGTGTTGAGGTCATTTTATATTTATCCCTTTCAAAGGTGTTTGTCTTCTTTCTTTAGTGTTAATATGCTGGGAGTTTTTATGTTTAAATCTTGACATGCTTTTCAGTGTTTCATTGTGATCTGTTATTTTTTTAATTTTTTCATATATTTCATTGTAATATATTCATTTTCATATGGATGGAAATTGAAGAACAGCAAAGAGGTCTCCTTGGTTTGCAGTTTATACAGGAAATCCAAAACTTCATTTGATATCTGAAAACACTTGTTCATACTTCAGGTCATCAACAGAAAGAAGTTCTTTTTATATCTTCAGATACACAAAAATGTTGAACTGCAGCTGTTTGCAAATTAGAAAATAAATGCAGTGACTAGAGATATTACTCCCTAAACTGATTGCTAATTGAGCATTAGCAGAGTATCTCAAATCTATGGCAGGTCACAAAATGTTACAATGTGCAGGAATGTGCCGTATTATTTCCTTTACATGAAGTTTTTGTTAACATCTAAAATACTAGTAGTGAAAATAGGAGAACTTCTTTCCTGTAAGTTTGGAGGAAATCTTAAAATAACATCGCAATTTTTCATGACTTTAAGTAACATGTGAAATCTTATTCATTAGTAAGCATGGCATTGCAGTGTCCTCTTAACTTTACCATTTTTTAAACTTTTCAGTTGCATTTGCACATCTCCAATAATGTGATTGATGTTTCAAGGCTTATATAATGTGGCCCTATAGTATGTGAAAAATAGGTGAGACTTGGACTAATCTGGAGGAAACTCTTTAAGTACCATCTGGTTTAATGATAATTTTGGTTAATGCAAGATGGTATCTGTACACTCTAAAGGAATCTTTTCCATTTTAAATTGAAACCAATTGTAGCAAAGTTAGCAACATTTAACTTGGAGGAGCTTTTCAGAACCTGAAGTCTGACAGTTACTAGGACATTACATATTAAAAGACAGTGTGTCTAATATTTTACTATAAAACAAATCAGCAGTGAATTAGCTTCATAGGCTGTACTTTCACTAAAGGCTGGAGTCCTGAATCTAATGAGTTACAGTCTCAGGGTATATCTTGACATCTTTATAGTCATAATAAAGATGATGTTTACTTGAACACAAATAGTACATAAGTAAGTTAAATTTGGGCTAGCTCGTTGACTATTTGCTCAGCTTCCTCTGAACATTCTCCTTACCTCATTTGGAATTTTTCTTGTCAAGTATTTGGCATATCTCTCTTCACTAGAGTTGTGAATTACAAACTGCTGGTTAGTGCTTCTTTTTGGTATGTAGAATGTATACCATTCTTAGAGTGAGTAAACACATTTGCTCCTTCAAGAATGGTCCACAGCTCAGATAATTTCAGTATTTTCCCCACAAAATAAGTTTGAGGTTTAGAATTGGATCAGACAAAGTTTAAAATGTTTTTTGCTTCCTGAATAATTTTTGTCTTGAAAACTTTAAATTATTATTGCTTCTCTGTGTTCTGAATGGTGAATTTTGGAGATGATAGGGAAGACATGTAATCATTAGAAATAGGTGTGCTATTGTTTTTTTTTTTATTTTGGGTAAATAAAAACCTCAGTGACTGATAGACTTATGGAATATTCACATGCTTAATACAAGATTATGTGAATTCAAAATAGCTTGGTATATGAGATTTTTTTAATTAATATGCTCTAATATACTTTGTGTAAGCAATACATGTGTGTGATTTAGAAGAATGTGATTGCAGAATTTCCAAAATTATCTATGGATTTTGAGAAAAAGGATTATATCACATTTTATAAAGATTTGCTTTTTTTGTTGAAGAGTGATAATTCTGTTATACAAATCCATGTTTTCTCCTGATATGATGGAAAATGGAGTAACAGGAAAAGAAGACAGTTGAACGTGTTCTATAAGGGGTATTCTTCATTTATGGTGACATATGTATTGCAGGATTTGAAAGTGCAGATGCAAATTGAAATACACTGTAAACCCCAACAGGAGAATAAAAAAACAGTAGTCTATATCATTTAGAATGAACAAATAAGAACTTGCTGATCAATGAATTGTTAATATCATAGTTTTTTTTCTTTTAATTGATCATTACATATTCTTGTTATTTGAACAACCTCTAGAAAGGAAATACATTCAGAAATCTGTTTCAAAATGGATTACTAGCTGGTCACAGTTAAATGTGGAGTAATCTCCCTGTCGACCTTGTTTGCCTAGGATACCTATCAAGAAAACTAAACTTCTCGTTTCTTCTGTTGCTGTTGTGAGGAAAGAGCAATAGCCCTACTCTGTATACATGAAGAGATTTTACTTCTTAAGATAGTGAAGACAAAGGCCTCAAGTTTGGATCCAATATAATCTGTTTACATTAATGTGTCAGCTTTGCAGCAAGTGACCTATGCCATGCCAACACTTAAGTGGCCTTCATGGATGATATGTAGGTGGGTAAATAGGTGGGAGACAGGCAATGGGGCAGCTTATTTTCTCTAGGAATAAAACATCCCTTCCAAGATTACCACAAAAGCATTTGCTGTGAAAGACTAAGACATATATGAAAATGAGGCTGGACCAAACACAATACAACTTCAGGCTTGCATGATACACAGCATACTACATCTTTTCTTGTGCTCTGACACTGCCTTTTCTTTTCACCAGGAATTGAAATGCAGCACGTGAAGGGTTTAGGGCAAGTACATTCAGTGGAAGCTATGAGAGAATGTCATTCTCTCTGCTTTGGAGGAGAAAATACCTGGGAGTGATGTGATAGGAGGTCTAGATTTATTTTTTTAAAAAAAAATATTATTATTTCCTTTTGTTTCCCCTGCTCCTCTGTACATTCCCCAAATGTGTTCTAATGGAAGAAGAGAAAAGGGGAGCTAGTGGGAGTTAGTCCCTGGCACTGGGACATGACTTCTGTCAGGGACATCAGTTGCAGAAGCTTTTTAGTGAAGTAGTCATAAGGCTTTATTCTCTTTGCCTGTCGAGAGCCTGATTATTTTGCATTAGTACAGCTTGGAAGACTTCTTACAGGTATTGTTAGGAAGGGTCAATTTTGAAAATACTTTAAAAGCTACTGTATGAAAAACAGGAATTTAAGTGAACTTAAGCATGTTGATGGAAATATGCTGCATGAGATCATTTCAGTGTAGCTTCACTTACTTTCCTTGTTCTAAGCTAGGTAAGTCAATTATCTGGTTTGAACATTTTGTTCAAATGCAGCTGAAACATTTTGTAGCTGCAGTTAACTCCCATTTTTTCTACAATGTTACAAGACATGCCATCACAGTGTAAAATGCCATGCTATCCAGAATAGTGTGCTTTATTTCAATTAAAAGCCTTTAGGGAAAATATCAAGTACAATGTATATTAGTGTAAGAAATCAGAGTTGACTGATAAACATCTCCTTTGACTGATATATTCAGAAATAAATTGCCACTGCTGTTGTGTCCTGTTGATATGAGCAAGATCTTAGAAAATCCAGCATGTCTTGAAAAATATACTAACAGTTCTGCATGTATAGCTGTGTGCTTATGAAATTGAAACACAGGCAGCTGTGCTAGTAAAATTTTGTTAAGATGTTTGCATGGTGGGAATAGATTGTTTCTTGGATGTTGCTGTTTTGTCATAGTAAATTTCTGGGTTGTTTGAATACACATCTCTCATTCTGAAGCAGCGAAATTCTTGACATGAAAACTTTCAGTCCAACTAACAAAAATATCTACCCCATTTCTGAAAAGTTTCTACTACTTGCAGAGTAGAAAAGTAAATGTGAAACAACTTGCATGAGCTATAGTTTTTTTATGTCTATGTTATGAATGTTTTGCATCTGGAATACATATGTACTATGAAGTATCAGACTGCTGTATGGGGGACTTGAAACAAATACAGAGTTTTGGTTAAATTTAAGAAGTGATCCCACAAGTAATACGAGGGATGTATAAACAATCCATTCAGTGTTTATGGTGCTTCAGAACAATAGCTGTGTTATTATCAAGTCTCTAGCATTGTTGCACTGCAAGTGTGGTTTTGCACAGAATGTACGTGTAAAGTACCTACATGCGTTAACTCCTGACAAACTGTTAGCTATGGACATATGACAGACTTCATTGTAGAATACATACACATATGTGAATAGAGATTACAAAAATAAATCAATGGATGATAATATTTGAAAACTTTTAAATAGAGAACTAGGTGGTGCTGTTCTTTCATCTTTGTAGTTTAGCTGAATTTTTAAGTATGGGCTGAGAACACTGGGCTACTACTTTTCAAGAATAAATTTAGGTGTCTGAAATGTTTGATGAAGTTATTTTTTCTGGTTTCATTGAGAGTGCTACTTTGAGAGCTAATATCTGCACAATACAACATGCTGTATTTCAAGTGGAACTATTGCATGCAACAAATGGGTTAGTTTTATTCAGCATGGTGATGGACTTTCTTTTATTCTCAGTTTCAATTACTTAAGAGTGAATTCTAATAACTTTTTTGACCCTTTACTTGGCTTCATATTCAGGATTATTTGGTCAGATCAGTTTAGCCTGATTAGATGCATGAACCTTTGAGTCATTTTCCATTGCTGGTTTCTTTAACATTTTGAGCATAATTTGCTAATAGCACAATGAAATTATCAGTAATAGCTGGAAGAAATTTGTTGTAGCTGTGTAGTAGCAGTATATAAAGCCCAGTTAATTAAGCAAGAAAGCTAATTTATTAAGCTTTCTTCCATTGACAAAAAAGTGTAAAGTTTTAATCACTGTCTTGTCTCAATCCCATTAATGCTGTAATAGGAAGTAGTGAAGTTAGGCTATAATAAACCACCTGGGATCTAGATAGATTTGTTATATCAGTGTTCAATATTGCAGCAGAATAATAAATGACTAACTAGAATCCAGCTTCAGTATGTAGCACTTTGGTAGAGAATGCCTCTCACTTACCACTGCTTAAACAGGAATGTTGGAAGAACAGATGGAAGGTAAAGAAATAACAGAGAAAACGTACTTCTGTACTGAAAAAGTAATGAAAAAGTGCTGTAGCTAGGTCAAACTTATGAATGTGTTTGCCCTAAGTAAGTAATTACTTATAAAAAAAAAAAAAAAGCTGTGCTGTTAATAGTCACAAATGAGTGAGTACAAAACCACTTTCTTGCAGTTTCTCTCCCCTATTCTTTCTAATTGCTGCATTTTAGAGAGGAATCTAAAGCAGAAAGTCTGGTTTGTACTCCTTGATTGTTCATGAGTAAGCATAAAATGCTTTCACTTTACTTGGATTAAGATTTTGTAAAATATGCAAGTAATACCCATAATATTGGAAATTAATATCTACCAAGGTTAAAAGGTAATAATTCCTTTTATGCTGATTTTTGTAAGATTTCAGTGTCCAAGCTGTCATTATTGTCGTTCCAGTGTTTGAAAAGTACCAAAAGGTCTTTTGATTCATTTTTGTAAACCTAGAAAGAATCCCAAAACAAATCTAATTCACAAAGAAGTAATTTTTAAAATCCCTTTGAATTCCTGGAAATCAACTATTCCTGATACCAAAGCAGAAGCCGCCTTTGAGTAGTATACTCATGCATTAATAGACTTTATACAAAATTTGTGTCTGCCATTAATTCTTGTTAATAAAACCTCACTCCCATATTTAATTCAGTGCTTAGCATTTGCTTATTCCACAACTGGAATAAGCAAATTGGAGGTAGTCTGCTAACCCATACAAATTGAACCCATACAAATTGAACCACTATTTATTTTCAAAAGGGATGTGTTAATAGATTATAAATTGCTAACTGTAATTTGATACAAGTGTGCAGAAGATTTCTGAATGCACATCATAAACTGAAAATTAAGCTAGATATCTTAAGTTTCTGTTTTGTCCTGCAAACTGCAGTTTATTTCTTTTCCACTCTTCTGATTCAAAACAAATAAAACTGACAATTTGTATACTGTATTCTAGATAGGTCTGGACTGTTAATAAATAAATGAAGGACCACAAATGAAGGACCACTTCCAAGTCTTTCTAAGCAGTTAAGTATGAACATGTGAAGGAGTGATGTGTTAGAGTCCAAGCTACTGGTATTTTACTAAGAGATTTGTATAAGTTACAGATGCTTTTTAAAAATTTAATTTGAGCTGATTGCACTGAAAATGTGATTCCTAAAATGTTCAAAACCTATTTTTAGTAAATGGATGTTAGTACTTTCTCAGATCTCAGGAAGAGAGAGGGTTGTTTTTATTATTTAAAAACAGAGCAAGTGAAAAAAAGCTGAATTTTGATCACATCTGTTCTGTGTAAATTCTGGGAAATGCAATGATTCCAAGAGCATCAGTAAAACTTAGATTTGCTTTCTGACTACATTACAATAATGCTAGATTGTTTTTTGTTCCCCACCCACAGTATTACCTGTATGGGAAGAGATCTGAACTAGGTACTGAGTTTTAGGCAACTTCTCTATTTGAACTTGCTGAGATTAGCGCTGTAGTGTTTCCTTCCCATAGCTTACACTGCAATGAATAATTTATATATGAAATGCAAGATAACATCATGTGTAAGGTTACTTTTCTAGTCCAGTAAAATACCACAATGTAAAGAAACCGTAAACTATTTCTTATTTTCATATGTGAGAAAATGTTATGTCTTCCTCCAACGTTCTTTGATTTCCAAGATCTGTCATGTTTTGCATTCAATTTTCAGCTTTTATTCTCTTTTAATCTTCACTTTCATCTCTCTTCCTGCATTGTCTAGTTTTGTAGGTTGTTTTGTTCTTACGTCAGCATGCCAACACAAGACTTTATATGGTCAATGTACTAAATCAGTTGAAGAAGGAAAGCTGAATAAACATGAAATTATCTGTTTCAGGCCAAAATATGTAGAACATACTCTCATCTGAAACTTCATACCAGTGTTTTCTTATCTCAGAATAAGAAAAAGACATAAGAAAGTAAAGTTTTGTGGGATTTTTTTCTTACCTTATTTGGATTTGAGTAAGAATAATCGAGGTAAATGGTAAAAGTTACTTTCCAGTTTAGTAAATTATAGACAACCAAGAGCAATTTAACTTCCATTGTACCTATGGAAGGGATACAGGTTGTGAGAAGGGTACAATAGAGAATTACTTTGTTTTTCATAACAATAATTCTGCTTTTTCTGTGGCTGTACCGCTTTTAAGTTCTAAGATACCTTTTATTTTTAATATTTGTAAAGCCTTTCACTTTGTCTTCATAGTTTTTAATTTGCCACAGTTGCAGTAATTGTTAACTCTCAACTATTGTTAAAGCAAAACTCTTCAGTATAACTTCATTATAGAGTATGACTCTGATTTGATTTTTTTTTGGTAGAGAGATTTTAAATTTGCTGTTAAAACCCACTGAACTATTTCTTCCGAATATGTAATTTAAAGGAAATTTATTAAATATTTATAGTTAACATTTTCCTTCTTTTCTGTGAGAATGGGATCTCGGAACCTTTGGGTTTAACTTTTTTAAGCATGGTTCATCAGTTCTAATTAAATTGAGCTCTAAGGCTATACAGGCTTATGGTAATGATAGAAGTGTTTTTTTGAGAGTTGTTTCATAGTGTTTGTCATGATTAATTCCTCTTGAAAACCTCTGTCTGTGCATAACATTGCAAACAGGGGAATTAAAGGGAAATTACAAGATAGACACAGAATTGTGTTTGGGTACATCTGTCCATAGCAAAACCGATAACAAATGGTGAACAAGATAGGGCAGTTATTGCTCGTTGTTTGAACCTGATTCAATTATTTAGTTGGCTGTGTGTGAATATTCCCAATGTCCAGGAAACAAGTTGCTTGGGTTTTTTTTGCTAGCCACCCCCACTTTCCCCTGAACCCCTGGAGAATTTAAATTGTGTATAAAACTTGGCTGACAACATTTAAAAAAAAATGGAATTTCAACTCTTCTTCCATGAAACTAGTTGTCTAAAATAATCAGTGTTGTCTCTTTTTATTTGTTGGGGAATGTTATTTGCAATTCTGTTTGTTTTCATTGTGAAACACGTAAGCATTGGTATCTATGCTCAGATAAAATCAAGATATTGTTACTGCAGCAGAATAACTTGTGTGTTGTCTATAATTTTTTGCAATTACAATTTGAATTGTAAGTATAGTCCATGTGTACTGTATAACTGTTTCTGAAAATTCAAAGATGCAGTCATAGTATGTGAAAAGTCATTCAGCTGCCCAAGAGTTCTTTTTTTTCTTGTTTTTTTTTTTCCAATTTGCCAATTTCTAGTCTATGTATCTTAAGTAATTGCTGTAAAGAAACCTCATACTTATAATGGGACTATTTTACCTATACTTATTTGTCAGCACTTGCATCCCAGAATGGATATGTTAAATAAGTGCTATTATTTTATAGTTTGCACTTATGCATTCATTTAAATTTTCCGATGACACCAGAAAATCAAAACCTCTTCAAAACATCAAAAATATGTACTACTTTGAAGTGTTGATGTCAACACAATTGAATTATGCAAGACCTGTTATCCGTTAGTTGAATAGAATCAAATTAGGTTATTCCAGGTCATCATGGGTCACCTGATTAATGCTGTATGTGAAAGGCTGTACTACATTCTGACCTTTGTCCTGTTTTCATGAAACAGATGTTCCTCGCTGAAGAGACATAATTAGTTTCTATGGAATGGATGTATGCCCACTTGCCATTCTTTAAATGCAACATTGCAGGGAACTATTTCAGTTAATTTCTGTTAAATTCTTTATTGTTTGAAGCTGCAGGAGTTTGTCTGTTGAAGTTATGTTAGAAGTGTGAATTCCTTAGACTCCAGAATAAGCTGAACAAATAGAAGCAGAAGTGCCTAGTGTCAATACTTAAGAGTACTCTGAAGCTTTTCTCTTGTTTTGCAAGCACTTGATATTATTAAAACTAAAAAAGTAGTTTGAAATAGTAACAAATATAACTGTTAATGTGACTTCTTCTTTTCACACAAACTAAAATTTGCACCATCAGGAAGTCACTTGAATTGCCTCTAGTTTTGCACTGAATTTACTTTAATAATTGTTTTCTTTCTGAGATTTCTTTGTTAAGAAGTAATTCTCCTGTAAAAGATTAGGCTGTTTACTAGCAAGGTTAAAAGGTAAAGTGTCTAATAAAATATGATAGATTTAATTTTATTATGTATTTGAAGTACATCCACTAAATTTTCAGTGGCAGACGTATTGTTTTTATTACTGACTTCCTTAGACTCAAATGAGGAGAGCTGCCAAACCACGTCTTCGTAATGCGCCTTGCTAGTAATGAAGTTTAAAGACTGATCTTCTAATCTACAGACCTGAGTGTGTGCATATATGTGGAGAAGGACAAGATTTGCAATACTAGAAGGCATGAAAAGACTTCAGATTAAATGTATACTTGCATCCTTTTCTTTTTCTGAGACTGTACTAAGCTCAGCAGCTAGTACAAAACCTGGAATTGGTTGAGGTTTACATGAGTATCCTATTTGAACACTGCTTCTCTGATCTTTGAGAGATAAGGGCATTTTTCCAGTTTAAAATGAAAGTAAGAAAGTAAGAATGCCCTCTTCTAATGTTGACTTACCACAGTTGAGTCAATATTACCAGATCGGATTCTTTTACATGTAATTCAAAGAATTAGGGAAGCACTAGCACTTGACGAAATGGGAAATATTTTCTGAACAGCGGTTCAGAAATATACTTCACTGGTGGTAGTTAACTGGAAAAATCTAGAAGTAAGCAAACTGTAGTACTGCAAAAAAGGAGTAGAAAACAGTTGATACAGAATGACAAATTTTTAGGAGGTAGTCTTCATGAGATTTGTGCTGCTATCCATTCTATGTCAAACTTAACCTGAACATGTTTCATGGGTTTTGGTTTTTTTTTTTTCTTTTCAGAAGCTTGAACATAGGACCAACTTTCCCCCAATGACACCATATTATCTATAATATCTATGTAATTGTTCTCAAAATTTCCTAACTTCTGTATCGAAAAAAAGGTCTCAGGAATTTGATGCCATGAGAAGGATCTTTAACCCAGTTTAGCTTAAGTCTCTTATAAATAGATAAACCTTGCGTTATTCTCCTGTCTCCCTCTTTAACCACTCTCCACCATCAACAACAGAAGTCTGTAAAGAAGGTGCTTTGAATTTGGACTTATATCACAGTGTTTTTCTAAAAATACAAACAAGTGAAAACAGGAAGTTTCTATAGCAGCAGCATCTTTACTTGAAAAATAAGCAGCAACACAAGCTGGATCAGTTACATAAAACTCACGAGTGTGTAGAAGAGTAACTGAAATTGGAGTTGGGTAAAATTCATAATGACATCCTAGGAGCAGGTGGAAGATCTTTTACCACAGGGGGAAAAAAAATCTTTTTGTTCATATGTTTTTGGGTTTTTTCATGTAAGCTGGGAATTTGGCAGTGGAGTTACATATGCAGTGGGGCTTTCATCTGAGGTTCACTGAAAGCTGTTAGTGGTAAAGTCATACTCTTGTAACTTTGATTCAATTACTCTAATTTTGGGGTTGACCACGAGTACTTTCTGCACCTTATAATGCTGCTTCAGCTGTCTAGGACAGTGCCTTATGTCATAAGACTTTTTATTTGCTTTAAGGCAAGTGATGGTCTGATAGCTTTTGCTTTTTTTGGAAGAATGGCTTTATGTGCATGCTGACGTTTCTCAGAACCCACCTAAGCAAAGCACCTCCTGTGATGGCATTGATCTTAACATAGCTGCAAAAATATCCCCACCTTCTTGAATAGTGCGAGGCAAAAGGAGTGGACATGAGCTTTGTGTGAGTTCTTTGAAAGGGATTTTTATTTTTTTTTTTTTTTTTTTTAAATCTGTTGATCCTGTCACTGAAGTCTTAACAAAGTTGTCTTTTTAGTCAGTAAATGGTAAATTTTGGAGAGGTAGTATTTGATGTGAAACTAAGCTACTGGCTCTGCTTGCACAGCTTAGAACCTTAGGTACTTCAGAATATGGCAGATTTATTCATTGTCGGCTCTTGCACCTTCCTAACAATGCTCAGCTACACAAAACATGTTGGTGGGTACTGATGGGTACTTCTTTGTCAGCTGAGGAGAGATATAGGAGAAATACTGAGGTAGCAGGCAGACAAACAAGGTGAGAGGACTAAAGTGAAAAAGCAGTTCCGTCCCCTTGCTGACAAGCTCAACTTGCTCCCGTTTCTTGTTAGCTACATTCACATAGAATCACAGAATCACAGAATAACCAGGTTGGAAGAGACCCACCGGATCATCGAGTCCAACCATTTCCACCAATTCCTAAATCATGCTCCTAAGCACCTCGTCTACCCTAACCTTAAACACCTCCAGGGACGGTGACTCAACCACCTCCCTTGGCAGACCATTCCAATGCCCAACCACCCTCTCCGTGAAGAACTTTTTCCTAATCTCAAGCCTAAATCTCCCCTGGCGGTGCTTGAGGCCATTCCCTCTCGTCCTGTCCCCTGTCACTTGGGAGAAGAGGCCAGCTCCCTCCTCTCCACAACCTCCCTTCGGGTAGTTGTAGAGAGTAATAAGGTCTCCTCTCAGCCTCCTCTTCTCCAGGCTGAACAACCCCAGCTCTCTCAGCCGCTCCTCATAAGATTTATTCTCCAGCCCCTTCACCAGCTTTGTTGCTCTTCTCTGGACTCGCTCCAGAGCCACAACATCCTTCTTGTGGTGAGGGGCCCAGAACTGAACACAGGATTCGAGGTGCGGTCTCACCAGTGCCGAGTACAGAGGGAGAATAACCTCCCTGGACCTGCTGGTTACGCCGTTCCTGATACAAGCCAAGATGCCATTGGCCTTTTTGGCCACCTGGGCACACTGCTGGCTCATGTTCAGTCGCTGTCAACCAACACCCCCAGGTCCTTCTCCTCCTGGCAGCTTTCCAGCCAGGTTTCTCCTAGTTTGCACCTCTGCTTAGGGTTGTTGTGCCCCAAGTGCAGGACCCGGCATTTGGCCTTGTTAAACCTCATGCCATTGGTCTCAGCCCAGCAGTCCAGCCTGTTCAGGTCCCTTTGCAGAGCCTCCCGACCCTCCAGCAGATCGACACATAGTAACATAAGCTATTAATGGTGAGTTAAAAGATGGGAAACTGCATAGAGTTCTGAAATGATGGGTAGAGAGGAGAGGAAGAGAAGTAATGTACAATAGTATGACAGAAAGTAGATGCACAGAATGTGATTTGAGGCATGAAGGGGACATTGCCTGCTGTAAGGCACAGGAAAATAACAAACTGTTTCAGATGGAAAGAAATGCAAAGATCCCTGCCATGTGTAGCTAGTCTGACCTCAAGACACAGTTTAGTTGTAAACAGATTGGCACTTCAAAAATATTTCTTAATTTCTTCATTAGAATTAAGAAATTATATGTTTTGCACAAGTTCCATATACTTTCTGTAATAAAAGAAGAAAACAGTCTTTAGGGTCAAATATTACATATCAATGAATGGTTATCAATGGATTTTTTTTTTTTGTAATAGCACAAGTTTGTTATCTTATTACCTCACTGTTTCCTATATAGGACCTCTTTAATTCTCATGATTTACTTGTTTTTGTGATTGATTTTCCTGTGTCTGATTACAGAAGAACAGCTTGAGTGACTTCCTCAATTCTGTTCTTATACAGGGACAAGTATCTCATACTTGTGTTCCAAATGCAGTGTGCTTGACTAGCCTTAATCCAGAGGGTGAATATCTTTCTACGAACAGAGCCTATAATAATAGTTTTCAGAATACATATCAGCACTAATCTGCTGTTCTAAGCTGCCATATAATATAGTCTCTATTATTAACTAAGAATTCATTTTTAAATAAGATTAGGATTTTTTTTCAATAATCCTTCCTTATTTTTAATGTCCACTACTGCTGGATTACTGCTTATGCCGTTGACAGGCACTGTCACATTTGGAGACTAGCGATTTTAATTTTTTTTTTTACTTTTTGCTTTGCTTCCAAGTCTGAAACTATCAGCTTAAACCAGGAAACTCTTTATAGCATGCAAAAGGAATTACTGGCTACAATTCCTAATTTCTGAATGTTTTACTCCTCCAGTGCTCCAAGTCATTAAGTTTTTTCTAGATGTAGATACTTATAGTTCTTCCCAAGATATCATCAGTAAATCTAGTTAGCACATTCAACCTGTATGGAACAGGGACTTGGGACAACCTGAGGATATTTAATTGCTACCTTTTATTTCTAATAAAATAAGTAATTTTTTTTTTAATTTTATCCAATATGACAGTTATTACACTTAAAATATTCTACAACTTTTGATGCAGAACTGAAATTTACTTTACTTTTTAATCAAAATTCCATTGGTATTACATAAAAATAATTGTATACAGATGGAAATATTTTTCTTTCTTCAGTCTTCTTTGCAAGACTACTTATTGATAGTTCTTTTTATAATCATGAAAGCATGAATTTTCTCTTGCCTTGTTTCGGTTTTATGATTACATTTTATTATAGATGTCATTATTTTCGACAGGATTAGGTGAAAATTGATCAGAGTAGTCTCTTGGTGTAGCTCTTTATTCAGTGAAATCAAAAGCTTCTTCAATAGGTTTTTGGGTTTCTTCCATTTGATTAAGATGCCCTTTCCAGACAAACTCACGTGAAGGCACTGAATCTAAATATCTTCCACATCTTGGTGAGCTTCGTCCAGATGCTTTAATTTTTCATTTTGTCCTTCTGAAATGAAAATGATTTATTTCAGGCTTGGTTTTGTTTATCCTCTAGGTAAATCTGAAATGCTTTCTAGTTGTTCAGTCCAAAGATATATTCTGCACTGTGATTTGGCTATTTAACAAACAAATTTACTTGATACTGATATGGCAAAAAGTCATAGATCCCATCCTAATCAGATTTCTTTGTTCCCAATATTAGTACTGCATGTTCTTGAATGCATATCTGGCAAGTTGAAAACTCTAGAAATTAATTAACTTAGAGTAGTGTCTGTCTATGGAGCAAAACCACCAAGCTGTCAGTAGAGTTTTAACTTAAAAAAGGACAATCTCTTCCAAAATTCTTCTGTGGGTTAGAGTTACAAAAGAGAGAAAACAGGTGGCATTTTATTTTTACTATT
Source organism: Clamator glandarius (assembly GCA_033459285.1). NCBI lineage: Eukaryota > Metazoa > Chordata > Aves > Cuculiformes > Cuculidae > Clamator > Clamator glandarius. The sequence goes on from JAUNZM010000066.1 coordinate 282,002, forward strand.
CAACTGCTTATAAACATTTACTTCTGCCTTTGAATAATGGCTTTTACAGGCTTGCAGGATTTTTTTAAGACTGTAGAATAACATGACGATAATATAAAGAAATTATTGCTTAATATAAAGATAGCTTTAATGTAGTAAAAATGTCAATTTTCACCTGGGAACAGTATACTAGCATTACATTTGTTTAACAAGAATTAATTGGTTATTAGTGCCTATAGTTTTAAAATGAATTCTTGACCATCTATAGTTTTTAATCTAAACAAGTATAAATTCTAAATTTTATAAAAAATTTTAATGACTTAATTTGCATTAATATGTATATGAATATGTATATATAATTTTAAAAATAGGTGAGGAATGTCTGTTGCATTGAATTATGCTTGATTTTCACTTTTGTAAGAAGGAAAATCTATCTTGGTATCTTTTTACTTGTGGCAGTTTCATGTAATGTGACTAAGGCTGAAGTTTTTAGACTTATGCTTTTCCCTCTAAAAAGTTTACAACAGTGAAATTAACTGTTGAGAGTAACTTTTAGAAAACAGGTCTTACACTTATCTACTCACGTTTCTTCTATAGCATATAGTTATATCTTTTAAGTAAGTATTAAGGATGCTCGTAGTCTGTGGGCATATATATGTAAACTCTCCTAGAACATTTTACAAGGATGTTACTGTACGCTTAATCTAATAGATGTTCAGGAGCAATCTTGTTTCTCCTTTGCTTGGTCAGAATTTGAAAATGCTCCCTTTGCAGAACATATTAGAGCAAGACTTCTGAAGAATTTCTTCAGAAACTACAGCATGTTTAAGGTTGTTTAGACACCTGAATGGCTGCCTTGTGAAATCTGCTCATTATGTGGTATTCATATAATTCAGATTTATCTACAAGTCTGTTTAAGTTGATGATCACCAAGGACTTCCATCAAAATCTTACTAAAACCAGGTGCACATTTAAAAAGTTAAATACTTCTTTAATTTATTGGACTGGGTCTGACAAATTAAAAGACTGAATCATTGTTTATTATAAGTGTCAGTTGTCAGAACGATCACTATCCTCCTACGTTGTTTCTAAATGTTTTTGCTTGGGAAACTGATCAAATTTTTCATCACTTGTTCTGCCTACTTAAAGCTGTTAGATATGCTCTAAATACTCTGAAAATTACAGATCAGTTGGATGGCAGCGTTAGTCAGCATCTTCAGCTGTTGTATCTTCCTGTAAGCTTTGTAAGAGTGATAGTTAGCGTGTGGTGTTTCTCAGTTTTTCCATTTCACTGTGGTCTGCAGTGAAAGTTTTCATTGTGGCATCCTTTGTGTGCCTGACTGCTCTGAAAAATGTGGAGCAGCTCTGAAAGCAGCTGGGTAAACTCTGTTGCTGAGTAACTTTGGTTCTGCACTCGCCCTTTCAGATACAGGAGAGGTCCGGAGGAGGTGGCCCAACCAACTTCAGGGAATGGTGAAGGTCAGCAGAGAAGTGGTAGGGAAGAACAACTGGTGAGGAAACACTATTATGCCTGCAGAAGAGGAATACAGAAGCTGTGAGGGAGAGGGTATAACAATAAGGCAAGAGGGAAGAGAAGCTGCAGAACTGTGTGATGGGGAGACAAGGGTCTGTGGAATATTATGGACAAGGAAGATGAGAAGGCAGTGGCCATGGACCACTTCAGAGATGATGGAAGAAAACAATCAAGCTATATGCTTATGTGTATATTTTTCATAGAATCCTAGAATGGTTTGGGTTGGGAGGCACCTTAAAGATCATCTAGTTCCAGCTCAGCTGCCATGGGCAGGGACACCTCCCACTAGACCAGGCTGCTTAAGACCCCATCCAACCTGGCCTTGAACAATTCCAGGGAAGAGGCATCCACAATTTCCTTGGGCAATCTGTTCCAGTTCCTTACAGCCCTAATTGTGAAGAATTTCTTCCTAAGGTCTAATATGTATCTTTCCCCTTCCCAAATTATAGCCATTCCCCCTCATCCTGTCACTATATGGCTGCATAAAAAGTGCCTCCTCAGTCTTCCTGTAGACCACCTCAAGGTACTGGAAGGCCCATATCAAGTCCCCCTGGAGCAGTCTGTTCTCCAGGCTGAACAACCCTGACTCTCTCAGCCTGTCCTTGTAGCAGAGGTGCTCCAGCCCTTGGATCATCTTCATGGCCCTCTGGACCCATTACAACAGTTCCATATGCTTCTTATGCTGGGGATTCCAGAACTGGATTCAGTACTCAGGGTGGGGTCTCATGAGAGCAGAGTAGTGGAGAATCACCTGCCTTGACCTGCTGGCCATGCTTCTTTTGATGCAGTCTAGGGTACAGTTGGTCTTCTGGGCTGTGAGTGCACATTGCTGGCTTATGTTGAGGTTCTCATCAATCAACCCCCCCCCAAGTCCTTCTCCACAGGGCTGCGCTCAATCATGTCATCACCACAGATTGAAACCACAGATTGAAACCACAGATTGCCCCAACCCAGATGTAGGACCTTGAGCTTGGCATTGTTGAACCTCATGAGGTTCACACAGGCCCACTTCTACCATTTGTCTCGGTCCCTCTAGACAGTGAGATCAAGTGCTTGGTGTCATCTGCAAACTTGCTGAGGGTGCACTTGATCTCACTGTCTGTATCATCAATGAAAATATTAAACAGCACTGGTCCCAGTTCAGACCCCTGAGGAGCACCATATGTCACAGTTGTCCATCTGGACATGGAGCTGTTGACTGCTACTCTTTGAATGTGACCATCCAACCAATTCCTTGTCCACCGAATAGTCCACCCATCTAATCCATATCTCTGTAAACTGGAGAGAAGGATGTTGTTGGGGACTGCGTCAAAGGCTTTACAGAAATCCAAGTAGATTAAATCCCTTGCTTTTCCTGTGTCCACTGATGTGATCTATGATGGGATGAAAGCCACTAAGCTGATCAGGCAAGACTTTGCTCTGGTGAAGCCATGCTGGCTGCCATTAATCACCTTCGTGTCCTTCATGGGCTTTAGCATAGCTTCTAGGAGGATCTGTTCCACGATCTTCCCAGGCATAGGGGTGAGGTTGACAGGTCAGCAGTATCCATGGTCATATTTTTCACCCTTTTTATAAATGGGCAAAATGTTAGCCTTCCAGTCACCAGGGACTTGTCCTGGCTGCCATAACTTTTCCAGTATCACGGAGAGTGGCTTGGCAAACACATCAGCAAATTACATCAGAACTCTGGGATGCATCTCCTCAGGTCTCATAGACTTATAAATGTAGAGGTTCCTCAAGTGATCATGAACCTGGTCTTCCCCTACAGTGAGAGGGGCTGTACTGCCTTGGTCTGCTTCTTGTTGTCCATTGGCCCAGACGGAGTGAGCAGAGCAGTTGAAAACTAAGACAAAAAAAAGACTAACACTAACAAAAAGACTTCAGTTTATTAAAGGAAACAATATTATTAGTTTTGTAAGTACATGTATCAAAAATATATTGAAATAAATGTATAAATATATTTATGTAAGATTCTGAGACCTTATGCTTTTCCAACATGTGTAGTAAACCCTGATTTTGTAATACTCATTCAGTAAAGATCAAGAAGAACTGATTGAAGTCATAGCCTTCTTCCTATCTTGCAGTCAGTCATGTGGTCCACCTAGCTATTGATTATTTTCCTTCTATCTTTTGCTAAAATCATAAAATAAAAATGTTAGCATTTTATTCTTGGTTTAGTCATAGTATATAACTAAATTTGTTTTGAATATAAAATCAAAACACACATTTTTCTTGCTTTTTCCCTGACTTTCCTACTCCTATATTCTTGAATCTTTTGAGAGCTTCCTATTTATTTGATATTTAACCATTCATAAGCATTCAAAAGACTTGTGTCAGCAGGCTTTCAAGGTAATAATCTAAGTGGCATATTATACTAACAAATACGAGCAATTCTCAGCTCACTTTCAAATTCTGTAACCTAGGATACTCTTAAAAAAGGTAGTCAGTAAAAAACACCACCCTATTCTTCACTCGAACATCATTATGACTTTCTTAAAAGGTAGATGCTCCATTTGGCATGCTAGCATGTTGACTTCTGTTATTGGACTGGTATTCTGACCTTGTTATAAGATGGCAGCCTTCGTGGTGATAACTTTTATTTAAGTTCACATAGTAATCTTTCTTGTGATATTTGATTCTATTGGTGATAATACTTGTTAATGAGTGTTTCTGACCTTAATAAACTCTGGAACTTCCTGGACTGAGTGTATGCCTCCAATTAAATCATCACTTCACAGAAAAAAAAGAATATAAATACTACATTTGCCCTTTTAGATAGTTCTGCACTTTCTAAACATAGTTCAATTCTGCTTCAACAACTCTTAACTAAACCTTTGTTAACGTTGGTGGCTAGGGGAGATTTACTTTTTTTATTTTTAACTTTTCTCCATGCTAGCTGTAATATTTAGTTGTATACATTGAGCTATAATATACATGAGTTTAAGTTAGGATTTCTCTGTCCTTAATGAGGAAAGAGGCTACTAATGCTCAATTTCTAGACTGCAAGTGTTTAAGAACAAAGGTATTCATTTACTTGTTTTTACGTCAGATATCTATGCAATCAAGAAACCATATCATTATTTCTTCTCACCTTGGCCACAAGTTCATTAAGCTCGGTTCATACATAACCTCATGGCCACAGGGGTAAATTTGCATATTTCAAAGGTACTTTTGAAGAGATGAATTTTCATTTTCTTATTAGGGAGAAGAAGGAATAAATGAAAAGAGAGAATGTAGTCAGGCTGAAAATAGAAAAAATTGTCATTTTCCTTCAGTTCTTTAGTGAATTCAGAGAACTGAAAAGGGGCTGGATGTGATTTGGCTTGGTAAGAGGGCAACTGTGTACGAGTGCTGCTTTTGATGCATAGCTGCCTGACTTGCACAGGAAAGGCTGTCGTCTTCTACTTCCAACAGTCAGTAAAATAAAAATACTATTTTTTTATAAAAGACAGGATAGTATGAAAACATTTACAAGTTTAGAAAAAATCATAGCTTATAACTTGAGTGCATGCTAGCAGAAATGAGGAAGTTGGATAATTTCCATTTTCAGAGTGGAAGTAGTTCACTACTACTGTCTAGTTCTTTTCTAAGCTTCATGTGTGGCTTTTGCATGAGCTAATGCAGCTCTTGTTATCTGTCCTTGGAGTTTTTCTAAAATTATTTGTCAAATTTAGAAGTTAAAAAAAAAAAGACAAAAGCCCTCCCCCAAACTGAACTCTAAAGCTAACACTTCTCCCTCCTTCGTCCTTGATGCATGTCTTAGGTCTTTTAGTTGAAAGTGTAAAATACAGCAGTAAAAGTTACAGGCACACTTTTCTACGTGTCAATGGAAGTTAAAGCAAACTTCCCTCCCCCTTCGTCCAAAACATCTGAAAAGACTAAGTTCTCCCTCATCTGTTAGTGAGTTATTTCGGAGGGGATGGCTGGCAGCTTACTGGATCCTATTGTGAATACAGCTTCCTCCTGGCTTACAGAAGTAGTTTGGCAGTTTTATGTCTCCTTTTTGCTGCCTCAAAGTTTACAGGCCATCTGTTGGACATAAACAGGCTAGCAAGTCTTCTTGGGTTATAAGAGCTGTCTGTCTGATTCAATGGTAGTTCAAAGCAGAGCTTGTGGTTGGATGGGGGCACGTTGCATACAAGGAATAAATGTGTAGCATTGTAGGTGCCTTTGGATATTGGAGAGTAGGGAACTCATTTGAATCGTGACTGAACAAAAGAATAGAATGGAATTTCAGTTGGAAGAGACTTACAATGTTCATGTAGTCTAACTGGCAGAACAAAAGTTAGAGCATGGTATTAAAGGCATTGTCCAAGTACCTTTTAAACACTGACATGCATGGAGCATCTGCCACCTCTCTAGGAAGCCTATTCCAACTTTTGACCACACTCTCACTAAAGAAATACTTCGTAATATCCAGTCTGAACTTCCACTGGCACTGGTTTGAAGTATCCACATGTGCTCTGTCACTAGATCCCAAGAAGAAGAGATCAACATCTCTCTCTCCATTTCCCTTCCTCAGGAAGATGTATAGAGCTAAGAGTTTACTCCTTAGCCTTCTTTTCTCTTTCCCTAAATCCTCAGCTGCTTCTCAGAGGGCATGCCTTCCAGCCATTTCACCAGCTTTTTTTGTCCTCCTCCTGGACTCATTCCAGGACCTTAACCCTCTGTCATGGTTTAGCCCCATCTAGCTGAATTTGGCAGCTAAAACTGTGCAGTTGGCGCTCAAAATCACCATGCCCTTCCCCCAGTGGTGAAAGGTGAGAGGGAAATGAGAGGCAAAAGACTTACAGGTTAGAAACTAAAACTACAACTTTAATGGAATTATGATGATAATAATGATAAAGATAATAATTAGAAAGTAATAAAGTATATACAGAGATCATACCCCCACTTCTTGATGGCTGTACATCCCCAGAAATGCTGCAGAGCAGACATGAGGGAATGGGTCCATGGCTAGGAGGGAGCTGGATTCAGGAACACATGGATCTGGAATTGGGAGCAACAAGATAGGCAAGGTCCTCACTGGACATCGGCCATCACAGAAGAGAGTGAGACCCTTGTGATCTCTCAAGTTTACACCAAGTATGGCATGTATGGAATGGAATACTCTGACAGTCAGCTTAGGGTCACCTACCCTATTCACCCCTCCTCACAGGTGTAGCCCCCTTCCACCAGCTTGAGGATGGCCTTGGTTAAGTATAATCAATGGTCTTTTGGCATACTAATGCCCTGTTTTATCACTTTAGAGAAGAACGCTGTCTCAAAAACATGCAGTTAGTTTTCAGAGAAATGAAGTTACTTTACAGCAACTGTGTCATAAAACTGACTCTAACTTACTTCAAACTACAGCATTCTATCCCTTATACTGTACCATTTACATCATGCTCAGGTAATTACTACTTATATTTTTAAATGTACATACATATTGCAAGTTCATGATCTATCCACACAAAAGTTCATTAAAGCAGTTTCTCAGGGTGAGAATAATTATATAAAGATTCACCGTGGTTTGTGCCCACAGGCTGCAAGTTAGAAATGCCAACCTTGAGAAGGTTACTGGACACCACATGATGAAGTTAGCTCGTTATACTGAAAGAAAAACTTAGCAAACACTGTTATTAATAAAGCTAACATTGAGCATTCTCACCCAGGGTCATATTTCCTTGAGGTACACATTGAACTTTTCCATCTTTTAACATTACCCACCAAGTATGTCCAGGCCCTTGAGCGAAAACAACCCCACAAATGGGTTTGCCTTTGCCTGAAGTGGGAGAAACCCAAACAGTTTTCCCCAGCAAATTCCTTGCATGCACCACAGGAACTTTATCAACTTATGTTGTGTATAGAAGGTCTGATTGAGCAGGACCATCTCAATTGGTAGATCCTCGAGTATTTACTAACCAGGTGGCCTCTGCCAAATGCTTATCCCAATTTTAAGATGTACCACCCCCCATTGCGTTCAGGGTATTTTTTAATAGTCCATGATATTGCTCAATTTTTCCTGAGGCTGGTACACGATAAGGAGTATGATATATTCATTCAATACCATGTTCTTTGGTCCAGGTATCTGTAAGATTGTTTTTGAAATGCGTATCATTGTCTGACTTAATTCTTTCTGGAGTACCATGCCTCTATAAAACTTGCTTTTCAAGGCCTAGGATAGTGTTATGAGCAGTAGCATGAGATACTGGATATGTTTCCAGCCATCTGGTGGTTGTTTCCACTGTTGTAAGCACATAATGCTTACTCTGGCGGGTTCTTGGGTGTGTTTGCCAGCTCTCCCCATATTATATTTCAACCATCATTCCCATGGCATAAAAGCTTTAACTGTTTAGCTTGCTTTATTGCAGTGCATGTTTCACAATTGTGGATAACCTACATAATAGTGTCTATGGTTAAATACACCCCATGGTCATGTGCCCATTTGTGTGTTGCATCCCTTCCCTGATGACCTGAAGTATCATGAGCCCATGGAGCTGAAGATAGTTCTCCTTTATGTTGCCAGTCCTAATCTGTTTGTAACACTTTTTGGAACACTTCAGCAGCCTTATCCACTTGCTGGTTGTTTTGATATTTCTCAGTGGCTCAACTCTTGGGTATGTAGGCATCTCTATTTTGGAACATAGTACCCATCAAGGAATGGGTTTGTTTCAGTTGCAGGAGATTGAGACAAATCTTGTGTATCCACACCTTGAATATAGGAATTATGCACCCATCCACTGAAAACTGGTGTAGTTTGAGATGTGAGTCTGTGAGGAGTAGGAGCCATTGTCCCTATGAGACAATTTATGAAGCAGTTTATTGAATCCTTTGAGCACTTTTCCAGATAATTTCTCCAGAGCCAAGACACAGCCTGTGAAGGCTGAGAAAGACTATCTTCATATTGTCAGTTTGTCAATTATTTCACCCACTGTTGGATTACGAGCAGGTTTTCCCCAGATCATTGTTGACAGTGTGTGAGAATACACCGGTGGGACACCTTGCACAAACTTCTGTAACAAAGCTTGGTGACATGGCATTTTGTCAGGATGTATTTGAATGCCTTGCACTATAGACCAACTCTAATAAAGCCAATTCTCTCAGGTACTTAATATCTCTCCTAATGGTGTTCCCTCTAATTGGGTGGCACTCAATATCATCTCTATAGAGACACCTGTCTCTTACAACTGTCAAGAGTCATCTCCAGAGGCTAAGGATCTCTGTCTTTTCCCAAAAGCCCTTGTTGATTCCTCTGTCACCAGCTAGGGGTCCAATCTGCTTGGCTTCTTTACCATCTAGGTCTATGGTATCAGCTCTATTATCCCAGCACCAGAGCAACCAGGAAACAATTGGCTCACCCTGATGATGGCTAAAATCTTTTCTTAGAATTCACAGCTCCTTCGTAGATAAGGATCTGATGGGTGTATGTGGTTTTGGTTGTCCTGAACTCTTCTGCTGATGCTGTGATGGCACTGATTTCAAAGGATATCTTTGTGGCAGAGGATTTAATGGTAGTATAGAACTCTATAATGGTAAAAGACTTGGTGATTGTGAAGTACTTGGAAATGGCAAAGGACTTGATGGCTGTGATGGCCCTGGCAATGGTGTAGGACTTGACAGCTGCTCCTCTCCTAATTTATACTTGAGCCTGACATTATTCTGTCCTAGGTGCAGAGAAGGTGTAACAGATTCCCCTGAGAGTTTTTTTCTTTCAGAGTACTGGACCTTAAACAGTCAGAAGTAATATCTCAAGTCCTATTGTGAAAATCTCTAAATGATCTATGTGCATACATATGTGCAGATAAATGCTACCATCAAGAACCTGTACAGAAGGAAATGAAAATAGATATTCAGTTTCCAGGCATCAGTATTCAGCAAGTCCATACCTTTTATAAAATTAAAAAGTTTTCGCTATCACTCACAGATAAAATAAATTGCACAGATTATCTTGCTGCAATATAGCTGCAGCTCATTGGAACTCTGAACCCCAGTATGACACTTCATCCCCTCGTTGGGTCTTGGAAACAGGTATTTTTGCACTGCAAATGTCAGTACACCCAGTGTAGTACTTGTTGCCAACTTCACGTGGTAGCGTATTATTGAACTATAGTGCAAGGCCTGGAAGATTTTAATTAGAAAATAGTCCATTTCAGTAGTGGCGTTGAACTTGATTAAGCTCATTTATTTGGTTTGAAAACTCTTAAATACTTTGGGTTTTGAGAAAGTATTTTTTCCTGTGGTAAAATTGCTACAGCAGAATAACTTTATCTAAGAAAATATTCCATATTTGTAAAGGCAAATGTGATATGCAGGCAGGATATTGTGGTTACGTATTAATAGGTACAGACAGAAGTGATAGAAACACAGAGATGTTAATTGATCTCTACTAATAAAATTATAATGCGTGGGGAACATGTTAAGAGAATAGAAATTCAATATCCAAGGGGTGATTATAATCATTCTGATGTAGTGTTTAAAATTGCAAGATGAGACTGAACTATTTTTATTGCTTGTTTGCCTAGGCCTGTACCTGTATTTGTATGTTGTTTGTCAGCTTTCTCTATTTAGAAGTAGTAAAACGAATATTTTTTTTCCTACCTGTATGCAGCATATGTTTGCTTTGTAATATACTGCACAACAGCAAGTTTGCCTGTGGCTTTTAGGAGCTGCAAAGCCAATTAATTAAAATGCTCAGTCTGCTCTGGAGCCTCTAAGTAGACTGCTTTATTTTCTGTACTCATATTCATAGGTATCAATTCATTGGTGCGTTAAAACACATTAACATTTTAAGTTAGGATGTTTTTTTTTTTTCAGTACAACTGACTTAAGGCATCCGCATGACTTAAAAAGTGTTGGTCTTAAAGTTTTCCTTTATTCTTCTCTTGTCATGATTCCATATATTGGAATTACATTAATATTTTTATTGCAAGTGTGCGGTTAGCTTATATTTTCAAGGATGGAATTAAATAAAATATTCTGGGGTACTCTTATCTGTATCTTTGTATTTGTTCTCCTTCTAGTTCTGTGGCCTTAAAAAGTCCTTTCTGAGTTGCCTAAGTATTTGTTTAAAACAGTGCAATGTTCCTAATGAACATTGGTCGTTGTGTTGTGTTGTCTACTTGTTCTGCAGACATCTCCTTTTAAAACTGGGTTTGTACTTTGACATGTTTATCCAAAACCATATTTTACAAAAGGTTCTGAAATATGAAATCGCGACACCAAAAAGCGTTGCTTTTGAGGACTTCCCTGGGGCACTTTTTTTTGTTGTTTTATTTTTTTCGGTTTTTTCCTTCTGGATTAGTCCAGGGCTGTGGCAGATCTTTTCAGGATCCTCAGCCTTATCAACTTTGGCTGGGGACATCTCCTGAGGATGCTGAGGTGTCCATTCTACATTTGCCTCTCCTGACTCAGGACCCCTGAATTTCATCAGACCCTCAAGGGAAGTTCCAACAGAGGGGCAGGTGAAGCATGTGGATGATGTCAGTCACATGCTTCTGCTACTCAAGTTTAGACAGTTGTATATCATGAAATGGTTTTATTCCCAGAATTCAGTAGCATAAAAATTGGAGGTTTAAGGTCCTAACAATTTCTGTCAGCTCTCAATCTATTTAGAACACGGGAGTGGTAGATGAAAGGAAGATTTTAGGCCTGTGAGTAGTTACATTACAAATAAATGTATTATCAAGTTTGCATAACTTGCTCTAGTGATGTACCTTCTTGGCCTACATGTAAAATAATAGCTTTAATATAATAAAATAATTATTTTTCTATACTTTCAGGCTTGCACTCTCTTTTAAAAAGAAGTTCTTTGAAATGGGATTTGTAGAAGAAAAAAAAAATATATACTTCTAGTCCTTTTCCTGAAAGTTTTAAGCTTGGTCTTCTAGTTGTGTCTGTTTTATGGAAGTATTGTTTGTATATCGTGAAATACCTAGCTAAGTAAAAAGACAAACCACATGTATCTGAAAAAGCCTAGATCAGAATTTGTACCATAATGGTTTTGAATAAACTACTATGACAGTTTGAGGTGTATGAATATCTTTTTCCAGCTTTTGTAAGCTACATAAAGTGTAACTCTAGATGTGTGTAGTCAAACTGTGTTCACTATGTGCCCACTCTGTAGCTTGTGCGCTCCTCCTCCCTATTAATGCATATTGTTTTGATGCATGGGTGAAACAACTGTAGAAAATGTGGATCAGTAACTGAGTTTAGCATGCAGTGCCTGAGCTTCTAGATGGGATAGGGTAACAGTTCAATGTGCTGTACTGAAGATGGGTGTGGTAATGTAGATGCGTCAAGCACTTCGCCATATCATGACTTTTGATAGAAAAGTAGTGATTTCTGTTGTTACATCTTACTGTAAAGTAAGCCCGTCTTTTTTTTTTTTTTCTCAAGTTCACAAGCTTTTATTATGTGTGGATAGTTTTGTTTCAATGGACCACAGATATCATGAAAGATCATTTTCAAGAAGTGAAAGATTGAGCTTATTCTGTGAAAGATTTTGAGTATTAGAATATACTTTGAATTTATTTTTAAATGTAGCCAAACTTAACTGCAGTGTTTATGTAGGTGTTAAACCCAATTTATTAGTTGAAATTTCATTTATACGTTAAAGACAAAATATAGATGCAAGATAGATATCACAAAATATACATACAAGATAGATACAGCAAGATAGGTGTGAAACGGGAGTGAGAAAATATATGTTTTTTCAATATATTGAGAATTAATGCCATTAGCGTTGTTACTGGGCCACTGTTCTTGTAGATGATCTTTTTGGAAATGTAGCTTTCATATTTAGGATTTTCAGAGTCTGATGATTCTTAAAGTGCTTCAACTTGCTGTCAGTTGGCCAAATAAAATACAAAATACAGGTAAGAAAATTCAGTTAGGCTGAAGGGTATGTGGACTTCGTATACTTAGGATTCCTGGGGTGTATACATGGGATGCAGAAGTCATTGTTTCTATAACCTAAAAAAAATCACAGGTGCTTGAAGAAATATGTTGAGGACTTTTTGTTTTGTACCAGCAGATAAACTGACTTCTTACATTCATGGCTGAATTTGTAAGTCTTGATTCAATGAAAATGTGGCAAGAATAGTTTTCATATTCATACAAAGGCAAGCTTGACACTACTATGATCTAGAGAACTCATTGCTTTAAGCAAATGTGCTTGTTTCATCTATAGTTGAAGCAACTTCTTTATTTCAGTATTTCCCTTTTACTGATTTTGTGTGTGTGTTACTTAATTAGTTTCAGTTTTTTTGAGGAATTCCTTCTTACACAGCTATAATTTTTAAGCAGATAAAAGATAACTAGAAGGGACACTTTGCAGAGGCTTACTTGAGGTTTTATATGCAAACCACTTTCTTTGATCCACTTCCCGAATAGCTAGAACTCACTACAACTTCCAGCTGTAGGACAAGATAGAAGTGGAGAAATCATACCTTAGGGAATATTCCGAGAATGATTGTTTGAGATTATGAAATGTGTTGGAAATAAGAAGAATTATGTATAACAGTAATGAATGTATTGATACTTCTGTAGTTTGCTGAGAGGTCTCAGTCATTTTATACCTCATATACCTGTGTGAACTGACTGAACATTAATTTGGTACTGTTAAAGAAAGAGAGTTTGGGTACACTTTGTATATCCTAATAAGATGGAACGAGATCTAAGTAATTATTTAGAGATCAATACTGAGTTTAATTTAGAAACTAAGAGGGGACTAAAACTTTGAAGAAGCAGGAACTAAATAGCATCTCCCAACTACAGAATTCTTCTGGTGGACTATTTTGTTATGATCCATGCAGTATTGTTGGAAGAGTCCTACAGTAATTTTACAAGTAGGTGACAAGCAGGTGTATGTGTTTGTTTGGGTTTTGCTTGTTTGCTTATGCACTTGGCTTTTACTGTTCTGTGCCACTACTAGCTCTGAGAACATTTTTAAACTCCAATTTAATAAAATAGATCATGTTGATGGCATAAGTGACAGATTAGAGCATAAATAGGCACTAATCTATGCTTGCTACTGTCAAATTGCTATCTGTTTTTGTAATGGTGTATCAATTGACCTTTCAAGCTTTCAATACCAAATTGACAATGTAGAATTTTGTACTGCTTTCTTTCATTTATTTCCGTTTTCAATATTCCATTTAATTACTTAGACTAATAAATGGTTTTGCTCTTACATCCTGAAAGTATAGTTTTAGTTTAATTGCTGTATCAGATTTCACATTAGTGCTTGGTATCCTAGCAACTTACTTCCTTGGTAGTTTTTCTTACTTCATCGTTTATACTTCTGTAGTTTAACCTATGTTTTTTTATTCTTGTCTGTTGCATAGTACATCTAAACATGGTACTGTCTAATCTGCCATTTATTCCTTCAAATAACAGGAGAATATCCTGTTACAAAAGTGGAGTCCAGATTAGTCAGTCCTACTGAAAACAGATGTAATGTGGATCTTCTTGCTGTGTTAATGGATTTCTATTCTTTATCAGTTATTCAGATGAGTTCAATGAAGCTTTTTGCTCTGAAATCTCTTTTGACCCTGAAAAACTGTTCTATAATCTTTACTGCATACAGAGCTATGTTCCACAAAATTGGCATTCATATTGGTGAGCTCATCCTGACAAGTGTGTGTTTTTATCTCCAAGGCTGTTCATTTTGGAAACTAAATGGAAGGAACACTATTATTTCTGCATATTGTAGCAAATAGATTTTGTATACTGGATATCTGAATAGGTCTGTTGTGGACTAAATTTTGTTGTATTTTGGCTTGAGTTTTTTTTTATTATTTTGAATGCTTGCAAAGGCTGGGCATTTCTACTGTTAAAGTGAAGTAGAACTAGTAATTTATTTAGCGTCACTTTTCATCTGCCTAGTTTCTTTATCAAAGAATACATTTATGGAAGAAATTTGTTTACATTTTGGGCCCCTGAAATAGAAAACAACATCATCCTGGACCTAAGATTAACATCAAGCTTGGAGAAAATATGGTTTGAGTACTGTGGAGGTGGAATTATTGAAGTGTACTGAGGGTGGGGAATTAACAGACAGATGTTTTCCTGTGTAAACTAGTATGGATATGTTAAATAGGAGACTACTGCTGACAGGTTTATAAAAGTACATCATATGTATATTTTTAAAATATTTTCCGACATTACAAAATTAAACATAAAAGTAAATAAAATTAATCAAACCCATGCATAATAGTTGGTTGCTGGAGTGCTCACTAGCATGTGGATCAGTTTCCAAACTATGGATTGACATATTGAATTTCACTCTTGGGCTGTAAGGAACCTGTTTGCAAATAACTAAGTTGTCAAAGCTATTTCTGGGAATAGAGAGAATGTCTATAGTATTTGATCATGTTTACTAAATAAAATGTCTTTGGGGAAAAGAGTACCTCGTTAGAAAAAGAATGGATTTTAATACCTATTTCCCACAGTGTACCTGTCTTAGAAGCTGTGAAGTCAGAAGACCAGAGAAGACAGAAGCTCTTGACAGTCCCTTTGGTCAGAAGATGTGCAAACAATCTCAACTGCTTCTTCTGGCTGCTGTTGGCCATTGGGAGCCCTTGGGGAAAGCAGTAAAGCAGATTTAAATCTGATCTCAGAAATCTGTTGTGCAAAGGATAGGCCATCGCTTCCGCTTGAATTCTGTAAGTCTGTGCTCACCCAACTTAGAAATATGACTATAGTTTTATTTTCCTCCTCCTTTTCCCAGGATTATGGATTTTTATCTTTTTTTGTGTAGTATTTATTCATTATTTGATCTTTCCAGTTGATGGATTGAATCGTTACGTCGTGTCCTGAGCAAAGTTTTTGAGTCTTCCCTGTGGAAACCTCCATACCATGGTACCTTATCCCTATGTTTTCAGTACAAAGAATATTAAGGAAATGTGTAGAAAATGTGTCATGATTTCTAGGTAGGAAAAAAAAAAGTTGATATTTACCTTAGATTAAGAATGCAAGATATTAAAAGAAAAAGTAAGACTAAGAAGGATATTTAATACACCCTAAATTGTTCCTTTTACTAATTAAATTTAATGTAATGTATCAACATATTTTGCAGATGTAAATGAAGAAACATAGAGATCTAGTTTTTTTAATCAGTTTTTATTAATTCTGCCCAGAAGCTCTTCATGATTTCAGCATGGAACACAAAGATGCAGAGCAGCAGACAGAGAGGATATGTGTCCCATTAATCTCTTTTGAATAGAGAATGGCAGAATCATTTATGATGCAGTCAGGTTTTATGGATACCATGCTGTCTATGTTTCCACCCAAGCCAGAAAGGCTTCTCTGTCCTGGTCCAGAAAAGTGCCAAGCTCTTAGTACAGAAATTGCAGTCAGAGAAAAGTGGGGGAAAAAGGCAAAGACCCAAAAGTTTTTCTTCTATGAAAAAAATTACTGGTATTAAACTATTTAACTGTCTCATCAGAGGCATTAGGTGCTAGTTATAGCTTAGCATCTTCATTTCTAATTCATAGGCAGTATATGAAAAACTGTAACCAGTTGATTTTAAAAGTTTGGTTTGGTGGGTTTTTTTTTCATTTTGAGAAAAAAATCAAATTTTGCCTCATTTACTTTTAGGATAAAAAACCCTCCTGACAATAATTGAAAACACATTATGGAAAATACCTCAATACTTTAAAAGAAACCAGCCAAACAAAAATCACACAAAACCCCAAAATGGTAGGAGATTGGAAACTACTAGTGGAACATCACGCAGTTGCCTGTTTGACATTACTAATAGCAGTCAGTACTTTAATGAATAACAGTTGTGCAATAGATGAAACAAAGATGATACGCTGAAAAGTTTGTAGATTTTTTAAGGCAGTTTACTTATAGTTATTGACCCTCTAGAAAGCTTACAGTTTTTCACTCACGAGCTGGAAGCTTTAATAGACCAGGCTCTTGCTCAGAGCTTTTCATGCGTTCTTGGACAAATGCACTCTCAGATTTCTCCTTAGAGCCTGTTCTCTGAAGTCCGCTCAAGCTCCCTATTCCAGAGAAAGGAAACATGGAAACATGAGCACAGAAAGGCTGTTCCCTGCCTGTTTACCTAAGTTGTTATATTATTGCTGACATGAGGGCAGTCTGTCCTGAAGTTATAGGCAGTGGAAGCTAACTTCCCCAGGTTCTGCACCCTGAAATATTTGTTGCCATAAAAGATTAATCACATCTGAGACATTTTGATAGTACTTAGCATTTTCCATAATTCCATTAGAAAACAAGTAGCTCTATTTAAGAATTGGTATTGAAAATGCAGCATATTTCAGCTGTGTAAAATGAAATACGAATCTGTCTCTCAAAAATAGAATAAAATGGATACTAAATTTTTCCATTATTGTCTGAAAAAACTAACATATGCTGTAGTTACAAAAAGCTTATGTTCTGCTATGGATCACAGAGATATTTCTTCTTACAGAAAAATAAGAACTTAAGTTTTGCGTGCTAGTATCCATATGGCCTGTATTTCAAATCTCCGTTAAAAAAAAGAAGTCTGAAACTTCGTTTCATTGAGTATTAAGGTTTCTTATTTGGTAACTGTAATGGCCATTCACTTTCTTTAATGATCTGTATTTTAGAAGCTGAAAGAACTAAGGAGATTTCCAAGATAAAAAGATTGGGGGTGGGGGGAAACCAAGCTGCACAGCTCCTTTGCACTTAGGCTTGGTAGATTATAAAATAAAGTGACTCTTTGTTTTGTTTTTGTTTGTTTGAGGTTTTGTGGTTTACTCCCTCCCCCTGCCCCCTCCTATATTTTGAGTGTATTGCTGAACTGACATGAAGGAGAAAAGAACTGGACTGCTGTAACAGAGTATCTAGTTTGATAGAGGTCAGCTAATGTAAAAGTATAATGTTTGGGATCTTCATAATGCAAAAAAGGGAATTTGTGCGTTTTGCTATGTTTTCTTCATTACACATGCATTTTGGCTTTGGAGACAGATATTTAGCTTTCATAATCTGTCTTTTCTCTTTGTAAAGTGTATGAATGTTAAATTAAATCACTACTGTTAACCCTAATTACTGCTACTTTTAAAAAAAGTTAATGTACAGTGGAAGATTATGTCTCACCAGATGATACTATAAAAATTCTAGACTTGGCAGGTGAAAGCCATCAGTAAAATCTGAGTATAGTTTTGATTTAACCTGCTGTCTTTTCTTTCTGGGCAAGAAAGTAAAGCTCAGATTCCTAGAACAACACTGGTGTAGAAAGTAAAATTTCTGAAGGATGATCTTTAGTTAGTTGTCTAGTAGCTAGATAAGAGTGAAAATCCATATGAGTGAAATAAACTTCCAAGTGGTCTTTCATCGTACATGAAAAAGGACCACCACTTGAATATCTTGGCATCTCTTTCAGGCCAAATCAGAGAAGTGACTCCCATGTAAACCTTCACTGGCTGATTGACGGATTGATGTCAGTTGTCTCAGATGAGTGCACTAACCAGAGGGCCTGGAGGGTACTGCTTCGTGAATTCCCTCTCTAGTCCATTCTGGTTATAAAGTGTTTGCTACACAATATTACAATTCTAATAGGAAGAGTGTGAAGCAAAATTACTTAATTCAGATGATAAAATAAAAAAGCAGCTTAATATTCCTTCGGTGAGACAAGGTGTATTAAACCCCTCCTGGTTTGGTAATAAGTCTGTACTTACTGTTTTCTGAGTGATCATTCAAACCACTGCACTATTCTGATTCTATGCATCCTACTTAAATAGTAAATAGTGCATCAGTACTATCCTGTTCCCTTCTGCTTTCTCTGATAGTCTTCTGAAAGACAAGGGGGTTCCTCATTTTACAATTCCTTTTCTAGTGATCACCAATTTTCAGACCTCTTTATCTGCAATGTTAGATTCTTAAGGTTCTTGCAGATTTTCCATCTCAGTATGTTTTAAATTGCATTCTCTGTTCTTAAGCAACTCTGTTTTGAGAATGCTCTATGCAAACTGGACCCTTTACAGTTGACTTGATTTCCTCACTGTTAAATAATTCCCATGTAAATGACAAGTATCTTCGCTCTGAAGTTCCATCGTTTATCTGATTTTATTAAAGATGGCTTTTGCGAGTTTTAACAGTTTTTTTTCTTTGAAATTAAGAAAATCTTCATAATTTTTGAGTATTTTGTCCAGTCTTCATAATTTTCTCAATATTATACAGTCTCCAGAGTGGCTTTATTTTTTTCTGAATAAGCTAATACCTCCCAAATGAAGTGGTATGATTACTCATCACTGAAAGAGTAAAGAATTGGCTCAGTTCAATGCAAACTCTGTGTGATACTAGTACAATGAGAGAAACAACAAGAGAAATTAGGAGATGATATTGGCAGTTCTGGGTGGCATTTGAAAATTCAGTCCACAGCTGGCATGTGTTGTGAAAAACAAATAGCCTGCTCTAAGAGTACAATCGTTTTCTTCTGACCACCAATGTGAATGTTCCAGGCCTGTGCTGCTGTATGATTAACTATTTGAATATAATAGTTTGGATGAATTTGCTTGTTGAGGTGTTTTTTAATAGGTACTAGCAGTCTAAAAATACCAGAACAGTTTTAAGTGAGATCTCTTTTCTGTGAAATATTTTGTGGTTTCATATCTGCATTCTGTACAGGCTAGCTGTCTACCCTTGCATGGGCACAGTAGAAATATGTTGAACTGAAAATGTTTAAATGAGGGAGAAAGAAGAGTTCATATGAACTTCCTTTGAAAGAAAGAAATTTCCAACTTTGGAAATTTTCTTCTTACCATGTTGAGTCTTCTAGGCTGCTGATTACATAATCCCTTCTTTAGCCAAGACATTTAGATAAAAGAAGCAGCCAGTGGGCTTCTAAACTCAACCCAAAGGGCTGATTCAAGGCTATGATCATTATTGTTGTTTCTTATGCTTTCAGCAAAGAGTATTTATTTGTCAGTAAATATTTATGTTTGAATTCAGATAATTTAACTGAAACTTAACTATAGTCTTGCTAAGTGTTCGTAGAGGTGACTTTCAGTAATTTACTAAAATGGCTTTAGAATTATATTTTATCATATATTTTAAGTAATTCCATTTATTCCTGATAAATTCAGAAAACTCATAAACAACCTTTGTATCCCAGCTCATTGATTATAAAGTATGAATGAATATTCTGTCACTTTTCTCACATCCTTAATTCATACAACACTGTAAAACATTTAAAATATTTTTTAATTAGTTGCAAATTGCAAAATATGTGTTAAGTTTATGCAGCAAAGTCTTTTATATTAGAAATGCTCTATAATTACATTTTTCCAGTCATGAAAAATGAATTAGTGCTGCATTTTATGTGATGACAAATTTTCCTGTTTGTTCTAATTTTACTGAATAGCATACTGTAACTTCTTGGCACAGCCTAAAATAACTCTATTTAGCTATGAAAGTAGGAACTGTGCTTAATACCAGCAAAGGCCAATATTGTGTCTAAGCAATTAACTTACATGAAAACAAAGTAAAACAACTATGGGAAGGATGACATGGGGGAATTGGCTATCAGACACTAGTACACGAGTTTGTCTAGACAATTGGGATCAATGCAAGTTCTTGAAATGGAGCTTCAGAGGCACTGCTGGACAACTGGTACAAATAATTTCTCTTCTGGGGATGCTAGTATACTCCTGTCTAACTTCCTTTTGACAATGGTGAAGAAGGAGATGGAAGACAACAGATACAGTGATTTTTTTAATTCATTCCTGAGTAATCTGATTAGAGACCTAGCCAAAGCTTGCATTCTTCATTGCCCTGTGGGAAAAATTTTCAGCTTCAGTTGAACGTGGAAAATACCCAAGAGAGAAATTCTCCAAAACTCCCATATTTCAAGTTTGTCAAAACACTTTGATAAATATGCTCTCCTGATATATTGCTTTTAACCTTTATTAAAGGTTGGTAATCAGGTTGCTGACTATTCGATGTAGTTGTCTTCCTAGCTGTGATTCGTACTGATGCTTCCTTGGTTCATGTAAATTGTCACATAGAACCAACCAGCCGTTTTCTTGCTTAACTTCAGGGAATTAGAAATCACTTCAAACAAACAAAAAACTCCTACCAAACTGGAGTTAACTGAACTACCTCCATTTTACATACCTTTCCCAAGCAGGTCTTGCTAATAAGTGGACTTCAGACCGGAGAGAGAGATAATAATGCCTGTTAATCTAATTAGTGAATTAGATCCACTGCTGTTTCAGAGCAGACTTTTAATACTACTGTTAATATCTAGTTATTTGATTTTCTTACTGCCATGTGTATGCTTTTTGCCATCCAGACACTGTGCTTCTTTGTACTGTACGTTTAAAGTTCAGAATGTTTTTACATTGTATCTAATGTAACAAATGCATTGTTTGAACAGTACAGAAAACTTTTCATGCCTCTGTACTTTATTCATAGTGCCAGTGGAATCTCTTGTGAGTCACTTAATTCAGTGTTTTTACTTGTCAACTGGAAGGCTTCCTCAGCTTTCAAATCTGAATGCTGTGTGAGATGGTCGAAAGCATTCCAAAAGTCAATGTATAGTGCATTCACTATGCTTTCCTTATCTGCATAGACAGTCATTTTTTCACAGGGGGAAATTAGGTTGGTTAAGCATGATTCGCTTTTTGTTGACTGCTCCTGACTGACCTTCTTTACATGTTTTGAAATGAATTGCAAGGATTTACAGTCTATGCCTTATGCCTTTCTTGTTATCTCAGATGGTTGCCTGATTTATTTTCAAAACAAACAAACAAACAACAAAGCCCCAAATCATAGTGAATGATTTTGGCTTTGTCTGAAAGCCTCTTGGAAATCTTTGTGAAT
Organism: Clamator glandarius; assembly: GCA_033459285.1. Classification (NCBI taxonomy): domain Eukaryota; kingdom Metazoa; phylum Chordata; class Aves; order Cuculiformes; family Cuculidae; genus Clamator; species Clamator glandarius. The sequence goes on from JAUNZM010000066.1 coordinate 303,309, forward strand.
TCCTTAGATGGAACATCATTAACCATGTGCTCGTTCCTCACAGAACTGCCGTATGTTTCCAGGCTTCTCTTCAAAAAAGCCATGTTGACTCTTCCAATATAAATCATATTTATCCACACTTTCTTCTATCGTCTCTCTGTTATGGTCCCTGCTATTTAGCCCAATGTAAGGATCAAGCATATGGACTTGCAGTTTCTCTAAGAAACAGTAGAACCATTTTTTATTTTAATTTGTTTTAAACAACTGTTTTTCCCTCTTCATAGAGAGGAAGGTAATTTTAACATGCCAGCTGTGATGTATTGCACAGCAAGGCATATGTTGTGTTGGAGGGACAGTTCCAAACCAACTTAAAGGTTTATTGTTTTCTTTTAAACTGAAAAATATGGTTGAGGCTACCTTGTGGGTCAATTATCAATTGCTAGTACTTATCAGAATATTCATATGTTCTTGGCTATATATGATTCTTAAAAAATAGTCTGCCAACTGATTTAGTAGCTTGAGGGTATTCCAACAGGCATCAGGTATAACACAGTGAAATGTATGCTGTGATTGGCTAATCTTAGGTGATCAGCGGAGAGAAAAAAATCTGCTTTGAGAAGAAAAGGTCATAATGTGCTAACTATGCAGAGATCAGAAAAATGTTACCAAAGACAGTTTAAGTGACTCAGAAGGAGTCATCTTCACCGTGTAGCACTTGTCACAAAATAATACAGAATAAACAGTTTTGTAAATATGCTAGGTATAACAGCTGTTTCCATTATTCTAATGTGACCTCTCTGCTAGTAAATACAGCTTAAACTGAGTTTAAGTGAATTGGATAAATAGCCAAATAATGCTAGTAATTTGAAGTTCCATATGTGTTGCAAAAGCAGAGTCTCAGTGCAATTAGGTTCCTACCAATGGAAGACTTCCCCCGCTGCCCCAATATATATTGTGTTAAAATAGCATGCATGCTTCTGGCTGAGCTTAATGGTTTGTCACTTGGGAATTCATGCTGTGCCAGTTGATGTGAATTCCTAGTCATAATCTGTAGGTGCTTTTCCACAATATGGGTTGTGCCCGTAACAGTAGTCAAAAAAAGATGCCAAAGGGATGTGAAAACAAGATGGAGTTATTTGGTGAAATTTCCCTGGACTATTATCCCATTCTCCACTAAATTATGATTGAGAATTCCTGTGCTATGGGTGATGTTTCCTCTTTAGTCATGTGCTTTGTCCGGTTCAATCGCCTTATCTTTATAACATTCAGTTGCTGAGCATTATTAGCAAAATCCTACTTTCCTAATAATCTCTTCTTTGAAATAATTTAGTAATGGCCCATCTAGTTGATAACTACTTAATTGAATATCTCTGATTTCTGTACCAATCCGTCCAGAGTTCCACCAGTGTCTTCTCACCTATGTGAACTATGACCATGAGCTACTGCTCCATGCATTAACTAAGTTGTTTCCTCATGCTGGATCTTGTGCCTTGTGGCAGCTTTGATTCCTTAAGCACCTTTTGAAGGGGCACTGTTGAAATCCTTTGCATTTCAAAGTAGACCCCTGTCCATAGAGTAGCTTTGAGGTATCAGTCCCCTTTACAAAAGCCACGTTGATTCTACGCTGAGTGTCAAAGTTTAATGCTCATGCCTGCGAACCTATGCTTAATTACAGTTTCTACTAATCTGCTCAATAAATACATCAAGTTTACAGAGCTGTAAGTTTTCATAGCATATTAAAAAAACCCAAACATTTAGAATTAGATGTAGTCATACTTTATCCTTTAATGGCATGCTATAATTATAGTTCAGCTATTTTATCTTTGAGTTCCTTTAAAGCTCTTGGGTGGAAACCATCTGGTCCTGCTTATTTGTTAATGTTCACTTTATGAGTTTGTTTCACAGCCTTGTCTGTGAAGATTTGAGCCTAGCCCTCTGAGTCTGTCATGGAGTAGAATGTCACCATGGGAAGCTCCCTGCCCTAATGATAGCTAGTGACCTATCTTCCACATGTGCTCTTATACGTCTATACTCAAAAGGTGCTACATACTTCCTGGCATGTTCCTGCACCCATTGTGCTTGGAAAAGGATTTACTGGTGGGAACTGTTACTGTCAGCTTGTGGCTCTGCTCAGCCTTCTCAGATACTTCAGGAAAGTATGATGCTGAGGAGGCATCGCTTGTGCTTGCATTGTCCATGGCGCTCTACTTGTGGAGTAGCCCTGCTCTTGCTGCTCCCTGCTAGTGAGCTTGATGAATTTTATAGATTTGAGTGTTAAGATTTAAAGTCACTGAACCACTATAAAGATTTGTTTCTTCGAGTTATCAAGGAAGATACACTAAATAGCAGGTGGTTTTGTGCTTTTTTTCCTCTTTCTATTTTTTAAATGAAGATCTGGTACCTACAGCAGTAGCATCTGGTACCTAGTGGCGTAGCATTCTGTGTCCTGTGATCTGGTTAATCTCTCTTCCTCAGTTTCTTACCTGCAAGATGCAGATATTGAAGCGTAGTACACTTTTGATTCTCTTTATAGAAGCCTTATATAAAGCTCTTATATTAGCATTAGCATCATTATAAATTAACCTGTCTTTTCAGAAATTTAACTGAAAATCTGTCATATACCCATACTTTCAGGGAGCAACATCAATGAGTTTATTAATTTTAATCTCTCATTTGTCTTTCTTTCATTGTCTCTTTTTTTTTGCAGAAAAGGCTCTTCTGATAATTAGGTGAAGAAAGGCAATTACATTTTAGATGTAAATTGATTTTTTTTTTCTATTTCGTTTAGCTTTTTTTAAGCTTTGAAAGACATCTCTGAGGAGATAAGCAGTTACAGAAAAGAGTCTAGGCATTGTGAGACATGCCTGCCTGATGCTGGGAAAGGAGAAGCAAGAATGCACGATTATCATAGAGGCCTTTTAGCTGAGTAATGGGAATAACGTGTTCAACAAGTCCATTATTAAGAACAGGTGAGTAGAGTACATGATACCTCCAGTCCTAACTAGGCCCATTCTGACAGGGTAGTGCAAGGACTTAAGGATTCATGCTGATGCATCCTGTCTTTCAAGCAAGAATTAGGTTCAGCCTTAGGTTGAGCTTTAGGTTCAGCATTGTCCATGTGTTCCATTGAGCTGAGCTCACATTGTCAAAGCAAATGATTTGCTCAAATCTGCCTACAAAAATCCAGTGTAGGCTTGACTATTTTAAATTTGGTCTTAAAGTTGGCAATGTATAGTTAGTAAAAGACAATAGCTTTCTGTATTTTGTAGTAATTAAAAAAGCTAGGAGTCTCTGTCATGACTGGAGTATGCCCAGAGAATGATAGAGTATAAAGGTGCAAAGAAGAAGTTGCTGATGATGATTAAACATTCAGGTGTGCTGCTTTAATCAACTTAGATGCACAAACACATCAGTAATTGAATTAATATAGAATTAAAAGTAATTAAAGATATGGAAGATAAATAAATTGAAAGATGATGCTCCTTTTTACCTATTTCTTATATTTTTTAGTGTTTAACTTGAGGAAACTCTTGTCTGAATTCTCTAAGGCCTAGCTAGTCTGCTTAATTTTGGGAAAATTCTACTACTTTATCTTGGTACCAAGATTCTTACCTGCCTGCTGCTGTGATACTACTCTCTCTGCCAACTATAAGCTGTTCTTGTAAACAGCATTTCATGTCTCTTACCAGTTGAATGTGAGCATCACTGGCATGCCTGTTGAGTTGTGTTTGAAGCAGCTCACTGTAAACTGAAGTTTCACGGGCAGCAGCAGGAAAGTAGTTTCTCTGTAAGAACATTTGTGTGAGTAATGCAGAATACTACTAACTGAATATCCAGGTTTAAGCTTGTAGGATTGTAAGCTAAAAATAACTTAATCTTTTCTCGTAAACTGAGTAAGCTCCTTATGTTGTTCTTAAAAGTAATAAATCAGCCTAGGTTAGGACAACTCCATAGCAGTACCATTATTTTAAAGTAGATGCCTTCAGAGATTGAGTTTTGTGTTTAATTTATTGCTGATCTTTTTGAAAAGAACAAAGTTTGGAAGGATGTTAGAAAACTGCCATAAGAATTAACTAGAACAGTAAAAAAAAAAAAAGATGTTTGCTTGTTTTTTTAAAAAATCATCATATGAGAGTATTTTGCCTGAAATAGAGGAAATAAGTAACCCAAACTGGGAATGAATATAAATCTTCTGAAATGTTTTAAAGCAAATATGAGATAGCATTAAAACTCATTACAGTTTTGAGGAAAGTCTGTTTATGCTTGTAAAAATGAGTCTGTCACAAAAATGGTTCTGCTTTTGAGTGCTTGGTTACCTATTGCTGTTCACATCCCTTTCTTGCTAGGTCTTTGTCCAACTTTAAGTTGGGTTACTTAAAATGGATTACTTAGAATAGCAGACACACTTTCCTTCGTTTGTTTTTCTTCCATGAGTAGTCATCAGAGTTTCTCTTTGCATTGCTGTCTCTGCTGCTCGAGGTTAATCTGTACCAGTTGATGAGGATTCTGTTGCCAGCAGGAACTAAGTTAAACTTGTGTTGCTACCAGTCAGTCATCAAACTAAAAGTTGACATTGTGATAAAAGGCCAAGGGATAATTCAAAAAATGCCAGTAGAAAATGAAAGAATGACTTCTTTTATTATGTACTGAGATGCAAAGAACTTTCTTCATTTATTATATTACCTCCTTTTCACTATCACCTACCCTCTTTTCCTCCCTCCTCCCTATAGCTGTAGAGAAATCCTCTCTCAAGGAAATCTTGTAAATATTGTATTACATTGCCAAATACTTTTGCTTTACAAGCTCGTTTGGTTTAAAACAATGATAGTCATTATTTCAGCTAATAAATAAATTCTATGTACAGTCAGTACTCAATGAAGCTCTGTTTGTTGTTTATATACTTACCTGTTTATATATTATTTCATATATGATTTTCTTGTGTTTCTTTAAGTTTAATAAGCTTCCCTTTTAAATTATGGGTATTTCAGTGCATGTGTAGTAAAACCTAGTACACTTGAGAATATGCCTGGAAGCATGCATTAATACAGACTTCTTCATTTCTGTAATTGGAGCTATAGATCATATTTATCTCAGACCTTCAAATGTACTAATACTGTATCTATGTAATTATGGTTACATATGTCTCTTGCTGCTCCTGAGCCTCATTTAGATGCATATTTTATTTTGGTATGGAGTTCAGATTTTCGTTGTGCTAAAGTTTAAATTCTGGCAGCCTTGGCTTGAAGAAAAATTTATCTTGTATGGAATTATTTCATATTTATTTGTTTTTTGGCTGTTACTGTAGTATTTTAGTATAAGTTATTCCCTTTGAAGATTGAGTCTCTGTATGTGTTGAGTTTAACTGCATAATTACCTGTACAGTTCTTCTCTTTGGCTTGAATATTTCTCTGGAAAAAACATATCATTGCTGTTTGTTTCCAGAGTTTCGTTGATTTCAAGGTACCTGCTTGAGATTTGAAAGATTGTATAAGCATGATAACTGAAATATTTGAGCATCAAATGTTGGATGAGAAAATCAACTACTTTATATATATACTTTAAGTTTTAAATGTGTAAAAACTTGTCTCTTTCTTGTTTTCTCATACTCATTGGAAGATCAAGTGCCATCCAAATATATACCGAATTCAAATATAACATGAAACCTTGCAAAATACCATCTATAAAAGTTTTTTTAATACTATACTCAAACTTATTATTTTTTATCAAAGGGCGGTTTTTTTTTTCCTGAACAGTTTTTGTTTACTATTCTGACAGTTAAACCAGAAATGTGTATGTGGTGACACAGAGTTGAGGAACTTGTGGTTTAAAACTTATCATCCTACTAGATTATTTCGTGTTTTGATCCTGTCTGCAACCAGAGACCAGCAATAAGAGTGTAGGTGGTACAGGAGCAGAAAGAAGCAGTGTGGGAATACAGGGAGAGATGAGGTTACTTCCTTCAGTTCCTTCCAGTGTTAAAGCCGATTTGAAATAACAAAGTAATGGGAACAGAGAGTCCATCTGAAAGGGGATTATCTGCCATCTCAATACTTTTGAAGTATGATAATGGCTTACATATCACGTTATAACTTGCTCTTGGAGATTTTGAAGAAATAATTAATTTTTCTCTGGAGGAGCCTGCTGACAGTTTTGAACTTCAAACATCAGCTGAAGATGTTATTTAAACAGCTAATACCTTCATGCAGTTAAATTTGTTTTTCATTTGCTCAGGCATAAGTAAAGGATTGGTCATGTTCTCCTCTGATTACAGGTTTGTTTGTTTTTTATTTTATTATTTCTACTTTTTTAATAAACAATGCAGCCAAATTTGAATTGTAAATACTTTGGAAAACATCCAGTGGAAGCAGATGTTTCTACTGTAATCTGTATAATTCTAAAAATATACTTTAATTGATTTTAAGGTTTTGGAAACTTGAATTTTAAGTTGGCCTGGGTATATTTATTTACAAATACTTTGATTTCTTAAAAAATATCTAAATCTAGAAAATATAAAAAGGAGACAAATAATTCTTATTTGTTATATATTTTAATGAAATGTTATATTTTTTCACCACTTCAATGAAAATAACTTTCTTTAGTTAGTCAGTAATTTATTTAATACTACTACATAAGAAATTACTGTACTTACTTATACTTCAAATGTCCTGCTTCAAAGGTGTTGCAAAAGAATTAACTGCAAGTAGATGGGTAGATGATATTCAGTTGAGAAAAGTATGCCATTTCCAAAATTCTAGCACAGGATAAGGATTGGATAATTCCAGTTGGAAGGGGCATTGGAAGATTTCTAATTCATCCTATTGCTCTCAAAGCGGGATCAGCTACAAGGTCAGACCAGGTTGCTCAGATCTTTATCCACCAGGGTCTTGAAAGCCTCCAAGGACTGAAAATGTATAGTCTTTCTGGGCAGTCTGCACTGCTGCCTGCCTGACCTCATGAGGAGAAAGTTTCTCCTTGTAGCTTATAGATTGTGCTTCCTGTGTTTCAGTTTCAGGCACACCTGTTGTCTCTTGTGCTCTGAACATACACCACTGAGATTTATCTCCTTGGTAACCTTCCCATAGGCAATGTGAGGCAGCTGGATTGCCCCAAACCCCAAGCTGTCTCTTCCCAAGGCAGAGCAAGTGCTGGTCCCTCAGCTTCCACTCGCTGGTCAAGTACACTTTTGAACTTACTCAGCATCTCATAGTTTTTGATCCCCTAATACAAGAATGCATTTTTTTTGTTATTTAATGACTGGATGTGGGGAAGGGATAGTCCCTCCCCTTCGTCTACCACCTTCATCCAGACAAAGCTATTACTGGCCATCTCTGCTGCCGGTGCCGGCTGCTGGCTCAGGTCATCCCACAGCCCCAGGACCTTTCCAGCAGAGCTACTCCCCAGCCTCTATTAATACAGGGGGTTAGTCTGTCCCGGGGGCAAGATTTGGTAATTGCCCTTGTTGGGCTTCCTGAGGATCCTGTTGGCCCATTCCTCCAGCATCTACACGTCTCCCTGAATAGCAGCCCTGTCCTTGGTGCACCAATGGTACCATCTTAGTTTGTTGTTGATAAACCGGATGGGAATGCGCTTCGTAACCTCTTCCAAGTCATGGATAAAGATGTTAAATAGGAGGTGTCTGTTTTCCACCCATTAGTTATCATGAGTTTTATACGGTCTGAAGAGAACTTAAGAATCATGTCATGTGTAGATTGTAGTGGTTTAGTTCATAACATCTAGTGAGATGCAAAATCATTTGTCTTGCTGATGCAAAGTGGATTTTGTGTGTGGTTCCTTAGTTCTAAAAAAAAAAATAAATTATGATGTTTTAAAGCCTGAAAGTTAATGTAAAATGAAATTAAATCTAAGGTATTTGTAAACATATTTTATTCGCCTTTTGCTTTGGCTGGTTGACAATATTTCACACTTATACTCTAGTTCTGGGGAATTCTTTTTTCTCAGGCAGGTCAGAATTAGGCGTAGACCAATTTGAATGGAAATACAAATACTGTTTCAGTTGTTAGAATCAGGAAATAGAAGTATAGAAATATAGTATCTTACTGAGTAATGGAAGGTATTGGACATCTGGGCATTTTCACATTATACTTATAGGGAGATAACATGTAAACTTAAGGCTGTATAGGTGGGTGGGTTTGTTGCTTTGTTGGCATGGGCTTTGTTTCTGGTGTTAAGGATTTTGAGAGCTTCTGCTCCTTTTGGCGATGCCTTTTTTCCCCACTATCACATATAAGCAAGATTGCATTGACATCATTCTTCCATGTGGGAAAACACCTAGCATTTCAGTTTCAATATAACTTCATTCCTGTTGATGTTAGTTTTTAATCTTATAGACAAAACAAAAAAAAAATAGAAGTCTAGATTAAGCTGATCAGATGTCTGAATGTTAACTGCTGGACAGGGTGCAGGTGGCTGGTGGCTAGCAGGTGACTGCCGAGTGGCCTCTGTAAGGAGCAGCCAGGGCTGTCTTGTGCTGGACATGGCTGGTTCCAACTGGCCCCAGTGTAAGGAATGGTAGAACACTGGACAGTCACAGAGAGGAATGAGGGGGGAAAAGTGTGAGAAAGCCCCGTGAGCCCTGAGATAATAGGAGGAAGAGAGGGAGGAGGTGCTCCAGGCAGCCAAGCAGGGGATCCTCTGCGGCCCCTAGAGAGACCATTGTGAAGCCCGTATTCCCTGGCCTCCTGCATCGAGAACCGTACCTGGGAAGATAAGACACTGCAACCTGTGGAATACCCAAGCTGAGGCAGACTTATCCTGAAGGGCTGCAGCCCATGGAATGGACCCGTACTGGAGGAGGGGAAAAGTATGAGGAGGAAGGACTAGCAAAGAGGGGCTGATGGCTGACTATAAACTGCTCTCTGCACTGCTCAGGCAGGAAGGCGATGGAGGAGCCAGGAATGAGAGTGAGGATGCGCACTGCGGGGAACGGTGCTTTAGTTTTTGGTTTTGTTTCTCACTATTCAACCTTATTTTAATTGGCAATAAATTAATTTTCCCCAAATAAAATTTGTTCTGCCTGTAATGGTAATTGCTAAGTAATCTCTGTTTCTGTCTTGACCTATAAGCGTATACATCTTTTCCCCTCTTTTTTCCACTGGTGAGCAAAGGTAGTGAGGGAGCAGCTGGATGGGAGTCTGGCAGCTGGCCAAGGTCAGCTCATCATGACTAGGAAGCTGAAATCCATGAATGCTGTTGAAAACATTCAACCCAATTGTTTAATTGATTTCCAAGTATTTTTTTCTGCTAAAGCATTGTTAGAATTTGTGTGTTAAAATGTAGCCCAGCCGTGAGGTCAGCAGAGTTTTCTAACTTCAAATTTGTAGCTTTTGAATTTCATTCCTATGCAAAACACTGCTATGCACATATCTAAAATGTATATGTTGGTGTGCATTTTTGATTTTAAATTCTGAAGAAACTCTTGAGTAATACGTACTTCTTACCTAAGGCATGCAAAAGGAAATTCATGATTTAGGATAATATGCTAGCTGAAGTTTTTTAAAACAGAAATGACTCCTGCAGTTTTGTAGTTGATTCAAGTGAGGAAAATTAATGTTTGCCAAATGAGGAGAACTTGATGGGGTAAATATTAAGCTTCTGGAAAGATTTGAAATAAATATTATCGTAAAAAATATGTTGGGAATTGTCCTAGAGTCTCTCCATTTACAGAGAACAGATGGCATGGAGATTATTAATGGCATACAAAGCTTTTTACCTCTTTGTCATGAGTTTGAACTGCCATGAGGCTGGACGTGATTGAAAGTTCTAACCATCTGTCCAATGGCCTACATGAAATGTGTTAGTCTTCTAAATCCTGTTACTAAAGAGCGTCACCTGGATCATCATGTAAATATCACAATTAATACCCATTTTTGTCTTTTATGAGTTTGCATTTTGAAAAGGCAATAGCTTTTCAGTAGTAGTCAAAGCTTCTGTAAACTGAAAATAAGTCTTTGCTGTAAGATGAATTTCCCCCCCTTCCCCCACCCCGCTCCCCTCCAATAATGCAACTGAAGCCACCAATTCATTTAAAAATATCCAAGTTTGAAGAAACTACGTTAATAGCCCTGGCTTATTATGTTGAAAGAGATGCTTCATTTCAATTGCCAAGTCTTAATCTGAGTCTGATCCCACAGTTTGGCCATTGCAGTACCTTTGCTATCCTCTGTCTCCACACTAACTGAACCTTCCAAAGGCATTTTTAAACTACCTTTCTGGCTTTCCAAAACTCAGAAACATGTTACCAGACTGTATACCTCATTCATCCTGCAAAGCAAATGTTGAAATTTTCTTTTGAAAACTCAAATAATGTCAAACAAATAAAAGTGTTTTTATTTTTCTAAAAAATATTTTCATAAGAAGGCCTGATTTAAAAATCTGAGGCTTTTGATTCTTTAGCTCTTAGATCATAGGCTTAATTTTTAGAGAGAAAAAAGTTAATAAAAGGAAAGAAGTACCATCTTGAGCAGAAAATGAACAAACAGAAAATCTTTTCACTCATAACTGTTGTCTTTGTTCTACTTACTGCTGAGAAGATTTTTTTTTCATATAGGGCTAAAAGATTTGTTAAGGTATCTGACATAATTGGTTATAAGCAGAGCATTTGGAAAGACTTGAAATAGGGACTGCTTTCTTTTACAAAATTATACAAATAGAACAGCTCATGCTGAGGATTCTTATGGTCTGCTTGAAATCTTAATAAGCACATGGAAGTAATCAATGATCTTTATTACTCATGTACATCAGTCCTTATATGTTTTTGCTATTCTTTTAGTAACCACAGTTTCCTAATGGCTTACGTTGTAGTGAGGGAAGGAGAAGTTGCAAGGCACAGGAGGATGATCAGAGTATAGTTTGTCATAGCCAGATGGTTTTATTTCACTGGAAATACTTTCAAATACTTAGTTTCACAGAATCACAGAATCACAGAATGACCAGGTTGGAAGAGACCCACTGGATCGTCGAGTCCAACCATTTATAGCTGGTTTTCTGTTAATGTGTGTAAAATATAATCAAATGCAGTGGACCTTATCCTTGGTAACTTGCACTCTTACAGTTATATCCTATGTTATTTGTACTTTTTCACTCAATAATATTTTTCTGTAAGTTCCACATAGTATGTTGGTTGTGACTGAATAATTTACATGCATTGGCTATGCAAAGATAGAAGGAATTCCAAAGTAACTAGACTTCAGTTTCTGTACCTACAGTGTAATCCTTTATTATCAGATTAATTTTGCTATGTCCAGTGAAATGTAGGGTTTTCTGGTATGATGAGCAACTCTTTAGATAATATTGTGCATTCTTTACTCACTATGCATTATGAAGAACGGACGAACTTTTTTATATCATCAAAACTAAAGTAAACACAGGACAAGGTATGTTTATGGTATAGAAACGAGACACTTGACATTACTCAGTCTGAATAAGTGGGAAAGAACACCTATTGCAACTTAATGAGAATAATAGTTACTAAAGTCTGAAAGACAGCCCTTTTCTTTATTTGCTGTCTTTGTGACAAGTTGGTTTAGAAACAAACAAGAAACTTCCATGAAACAGGAATTTGCTGAAGTCATAAAGAAATCTTTCTAAAGCAGTGTTGGTTATAGCTGTCTGCCCCTTCCTGTGAAGCCATTCATACTATCCAAAATTGTAGAAAGGCAAAATGCCGTTTATCTGGCTTTAAGTAATGGATTTTATAGCTTCAGGGCCATAGAAGAGAATTGAAGGTCATCAGTTGCTTTGGATAACATACAAAGGCTTGCAATGTCTTTGTTTGCTTGTCCTGCCAGATTACTCATGGTCAGAGACATGACAGCAGTTGGCTAATACTTCCCTAATGGTTAATATGCTCCGGGTTTTACTCTGGAACTATGTCAACAAGGACATTACTTAGTAGGTAGCCTTCTCTCAACTCTGGAAACATCAGTGAAACTTGCCATGAACCATTTCTCCAATTCATAACAAAATAAACTGCTACCTGCCTAGGTCTAACGTTGTTTGTATGTCTAGTTTTTGATGAAGAGTACCTGTTTACAGATCAAGTTTAGATTCTTTTCAAACTGATGTTTGGTTTTATTGCTTATTGACGAAGTATCTGGCTCTGTTAGGAGAATCATAGAAACATAGAGTGGTTTGGATTGGAAAGGACCTTAAAGATCATCTAATTCCAACCCCCCTGCTTGGACAGGGAATACTATATTGTGTGTTCTGTTGAATGCTCTTGCTGTTGAAATGTTGGCACATTATGTAAATGTGGGGTGCTTTCTCTGAAGAAGTGCAAATTTTAAAAGGCCTAGTTTGTGGAAGATAAAGTACTGTGTATGAGTGTGTGTTTGCTTTTGTTTACTCTTTCTGACGAGAACGGTAAAAGCAGAGGTTTCCTGTGATCAAGTGTAGGAGTTCTTTAACTTGGCACTAGCAAAGCTATGTATTGGTGAGAACCAGCAGTTTGCATTTGCAGAAGGAAAATACATGTTGTTATCTAGGAATGTTTTATGAGCTTCTGAAGTAATCTACAGCAGTGCCAGTCAGAACGCTGTTTTGGCATGCTCTGTAGTGTTTGCGTTGTTCTGCAGCTGCTAAAATTGTCAGGCTTTAAACATAGTATATCTTTATCTACCATTGGGGTTGAAATAACATGGTTTCATTTTTGCAGATAGAATATTGGTCATTAATATGCAAACGGATACCCAATTATTATTTGTCCTGCTGTTTTCAATTCTGGCAGATTGTCAGTGCTGGGATTTGAAACAAGCTCCTTGGTGTGAAAGGTCTCTCTTGTTTGTGAATACTTCTGGAGAGCTGACATACACACTGACTTTCTAAGGCTTACTAAGTCATTAGGGAATGTTAAATGTATTGCGTTTTTTGTAATTTTCAGAGTGTTTAAAAATGAATATTGCTAGAGCATTTAAAATAAGGGAGTTAATGTCTTTCAAGATACTTGACACACTGCTATTTTTGTCAGGTAACATACAACTGTGGTGATACAGTTAATATGAAATAGCAGTTGTATAACTTTAATATGTAGTTGAGAAATAAGTTTATTTTTGACTGCATCTAAAAGCTACTTAACTAGAAATCATACAAGTTAATATTTTACAATTGATTGTGAACTGTTTTCAGAATTATTCTTACCTTGGGGGAAAATTAAAGTACAGATAAATATTTTAATGATGCATACAGTTTATATCAGCTTTTGTAAAAATGACTAATTAAGTGATTCAGAAAATATAGGTTAATCTATTAGTAACTGTTGGGAGTAGGGAAAGCACAGCAAACAAAAATGGTCAGACTTTAGGTAAACTGCATTTCTGAAAGGTTTCCATTTATTCTGCCTTATTTGCAGCCTTTAGTAAAACCAGATGCATATGCCTTGTCTTACGTCTTATACTTCATGATTAATATTGTCCTAAAAGAATAATTTTGTGGTAAAAGTCCATCACAATTTTTAACTATGTTATTACCATGTTTACACAGAAGCTATGGAGGTAGTCTTGTATATTTTGGATTGATCCTGGAAAATGGCTGAAGCATCTCTCTTGATGGTTAAATTTGACAGATCGTCATAGTCAAGTATGGGCTGAATGTATTTGTTCCAGCTTGCATTACTGTGGCGATGTAGTTGGGGGAATTTCCCGAGTTTCTATAAATTCACGATAGAATAGATTGAGAAATAAATTTAGGTCGGACAGTTTTGCTAGGTTATCTACAGTCCTTACTGAATTAATGGGAACTTTTTCAATTTTGAACTTAATGAAAACAGGAAGGCTGGTATTTCGGAAGGAACCATGCTGTTTGAAGTATACTCTAAAATGTGTTTTCTGCTAAGTAGCATGGAGCATCAGCTACTGTAAGCATGTATTCAGGTTACAGAGTTTCACACTTAATGATGCTCTTTATGGTTCCTAGGTAGCTCCTTAAGGAACTTTATTTTAAAGAAAAATGAAATAACATAATTTTATTTTCTTTTGATGACTGGTAATTTTTGTTAGACTTGTGAAATGTAACCTTCTGCTAAAGAGCCTGTGTTTGGTGTTAAACTCTATAATCATGCTTACGGTATTAGTAGCATTCCCAAAGTATAAATAGTGAGTAGATATATTTGGCACATTCTATTTTTCTTTTCTTCCCTTATCGGAAGGAGGTTGTTGCTGAGATTTTCTTGGAATAATCAGTAAGTGGAATATTGAGATTGCGTGGAACATTTTTTCTTACCAAATATATGTTAAGATGCTATTACCTTGTGTATACAGAGGGTTCTTAAATACATTTGGCTTAACATGGAGACATTAGCCCCATTTACATTGCAGTTTTTGAACCATCTTTTGACTTAAGAAGAAGCAGAATGCTAAATTTAGCAGTGAATGTCTTATCAGTTTCATGACTTGAACTTTATAATCAAATGTGAAGAGACACTTTGGGTTTTGTGCTTGTTAGGGGCTACAGTCTCTTAAAACAGATCATTTCTGATTTCATTGACCAGAAGTGTGGTGTTTTTTCTCTTTTTTTTTGTAGTCTTTGATACTACTTTTGTCTGAATTAGTTCAAAATTTAGTTGTGTTGGTAGAATGCAGGTTGAACTTAGATGCAGAATTGTGTCTGAGAATCTGATTTTTTTTCCAGTTGCTATCCTAGTACTTAGTTAGATGGGTATTTTTAAAAAAAGTAATTTTTTTAATCCTGAAATAGATTAAGTCTTGAGGAAATGCAAGCAATTTTTATATGATTGCAACTTTCTAGAGAACAGAACTGACAGTCTGATATAGTTCATAATCTATAAAATGTTACCTCTGCCTAAATTTTGTATCAGGAACTAGAAGTGGAAAGAAAGTCCGTCTGTCTTTGTAGGTTGTAGTTTGCTTTCACTGTGTAACTACAACATTTTTGACTCAGATCTTCCAAAGGAAGACTGGAGTGAGGGCATTTTGACGACTATCCTGTTTCAAGCTTTGCAATGAACAGCACATATCCTCAACTGTCACCTTTGTACACCTGGTGTTTTCTCCCAAAACATGAATCCTAAATGATTTTTTTCAAAGATGTTGAAATTGAAAGGGATTTATTTTCTTACTTATTTTGCACTCCCTCTTGTTATGGGGAAAAGGGAACCCACCATAAGTATACAGGACCAATAATTTATTGTTAGTCCTGTTAATTATTTTAACATTCCAAGCCATGTAATTATTTTTATTGGGGGCCTTCCTGTATCATTTACCCATATCCATGTAATCAGTAGCCTACGTGTGTCAGAAAAGAAACACTGAATTTGTTTTTGAGGTGGTAAATACATGGCCATCTTCAGTTTGCTGTTCTTTCAATGAATTACATTTATTTTAGAATTCTTATATTGTATTTGTGGGCTGAGGCAGATGGGACTGAGTGATTCTGGGTTCTACTGCAGATCTATAAACGTAACAAAGGATAGTTTGTGCTAGTACATGTAGCAGCAACTTGAGAGCTGAAGCTTGGTGCAGCATCTGTATTTGATGGAAGAGAGGAGAATGATGGAGATAAAAGAAATTCAGACACAAACTGTGTAGCTGGTGAAGTTCAGTCATTATTCACTCACAAAACTTAATTAGCTTCAATTTCAATGTATGATTTTATTAAGCAGATGTTACTTCATAGGAATGCATCTCTGCTTGGATTCTCTTAAGTCAATTTTAACCCAAGTATTTCAGTTCAGCTCACTTGGGAAAAACATCTGCAAGTTTAACCACAAAGTTGTTTACACTCAGTGAAACAGATTTGTGTACATTTGTGTAAAAGTGGTTTTGTTCTGATGAATTCCTTAACTTCCCCAAGTTTGTAATATGATGGAGAAATGTTGATCTATACAGGCATGTCAATATAAGAGAGGAGAGACTCTTTCTGTCTACTCTTGAAATCACCCAAAACCCCCTATATTTGAAGTCTGTATCAAAGGTTGTGTACTTGTGTTTCTTTCTTGAATGAATTTTGGTACAATAGTTTTAAAATGTTTTGGGTTTTATACCCTGAGCTTGTTATCCATATGCAAAATTAATCAAATTTATTGTAATGAATCGCTTGATAGTTATGTAAGTCATTGATGGTGCTGCATTATGCTTAGCACAGAAGGTATGGGGAAGTAGAGCTCCCAAAGAGGCAGCTGCTTCTGAGCTGGAGGAGCAGGTGCAAGAGAAGGCTTCAGGCACTGTGACTCAGATGAGAACTGCCCAAATTGACACACTGGAAGCGCGAATCTGCCTTCAAGGACACCATGATCAAGGCAAGAGTTTTACACAGACCTTGCATTTTTATTCTGACTGACCTTGTTGCTCTGACTGCTTTGCTTAATATATTGTAAAGTTGTTGATTTCTTTATTACTCTGCAGAGGGATGCATGCCCTCTCTGTGTGTTCCTTGACTACTTGAGTTGTTTTAGCTGTGTACAGTTGTTCTACTGCATTATTCAGAGACAGCTGGGTTACTGAGATGCTTTCAACTCTATTTGATTTATAATTTCAAGATCTGTATACTTTCAGATAGTTTATCTTACAGTAGCAAAATGGATCTTTTTATCATTTAAAGTAAGGGAAGAGAGTAAAGTCAAATCAAGTCTTTAGCAGAAAAAATAGAGGTTTAAACAATTATCACATGTTTTCCAGAACTTTAAACAGTCCTCTGTCCTCATGGGTAACAATATTAATACACATGGCAGAAAACTGAATTATAGGTACTAAAATGTTATTTTACTGTAGTCTCCTGAATAGTGTACAAATAATTAAAGAAAGAATTAAAATAACATGAATGTGGATCTGAATCTTGCTGTGCCTCCAAATTTAGGAGAATGATGTACCAATACTGTGCTGGACACTTCAAAGAGATATTCAAATGCTTTCTGTCAATCATGACCCAGTTTGGTTTTTGTTATTGTTGTTTCATGGGTGGCTTGTGTGGGTTTTTTTTTTTCTTTAGCCAACAGTATCTGGAGAAATTGACTTTTTCGCATTTTATAGTATGGCCATTCCTCACAAATACTATTAATCACGTCTTTTATATAAAGTACAGTCACATGGATTTGAGCAATGGTTTAGAAATAAAAGCAAATGCAGTTTCAATGCTAGTACTGGACTAAGTATAAGGAAGGAAGAGGGGAATGAGCACAGAAAAATAGGAAAGATACAAATTAATTTCTGTAATTCATCGGACATATTTTGAAGCATGAATAAAGTGGTATAAACGAGAAGGGTTGAGCAAGACAGGAGCAATAGTGTCAGTTGGAAGAATGTAAAGGGTTCATGAAGTGATAAACTGTTGGCTGTTTCAGAAGAACAATGTTCAGATGCCCTGGTTCCTATTTTACTTCTTGGAAATAAGTTCTTACATGCAAAAAAGATAAATACTACAAACTAAATTAACAGGATCAATAGAGAAAATGCCAAGAGTTTAGGCCTGTAAGGAGTTTTCAAAATAAGACTTTGATATGAACATTATTACGAAGAGAATAATGTTCAAGACAGTATTACACTGAATTAGATATTTTCATGAAGCAGTGGGATGGGAAATACTTCCTGAGAACAAGACCTTTGCAAAAACCTATAATGAATTGTACCTACCAGGACAGAGCCCCTCAACTGGTGGTATAACCACTCTGAACCTTAGGACTTAACAACAGCAGTCAAGGCGGATACAGAAATTCAGAAAGATAACTAACAGAGTATTTCAGCTATGTTATTGGCTGTACTTCTTCAAGCTCAGGGTCTCATTGGTTTTGTTGACTGTTACACGGCAGCATTAGTTAGAAGGCAACTGGAAATACTCAGGAGACCTGAGAAATACAGAGAAACTTTGTTTACTCATCAGTGGTGCAGATAAAATCCTCTGTGTAATCTGTACATCTGTGCTGCAGTGAAAATTAGATCAGTTGCGCTGGCACTAGTATGTTGGGCAAGTAGAGTGAATACTGACAGAATTGATTCTTGGAGACAGCTGGTGGCTTGCTTCTTCATCTGAAATGTAAGTGAGTCATACCAAGGGAAATGATGAGCATGTACTTCCGTATTACAGAGCCTCTGATAATGGGATACAGCATACCGGAAAGGACCTTCACAATAGCATGTGCAGCATTGTTTTACTGAACTAAAAATGATGAAAAGAAAGAAAAAATCAGCCCAACTGCAATAAGTTAGGTTTCACAGATAAGTTTTTTTCCAGAAGTTTATGTACAAGATTCTAGACCATTTATACTATATAGATAAAAATTATACAGAGGATATTCACAAGAATATAGAAGGCTTTCAGTTTGACTATGTTCTGTCTGATGGTGCTTTTTACTAATATTTGGAGATGGGGAGTTCCAGGGAGTTTTGAATAATTCACTGAATTATGTCTCAAATTACTCCGTAAAGAATATTTATTTTATTGACTAGAAATCTAAATGTTGTCTGAGTTCTAAGATGCTGTACATGCAAGAAAACCTGTGCGATATTTTCTGATGATTGTTGTACAGCAAAAGTGATGGCACGTGGGAGGCTTAAGGCCAAACGCAGAGTAATGAACTCTCATGTCTCAGTTGAAAAAGGCAGGGAAGAGATTACAGTTCCTTTTTTACTTGACAGTAAGAAGTCATCTGTGATTAGATAATACTCAAAAGATCACAATTGAGCTACTGAGGGGGAATCCTTCATGAATTAACCATGTTGCTTGATAATAGATATTGAATTAGGCCAATAAATTATAGGCATAAAGAGAGGAAAACTTTCTTGAATTAACTAGAGACTATTAAAAAATACCCACTGAAAATGTTACCGTAGGAGAAAATAACTGGCGCAGTTATCAAGATGGCAGAGGTTTTGCTGTGAAAGAACCTACCTTAATTATTGAGACTGTTCAAGGTGACTATGGAACAAAGAAAACCCACTAGAAGGTATAATAACTGAGGCAAGTAACAGGGTTAAAATCTGAGAAACATGCAATCAGATTTTCTGAGTGAAATAAACCACAGCAGTCTTTTTTTGATTTCTCTGTTTTCATATTTTAAGATATTAAGGTTTCCTCATCTACCTCAAGAAGTAATACTGGTATGCATACAGTGAAGCATTAACTCCTGAAGTAATTCTTATGTCTAAAGAATGTGCAACTATTAGGTATCTGCACTTTCTGAATCTGTGTGACCAGAATGCCAGCTAAAGTATGATTACTAAATGAGACATATACAGAAATGGATTTGTCTGAAAAATTATGATTGATCCTCAAACATGTTTATGAGATATCCTTAAGTTGCTTCTTCTACTACACTAAGCTAATAGTGGGAACATTTAACAGAGTATATCTTCTGATTCTTTTTTACCATATTTTTATGTAACTTGGCAGCACAACTGGAACTGAAGGGCAGAGAATGCAGTTCATCCTGCAGTCCTCCTTTGCTACCTCATTTCAGAACTTTGTCAAAGCAGCATGGTCCTTCCATATCTACCTTGAGAAGAAGAATCCAAGTGATATTGCTAATGTCTATGTTTGCAGCCAATTTCAATCAATTAGAGTGGAAATATGAATATAGGAAAAGTAAGAAGTCAATGCAGTGGCTGTAGGAAACTGTGATTTTATTTTATATTCTGCCTGTTTTTTAATTAGCCACATCACTGATTGACGGGGAAGTATTTATTGTGTCTTCTGTACATAATGTAACTATAATAACAAAGACATTTCTTTGACTGTTTCCAAAGCAGATTGTACATTGCACCATTCATCATAGCAATACATTTGGTGTTATTTTTCTCCTACATTGAGCGACCTGTATTTTGAAAATACAGAAAGTAGGAATCGTTGAATAAAACCTTGACTTAAGAGAGCTTACATTTTCATAGAACTCTTAAACCTTCCTTTTTTTGCAGAGAACCTACACAATATTTCTAATTTAGTCACGATGTCATAAGCCTTTAGACTAATACTTAAATATGCAAGGAAAATAGGTGTGAACTTTTGCACATTGTCAGTTGTCTGAATATGACACAAGGTTCCACTTGGTTGTTTGTAACTAACATCCTGGATTCTCTCTCTGTGATTACTTGGAAAAGGCCATACAGATAGGTACAATCAAGTGGAAGAACATGTAGTCAAGAAATTAGGGCTTGTTGGGCTTTCCTATCAGCAAACAACAGGTTTTTTGAATAGTTCTGTACTCATTTCAAAAAGAAAGCTTCTAAAAGAGAAAAGCAAACTGACATACTCCATGTCCTTGTAGTTTAAATAGAATTATATTTTGTCTTTTGTATGTGTCAGGCAAAAAAAAAAAACTGACCTGAAATTTCTTTTTGACAGATTAGGACAAGTAGTTATCTTTCTCTACAAGGACACTTTGAAAGAAGCTGTTTTGTGCACGAAAATGCTAGTGCTTGATGATTTGTAAACACTGGCTAACTGCAAGAGTTGAAAATTGTTTATTTTTTTATTTGTAGCTAGTGTAGGGGAGTTTGGGTTTGATATGGCAATTCAGTCAACATTTTACTTGAGACAGGAGTTGATACTGATACACAACTGAAATTTTTGATCTTGCTTTGGATGCCTAACCACTGAACTACAGAAGGCCATATTCATGAGAACACATAACTGGACAGAATCAGGTTAGAGGACCGTATACAATTCTCCTGTCACCAGCAGTGAACAGAGCAGCACAAGCATTTATGGCACTATGCCTAATATTTCTGTGTATCTTATGTACCTGCTTCTACAGGTTTGTTAATCAGAAAAGGAAGATTTAAGAAAGTGTACCCCAACTCATGACTGAAAATCGTGACCTCATATCAACAGACGAGGAGAAGGCTGAGTTACTCAACAATTTTTTTGCCTCAGTCTTTAGTGTCAACAGCTCTCCTCTCCCCTCCTGGGTCAATGGACAACAAGAAGGGGACTGGGGGTTACAGTCCCTCCCACTGTAGGGAAGGATCAGGTTTGTGACCACCTGAGGAACCTGAACATTTATAAGTCTATAGGACCTAATGAGATGCACCCCAGAGTCCTGACGGAGTTGGCCGATGTGGTTGCCAAGCCACTCTCCATGATACAGGAAAAGTCATGGCAGTTAGGACATGTCCCTGGTGACTGGAAAAAGGGTAACATTGTGCCCATTGATAAAAAGGGTAGAAAAGATGATCCTGGGAAATACTGACCTTTCAGCCTTACCTCTGTACCTGGATGATGATGGAACAGATCCTTCTAGAAGCTATGCTTAAACATGTGGAGGACAGGGAGGTGATTTGAGACAGCCAGCATGACTTTACCAGGGGCTGCTTAGTGGCTTTCTGGGATAGGGTAACAACATCAGTGGACACAGGAAAACCCATGGATGTTATCTACCTGCATTTCTGTAAAGCCTCTGACATGGTCCCGCACAACATCCTTCTTTCTAAATTGGACTAAGGGTGGACTGTTTGGTGGATAAGGAACTGGTTGGATGATCACGTTCAGAGAGAAGTGGTCAACGGCTCAATGTCCAGATGGAGATCTGTGATGAATGGTGTCTCTCGGAGATCCATATTGGGACCGGTGCTGATTAATATCTTCATCAATGATCTAGACAGCACGATTGAGTGCATCCTCAGCAAGTTTGCAGATGACACCAAGCTGAGTGGTGCATTTGCCATACTGGACAGATGGGATGTCATCCAGAGGGACCTAGACAAGCTGTAGAAGTGGACCTATATGAACCTCATGAGTTTCAACAAGGAAAAGGTCCTGCACCTGCGGTGGGGTGTTCTGCACTTTCAATACAGAATAGGGTATGATGTGATTGAGAAGACACCTGTGGAGAAGGGCTTGGGGTGCTGGTTGATGAGAAACTCAACATAAGCCAGCAATGTGCACTCACAACCCAGAAGACCAACCATATCCTGGCCTGCATCAAAAGAAGTGCAGCCAGCATGTTGAGGGAGGTGATTCTGCCCCTCTATTCCTCTCTTGT
The DNA here is from genome assembly GCA_033459285.1 of Clamator glandarius. NCBI lineage: Eukaryota > Metazoa > Chordata > Aves > Cuculiformes > Cuculidae > Clamator > Clamator glandarius. The sequence continues at coordinate 325,231 of JAUNZM010000066.1, forward strand.
GAGAACTCATGTGGAGTATTCTGTCCAGTTCTGTAATCCTCAGCATATGAAGGATATGGAGCTGTTGGAACAGGTCCATAGGAGAGCTACAAAGATGATCAGAGGGCTGGAGTACCTCCCATATGACGGCAGGCTGAGGTTATTCAGCCTGGAGAAGAGAAGGCTCCGAGGACACCTTATAGTGATTTTCCAATACCTGAAGAAGGCCTGCAAGAAAGCTGAGGAGGGACTTTTTACAAAGGTGTGTAGTGACAGGAGAAGGATTTAGACTAGACCTTAGGAAGAAATTCTTCACAATGAGGGTGGTGAAACACCACAACAGGTTGCCATGGGAAGTTGTGGCTGCCCCCTCCCTGGAAGTGTCCAAGGCCAGGTTGAATGGGGCCTTGGGCAGCCTGATCTAGTGGTAGGTGCCCCTGCCGTGGGTAGGGGTGTTGGAACTAGATGATCTTTAAGTTCCCTTCCAACCCAAACCATTCTGTGATTCTATATGTAGGCTGTGCAGTTGTGAGTTTTAAATGCCTGTGTAAACCGATGCATGATTTTGTCATTGATGCTGCTCTTTGAATTTTTCCCATATTTTTTTTCTGTATCCTTTAAGATTAGGTGATCAAAACTACCACAGTATTCAAGATGCAGAAAAACTGAATTTCTACTGTTGTCTAATGATGATCTCTCTTTTGTTCTGTTAGTTTCCTAATAATCACTAGCAATCCATTAGCTCTGGAAAAAAACCCAACCTCAGGATTAGTGGTTTGATTTTTTTAGCATTATCTAGCATTAAAGCAGCACCTTACAGCTGAATGGGGAAAAGTCAGTTTAGCCTCCATAAATGTAAAAATGAAATTAGGATTTTTGACATGTCTCTCACATGACATGGACTGAATTTTGTATACCATTTTACTGCAAGTCAACGTCCTGTAAAGATTGTCTTCAATCTCTGCAGTTGCCTATTTACTTCCTGTTCAAAATAACTTAATATCAGCAGTATAACCATGCTAATTTGTACCTGTTTTTAGGTCTCGTGTGTGTATTTAGCTGTACTGCTATCTATAGATTTGTTCAGGTTTTGGTTGATTAAAAAATAAACCTGGATTAGAATTGTCACAATAGTAATTTACAAACTTTTTACAGGATGGGTCTCTGCCCATGCAATCAGATTAAGCATATTTGCTTTTGTTCTTGATAATTCCCAAGAAATCTCTTTCCTGCACGGTCTTATTCAGTGTTAAAGTTTCTGTTAATTCTTTAAACTAAGGGAGCCTCCATTGCCTCTTTGTTAGCACTTTTAAACTTTCTCCCTTGCTCTTATTCAGGAGCGTGAGTAGCTGTCCATTAACACAAGCAAGCGGATTCGCATTACTGCTATCAATTGCAGATAAGTACTATCCTTTGCCAGTGGTTCCTGGAAAAATGATGTTGACTTAGTTCAAGTCATTTGATCTTCATTCAGCTTCTGTGAAATTACACTGGAACTTCTACCTGACATTTACCTGTATTCATTCCACAGGCATGACTTTTTGTTCATTTAGTAGACATCATAGGAACCTAGTCTATATTTTATGAACTTTACTAAGGCAGGTAAATGAAGTATCTTATACAGGAAGAAACAGCTGCTGCTAAGTATAGCAGGAGTCCTTTCCTAATCATGCACATCAATAGGGATGTTTACTGTTGTCTGTAGACTAAGATTCTAACTTTGTCTCTATTGTGCCATTAGATTTTCAGGTTAAGTTAAAATAAATAAATATTTTTTTAAAAAGTATTTGTTTCTCATTTTTTGATTTCATAAGACATTGTAATATGAATTGTGAAAAGTAAACATGGGAGGAAATTGTGTTTTATTTTCCCACACCCTCCTCTTTTTGGGTCTGGCTTTCTAGTTGATCTTAATGTTTCAACAGTAATGCGATTCCTGAAAGATGCCACATTGGTTTACTGTAAAGAAATCCATCCATATTTGAGCTGTATGTTCAACAGAGGAAGTAATTGTGTAACATATGCATTAATATTTTAAGTCAAGTTAGGTGATAGTAGCATAGCACTATAAGTTGGCTACATGTGAATGAAGAATTGGCCTGTTGCTCCCAAATGAAGTGGGACATAGAGGGAACATAATATAGAAGAGAGCAAACCACTCAGAATTGAATCAAGAAGATTCATTGGGATTCATAAGCTTTATTGGGACAGGCAGGTGCAAATAGGTCTTGAACTGCTTGAAGAGTCTGGAAAGGAATCCAGAATTCCCGAGTCTCAGACTTCATTAGGTGTTGGCAAGTAGCCATAAAATCCACTAACAGAAATTGTGTGCTCCATTTCTGACTTGCTGGTTCACACAGCTGTTGTAGGTTATAATCTTTTATCAGCTAGGAATGCTAGAATCCATGGTACTTCTTCAATTTTAATTTGTTCCCCATTCTCTCTGTGAGTATGTATTATAATTGCCTTTAATTACATGTTCATACACTGTCTTTCACTAGATTCATATTCCCCTTAATGCATAGGATGGATGGTATTTGGAGAATGAATGAGTTGTAGAGTTAATGAAGCTGTTTTCTCTAGGGTAACTGATGTAACTTGGTGCAGAAATTGAAAGTCATGTGGTGAATGAAACAGGTAAATGAAGAGGAAAAATGGTGGCCTTCCAGTGTAAGCCATTCTATAACACTGACGAGTACTGTTCTCTTGGCTTCCACCACTGGATTTGTTTAAACCAGCTTTTCATATATGTCCCCAAAGCACTGTTCGTAAAACTGACTTTAATACCTAGTCACTTGCATGGCGGGTGTCTTGGAGTATATTAACAGACAGCAGCACAATGAAGAGGAAAGATGACTTATGTTAGATTGCTAAAAACCTGAAGGAAAGCAAATTCTTAGAACTCATAGCTACAGACAGTGCTGTGTTGTGTCAGGGATCACAGTCTTAAACTTTGTGATACGATGAATAAATATCCTGTTTAAAAAAAAGGAAGATGGCTTAAGAGATTTCAAAACCAGAATTGTATTACTACTACTTTCTTTCTTTTTAACTCCCATCATTCTGGACGAAATCCAACTTTTCTCTGTTTCCTGGGAGAGTACTATGCCCCATGTTGTTCTACACTGTCCTTGAGCTCATTTTCCATATAAAACCAGTGGAAGGAAATGGAAAACAGATCTTAGACTTTTATCACTCAATTCAGCAGGTAATGTATTTAATAAAAGAGGCTTTTTCATGGTTATGTAGTATTTGATGTGATATAACCATGTCTACCAAAGAAGGTCATGAAAACAAGACTGATAATAGAATAACTAGTCTTGTAATTGTTAGCAGGCCTAAGAGTGAAATGCTCAACATTAATGTGATGTAAGCAGTTGTATTCATGTGGCGACAGTAGTTGCCTTAAAATCCCTTTGGCATGTAGTAGTAGTTGTGCTTTTCTGGCAAAATGTTGGGTTTAGAAACCCAAAAGGCTAGCTAGCACCACTCCTTGATTCTACCTCTGGAGCCAAAACACTGAAGATTTGGAGCCCAGGTTCCTTGATATGGATCCAGTTACACTGGGGCTTTCTAGCTATAGGTCACAGGTTGCCTTAGCGTAAAGTAATGCCCATGCTAAATGGGGACATAATTCCCTTCTTCATAATCCATATCTGATAGTGACTGAATTGAATCAAGGTGTGATGTGACTGGTAGCCTAGTGAAAAGACAAAACAAGAAAGAGGAGTGGACAGTGAACCTCACGTTTCATGAAGTGGCATTATATACAGTGTGATTTTTTTTTTTAATCATTTTATGGAAAAGTTTCATGTCACTAAACAAGATATTGTTAGATCTCTCTGGATTTACCTTCACTAAAGCTTTTTTTCTAGTAGCTTTTTTTATTGCTAGATATGTTTTATTTATTTTATTTAGTTTAACAAAAAGATGTTACATGTTCATCTTACAACAGCAAACTTGAGTATTTAGAATTCCTCCAAAAAAATCCCCCAAAAGGTTTGCTATGAACACAGAAAATAATTTCTCTCAAATGCATATGTGGAGGCTATAGAAATTTTGATGGGACTGTGGAAACATATCTTTTATATTAACTGTGATGGATGTTTCATGTTCCCCATCTTCAAAGAAAGCTATAACAATGTATACTTATGCCTAAAGGAATTTTTAATAAAAATATACCGATGTTTCTGGAGCACTGAGATAATATGTTGATTTCAAAGTTGGAAAAACACATAAGTGCTCAATTCAGAGAGAAATAGTGCTGTTTTTCCATAAATAATGTATAAGGACACCTATTTAAGGATGGTGAGAATGCAAAAGTGCTAGTGCATCTTTTTATGGTATGAACTTTAAAGATTTTCTGGTGTGATGGTGTCCTATTTTTAATGTGCTGTGTAATAAATGCAAGTGTAAGCATTTTTGAGAGCATTTTCTGGAAATTTGTTTTTAAAAACTAGAATATTTACTCTGGACAATTAGTCTTGACTATATGCTTTTATTGTAAAAGGAAAATTAGTAGAATTTGTACATTCTTTTTATGTTGCTATATTCTTTTTCCTTTTTGACATAATTCAGAGCTAACTAAAACAACCCATTGTATGGGAGAAAGAAGTTGGGATTTTTTGGTTGCAAATTTTCATTTAAATTATTTTCTTTATATAAAATTCTCTATTATTAACAGAGATGGAACTTGATCTCTTTCTCAGAATCATCAGCAATATGTTCTTGATTATTGTCTTCCACTTTTTCCTCTTTCTTATTGCACTCATGTTTTTCTAAAAATTCGGCTTCCAAAAAATCTTTTGGGGAAATTGAGATTTTATTACCCAGTAGATAATAGCAGATTAACAAGAAAAGAAATAAAAAAGGAATGTGAATTTTAAAATGTTTACATTAACTCTAATTGCTGAAGTATTAACAGTTTTAGAATTCTTGAGTATGACCTTTAGCTGAGTTGTTAACCAATTCCTATTCAGTTTTGTTCCAATTATCTATTGAGCGCTTATAAGCCGACATTTTGGAGTGTGATAATCATAGCTAACCCTTAACTATTTTTTAAGTTGGGTTTTTTTTTATTCTTAATGATTTCTTTCTTTTTCAAGCTGTCTTCTGAATCACTTGTGTTGTTTCGAAGTGCCAGTACTGTTGTGTATTGGTGAACTGATTTCAACAGTTAGTGTTAACCTGATCTTCATTAAAATTTTGGGGAAAATAAAGGAAGTAAAGGGAGGGACTGGGTTATTTTTTTGAATGGATTGGATTTGAGGGAAGGAGCTCTAGTTTTGCCTAGGATTTCCTTATTTCCCTTCCCTACAGTAATATGCTTGCATACTCTGTTGAATACATACATGTATAGCAAACCTGGATGCCCTAAGACTTCCTGTGCTGAAAAATTTGCCTGTCTGTATAAGAACAATGGTTCAAGGATTTCTTGTATTTTAGCTTTTAATTAGCACAGTTAGTCCAACTGAGTTCAGGTGACCAGAAGCGCTGGACAAAATAAAGACATAATGTGCATACTTATCACTTGTGGTGCCTGTGAAGTCAGTGGCATAAGGTATCAGCAGTCCTTTACCTGCTCAAGCACTTTATTCTGTATTTCAAACATCTACATTGTCATTAACTCAGCAGTCTTTGATGCATTTCTTGGGGAGATAGAAAGGGATGTATGGCACTTTTCTCAGTGATACATATATTGTAGTCTCTGATTTCTATTTTAATTTTTTAGAAAGCTCTCAGATATAACATGTTGTCTAAGGACCCTTTATTTAAAGGGTTTTACCAGCTTTTTATGGGGAGAAGAAAAAGAAGTTTAGGACTTACCAATGCCTTTTAGCTCCAGCTGAAATCAAGCATTAGAAAAAAAAACCCAAACAATTGCCATTCCTTTTTCTTCCAGACACCACGTTCTTGATATTACTGCAGATTCTAATCTAAACTTTAACTGCTGTGGACACAATCCTATTACAATGGTAAGACTGGATCTTTAGGTTTTGACTTGATCATAATAATAGACTATCTATCCATGGAGATAAGTTTGTAATTTTTTACTTAAAACTTAGTTTTAAGCTTTTTCCTGTACCACTTGGAAGGGCTGAGCTTGCCACTCAGTATATTTGCCTTCCTTTGCCAAAGATTTCTGAGACCAGGAGAGAAAAATTCTATTAAACTAACCAGTCAAGTCCAGAACTATCAGTATTCCATCTGAGAAAAAGGCTACTATACTTATATGAACGATACCAGTTTGATTTGTGTTATCTTGGGAGCAATTAGAGCACAAAAATTGGAACTGAAGTGCTTTGTGATTCTGAAAGAAAGGTAAACATTGAGACTATACTGGTTTTCCTTTTTGAACAGCGAGTAAACAAAAGGGAGGTCAAGGCACCAAAGATATTATCACAGTCTGGACTTTAAAAGATCAATGTAGTCACTAGCTTTTTTTGGTTTGTTTTTTTTTTTTGTTGGTTTGGGTTTTTTTAAGTGTAAGATTAAATTTAAGGAAAACACTTCTTAATCTCTGCCCCACAGTTGTCGTTATATCACTTTCAATTTCATAGTTTGCATTAGGACCAGCAAACAATAAAAACAAATCAATTCCAATTTCATGGATTGGAAGAGTTCTGAGCTGTTAGAAACCTGAATAAATGTTGCAGCCTAACAAGACAGAAATAGCTTAAAAGTTTGCATGCACACTTCAACTTTTTCAATTTCCTGTATTTAATTTATATTTTAGTGTCTAAAATTAAGTATTTGAGAGGAAATTTACATGTTCAGCAGAGCCTCATATTCTTACATCATGTGTAGAACTATCTCAGATATATAATTTCTCAGCTACCTCCTCCTCTTTAAACATCAGTGTAAAGATTGATTCTGGAAAGATCTATGCACTAGACAAAATATATACAATGTTAGGACTAAACTTTGAGGCAGACTGATAATTTTCAGTATCCAATCTTCTTTTGAATATCAAACTAACATTTCTTCTATTAACTTTCTTTGTTTTTGTTAGATTTTTGTCATGACCTTTATGTTCTAAAATAATTTTAACATTCAGAATTATTTTAGTGAATATGCAATTGAGCAAGTCAAATTTATCTCTTGTCCTGCAAACCAATTATGGTAAATTACAGTCATTCAGAATCTAAAGACTGTAATAACCCTGACAGAATTATGAGCAAACTAATGGGTCATTTATTATCAGATAACTTTGCTTTCATTGAAAATGAATATATACTGAGCTATTTTTTCTTTCTAACTCAAAAATGGCTGTTAAACCAAAAAAACTTGAAAGATAGATTGCTATATTACTCTTAATACAGTTGTACCTCATACCGTGTTAACAAAGTCCTATTAGATTGGAATAATATTTTACCAGTAACAGAGCTGACCAAGTTAATTTTTATCTCAGCGGAGCACTTGTTAACACATTATAGTTTTCTGTCAGATGAGTGTATTCTGGATAATATTACCTGGGGGGAAAAGTCATCCAATATTGCTGTTGCTAAAAAAAAACCTATCTGTATCAAAGATGATTCTCACCATTTAAAATTGTACCTTCCTTACCTGAAAGTAGGACATGTTTTTGTTTAGTAATTTCTTTGTAGGCTATACGTGTGCAAATAGTAAAATGTCTACAATAAAACAGATATCATGGAGATTAGATGTGTGGTTATTCTCCTAAAATTTGACAAATAAAACTTCTATTTTAGATGCAGATAAATTTTAACATATATGTATTAAAACCAAATATGATCACCATATAAAAAGCAGTGAATCAACAGTAGTAATCACATACAAATCTGGATAGGAGTTATCTGACATAGATACAGTTACTGTACAAAATTATAAAAAGCAAACTGAATTTAGGTTCTTAATATACAAACACTTTCAACCACATGTTATATTTTGGTATACAGGTATATTTTCCTATGCGTATATCTCTCTGTTTCTTACTCTAAAATTCGAAAGACTTTATCCTTAAAATTGAGGTGACTTCAGATGCATGTCAGAAACTAGATTTTTATTTGATAAATATAGCTGATTTACTCTGAAATTTAGGTACTAGTTTTGTGTTTAATCCTGAGCCTAAAAGAGGAAGAATATCAGTTCACCTATTTATAGTGGGAGGCACCTTTGTGAAATATTTTAATAGGGTCATATGTGACATGCTAAACCAGCCTAATCTAAAAAATCATAGGATGATGGAAGAGCCTTTTTAGTAAAGGGTAGTTAACAGAAAAGTTCAAAAAGATCAGCCATTGTGATTGATATCAGTAAGAGTAAGTGATATCTAAGCCTCAAACTGCCAAGGAAATAGCTTGCTAAAGGCTATTAGTTCTGTTAAACTTAATCTAGAGAGACTTAAGGCAGGATCATAGAATTTGGAACTATTTGTAATTTTTTTAATTTCACATTATGAGTCACCAGGAAACTGAAGAGGGGTGGTGTGAGACATGAGGATGTAAACTATCAAAATCTCTTTTATTCTTGAAAATATTTGGAAGAAATTAAAATACCTTCATGCATTAAAAGATAATCCAATGTGGAATAATATCTAAACAATGCTTGGAACCAAGGTATTTTGCAATTATATGACTTCTGTCTAAATGAAGGGGAAGGTAAATACCTATTTGGAGAAGTAAACTTTAAGGGACTGAAAGCCTAAGGCAGAATGGACCCTCTTTGGTCCTCTTTTGACTCCCTTAAAGCTTGTCTGCCTGACAGTACAAGTACTGTTGACCAGTTCCGTCACTTGCTGTTTATAGTGACTGAAGGATAGGATGCTCTGTTTTCTATATCTTTAAGTTAATACTTTCAATAAGAAATCATGAAACTTCTGAAAATTCTTTCAAATCAGAACAGCTCATTTTTCGGCCACTTGTAGCATCTGGAAACAGTCCTCTCTCACTATGCCACATTCTGTCATAATTTCATAGACAAATTAATGAAGTCAAATAGTGAGGTTACACTGTACCTTTAAAGAGGATCTTTCTAGCTGCAGGTAATGTTCAAGCTAGACTTCACTTTCCCTTTTTCATTGGTATTATAATTTCTGGAATTGCCATAGCTTTCAAATAGGTTCTCATATGTCCTTTCCTAGCACAGCTCAATTGGACTTCAAACTGTGGTAAAAGTAATTTACAGGTCTATGGAGATATTGAAAAACACCTGTAAGACAACACAGCCATCGGTCTCAGCCAGCACAGACTCAGTGGGGGAAGGTCCTGCTTAACAAACTTAATTTCTTTCTGTGACAAGGTCACCCACTTAGTTGACCAAGAAAGCCAGTTGATGTAATCTTTGTGGATTTCAGTAAAACCATCAATACTGTCTCTCTCAGTATCCTACTGAACAAACTGTCCAGCATACATCTGGATTAATACATAATGCAATGGGCAAGCGATTGGCTGATGGTCAGGGCTCAAAGGGCCATAATAAATGGGTTTATACTCCGCTGACTCTTCCAAGGTTGTGTAGATTTTTATTTTATTTTTAGTTATAAAATTAATTAGCCCTTTCTACGTTAAATTTTTGGGCACCAATTAAAGTAAGCTGCAGGCACATGAGTTCAGTGGAAGAGAAATTCTTTGGTCTTGAGCAATAGGGCTTTTGTAGAAATGTAATAATGTCTGTAGATGTAAATATGCATTTTGAAGCACTCCAGTTTATCATAAATATTTTTTCCTTCATCTTGTTTTTGTGTGACAAGAAAAACAAGCTGTAGCAGAGTATCATATTGATACAAAACCTTTGTTTCTGCACTTTTTATCATGCTAGTGTTCTTATTAGCACCGTTAGCTGTTAATGGTGTTTTTGGAGAAAATGGGAAAATTAGAAATAAGAGGTTAGCTGCTGCTAATAAATTACTAACTATTAATTATCTTTCATGAAGACATCGTAAAAAACACGTGTCACAGATCACTTTTTAAAATCAAATCTTCCTTAAGAAGCAGAAAAAAATAAAATGGACTGATAGTTTTGAATTTGGGAACTCAATCTCTAAATAAATACATATCATCAGAATTATCTATGGTTAAATTCCTTCTTGCTGATGAATGGATATTTGCAATGGCTTGCTGATTCAATTTTACACTTGAAATTATTTTGACTGTGACATTTAGATAACCCTTCCCGCAACTGTTTTTGTTACAATGCAGAAGTACTACTTTAGTCATCGTTTAGTCATTTCAGTAATTATGGGAAATATAAAAGAGCAGAAATTTAAGGTTAAATGCTTTTTTTTCTTTCATTTATTTTTTCATTTTTTTTTCCTTTAAACCCAGTAGAAAGCATGGGTCCTTCTTTAATGGTCCTCTTCTATTACCCTGTTTTCTATTATTTTGATGTTACTTTTGTGGGAAGGATAGGGGTTTTTTGAGACATTATCTCTTGCAGATCTTTTTGTATAGCTATGTACCCTATGTGTGTGTGCTTTGTTTGTTTTAATTTAAAACTTTGAGATTTAAATAGAATTTAAAAATATAAAATATGTGAAGGTATTTTTCATTCTAGTTTTTCTTCAAGTCCTACAATTTTCTTCTCTAACTGTAACCCCAAAAGTGCCATTGTTTCCAGCTATTGTGTTTCCTTGTAGACTTGGTTTTGAAATGTTATTCATTAGTTAGCCAATCAGAGAGAGAGTAGAATTTTTCTCATTTTTTGTTTTGATACTCATTTTGTGTTGGACTCACAGAATGGTTTGGGCTGGAAGGGACCTTTAAAGGTCATCTAGTCCAATGCCTCCTGCAGTAAGCAGACATTTTTTCAACTCAGTCATGTTTCTTTTAATTTTTTTGATGCTGCTAATGATTCAATATTTCATTGTCTTTTATATAAAGAAACTTTGCAAAAACAGAAGAAAAGATGATAGAACTTCATTAGTTTTATGATGACTTCCCAGTCTTGTAGTTGACTTCCAAGCATAAAGACCTCTTGAGTATTATAGAGCATACTTTTGCCACTACTGCTTCTCTAGAATTTAGATCATTGTATTCCTGTAAAGCTGGTGTATTTGATTTAGCCAGCTGCTGAATGAATACTCATCCAGTTCTCCGTAGTCCTAGAAGAATCTAACTCTAGTAGACAACAGTAACACAGCCCTGAATGCAGACTAAAGATCGAGTAAAACTGCACATAATTCTTGGCTGTGGAATAGCATCTTAATTTTAGGTAACTGGGGATGAGTGAAAACAATCCTGAACTTGTTGGCTACGTAGATCTTGATTAAAGCTGCTTCTGAATGGTACACTCTTGTCATTATATGAAAGCTGTGTCCACATTGACTTGACAAATGTATAAGAGTATACAAGGAGTAATCAAAAGGGAAAACCAAGTACGTTTGTTTTCATAATACAAGGCATTAGGTGTTTTCATTAGAGATTAGACTGAACCTTCTTCAGCTCTTGAAAGATCTTTCTGTATGCAAATCATATTGTCTTCCTCTACCTAACTTGTGCTACTCAAGGCTTGCTGCTTTCTCTGTTTTTAATAGAGAAAAGAAACCCTCGCCTTCAGTTAATCTATAAATGGAGTTAATGACTTGTACCTTTCAAACTAGTGAAAGTATTTCATTAATTTCTGTGAGCCGTGTCAGCCATTTGACTAGGTTTAAATTTGCTGAATACTTCTGGTCCTCAGCAAAGGGAGGACATGAATCTGTTAGGCTGAGTCCAGAGGAGGGCCATGAAGATGATCAGAGGGCTGGAACACCTCCTACATGAGGACAGACTGAAGCAGTTGGGGTTATTCAGTCTAGAGAAGAGAGGCCTCCAGGGAGACCTTAGAGCAGGCTTCTAGTACTTTAAGGGGGCCTGTAGGAAAGCTGGGAAGGGCCTCTTTATCAGGGAGTACAGTGACAGGACAAGACATAGTGTTTTTAAGCTACAAGAGGGTGGATTTAGATTAGATATTAGGAAGACATTTTTACCTGTGAGGATGGTGAGGGGCTGGAAGAGGTTGCCCAGAGAAGACATAGATGCTCCATTCCTGGAGGTGTTCAAGACCAGGTTTGATGAGGCTATGAGCAACCTGGTCCAGTGGAAAGGGTCCCTGCCCTTGGCATGGGAGGTGAAACTAGATGATCTAGTTTCAGCTCAGGAGCAAGCCGTCTCCATGTTCCAGAAAATGAGCCTGTGGGGAAAAAATACAGCTTGGTTGAGCAGGGAGATATGGGGGAACATCAAAAAGAAGAGGAATGTCTATGAACTTTGGAAGAAGGGACAGGTGTCTTGAGTGGACTACGGAGGAAGTGAGATCATGCACAGGAAAAATCAGGAGGGTTAAGGCCCAACTAGAGCTCAGATTGGCCAAGTCGGTGAAAGATAACAAAAAATCTTTCTATAAATACATTAACAATAAAAGGAGGACTGGGGAGAATATTCAGTTCTTACCGGATGCAAAGGGAACACCTCTGACAAGCGATGAGGACAACACTGAGGGACTTAATGCCTTCTTTGCCTCTGTCTTTAATAGTAAGGAAAGTTGTTCCCTGTGTGTACATCCCCAGGAGTTAGAGGAGCATAACAAAGCTCTCATGTTCCTAGAGGACTTGATTAGAGATTTGTTTGCCAAACTAACCTGATCACCTTCTATGACAAAGTGATCTGCCTACTGGAGGAGGGAAAGGCTGTGGGTGTGGTCTTCTTGGACTTTAGTAAAGCCTTTGACACAGTTTCTCACAGCATTCTGCTTCGGAAACTGTCAGCCTCTGTCTTGGAATGTAACACACTCTCCTGGGTAAAAAACTGGTTGGACAACGGGGCCCAGAGAGCGGTGGTAAATGGAGTTAACTCCAGCTGGCGGCCAGTTACAAGTGGTGTCCCCAGGGGTCAGTACTGGGTCCAGCCCTGTTCAATGTCTTTATCAGTGACCTGGATGAGGGGATGGAATGCATCCTAAGTAAGTTTGCAGATGACACTAGGCTAGGTGGAAGTGTTGATCTGCTGGAAGGTAGGGAGGCTCTGCAAGGGGATCTGAGTAGTCTGGACCACTGGGCTAAGACCAACGGCATGAGGTTTAACAAGGCCAAATGCCGGGTCCTGCACTTGGGACACAACAAGCCTATGCAGTGCGACAGACTACTGGAAGAGTGGCTGGAAAGCTGGCTGGAGGAGAAGGACCTGTGGGTTTTGTTTGACAGCCAACTGAACATGAGGCAGCAGTGTGCACAGGTGGCCAAGAAGGCCAATGGCATCTTGGCTTATATCAGAAATGGTGTGGCCTCCAGGTCCAGGGAGGTTATTCTCCCTCTGTACTCGGCACTGGTGAGACTGCACCTAGAATATTGTGTTCAGTTCTGGGCTCCTCACCACAAGAAGGATGTTGAGGCTCTGGAGTTAGTCCAGAGAAGAGCAACAAAGCTGGTGAAGGGGCTGGAGAACAAATCTTACGTGGAGCAGCTGAGGGACCTGGCATTGTTTAGCCTGGAGAGGAGGAGGCTGAGGGGAGATCTTAGTGCTCTCTACAACTACCTGAAAGGAGGTTCTGACAGGAGGGAGATGGCCTCTTCTCCCAAATGTTAGAGGACAGGACAAGGAGGAATGGCCTCAAGCTCCGCCAGGTGAGGTTTAGGCTGGGCATCAGAAAAAAAAAAAAGTAATCACCGAAAGGGTGATTGGGCACTGGAACAGGCTACCCAAGGAGGTGTTTGAATCCCCATCTCTGGAAGTATTTAAAAGACAGGTAGATGAGGTGCTCGGGGTATGGTTTAGTAGTTGATAGGAATGATTGGACTCGATGATCCTGGAGGTCTTTTCCAACCTAGTGATTCTGTGATCTTTGAGGTCCCTTCCCACTCAAACCATTCTATGATTCTGTGATAGTCTTGTCCACCTCTTAAAATAGCAGCATCACCATATACAAAAAATACCTGATAACTTATGCTACTATAGAACCCTGTAATCATATTCAAAGCAACACAAAATGAAGTACGGGTCTTATTCTAGAACAGTTCAGTCCCTGTGTGACTTGAGAATATATGCATACAACTCTGTTTTAGTCATCGTAATTTCTAAGCAATGCGTGAGTCTTTATGCCTCTTACTCTGAATTCACAAGTTTACTTTTTTGCTAGCAGTAAGCTTCCCGTGTGCCTATATTGAGTCATGTAGAGTTTGAAATTTGTGTATTTACATTAAATAAAAGATAATCAGCGGCAAAGCATAGTTCTCCATATCTGAAGATCCTACCAGTATAACAAAAATTGCTTTGACACTTGAGACCAATAAACTTGAAGAAAAATGCAATCAACTAATATTGTGTCAGAAGTTATGAAATGTGGAATATTTCTCTGACATTTCTGTTTGGGTATTTTTTTTTGTTTCATTGTGTTTTTTAAAATGTTCGTTCTAGCATGCATCTGGGTCACTGCAAACATGAAAGGGTGACTTGGGTGAGATTTCCTCTTTTCCTCTCTCTGCTAGCATCTATCCAGGGTAATATTTCTTGTATGCTTTTCTACACTTATATTTGATGTATTGTCAAATTCTTGTCTCTTGTGGTACACTAATGGAACATTTAATGTCTTTCCCTCTTAAAATTCTTTGAGCATTTCCATAAATTACTGAAAATGTTTGATAGGGGGTCATTTTCTATTTAGAACTTAGGACATAGACATTAACCCACTCTGGAATCTGATGTGTGCTTTTTTCAGCGATAGTATCAATATTGAAAAAAAAGTCTTATTTAACACTCCCATATCTAATGCTCAGGTGATTCATAATTTAGCTTTTGAAGAAACTAGGGTGGCCTTTCTGGTATTTGCTGTATAGGGTTTTGTAAACTTGTCTTGTCTAATGGAAATGAAGAATCTGCATAGTTGAAAGGCAACTGAAGAATATGAAGAAATAGAAATAATAGTGTAAGAATTAATTGGCTAGGAAAAAGTAAAATGATTACTAAATACTTACGGGAGCTCTGAAAGGAGAGAAAAAATAGTTAAAGAAGGTCCAGCTGTGTAGCAACCACTTGTTTGAGGGCATTTCAAGCAGTGCCAAGGATTTCTATGGATGTTATAATTGAAGATATTGAAGGGGAGAAATAGACTAGCAGATTTAAATATTAAAGAATAGGTTTTAAAGTAATATAGTTTTTTTTAATTTTAATTGATTGTAAATCCCTGAGGAAAGTGAAATGTAAGAAGCTATTTGATGGTAAATCAAGCACCACCAAAGATGAATTGTCTTCTACCAAGAAAAACATATCTATGTTGTAGAGAAGTTGAAACGCTTGACTTTTTCTTTTCCAGTGAGTAAAGTGAGCCAATATAGATTAAGAAAAATATTGACTAGTTTTGAAGTAGAAATCAATAATCTTCAACTGTGTCTTTTTGTGTTAGATAAAGCTTGCTGTGCTGTAATTTCTTTTTTGGTATAGCTACAGGTGAGCGACAGCAGCCATGTGGTAGTAACTATTCCAGAGGAAACAACCACAGGGTGGCATTACAAAGTAGCAGTCTCCTTTTTTGAGTGTTGTATGCTTGAGCCATCAAATTATGTCAGTGAAGCAAAGCTGAAAAAATTTGGAAAAGAAGTAGTCAATGTAATGGAACATTGAAAGACTTTAGATCTGACTCTAAACTCCAATACCATTTCACAGTATTATTGTTTAAACATGAATTTCTGGAAAGTTGATACTTCTAATAAAAACTAGAATTTTTCTGTCTTAAGATATACTATCATTGCCTACTTAATGGGCAATGAATCATATCCTTTGATTACAAAAGATTTGTTTTTGAAAGGTCACTTAGCTTCATCCTTTGTAAGTTGCTCCCTTTATCAACCAACAGGTGTAGAAGCTATTACTTGCTCCTACCTTCCCCCCTTTATAAATTGTCACTGTTTTCTTATTTATAAACTAGACAGTAATAAACTTTTTTTTTTTCAAATAGGACTAAAATTGGATAAGGGGATAGAAGTCTCAAAGATATGAGTAGGTAGTGCTCAAGTGTCCCTACGGAAGAAATTACTTCAACACGAGTTCACATGTTGGTACAAATCAAGTAATCTAGATGTAGCAAATGACCTAATTGTGCATCTTATTAGATGCCAGAGAAGGTATTAAAAGGTAAGCATTACAGGAATGCCCTAATTTTGTGGAGGGAAAAAGCTTCATTTCAAGTTCAGGCTTAATTTCCACAAAATTAATGCAGAAACTAAACAAGAAAGTAATTGGATATGTCAACTCTGTGTACTTTTTTATATTTTATAAGTATTTACCTATGTTCTCTGATATATAGTAATAGAAGTGCTATTGTGAACCCTTTGCAAAACTTCACGTTTCAGTTTCAAATACAGAGCTTTAAGAGGAAATGCCAGATCATGTGGCATACACATTTTTATCCAATACAAGCTAACTGTAAAAGGAAAATGGATGGACTGAAGTTCATGCTCTTGGAAAAAGCAATGAAATAGCGTCTAAAATCTGCTGTACAATGAGTAATCTTGGTATTTTTTCTAAGTTAGAGTAAATTAAAAATCTTTATCATTTAAAAAACCTATTTTTGTGACCTTGAGTTATAGTTTCACGTATATAAAGCTATTTTTTTCTTACCGTTTCCTAAATATTTATTTTATTTATTTTATTCTTTTTGAAGTCAGGTTCCTCTGGATGGTAAGTGTGTGGCAATGTTTGTAACAGCTAAAGTCTATTTCCCAAGGTAAAATGGAGTTGGTCCAAAACACAAAATAGATTATCTTAGAAGCTTTTGGTGTTAGCCTGAACTTGAGGCTGCGGCACTCCTGGGTACAGTCTTTGTTTAGGATGGCAGGAAGAGAGAGGAAACATGCTTCTGCAGGGCCAGGGTCCTTTTTTGATCTAAAAACACCTTAAGTACTGAATACTTTGTTTGTGGAAGCACAATCAGTACCAAGAACAATGATGTCCAGACCAAAAATGTTAGGATTCCCAGTTATTTCCAGACTTTATGCTTATCTTTGGTTTCACCTGGTCTGAAACTCCCAACAGGAAATTTGATTTCTCAGCTCCATGCTTTTTCATTTATTATTTAGATCTCTAAACTCTGTATGTCAACTTTCCAGGTTACCAAAGAGAAACTGATTTGCAGTAATCTAGACTTAGACCTGATCATTCTGACCTCAAATTATGAAGTTCAGAGGGCTCCTTGTTGGTAGCACATGAATTTCATTATCTGACTCAGCAAAGCAAGATCAGTGGAAATAGAGTCCAAGTGCAGTGCTTTCTAATGAAAATAAAATAGTTTCAAATATAACCTTCCGTGACGCCAAGGAAGCAAAGCTAAATGGAAATTATTTCACGTTTTATAAGAAGAATGAGTATATAGATGCCATATGGTATGAATGTGATACATAGGCATATGGGGTTTTTTGTGTTCATTTAATTGCAAAATTCATCCAGAGTCCTTTATTACAAGTTTTTTGGGAACTGGATAAAGGATCCTACATATGTGTCTGATTATTTTCCTACTTTTTATTATGATTATTATCATTAATTCATAACCTTCTGTCTATTTATAGACATAATTATCTAGGTAAACATTAAGTTAACTTTATGGGAAAAGAAACTAAGGTATGAATGTGGCTGCCATAACTGGAAGCCAGTTGGTCAAACACTAGGACCAGCTTCCTAGAGAGGTGGTCTGCACCTCAAGCCTCTCAGTGTTTTAGAAGACTTTTGGACAATGCCCTGAACATGCTTAAACTTTTGATCAGCCCTGAAGGGGTGAGACACTCAGACCAGATGATCCTTGCAGGTCCCTTCCAACTGATATAGTAGATTTTATTCTAATTAGCACTGCTGTTGTCTAACTAATAGATTGAGAATGACAATGCCGTGAGCTGTGGATTATTAATTACTTTTAAATTATTAATTACTTTAAAAAACAGAAGGGGCTGCAGAAAACATGTTGAAATGCCTCAAAAAGCCTCAGGCCTGATTATTTTCCTTTGTTACCTCATCAGGTTGTAGTATGTCATCATAGTTGGCTAAAAATGACAAACGTAGTATCCCTAATTAATTCTTTTTTTCACTCAGAACTGCACATAGAGTGTTAATGCAGCTTGTGATATATTTTTTTTTTCTTCAAGCTGTCTTCTTACTGGATTCTAAAAATCCTTAATTGCAGGTTTTCTGGATAACAAAACACATGTAAAAATACTTGAAAGAGCAAGTGGTAGACTATCACTGCTTGCAGATAATGATTCTTTTCTACAACTTCGGTTGAAAATCCAGGTGGACAAATCTGAGTGCTGCGGTCAAAACTTACTTTTAGGGCAGAAGTATAGAAATAAATAGTAATTCTAATTGTATGTATTTATCTAGTGTGCACATTAAGTCACACTACAAGCTACAAGTGAAGTAATTTTTATTTTAGTATTGTGTTCTGCTTTACTATAAGTGGTTTTACTTCTTTAGATGTGGCTGTGTTGTTCAGCAATTCCCTTTTGATAGTATGGACCTAATTATATTTTCTTAGCCTTCTTACAGTCTTGTTTGTTTTTTTCAGAAGTTTTTTTCTTACATTTTTTGAAGGTGAAGGAATATTACATTTAAGATATTATTTTTAAAGTTCCCTTGCTCTTCTGAAATTATTGCAAACAGTATGCAGCCTATGAGTACCTGGTATTTTTTGTCATATGTTGAATTGATTATTACTCTTTTTAGGCAACACAATAAAAATATGAGTAGGAGCATTCTGCAGTTAAAGTCAAATAGGAAAAGATTTTGAGCAATGATTCTGATAAGGCTTGCTTTCGTAGCATTTCTCCGAAGTTTGATAAAACTTCAGCATTGGAAATTACTGGTTCCATTGACTGTATCAATGTTTCCATAGAGGTTGGTATATAGGTTAGTCTTCCTCAGTGTATAAAATGTTTTTAGTTTATCATATGGTGTTAAGAGCTTCAAACTAATTTTGTTTTGTCAGATCTCATGTGAAACAGAAACACTACTGCACCTCAAATGTCTTGAGCTCCACATTATGACAAAATGCTGATTGTAACATTGTAGTAATATTATCTACTGATTGCCACAATAAAGCAGCTACTGTTAGCCACAAAATAGTTTTAGGGAATAGAAGGATACATGTTAGAATGTAGCCAAGGTCCCAGCAGAGTTTGTGGGTGAATAGACAAAATGAGAGTGTACATGAAACAGGGGTATTTTCACACTTGTTATGCTGTACGTTGAGGGGGGGTGATATTTCACCTTTCTTCCAGACTTCTGGATGAGGATCTGTTTGCAATACCTAATATAACTCTGTTTGTTACAGTCTATATTAAATTCTGGGTTGGTTTTTAAATTGTATAGCTAGTATAGAAAGATGCAATAGCTTTTTCCCTGTGCTGCTAAGTACTTTCCCAGTGCTCTTGCAGATTTTTGTTCTCTTGAGAGCTTTAATCTGCTTGATTGTTTTGCATTAGCAGTAGTGCTCATGTACACTTAAGTGATTTCTTCTCTTCAGATACATTACTTGAGTGGAATTGATTTGACTGAAAGCTGACAGCCTTGCTGCTCCTCCTTTGTAATCCCTTTCATGGGTGACTGGTGCCTGTAAAACCAACAAAGTATTCTGTAAATTCTGTTTTGAAAGTTGTTGATTTGAAGAATTTAAACTTGACAGCTGATAATTGTGCTAGGCTTGATGTATCTAAGTAGAAAGTCCATTATTTTGTTAATCAAATTTTAGTTGCCTCATAGTGATGTCTTCCTACAAGACCACATTATATAAAACATATTGAAAAGATGTCTTTTCCATCAAGAATAGTAGATATGGTATATCAGAATGGAGAGGAACACAAATGTTTTAATACTTTTCATAGCTGAAATATCAAAATAATAAGTCAACTTTTCAAATTCATGTGATGACTCTGACTTTTTTTTTTTTACACTGAACTTGTTTGATTTTAAGAATTTTAAGTATTTTCTTCATTCTATGAACATGGGAAATACTATACTCAGTGTTTTGTTGTTTTTTTCTTTTTCTCATCTAAGTGGTATCTTTTTTAAAAAAGTTACCTACTCAAACAGCTTTTTATTTGTGTAGAACATGGCAAAATATTCAAGGACTGTGATCAAGTACACAACTGGTAAAAAACAATCACTGCTGTAGTTGGTTACATTGAACAATTTCACTGAAAGATATTTCTATGAAAAAGCTGAGTCTTCCCCCTGCATAATTTGGTTACCTGGATGAATGCCCATTCTTTCTGCTTAAGGCTGCAAAAACTGCAAATATATTTAATTATCCATTGACGGCATCTAATGACTATGTTAACATGATTAGTTAAAATTTGGAGTTTTCAATGAGATATTAATGTTTTTTGGCAGTGCTTTTGGAACACAGGGAGTCACATGCTGTAGCTATGTATCTTTTATTTTATTTCTTCTGTTTGATTTCCTTGAGAAGTCTCTGGCATACACAGATTTAGTGCTTTTGATTCCCTTTTCATGTGTATTTTTTTTCCTGGTTAAGAATGTGAAGTGACCTTTGTTGGATTCCTGCGTGGGCTGTTGCTGTCACTGTTTGGGTATCTCTTGGGCTGATCTTGGATCTCAAGGATTTTGCATAGGTAGCAATTCTTCCTGGAGTATGAAGAGAAGTTTATTAGCCAACAAAACATGTTCATCTGCAAAGTTGTGACATTTTTGCAAAGCCATCTGCCAAATTTTTCTTCTGACCCGTCTCTTGATCATGCTTTAAAAGAGAAGGTTAGAATGTGTAACTGCTAGGTAGTGCTGCCGGTGAAACTCCCATTCTAGATTTATTTTTCAAATTGTTTACTTGAATTTCATATAGTCTTTCTTTTAGATTAGCATGGATGGATCTAGGTGGCTGTTATAAACTACAAACCATTCATATGGAATGTAAGTCCCATGCAGAAGGGTGCAGGTCAGGTCAGTTTAACATTGGGCTGTATTTGCTGCTCTGTAAAGGCAGGCGATCAGCTGGCAAATGGTCTTTCTGTCATGTGATTTCCAAAGCGAAATAATCTAATGTAAACCTGAATGGGATTGCATGATAACTAAATGCTAATATGTACTTAAGAAAGAAAATTCCAAGTTCAGAAGCAACTTAAACATTTGGTACTTCTGTGAATACTACTCGTATTTCTACGGTACATGTGTTACAAGGTATTCATAATAGAAGGTTTGAGACCAGTCATCTTATTTTCTTTATTTTAAATACTTTTTTTATCTTCTCTATTCTGTCCTGAATTTCTGGTTAGTCTTACATGAAAGTGTTAAAATGTTACAGGGAAAACTTGTTTAAAATAAGAGTGTTTGAGTCTGATACATAATCTCCCTCCTAAATTATTTTTTGCTCCGAAACAACTTTTACCATATTATCTTACAAATACTCTTCTCTCTTAACTCAGATATTTATTTCTTATGGCCATATCACTGTTGGAAATAATACTGCACAGCCTTTCTTCAGGAACAGTTACAAGCCTTGTTGCACTTTGAGTAACAAAACCATGTAGGCCATATTTTGGTAGGATTGCCAGCTGCTGTTGTGCTTCAAAACAGATGCTTCCAGCAGGCAGCTCTTCTGAAAAAATGCTTGTAAAAATGAAAGTAAAATGAAGTGGTTGGAGAGATAAAAAAAAAAAAAAATAGAAGCTCTAAGCTCAATACAGTTTATTATGAGATTGCCCTAGAGCACTGGGAGTAAGCCAAGCATAAAAATTAAATGCCTATCTGCTTTTTGTCTTAGAGAAATATCTTAAAAGCTGATGTGCCAGAAGTGGACAGCAAAATGATCCACAGTCTGACTACTTTCTTCACAGGGTAAAGCAGCTTTCCTGAAGCTTTTGTAAATCACTTGCATCTACTGCCATGCCTCATCTGAAATTTTAAGAGTCAAATGTACAGTGTCCTTGATCATCAGCTTCCCGCAAGTGTTTACTGTGTTCTGCAGAATAGTGTCTTCTGTAGAAACAAGACATTCTACATGATGCTGTACAGACCTCAGGCTAGTATTATTTTTTACAGGTATATAATTCTACCTTGACAAAAAAGAACTTATAATATTTCTAGGAAATGTAGGAAGATCTGTCAAGCTATTTCTGAGAAGTGCTTTTTTTTGAGGGTTTTAAAAATTAATTGTTGCAACTTAAAGCCATAAAAATAATCTTGCTGGGTTGTTGTAAATAGCGTGAATTTTTAATATATTGATGTCATGCCCAGTTGAAAATACTTTAAACTTCTTCTTAGTCTGAGCACATGTAAACAATTTTCAGATTTTTTTTTCTTTCAGATTTCAGCTCTGACCATCTTTTTCATAAATAAAGATTTTCAGTTCTTCGGTAGACCTGTGCCTCTGTGTGTGTTAACTTTAATTCTTCTTTTCTGTAATGCAGTCTCCAGACAGTATAGACAAAAGATAAATTTTATACTTAGGTAATTTCTACAACCAAACTGAATATGTCAACCCAGTTTTCCCACTTAGCATACGCACTGGGATTCAGTAATACCAGAAGCTTTCAGGTTCCAAATTCTTAGCTGGACTTTCATTGTCTGTGATGTATGAAGCTAGAATTGCCAATAAGATCACAGCCTAGGGAATTTATTCTAATTGCTGAAAAAAAAAACCCTCTGCAAAATATATTCCACATACTGTACTGAAATCCAAGGTTATTGTTATCAAAAGGGCTTTATTTGGACAGAAGCTAAAAAGAAGGACCCAAAAATAAAACTCTCAAGTGGTTGTGGGTGGTTTAGTTTATGTTTAGTTCTGGGGTTTGTGATTTTTACTTTGATTTGGGGTTTTGTTTATTGTTGATGTGAGAGGGTTTTTTTAGTTTGATTGTTGGGGTTTTGTTTTGAGGGGGTAGGGTGTTTTTTGGTTTTTGTTCATTTATTCATTTATTTATTTCAGTTTTTATTTGTTTCTCTTGGAAGTCATACTTAGTTTATTTTGTTTCTTTAATGATCAGTGGTTCATGAGCAGAAATTTACTGCAAGGTTAATTTTCGCAACAAGTAGTCCTTCTAAAATATACAGGTAGAATGAACCTGAACAATCCATACTTTAGAATGGTTGGCTACATGTTCCAGTATTTTTATGTGTTATTCTCTCATTGTAATCTGTTTTATTTGTTTTCCCTATATCTCTTCAAGCAAAGGATAACTAAGAATACTTTTCACTGTTGAACATATTCTAAGAGGTTTAGTATAACACACTTCATAGAGACATTTAAATACTGGATTTTATAATCTCATGAGAATTTGTAATAAAAATCAATTGGAAGAAGCCATCATCAACTACTTCCGTTGGTAACAGTTGAACCCAGTCTCTACATGAATATAAGAGTGTATATGACTTCATTCAGAGAGTATTTTCACATTTGCAGGCATTTTACAATCCTAAGTATAGAAGAATATTCCTAATTCAGTTCAGTGACTGGTAAAGAAAAACATTTTTATTACTATATGAAATCAGTAATAGTAGCTACTAAGATATGTCCAGTGCTCAGCACGAACACCAGATTTGTCACTTTTCTGTGCTAAATTGGCATGCAAAAAATAGGTAGAAGCCTAACAGATTTCCTTTTCTCTCTCTAATTTTTACTTTTCTTTCTACCTTTGACTCAAACCACTGTAGATATTGAAGGGATACATAAATGTTTTTTGTGGAACTTTGATTCAGTGAGTAGCAAAAAAAAATCCGAAGATTTTAGAGCAAGAGATCTAAAATTCATTCTAAAGAAAGCAAGTCTCAGTAAATCTACATTTAGAATTGTTTAGGGTTTGGTGTTGTTTTTTGTAGTGATTTTTTGGTTTTGGATGTTTGGGTTTTTTTAATTTAAAATATACTAAATATTAAAGTTACATTTTTCCAGTTCTGTGTGTGCAATCTCTTAGCTACAGATTGTCTCTTCTGGCCACTGTGACACAGCTTCTAGAAATGATGATGAACAAGGAGAAATAACAGAACATTATGTAACCTTTATCCATGTGAAAAGTAGGCCAATCAGTTTTTAGGTCATTTCCTAGCTCAGTTTTTAGGTCATTTCCCACCCCTCCCAGACTCTGATTTTTAAAAAGAAGAGCAAATAGCCTTGGTATTTGTTATCTTTAGGAACTTTGTGCGTTCCCTATTTGAGATTTTGTCTGTTTGAATAATGGAGTAATTTAGTGAATTCCTTGACATGAGTATTACAGATACTGACTAAAATTACTTATTATTGAAAGCTATTGCTTTATTAAAATTAACAGGTACTAGTATATTGCTTTTAATTTTGCAAGTATTATCAATTTATGGCAAACCATTTCTTGCTTGAAGAGGGCTTGGAGTCTTTTAATATTGAGCTTTTGAGAAGCTGTAAATACCCCAGAAGCACTGTAGTAAATGTGTGAGTAAACATGTGAAGAAGTTTGAATATATGCAAACATGGTAATGCATTTTAAATTTGCTTGATTAAATTCTGTTATTTTATATTCCTGGGAAGGATTTGTGAACATCAATTAGTTCATTTGCAAGACAGTCATAGTAGAAAATTTTTCCTTTCTTGTTATAGGGCCTAGATACTGAAGTAAAAATAGGTTAGAGAAATCTAAGACTGTAGTAGTCCTTTAGAAGAACTAGTGCAAAGTCCTGATTCTGTGCATTTG
The DNA here is from genome assembly GCA_033459285.1 of Clamator glandarius. Taxonomy (NCBI): domain Eukaryota; kingdom Metazoa; phylum Chordata; class Aves; order Cuculiformes; family Cuculidae; genus Clamator; species Clamator glandarius. Next base: position 349,802 of record JAUNZM010000066.1, read on the forward strand.
CTGTTAGACTTTATCAATTTCCTGTGCTGTGCATTGTTTTGATGAGGACCTCATGACTAAAAGATTTTCCTTTCTCCAACTAAGTTGAAGAGGTATTCTAGTTCTAATGGACTGGAAAATATAACAAGTATACTTTCCCTCATTCAACACAATTCTTAGAATATGTATACCAAATAATTGACATCAGATTAATAAACTTTGGATACAGACTTTTAATAAAATAGGAGGAGGTTGTTTCTTAGCTGAACCTTGTAAAGCATTCATAGACTGATGGAAGAAAAGCACCATGCCTCTGAATTTCATTCTTTTTGCATGATCTCTTATAAAAGTGATAAACTTCTAGGATGCTGAACAGGTTCCCCCTTCCATTTTGAATGCTTATCAAATAGATTTGAAGGAATAATGTAGCATCTGTATTTCTGTGTCTGTTGTACAGACAGCAATGTAATTTACCTAACTACCTATGCAGTCTGTCGTTAAGCCAACATGAAGTATTAATTTGTTAAGAAGCATACTTAAGCTTGCCTTGAGCTCCAGTGTAGGTCCAGTAGTCTGCGCAAATCTTTTCAAAACCAGCTCTTATGAGTTCCTGTTATAGAAGAATTTGCAATGATAGTTTTTGGATTTGTGGCAACAAACACTGAGGCTAGGTAAATTACTTTGGTTTCTCATCATCTTTATTCCTTTGTCTTTCTGTCTGGAAAGCAGTGCTCTCTAAAATATATATTCTTCCTTCCCCCAGAAATACAATACTAAGATAATTGCACAAGTACATGCACAAGGTGTATTGTGTTACAGCTGTTTCTCTTACTATGACTTTTTTTGATGTGGTTGTTTCAGTCCCGAAAAATCAAGATTAGCCAATCAATTCCATGATTTCATATGAGATCTGTTTTAATTTTGAATATAGCATTCAAATTTCAACATTATTTTCTTTCATATTAATACCACGTTTCATTTTTCTTCAGGCCTGCTGGTAGTCTCAAATTGTTTATAAACACTAATCAAAATATTCCCCACTGTTATTCATATTTTCCAGGTGGGGATTTTGAGATAGGGGCAGATTAAGCGACTTGCCCAAAGTGTCAAGCTATGTATCTACTAACAAGCATCTCCTTTTTTAGCCACTCTGTGTCCTTTTTGCATTTGATACGTATAAATACCAATTTATCACTGGAAATGGGCTAAGAAAACTGGGATGAAAATCCTTCACATAGAAAATAAAAGGTGTGCACACATGTGCTTTCTGTTCCTTAAAGAAGGAAAGGAGGGATGAAAAGAAACAATATATACTGAGATAGATAGCAGTTAGTGTCATTAAGCTATTGTGTAGTTGGATTATGAAAACCTCATATATAGAGATGGAAAGAAGGTGAATCAGCTTTCTCTCCTGCACTTCCCTGTGTGGTGAAGTGCCAGCGAGAGGCTTGCTTTTCAGAGTTCAAGTCTGCAAGGCAGTCATGTGTAGAGCCAGGGCTCTCCAGTGCAGCCCTGTAGAGGGTTGGGGTGCCCAGATGCAGGAGCATAGTGAGGCTGGACCCCATGTGTTCAGCAGCTCACTGCCTGCCTTGCAGCTCTGGGCTGCTGTGGCCAACGAGGGCTGCTCTGCAGCAGGCAGCAGGAGGTGCTGTTTGGAGACTGCGTGTGGAGTTAATATGAGAATCTCTTTAGCACCAGTCAAGCTCCATGTCTGTCAGATGCTAAATTGCTAAACTTCTGTGTCCTCAAAAGGAAGACAGGACAGTGAAGTAGCATCTGTAAATGACTGCATGTAGATACAAGAGTATGATTGTAAGAACCAGAATGATCAATGGATTTTTAATTCTCCTTGCCAAGCTAGGAGTGTTGTACAAGATATCTGAGCCTGTGTGTTTGCTGGAGCATTCTGTGGCCTCGTGGACTTGTGGCCATCAGTGGCTATGATGGCAGCTGGCCTCAGGACTCAAATGCACTCTTTTTTTTTACCTTCGCATGAGAAGAATCCTGCAGCAGGCAGGAGCGGAACTCAGTAAAAGCTCACAAACAGCACAGTATTTCATGATAAGCCTGCACCAGTCTGTGCACTAGGCTTGGGAAGGCCTTTTTTTTTTTTTTTTTTTTGCCTGAAGTCTCAGAGTGAATCTAAGGAGCCTAAGTATAAAGTGTCAAGTTTTCTGTCTATAGGGAAAAGGTGAAAAGATTGCACAGCATCAGCAAAAGCAGTGCTGACAGCCATTAAAAAAAGTGAATCCAACCTGGGATTAAGAGTAGGAAAAGAGAAGGAACTAGAATTAGGAAGGACAAAAATGGATGGACTGCCATGCAGATGCCGGGTTCTCAGACTGAGGGGACAAGCACATGATGCTTCCTCGTTCAGCTGAATGCCCTTGCTATGATGAAGGCATAGTTTACCAAGTACTGAAATTGTTTGTTCTGTCATTTTGGCCTTCATTAAACACTCTTTATTTGAAACTTGATGATCTGTGTTTTTCACAGGTTCAGTGACAAATCTGGTAGTCCTTTCTGGACTTTTAATTATAGAAATGTATTATGTCAATTGTGAATGTATGTAAAGTGAATTAAAGGCTATAAGTTGTGATAGAAGATAAAGTACGCTGCTGATTATATGCAAGATTAAGTCTTAAATGTGAATGCTTTGGCTAAGTAGCCTTCTGAGATGAGGTCTATTGTGTTTAGTGTTGCCGTCTTCAGCATGTACTGCAGTTTTTGATTTTTCAGTCACACAAGCATTCTCTAAATTATGTCAAGGGCATAAAAAACATTCTAGTATTCATGTGCTTTTGAGGAGACTCAACCCCTTTCCTAGTGTGCACTGTAGCCTACTGGATAATTCAGTGAACTTTGCATCTAAAGGTTATGCATAGTAGTCCCAAATCTTCCACTGACTGTTGTTAACAACCCTTGTAATAAGCCAGGATTTCCTGCCTTGGGATATATCATTCACCTTGTTGACTGACAGCTTGCACAAGGTCATTGCAGGTAGAGCTGGGAAAAAAGCCAAGATTCAACTTCACCATGCAGTTTTTTGTAAAATATGTCTATACTGCACATCAACAGTGTAGCTCTCTATTACCCTTCAGCAACTACACTGCGTATTGACATCTAACACTGCTACTGGTTTCATACTAAGGAATTTGTTTAACTCTGCTCCTTGAGTCCACACTGACTCCTTCACGTACCTTGAGTACACCTATTATTGTATGTAGCTGTAACAATTCCATGGTTTCTCCCAGAAGCTGAGGAAAATCATTAGTTTGTATTTTCTTATACACACTTTTCTGTTCATATTATTTGCCAAGACTACTAATAGAAAACATTGGGGTGAAATACATCTTTATGTAACATTTTGAATGAATGCTGTGTTCAGCTGCCCATTCCCACAAGATTTCATTAATATTTCTGTGCTTGAATTTTGGGTAGTAAGTTGACTGTCATTATAACTTGTAATTTAAGAATTAGGTGACTAATCATATAATCAGTAATATGTGTGATGATTTCATGTAGCCTATGTAAAAGGAATCAAATACAAGTGCTTGAAAATGGAAATGCCCACAAATCCTGGTTTCATTGCATCTTTGCTCTAGGTATTCTTTAGTAAACAAACAAATAATACCTTCAGAGAAGGTGCTGGTGTAGCAATATGCCTTTTAGTCTTACTTGAAGAGGGAAAAAAGGTTTAGCTGGAGGCTTTTTTCCCTCTTTGAGGCATTTTTTTGAGAGCACATCAATTGTTCTAGGAAATTACCATACACTTATAAAATAGTTAATCTACTAGCAAACATTGAAACGTAGGAAAATCTAAATTTACCCAAGTAAACCCAAGTATGCCATGAAATAACATGACGTCTTTGTATGTTTCAATTCTATATCAGGTCTTTGATGGGGTTTTTTTGTTCTTTTTATTTAGGTGTTTTGTTTATAGTTTTGGGGGGATTGTTTGTTTTTTTATTTTCTTTTAATACTAGGTTAGTGTTTACTGAGATTGTAGCTGGATTTCTAGGGTTTGTACTATTGCGGGTGCGAAAAGGTATTTAGATAATTCTGTGCATTTATATTTTACTGTGAAATTCAGCCTCTGAATTCTTAGCTCATTTCCACTCATTTTAAATTATTACAAAATCAATACATTGGCTTCAAAAAAAAAAAGTCCCAAACCCTTATGAAGATTAAAGCAATGCTTTTCATAGGGAGTTATTTTTTTTTATGTTAAGAAAAATTTTGGTAGACAACATTTCAATATGGATGTTGTCTTTCAAAAAACTGTCTTTGATTTTAGTACAGAACATGATTATTTCAAGAAGAAAATATACATTTGAATATATAGGTTAGAAGAAGTGGTGCTTTATGGTATTTGCTCTATAAGTGATAATTGTCTCATTCTGAACCAGAATATGTGTTGTACAATGAGTAGTTATAAAATTCTTCCCACAACTCCACTTTAAAACACTCACACTCTGTGTAGCATTGATTTGTATAACTCTTCTTCATTCATGGGCAATCTCTCAAATCCAAATTGCGATTAAATAGTAAGAAATATTTTTGGTCAGTTGTTTGAACCATGAGAAGAAGAGACAATATTTATTCCTGAGTTTTAGATTGGATCACACAAATTAAGAAGCTTTTTAATAGTCAGTGATTATTTTATCTTTTAAAGTTAGGGTTCATGTTTGTAGCTTGAAGAAGAGGGCATATTAATCTCACTCTTTTCAACTACTTCATTTTTCTCTGTTCAGAAATTCATTTTCTGAAATCTTGTATTTCTGAAATATTCAACTAGTTCTGCAGAGATGTTTTATTGATAATCCATGTCCTCCTCTTAGCTGACATTTTTCCAATGTGGAAGCCCTGGTTCTCAGCAGAGTTTTAACCTCCCAGTATGGGAAATGTTAAGTGAATTAGCCACAGTCTGACTTTTTTATTTTCTCAAGAGAAGTAAAAACCTTAGGTAAATAACAGGAATAGTAATAATATGTTGGAAAGCCCACTAATGCTTTGGATTTTCTGAACCTTAATATTTTGAATAGCCTGGCCTTCAAAGGTTTTTCATACTCTGTCTAGCCATTATGAAATTGAAGAGCCTTCATTCTGTGTATATAATTTTGCATAGAAATACCTACCATTTTTCAGTATGATCTCCACACTTAAGAAAATTGGACCTGTAACTGAAGATCCTGTTCACTGTCAATGCTATTCCTCTAAAGAGATGAACACGTATAAGAGGAAAAATTATGTAGTATAAATCTTTCACTTTTTTGGATATATTGTATCACAAGGATAGTTTCTTCAATGTATTTAAAAAGTAACTAATTTTCATTTATTAGTTTTCATTTGTATGGTAACATCCAAAGCCATACTTTATTACCACGATCACATTAGTGTCTCCTACACATTGCTCAGTATTTTGTGTTCTATTACTTTCATCCTTTTGGTTGCTTGTTTGCTGAGTCCTGAGAAAAACCAAGAAAGGAAATGGGGATGACACATTTGTGGCCTTGTTGATGATGCTAATGAAGATGTTATGTTGTCTGAGAGTTGGACCAGTTTGTTATGAATCTGTTGAGGTAACCCATGAAGAACAGAGGTGGTTGTACTGTGAGAAGTAACTGCATTTTCTGTAACTTACAGTACTACAGTCTGAAAGAGGCAAATGCATCATAGCTGGATCCTTACCAGGTGGGAAAGAACAATATCTCTTGTCCTGGAAGGAGAATATTTGGAAGGTGGATTGCACTTTGTTTACAGTGGATTTTGTTGCATTAGCAACTGGGGTTTGTGTTAACCATAGAAACCTTTAAATATTTTCTCATGCTCTACTAGAATGTACTTGTCTGCTGTGAGGTTAAGGTTAACTTGATTTCTCACTTGAATTGAAAATCAATTCAACCACTCCTTAGTCATAATGCTATAAACTACATTTGAGAATCTTATCTAGTGTTGAATTATATGTGAGTTTGTGCTGGGAATTGAGTCCTAGATTTCTGAAACGGAAGTTTTCATAAGATGGCAGGCTTTTTTTTTTTCTTTTTAATTCCCTCCTTTTAATGGAGCTTAATCTGCTTTAATAGAAGGCACCTATAAATTAGGTTTTCCCAAAATATGGAGGAGGTAGAAATTTCTGACTCTGTGTAGTTGCTGGGTTTTTTTTGTTTTTGTTTTTGTTTTTTGTTTTTGTTGTTTTTTTTACCTGCATGGATCCAGGATATTGTAATAATTATTGTACACATGACTCTGAGAATCTTTTAATTAAGTATTTATGATCAGGTTGCAGCTTATAAAGACCAGTTCAGTAAAGAGGCAGAAATACTAAATGGATGAGTAACTCTTCAACTGTCCACGATACAGACATTTTTAGTTTGATTTTTCTTCTTTGTTTTGATAATGTTCAGACTTCCTTAAGAACATAGTTTTTCCAGATGAAATTTTTTGCAAATTTTAATGTCTTTTTCTATTTTTTGATTTTGGTGGGGGTTTTTTTGTTTTTGTTTTAATATCTACCATTGACTCTGGAAGTGAAGTTTATACAATTCAGCCATTTATGAGTCACTTCTCCTCCCTGCCTTGCTTGAGTTTTTTGACCACCTTGCAAACTGGCATAAATTCAAAGGAAAGGAAGAATTTCTGTTAGTGCCAGCATGAACAGAGGTTACAGTTATCTATTGTGTTCAGCCTGCTGGCCAAACACATAGGAGATTGAACCATCAGCATATATGTATTTTTTAATTAACTGCAGCAGGCAGCTGTTGCGGCAGTGTAGAGTGTGACTATGAGCGTTAGAACAGAGAAGGATGTGAAAGTTAGGGGAAGTTTAAGTGTGTTAGGGTGGAAGAGTTAGTATGAGGAGAAGCTGTTGGCTTTTTGGGTGGAAATACAGGATTCAAAACCAGAGAAGGCTGAATTCATGCAGATTGATTGCTCAACTTGATCTTTTGTGCTTTACACTTGGGCAATATTGCAAACTAGCTCTGTATAAGTCGTAAAATCTATATGACAGTGGGCACGTAAAGGCTTTGAGACTATTCAGACAGTCATAGTTCTTATTAATATGTGGCAACAAGAGAGGCACAGAGAGCACATGACCAGCATGTGTTCTTAAAGCAATCTTTGCTATTTGCTCTGAGTTTAACTATAACATGTTTATATTAATATAAATAAGATTTACAAATTTATTGAAATAATGTGGACTTAGTAGTGTTCAGGGATACAGTCTCCTCAATTCTGCTTGTGTACTGATTATGAAGCTTGTGTACTGATTATCTTTAATATGGGGAGAGGAGAACAAAATTCTGAGATAATGAATTTTGCAAGCAAGGGTTTATGTCTAAGTGTTTTTTCCTAATGATTTCTTCAAAATGTGATCTTAAACTTTAAAGTTATCTCATAAATCATGGTGAATTCAAGCTAATTGGAAAAAAAAAAGGAAGAAGAACCTTATAGTATTTTTGTGCTATTAAATGAATCTGTTGTTTTCTAATATTGTAGCTGTGGCAATCAGGAGTTTCTAGTTTAGATAAACCTGGTTCACACACCACAGAATTAAGTGGGTACACATTTTGTATTTAAAGTCACTTTAACTTTTGTAAAAACCTACTGTTTTAGCATCTTTTTCTGAAAGCAGTACCAAATTTGTGGAAATGAAAGACAAAGTGCTTATCTTGAATTTTACTTTTGTAGCAACTGTTTGTGTGTGTAAGTTTTCACTGAATCTGGTTTTTTTAGTCGCTTCAGTTCTATAGTTTATGAATTTAATAGAAATAGTAAAAATAAACAAATTTATAAGTAGCTCAGATATGTTAGGGTGATTTGCTTTAATCTAGTAAAGCCACTCTGATTTCCTGTGTTGTAAATAAGGATAATTTTGTTTCTATGACTTGGAACTAGCCACTTGATCTTCATCTGTTTCATGTCTATCAGAGTGATTGCTGTGTTTCATCACCAAAAGGACAGTAATACTTGAAATACACATTGAACCTGTGCATACGGAGTATGCTATGAGCTGTTTTGTTGATATTCCCTCTGTGTTCCAAACTGACCCAACTCATGCATATATAGGCAAAGTTACAATGTTCAAAAAAACTACATATCAATAATTCATCCAAATAGCCGAGTGGCACTTTTAAGGAAGTAGAAAATTTGCTATATTTATCCTTGTAACCCTGTGGAGAAATAAAAAAAAAATACAATGGAACAGGTGCCTGATACCACTTCTCTGATTCCAACCACCATTGGAATGGAAGTTTGTTTGTTTTTTTTTTTATAGTAATTACAAGAATTAGAACAAAATAGATTTCTAATCTCTGCAGCATATGCTGAGTTTGACAGCAGTGAGCTGTTCAATTATTTAAATGAGATTACAATATTCACTTGCACAAACTATTATGATTGACCTACCATTCCACTTAAACATATGTAGAGAAACTTTTGTATAGGTACATCAATATTACTCCTTATATTTTCTTTTTTTTGCTTTTCATATTAATGAAACTCATAACCATATCTTATTGTGTTTTTCTTTTTCATGCTAAGACAAAGCCTTGATGAAGTAGTTTTACTTCTGGGTTTTTTTTCTGTTGTTGGTCAATCAGGATTTTTTTGCTTGCAGTTTCCTTGTCTTAACTGAGTATCAATGCAGCTGTGAAATTCTATGAGCGTTAACAATTTCAGTGTACAAAGTTGTGATTTGGAAAAAAAAGCCCTTGAAGTAAGAATAAAAAACAAGAAAGCCAACCAACAGATACATTACTATATATGCCTGTCTGGTAAACTGAGATTGTGTTGGCAAACGACCAGTATAATAACTATCATCTGCTTTATTACATGTTGTAGATCAGAAATGCTGATTGTATCCCAATATAATCCACCTCTTTATCTTTTTAAGGCATATAATAAACAAGAAAGCCATTTGCTATAGAATTTTACCATTTATAAAGTACTTGTATATAATACCACTTCAAACACTGTGTACTTTATAAAGCATGAGATTTATCCTTTAAAATCACATAGCAAATGGAAAAGAGATGTCAGTGATTACAAAATTGCATCTTCTTCATATGTCAGAAAGTAAAGAATTCTAAAAGGGCTAAATTTTAGGATTTTATTGTGCAGGAAATATTCTCTAATTTTAACAAAGCGTGTGTGTGACATCTTGTTTTGAGCCTTGTTAGTAGAACTGAAATAATTCAGAGTGACAGAGTTTTCTCAAGTTTATATATTTCAGAGAAGTACTGTTAAATTTATAGTTTACATTTTTTTAATGAAAAAATAACTTTTTTTTTCATAAGAATAGTATTTTCCTTTTTCCAAAACATTAGAACCTACTAGAACTTGGAAGCAAGGAAGTCATCTAGCTAAAGTAACCTTCTCTTCTGTCATATGCTTCATAAAAATTCTGATTCTTTTGCTCCAATTATCAATGACAATCAGTGACAACAGTACTCAAGTTAAATTCCCTTTTTGAAACTAATTTTTTTTCAAGAATATGCTGGGCATTGTTTTGTGGTGTGTTAAAAAATTCCTGCAACATCCTCTTGTGCATAATGTGTAGCTCTCTCCTCTTAAATTCAAGAAGGATTTGATGAAATTGGAGAAGATGGAGAGAAAGGTGTGGAGCAAGCAAACCAAACCTGCTGTTCATTCATGAGGAGACCTCCTAAACCCCTCTCCTAATTACCCTGCATATTAAATTTAGGTGTCACCAGAGGTTTCAGATTTTCCAATAGACATTGAGAAGTTCATGTTTTCAGAGGTCAAATTACTTCCTCTCTCCACCCCTCCTTTTTATAATATGAGGCTTTCATGTGGGAAGATACTTGAAAAACCTTGGAACTCCATGGGCTTTAGTTAAAAATGCAGTACCAGTGCAGTAAACCAACCACTGGAGAGGACTTCTGTTCATGACCCTACACTGAAGTCTCCTTATCATATGATGACACTGTACATTTGAATACTATTTGACTAGTTTGTTTTTACTGAAGCCACACCTTTTATGGGTAATATAAAGGCAGCAGACCCTTTTTGTGTTCCCTTGACTGTCAGGACTTCAAAATTAGTACTACTTTCGGGTGAACTAGTGTTGACTTGTTGTTAGTCAACAGCAATGTTGTCAATCCTTTCATCAAAGTGGGACAGAGGAGTTGGAGAAAATGATTGAATTCTTGCTGGGATGGATTAGCAGTAGGCTATTTATTGATTGCTGTTTCCATGTGGTACCTTAACTGCATACCTACTATTATATCTGTTTGTGGTGTTCAAGACAATGACTGACTTGAACCATTCTCAGATTGTGGTTTGACTTTTAACAATATTTTACTGAATATGAAAAGATTCCTGACATAAATAGGCTTTGTTTGAGAAACTATGTATCTGTTTTGCTCATAGTATACAGTACATCTTACTGACTTATTTCCTTTCAGAGTCTTTTAAAAACCTTTTCACTTGTACAATAGCAACGCAGCCAAATCCACACCAGATAGGAACAGTAGTTAAGTGCACTATATTTGTTGCTGCATGCAATACATTGACTATAATGAGAACATAACAATAGACTGTTATACAAAGTGATTTTTAAGTCAGCCTTTAATAATAATTTTTAGTGTTGTAGTTTTCATAGCTTTCACTTTGATGTACTGTTCTTTTTACAAGAATATATATGGCGTAGTACTTATTTTCCCTGAAATCTCAAGAAATTAAAATTACATAGGGGAGGTGGGGCTTGTTGTTTAGTGATTTTTGTTTGGCTGATTTTTTTTTTTAACTCTGGTGTGAATAAGGTATTAGATTATGAATGGGGTTTTGAAATATGGATATACTCTGTATTTTGAGTTAATGGCTTTTCCACATGCAGTACTTGCAAGTATAAGCGATAAGGAAAAATGATTGGTATTGGAAAATGAAAAAAAAATCCTCAGTAAGATGCCTTTATGAAAACTCACCTGTTTCAGAAGAAAAGGTATAACACTGAATTTGACAATACTTACATAGCTAATAAAATAATCTCATGATACATCTCGTTTTTCCAGAACACTAGTCACAATACTGAAGTTGTGCTGGGTGGTTAATTCGGAGCGCTTTTAAGATCTCTTTAAAAATGTGCCCAGATCTGAACTTCCAACACAGAGGAAGTAGATTCATTTCTTAATATTACAAACTAAATGTGTCACTAGGTATTGAAATAGTTATGGCCATACCTAGTTAAAAATTTATTTGATCTTCTTCCATGTTCAGGTGGCAGGATCGATTGGGACTGATAAAGTCGAATTTGGTCTCCATCACTATATGGGAGCTACGAGCCATAGAGGAGCAAAACTAACATCACTAGCATTGTGGCAGGTATCTGCTTGCACAGATGTCAGTGAAGAAATGGAGCCATAGCATTTATTAAATCCCCAACATTTTTTGTGTTACATGGGTTTATTATTTATTGTAAGTCAGATGTAGTTCTTTAGCTGTTCTGTGACAGGCACTGTCAAAATCTGTTATATGTTAACATAACATTTTGCTCACTTAATAGCAACTCAATTTAGGGACTGTTTTTTTTTTAAATTAAATCAAATAATTATAGAGCAGTATCATTACAACACTAATGTGAGCATTGACTTTTCCATGTTTTCTTTTTTTATTTAATCTTCCTTGAATTGCTTTTTAATGACTTTTCCTTGCTGCTTCATAATTAATGTTTCAGATGAAATTTTCCTTGTTTTGAGATTTTTAATTTCCTAGGAATTGTTTTCATAAAAGAATTATTCAAAAGTGCTTCTATTGTTTTCTTTCTTCATATTTACCAGAAGGACTCTTAGTTGTGCAGGGAACTTGTAAATACAGAGCAATTTATTTAAGCCTGGGCTTCAGGCCTGGTTTAATACAAAATAGAGCTACACACAACAGTAAGATTCCTTATGTCCATTCCTCTATTGTGTATACCCCGATAGTTAATTCAAATAAAAGATGAAGATATGCTTGACTGTGTAACCCAGTAGGATGGAATTTACATCCTGCCTGCATTGCCTAACCTGCACGTGCCAGAGATCTCTGAATTGGACTTTGCAAGTCCCGGAAAGGGATTTTATGTCTCTCTATTCTGTGTCAAATCCCAGGTCATCTCTTCTCAAAGTGTATTTGAATAGTAATCTTCAAGGGAAGTGGTCAATTACAGGCAGAACTGCTCTGATCTTTTTAACCAGAGAGTTTCTGTCTGAATGCTACAGTTTTGAAGCCTAAGGGGAACCATTTCATTCTAAGATAAAGTAAATACTGCCAGTGTTGAGACCTTAGGTATACAGTAAAGCCTTAAGGCTGGATCATGATATAAATGGTCATGACACTGAGAACTTTCAAAAATGAAAACATTGCTTGGTATTTTATCATTTTTAGTCGAACATTAAGTTAAACTACTATGAAAGCTACAAAATTATCAGACTAAGGGAATTTTAAACATTACTAATGCAGAAACAACACACGTGCTCAATAGATTATTTTTTTCTGAGCCATGCAAGCTTTAGACTAATTTTGGAGCACCTAGTTGCTGATTCTCTGGCTGACCATATGGAGTCAAATTGCATATAAACAGGTGAATGATGGGATGGAACATCAACTGTAATGTGTTAGAAGCAAGATTAACTAAGATAGCCTTAACGACCCTTATCCTTTGTCACCCAGAGTCTTTGAGATTGGTCACTCAGATATGGCCACATCTTAACGACTCTGAGCTGACCTAATTGCATTCCCCCTGGATATGCAAGAAAGTTCCCAGAATAAAGTACAGTTGTCATTTCGAGGAAATAGTATAAATTTGAAAACAATCCTGTATATAAATTTTCCGTAAAATCACTGCTTGGCAGAAGCACTCTGAGGACAAATCCCGAGTCTTCTCCAATGCTGAATAAAGTGTACCTGCCTTAATGGTTAAATTAAACTGTTAAGCGTAAGTTTCTTTGTTTCAGATTTGGCACCCCAGGTGGGACCCTCTCTGCCTGGCTGCAGGACCCATTGAGAACGGGACTCTCTTGGGTACCCCCGGAGATTTCTCTGGAGAGACTCCCTTCCTCAAATGGATCTCTGCGGGGGCAGACAAGGACCACCGGATAAAAAGGTACACTTTAATTTTTTTTTTTCTCTTGAGTTTGAGGATCGATCCATTTCGTTTGGCTCCTCTTAAGTTGTTACTGTATAATGCTGAGTGTAGCGCATGCTGGACTACTAGTGTCTTATAGGCATACATTGAGCTTGGGGGGACTGCTAGCGTCTTATAAGCATATATTGAGTTTGGGAATCAGTTAATTTGGTTTGGCTCCTCATAAGTCATTACTACATAACGCTGAATAGAGCGTATGCTGAACTGCTAGTGTCTTGTAGGCATACACTGAAGTTGCGGAGGCCTTGGGTGTAAGGAGTGTTTTGTATTTTTCGGTCTTGATTGCAAAGGAGTATTTTGTATTTTTTGGAGCTCTCGGCTGTAACAGGAGCACTTTTTCTCAGGAGACCTTGGTTTTAAAGGAGTATTAACTAATATTTGATTTCTGATTTTTGTCACTGTGATTAGGAGGTCCTGGTTGTAGAGTGACATTGATCACAGAAACTAGAACTATATGGTACTATGTGTCATTTTGAATTGAATGTTTGGTCCCTATATGTCATCTTGAAGTGAATATTTGGTCTCTGTATGTCGTTTTGAAGTTAATGTTGTTGTGTTGCATGTCATTAAGTATGAGTATGAAATTGTATCTGCTTTAGAAATAATTATAAGCTATACCCAGGTTGTATGTGGATGGCTGATTGATGTCTATTACATCCTGATAACAGTAGATACCTATGTCCTTATTATATCGTGCATAGTGTGATAAAAAATTGTAGGTAACAGACGAGTAGAATTTTGGTGGTCCTAAGTATAAAGTTGGGACAGATTGGAAAAAAATATATATCAAAAAGGCTTGCCTATACAGTACTAGTGTTAGTTGCTGAAGTAAAATACTGAACCAATAAGATGGGAGGTCAGCAGAGCATTGGTATTTTTAAAAAAAGTCCATTAGGATGTATTTTGGATCATTGGAAAGAGATCAGAGGCCCACTAGGTGGTACAACAAACAAGAGAATTAATTGTCAAAAACCAGGATCCTGATTGGAAAGATATAGATCTAATGCTATAGATGCTATGACTGAAACAGAAAAGCAGCTGGTATTGAAAACTGCTCAAACTCAGGCACAAGGACAGATCACAGCAGGAAGCCTGCCAGGAACTGTAGATCATCACATCCCATTAACTGAACCGGGATGGGGCCCCAGTGACCCTAATGAGTATCAGTATCTAAAACGTTATAGACATTGGATAAGGTTTGGATTGGAAAATGCAGTACCAAAAGTGGTTAATTGATCAGCCCTGTATACTGTAAAACAAGGGCACACAGAATCACCTACAGATTTCCTAGACAGATTGGTGTTGGCAATGAGAAAATATACCACCCTGGATCCCCTGTCGGAAATGGGAAAGCAGCAGCTTGTTTCTCTGTTTTTAGGGCAGTCATCAGAGGACATAAGAAGGAAACTGCAGAAGTTAAGGGAACCAGAAGTTAGAGAATTGGAAAGGTTGGTGGAGGAAGCCTGGAGAGTATGTAGAAATCATGACAATAATCAAAGAAGGAAATTGGTGAGAACCATAGCCACTGCCACAATTACTGCTCTGAGTCAGCAGGACCAAGGGCCTTTTAGACCCTCGGGAAGTAGGGGCAGAGGAGGAGTATGAGGCCGAAGGCAAGGAGGGTTTAATCCAAGACCTGGCCAAGGACTAAGAAGCAACCAGTGTGCATAGTGTAGAAGATTCGGACACTGGAAAGAACAGTGTCCGGAATTAGAACAGGGTTCCTTGGGGCAGGATGTTGTAGCTGAACTCGAATGACAGGGACCTGAGGAATCTACCCTAGTGGATCCCCTGGTTAAAATAAAGCTAGGGAACTGGGATAAAGAGCTTGAGTTTTGATAGATACGGGAGCCTCTTATTTTGTTCTGAATCAATGACTGATACCTCTGGATAAGGATTTTGTGATGGTAATAGGAGCTACTGGCCAAACCAAAAAAGCATTTTTTATGCAACCCATTAAATATAAACTAGGGAAACAAATGGGTGTACACAAATTTTTTTATTTCCCAGGAGCACCAAGACCATTATTGGGAAGACACTTACTAGAGTAATTAGAGGCAGAAATAATATTTGGACCAAAAGGAGTAAAATTCAAGGTGAAAGAAGAGCAGTTAATCAGAGTATTGAGCCTGTCTTTAATACAAGTGGAAAAAAACACTGGTACCAGCAGAGATTTTGGAGCAGGTTTATCCAAGCGTATGGGCCTGTGGAATACCTGGAAAGGCCAAAAATGTGGAGCCAGTGAAGATAAAATTAAAGCCAGGGGCCACTCCTGTGAGAGTCAGGCAATACCCTCTGCGATTAGAAGATCACAAGGGGATAAAAGAGATCATTGAACAATTTTTGCAATATGGGTTATTAAAAGAATGTGAATCAGAATATAATACCCCAATATTGCCTGTAAAGAAATCAGATGGGAAGAGCTATAGATTAGTACAAGATCTAAGGGCCATAAATAATATGGTAGAAAATTTATATCCGGTAGTGGCAAACCCATATACACTGCTGGCCAAATTAAAAAATGATTAAATATGGTTTACTGTATTGGATTTAAAGGATGCCTTCTTCTGCTTGAAGTTGGCTGAAGAAGGTCAAAAATTATTTGCTTTTGAGTGGGAGAACCCTGAAACTGGTAGAAAAACACAACTAACCTGGACAGTATTACGTCAAGGTTTTAAGAACAGCCCAACTATTTTTGGGAACCAACTGGCTCGGGACCTGGAAACCTGGGACCCTCCATCTCACACCAGAGCTCTGCTGCAGTATGTGGATGACCTTCTGATAGTCACGCAAACTAAGAAGGACTGTGTACAATGAACAGTTAAGTCTATTAAACTTTTTGGGACTAAGTGGGTATCGAGTCTCTCAGCAGAAAGCCCAGCTGATACAACAAGAAGTTACTTACCTTTGATTCGAAATCTCTGGGGGACAGAGGGACCTTGGGACAGACCGGAAAGAAGCCATCTGCCACACACCCATGCCAGAAATGTTAAAGGAGCTCAGAACCTTTCTGGGAATGACAGGTTGGTGTCGTTTATGGATATGTAACTATGGACTCTTAGTGAAATCGTTGTATGCACTACTTAAAGAATACCCAATGGGATCATCAAAATTGGCTTGGACTGGGGAGGCAAAAAGGGCATTTGAACAATTAAAGAAGGAAATGATGAAGGCCCCAGCTTTAGGCCTTCCCGACGTCGACATTTCAAAACCATTCTGGTTATTTTCTCACGAAAGACAGGGAGTGGCCCTGGAGGTGCTGGCACAACAGCTGGGCCCCTACAAAAGAGCTGTAGTCTACTTCTCCAAACAACTGGATGATGTAAGCAAGAGATGCCCTGGATGCCTACGGGCAGTTGCAGCTGTAGTTCTGAATATACAAGAAGCCAAAAAATTCACTATGGGCCAAAAAATGACTGTCACGGTGTCACACACAGTCTCAGCGGTGTTGGAGTAGAAGGGAGGTCACTGGCTTTCCCCCTTTAGATTTTTGAAGTATCAAGCCATATTGGTAGATCAAGATGATGTGAATATAATCACAGCCAACATTGTAAATCCAGCATCTTTCCTTAGCGGAACTGCCTCAGAACCAGTGATACATGACTGACTGAAGACGATGGAGACAGTATACTCTAGCCGCCCATATCTAAAGCAAAAACTGCTCCTGGATGTGGAAGATTCCTGGTACACCGATGGCAGCAGCTTTGTGAAGCAAGAATATCTCAAGGCTGGATATGCAGTGACTACCACTAGAGAAGTGATCGAGGCCAGACCATTACCCCCAGGAGCATCGGCCTAGAAAGCTGAAATCATCGCCTTAACTCGAGCACTGGAATTAGCAAAAGGAAGGAAGATAAATATATGGACAGATTCAAAATATGCCTTTGGAGTGGTGCATGCCCATGGTGCTAGATGGAAAGAATGAGGACTCCTTACTGCCCAAGGAAGACACATTAAACATGCAGCAGAAATCCTAAAGCTGCTGGAAGCTGTTAATCTTCCAGAAGAAGTGGCTATCATGCATTGCAAAGGACACCAGAGAGGTAATCCTGACCAGGAATTTGGTAACAAATTGGCAGATCTTGAGGCCAGGAAAGCTGCCGAGAGGGCAGAAATATTATCTGCTCTGATTCTAGACGGTAGGCTTCAAATCCTTTTTTCTGATTTAAATTTGGAAAAATATTCAAGGCAAGATAGAAACTTGATTAATGATACGGCAGGAAGAGAAGGTAATGATAGGTGGTTCTATGTTCCGGACGGACGAATCATAGTACAGTCGGGGGTACTGTGGAAGTTGGTCTTGGATGAACACAGAAAAACCCATTGGGGTACAGATGCTCTGTATAAACAATTGAGTGAGGAATTTGTATACTACAGTAAAACAAGTCACACAAAAATGTGAGATCTGTCTAAAGAATAATCCAAATACAACAAACAGGCTACATTTTGGAGCAATTGGGAAAGGCAGTTGTCCAGGACAACAATGGCAGATTGATTTCTCTAACTCCCAAGAAAAGGGGGTTCTGGTATTTAACTCGTATTAACAGATACTTTTTTGGGCTGGCCAGAAGCTTTCCCTTGCAGGACAAACAAAGCAGGACAAGCCACAAAGGTATTGTTGAATGAAATTATATCTCATTTTGGAGTGCTGGCAGTAATATCATCAGAGGTACACATTTTTGTGCTGAAGTAGTAAAGAAGATTAGTAAGATTTTGGGAATTGATTGGCAATTACATACACCATACGAACCACAGGCTAGTGGTCAAGTGGAGAAAATGAATCACCTGATAAAACAACAATTAGCTAAAATTTTTCAAAAGGCCAATTTGTATTGGTATCAAGCCCTTCCTTTAGCCTTGCTCAGGATTCGAACCAAGCCGTTAGCCCCTTTGAAATTCTGTATGGAAGACCATACCAATTACAGTATTCAGGGGAAGATCTTACCCAATTAGGTGAGAATTATCTACAACAATACCTGATTAGTTTGCAAAAGCAGTTAGACTTGCTTGAAAAAATTGTATTAGCCTGCACGTTAGACTTGCTTGAAAAAATTGTATTAGCCCGCACGGACTAAAGGTTTAGACCAACCAGTACATGCTTTTAAACCTGGGGATTGGGTTTATGTTAAAGATTTTACAGGAAAACCATTGGGACAAAAGTGGAACGGACCAAGTGTTGCTAATGGCCTTCACAGCAATCAAGATTAAAGAACAGCCGACTTGGATTCACTATTCTCGAGTGAAGAAATCACCTATTGATCAGTGGACAGCAGAACATTTGATATTTTTAAAACTAAGGCTCACTAAAGTAAAGTGAACAGCAAAGATGAAAAAATTATTAATAATGTTGTTAATGTTTCCACTAGGAGAAACTTTATTATTCCGTAAATGGAATGTTTCCATAAACATTTGGGAGGAACTGGCTCGTACAATATACGATAGTACAGCTTTTTGCTTAAACACTGGCTCTTCAGTACAAGACGTGTTTACTTCATGTGCTTTGGGAATCCCCACAAGTATTCAAACATTGCGGAACTATACCCGGTTATCAAATTCTGCTATATCTGATCCCACCTTTGCACATCTCCTCCGTATGGGAACTATTATAACAAAATATGATTCCTCGATGATAATGATCAATGTTTGACAAGTCTTATCTGCTGCTCACTGCTTTAGAGTGATTAATTGTATCAAAGACTGTAAAGTTTTAGATCAGAGCAGAAGAATATCATTTATCCACACTGAGAATGTTTCTTTTAACTATGGACATGTAAAGCTTCCTGTTGGATGGTTTATGTTTTGTGGCCATCAGGCCTATACATATTGGCCTGCAAACAGCACAGGTGGTCCTTGCACCATAGGGCGATTAACTGTACTAATGCCACTGGAAACCCAGCTAAAGGCCTGGACAAATCGGGCAAAGAGGAATGTTCACAACATAGATCCTGGATGTAATTCAGATATTACCATCTACAGCAAAGCCAAAATGACATTAGCTTCCTTTTTAACACCAGGAGTAGTTGCAGCCATGAATTACCATACCTTAAAGAGGTTCATTTGTAGCTATGCCAAGAGCCTCAATTATACCTCTCGAGCCATGGAGGCCTTAAATATTGAAACCATACAACTACATGATGCAGTTTTAGAAAATAGGGCTGCAATTGATTATCTGTTATTAAGACACCATAAAGGGTGCTCTGATTTTGAGGGTATGTGTTACTTTAATTTGACTGATCCATCTCATACTGTAGAAAACTCTATAAAAGATTTGTATGGCCTTCTCAACTCTATACAAGAGTGAGAGGGTATAGATCTGTCTTGGTTAACCTCTTGGCTCCCAAACTTATCCTTGTTAAAGCAACTTTTTCTTTGTATTGTAGCATTGGGATTACTAGTTCTACTAACCTGTATAATGTTCCAATGCGCATTTCGGCACCATAAGAAACAGTAAGAGACTATGAGACATGGAAAAGAAATCAGATCAGGCATGATCTGAACAGGAATATACTTTAGAGAGGATCTGTTGTGACTCTTTACAAAAGAATTTGCAAGAGCCTTGAAAAGGGGAGAATTGAAATGGTGGGATGGAACATCAACTGTAATGTGTTAGAAGCAAGATTAACTAAGATAGCCTTAACGACCCTTATCCTTTGTCACCCAGAGTCTTTGAGATTGGTCACTCAGATGTGGCCACATCTTAACGACTCTGAGCTGACCTAATTGCATTCCCCCTGGATATGCAAGAAAGTTCCCAGAATAAAGTACAGTTGTCATTTCGAGGAAATAGTATGAATTTGAAAACAATCCTGTATATAAATTTTCCGTAAAATCACTGCTTGGCAGAAGCACTCTGAGGACAAATCCCGAGTCTTCTCCAATGCTGAATAAAGTGTACCTGCCTTAATGGTTAAATTAAACTGTTAAGCGTAAGTTTCTTTGTTTCACAGGACTTTGATAAATACAAAGTTTCTACATACAAGTAAAGGAAATTCAAGTACAGTGCGTATATTTGAGAAAGTTTTTCCGTTTTCATGCTGCTTTAGCCCCAGGCCTTGCTATAGAAAGGACTCAACATAAACAATACTACTAGTGTCGAAGTATGATATTACTATTTTTAATTCCTCTCATGCATTGTGTTTGCATCTTAAGGTTTTGGTGGCATGGGGGCTACAGGCATGGCCTCTGTGAGAAGCTACTAGAAGCTTCCCCTGTCTCTAATAAAGCCAATGCCACTCCTCCAAAACATATCTGCCGCTGGCCAAGGCCAAACCAGTTGGTGATGTTAGCGCCTCTGGGATAACATATTTAAGAAGAAGGGAAAAAACAACTGTGCACAATGGCAATTGCAGCTGGAGAGAAGTGTGAGAATAAGTGTAAGTCATGGAGCGGGTGATCTTGAGTGCTATCAAGAAGCCCTTGCAAGAGAACCGGGTGATCAGACCCAGTCAACACGGGTTCATGAAAGGCAGGTCTTGCCAGAGTAATCTGATCACCTTCTATGACCAAGTGACTAAACTCTTGGACGAGGGAAAGGCTGTGGATGTGTCTTCCTGGACTTCAGTAAAGCCTTTGATACAGTTTCTCACAGCGTTCTGCTTCGGAAACTGTCACCCTCTGGCCTGGACGGGCGCACACTCTCCTGGGTGAAAAACTGGTTGAATGACCGGGCCCAGAGGGTGGTGGTAAATGGAGTTAAATCCAGCTGGAGGCCAGTGACAAGTGGGGTTCCCCAGGGCTCAGTCCTGGGTCCAGTCCTGTTTAATGTCTTTATCAACGACCTGGATGAAGGCATTGAGTCCTCCCTTAGCAAGTTTGCAGACGACACTAAGCTGAGTGGAAGTGTGGATCTGCTGGAGGGTCGGGAGGCTCTGCAAAGGGACCTGAACAGGCTGGACTGCTGGGCTGAGTCCAACGGCAGGAGGTTTAACAAGGCCAAATGCCGGGTCCTGCACTTGGGGCACAACAACCCTGTGCAGCTACAGACTAAGAGAAGTCTGTCTAGAAAGCTGCCAGGAGGAGAAGGACCTGGGGGTGTTGGTTGACAACCGACTGAACATGAGCCAGCAGTGTGCCCAGGTGGCCAAAAAGGCCAATGGCATCTTGGCTTGGATCAGGGACGTCGTGACCAGCAGGTCCAGGGAGGTTATTCTCCCTCTGTACGGCACTGGTGAGACCGCACCTCGAGTACTGTGCTCAGTTCTGGGCCCCTCACCACAAGAAGGATGTTGTGGCTCTGGAGCGAGTCCAGAGAAGGGCAACAAAGCTGGTGAAGGGGCTGGAGAACAAATCTTATGAGGAGCGACTGAGAGAGCTGGAGTTGTTTAGCCTGGAGAAGAGGAGGCTGAGGGGAGACCTTATTACTCTCTACAACTACCTGAAGGGAGGTTGTGGAGAGGAGGGAGCTGGCCTCTTCTCCCAAGTGACAAGGGACAGGACGAGAGCCTCAAGCTCCGCCAGGGGAGATTTAGGCTTGAGATTAGGAAGAAATTCTTCACAGAGAGGGTGGTTAGGCATTGGAATGGTCTGCCAAGGGAGGTGGCTGAATCACCGTCCCTGGAGGTGTTTAAGGTTAGGGTAGATGAGGTGCTTAGGAGCATGATTTAGGGATTGGTGGGAATGGTTGGACTCGACGATCCGGTGGGTCTCTTCCAACCTGGTTATTCTGTGATTCTGTGATTCTGTGAATATGTGAGGCAAACAACTCCACAAGCATGAAGGTCAGCGAAGAAGGAGGGTGTGGAGGTGTTTAGGTGCCAGAGTAGAGATTCCCTCAGGATTCCTCAGGTTAAAATTTTAAAAAATAATATTAATAGAGGGAGGGAAACAACAAGCAAACAAAACCCAGCAAACAGCCCTCCTGGAGACATTATAGGTAGCTGTCTGAAAACATCAACCTAATGTTTAGTTACTGTTACTGAATTTCAGAAGGGAAGTGGAATCG
Organism: Clamator glandarius; assembly: GCA_033459285.1. Classification (NCBI taxonomy): domain Eukaryota; kingdom Metazoa; phylum Chordata; class Aves; order Cuculiformes; family Cuculidae; genus Clamator; species Clamator glandarius. Next base: position 371,869 of record JAUNZM010000066.1, read on the forward strand.
AGAAGCAAGAAAAGATCACTATTTAGTTTGAAATTCATAAGCCACACTGTTTTGATAAATCAGAAATTAAAAATAAGGAAATTACACAGTGGGATAATGAAGATGATAATTGTGGAAAGGTTTCCATTTGGAGTGACATTAAATATATTATATTGCTCTAGGACCTGGAGGAGAAGTAATAGAGAAGGGTATAACACGGTGGTATGCAACTTTAGAGAACATGGAAAAGAGGAACAAAGAAGTCTTATTCATAAACTAGTAACTTGGCTATAATAAAATGACAATCTCGGGAAAATAGTTTAAAATTACAAGGAAGTGCCTACTCCCAGATTAAATAAGTACAGAGAACTGTATGGATTCAACATACTACATTTGCCAAAGCAATCAACAGACACATCTACTGAAAGACCATCCATACAATTACATGTGTGTGACTCACATTACCTAAACTACAGGTTGTTGGATCTGGGGATAAAATAGAGCCCCCACCATAAAACGAAACAACTGTACTTTTAGTTTATTTGTTCTTTAGCCATCAGTGAAGGTATGATTGTGTGGAGATTTATTTTCTGCTGGTCATATGTTTTTTGTAGAGGAGAATGAGCTACTTAAGAAGAATAACTGTTTCTCTAAATTCCCACTTCACCCATACTTAGTATAGATTGGAAGCTATTCAAGTGCAAAATCTGCCCATTACTATATATTTGTAGTTCTTTGTAGAACTGTGGTGCTTGAATTTTCTGTATAGGAAAATCAAGAAAGCCAAAAAAGCCTTATTTGTTAATTCCCAAGTGAAAAGCTCAGTCTTCAGACTTCTCTCAGGACTGTAGTAGCATAGTTGTTCAATTTGTACTGAAGCTTTCTCTTTTTATCCCACTTGAACAGAACTTTTTTTATGGTTTCATATCTGAGTAAATGGCATTCCTTCTTTTCAGATAAGTCAAAAAAAGTATTCTTGATATGCAGTTTTACTGAAAAAATAGAAATGCTATAAAGTATGAAGAAGTCAGGAAAATAGAACTTTGAACTGCTCTGGAAAGGGATGTTGTGTTGGGAAGAGGAAAGGAGAAAAAGATTCTTTTGATGAAACTTTTCCTTCCTTGCTATATTCAAGAAATTTGTGGTTAGAGCATCCATGTAGATAAAAAAAAGTAAACGAAGTTCCGTGAGTAATAAGCAGATTAGAAATCAGTTTTTTTTCATCATTTGCTTTTCAGGCAAAAGGCAAAATAATAACATGAAGTGTTTGTTGAGATAGAAAGAAGACTGCTTACCTATTCAGTCTACCTCCCTCCACCCGCAACCCTTTTTTCTTTGGGGATATATTTGTCTTATCTTGAATGAAAAAAGTCATTAAATGAAGCATCTGCTGGATAGGTAGATATCTATGTTTAAAATTTTTTGTTAACTGTATATCAGGAAAGAAAATGCTCCACTGTCTCTGTTTTCCTTATGTTTTGTAAGATCACTTTTGTAGGAGCACTGTATCTTTTTATTACAATTTTATTAGTCTGGTAATTTTTTTTTCTTCCATATTCATATTAGGATGTGATATAAGGAAAACTGAAAGGTACTGCAACACAGTTAAAACCAAAAAGTTCTGTATTTGGCAACATGACTCATTTATTTTGAAAGCTTACCCAGAATAAATATTTACTTTCAGGCAGGAAAACTTTTGTTTTTTTTCAAATTCAGATTTGGTATAAATTTGATATAAAAGCCTAAAGCAATTGTGAATACTTGAATTGTACTGTTAATGTTTTACAAGCACCTGTATTTTAGATAGACAAGCTCTGGTTCACATATTGCAGATAAATATGTTCAAATCTAATAGAACATTGTCTTAGGATAAATGACATGATAGCAGGCCAGAATTCTGCTAGGATGAGAAAGGGATAGCTACATTATAATTGCAAAGTCAGAAATATCCAGATCTTTACATTGAAGTTCATCATCTTTCCTCAAAATTAAGAATCTCATTAATATATAGACTTTGTTAATAAAAGACTCCATTGATTAGCACTTAAAACAATTCCAATTGCAAATATAAGTAGCTTTATGAAGAAATTGTACATTTTTAAAATACTTCTGAGGTAGGAAAATATTTGATGGAGATTGACGTCAACAGTGTTATTCAGTTAACCTTCTGAACAAGAATGTTCGTCTTCAGAGTATTACTGAATGAGCCTTAGAAGCAGTTGTTTTTCTTGTACTAGGCAGATCTCTAGGCTTTATAGTACTTGCATATACTGCAGTACAAAGAAAAAATACAAAATTAGTTTTTTAAACAGAGGAAACAGTCAGTGGAAATAAGTTATCCTCAGAAAACAAGTTTGTCAGGCAAAAAGAGGTGGTTGTTTTCCATACCTGTTCAGTTGATATACAGTTGAAGATTTATATAATAAGCAGAGTAAGAGTAACTTCTCTGTGAATTCTACTTTTCCATGGGTGTCTCTGCATCTTTTGATTATTTATATCTTCAGCTTTTAAAAATATGTTCTCAACTGAAATGTAAGCACGTTATCTCATCACTGAGTTACATACTTCAATTACTAAGAAAAAAATAACTGAGAGCCCTTCAGTGTAGACACAACATTGCTTTTCTGTGCTGGTACAAAACACAGCTCACAGGAAAAAGCAGCTCTATTCTTGAGTGAGAACTTTAAAGTGTTGCCAGAATGCAGGTATCTATAATCACTCATTTTGGAGTTTATATATATTTTTAGATAGTGTCTAGAGATGCTGAGAAGCCTTTTCCTGAATATTTCTAAATAGGTTTTCTGTTTTCTTTAAAAGTGTACGTTATTTATATTGTTGGAGTCTTTGTGAACCTGAACATGTTTATAAATCTGAATAACATTTGCTCTATTAAATGATAAGAGAGAGCTTAATAAAATATAGGAACATTCTGAGGATATTTAGCTAGAAGCATAGTATTAAAAACAAGTAGGTGAGGTGCTTTATTTAATGTTGTAGCATCGATATTGTTAGCTTGGATTACTATACAAGTGGCAGGAAAATAGAATTTTTTTTTTTGGTTTCTTGCAGCTGTAAGAGAGAAAAACTATTTTGTTTCAGAAAAGAGACTAAGAGAGCAGACTTTTTCCACTACAAATGCGTAAAAAATGAGCTTGCCTTGTGGTAGAAGGAAATTTGTGCACTTTAGTAGAATTCACAAGAGTAAAATCAACCTTACAGCTAAATTCTTTTTAGAATGGAGGAAGGAATAAATTAAAGGATTTGAAAATTTATCTTATTTCCTAGGTCTTCAAAATGGTAAATGCTCTCCCCAGTTTCACTGAGCTTAAGATTTCCTGTTCAGTCCTTCTAATAGTGCCTATATTGTAATAGGACAAATAAATCTGCATTTATAAGGATAAGGCTTGTTTTATATTTTTTATATAATAAAAATCCTATTGCTTTTGCATACTTACTACCAATATCAGATGTGATGTGGTGGACTAGGGACAAATATTTTGTTGTTCTTTCCTAACTTTTAAGGTGAAAACTGGAAATTAGGACAAAAAATTAAGAGTTTATCAGCATGAAGGATTTTTTTATGTGCATGTATTCTTGGTGTGCATTCAAATTCTCACATATCACTGATAAGACTGTAGGTATTTTGAATGTTATGCATTCCTGAAGATAGGGTTGTTCGGATTTTTTTTTTGTGCTGATAATTAGAATGTATGTTGAATTCCTGAAAAAAAAAATAGAAATTTAATTCAGATGAGTTATGTAAACTGGTAGTTGGAATCTATGGTTTTAAATTTGTTATACATTTTTTTAATGTGATGCAATTTGCAAAAGGTAGTCTGTTAACCTTTTTTTCTGTATGATGTAAACAAAAAATGTTCTTTGAGAATTAAATATTTAGCTGAGTAGGAATTGCATCATTGATACTGACAGAGGATTAAAACACTGGAGGTTAAAATCTGTCAGGTCTGGTTAATCAACAAACTTATTTATTGAACCATGAACACATTTTTAGTTCCCATGACAGAACCACTAATTTAAATGAACATTACCCATAAGTAGCCATGTCAATTCATATGGAAAACTGTAAAATATTTGTTAAGTATATAGGATTTTGTTCACAATTGTAGTATTCAGTCAAAAATAGTGTCACAATATGATTCTTAAAGGAACACTATTCTGAAATGTCTTCTATCCACTGAATATTCCCAATTATTTACAAAAAGCTGTAAACTGAGATAGCTTTCATTATATATGCATACATATGTAATTATGTATCATTTTCAAGGAAATAAAATACAAAATGATAGAAAGTAAATTAATATTAAATTTTCCATTAGTATATTTTGAAATTATAATTGCCTTGTTTTTAAGTCCAAGATTAATGGGTATATAACAGATGCCAGTTGAACAGAATATATTTAATTTGGCAGTAAACAAACTAATAATTAAATATCATATCCCCTAGTTTGCCAAGGGTAATTAACACAATTCAGATAATACCAACCTTAAAAAGAAACCAAACATGCAAAACCCTAGCCCATCTCTTCCTCTCCCCCGAAATAAAAGTAAAGACCAGAAAATACCTTATTCTGCACTGCTCAGTATCTCTTTGACTGTTAATCAAGTAGACCTGAATAAAATGATTGATAAAACTACACATTTAATATATTATGAAAAATAGATTTAAAGAAAATAATAAAAAAAGGATTCTGGAAACTGGTTTTGGTATTTTTGGTTTTTTTGCAGTTGCTTTTCATGATAAATTCAGGGCTGTTCTGGAAACAGTTCCTCGTAACTCATCTCAGAATTTGTTTTGGTAGTGGAGACTTCTGAGCTACCAAGGTCTGATTTTCTTACCTGGGCAGTTGACCTCTTTCCTCATGGGCATTTTGTTTTTTATCTCTGAAGACTAGTTGTCATTGTGTGGGCTGCCCCAGGGTCAACTTTGGATGTTGTCTCAAAACTCCATTGCTGGACAAATCAATGAGTTGAAGTGGTGTTCATGTTTAAGTGCTCTGGGTACTTGTCTCCCTCTCTTTTTTTTTTTTTTTTTTTACTTTAGAGAGAGGTGGAGGAGTGGAGTTCTAGGGAATTCAGAAGTCATAGTGAGAGGGTTGCTTGGGAAGTTGGAGAGCTGTATGGAGAGAGGTTTAGAATAGTGTGAGGCTCTAAGCAGATGTGGAAGACATACTGAAGGATAGACCCTTGTGCAGGAGGAGACTTTGGGGAATGAGGAGGGGATTAAGGAGGAAACGATAACTTTGCATTTGAGACATTTTGGAGTATGGGGAAGAATAAAGTTTCTTTTAGTAATTTACAACTCAAACTTTATTTTGGCATTCACAAGACTCTTCTGTAGTCTTCTTCTTTACAGAAATGCACCCAGACAAGTAATGGTACAGTGTCTTTCTTTTTCTAACTAATTGTTGTCTTGGAGTGGAGTGTCTATGTCTACTAGAACATGGTTATATTTGCTAGGCTATTGCTATAGGTAAGCTTCAATTATTCTTACTAACTTTTACTTATTGCTTCTGGGATTCCAGGTGCCAAACTATAAAGTTCATTCAAGTCAAGACTTTGCCAGAATCATCTCATGGAGTTTGCATCATTAAATGGAATATAGAATCATATAGAATCATAGAATCACCAGGTTGGAAAAGACCTTTTGTATCATCGAGTCCAACTATTCAATTGTGTGCTGTTAGCTATTTCTCTGACTGTTTGAGCTAAGAGTTCATTCTGCTTAAGCAGGAAGGATCATTCTACCACTAAAATGCATATGCTTTCACACGACTGCTCCTCATTTTTGTGTATGGCAAATAACACATTGTGTCTGTGGATGGCACATTTCTAGACAATTTTCATATTGCAAACCTTTTTCTTCATAGAAGGTAGCAAAATAGCATGCTTTTAAAAAGTAAACACTGTGGACTTTTGGACATTCCTTCATCATTCTTATTGCCAACATTACAAGTAGGAGCTGTAATAACGATTTTTAAATAGCTTTTATAATTATTTGTTTAAAAAATATTTTTTCCCATCCCAGAAGCTGTTCAACTTTTAAATTTAGAAAAAGAAAAGGGAAAGTTTTCTCTCAAGGCAAATGTTGCTGAAACCTATATGGCTTTGCTTTATTACTATTGTTAACATTATATTAATTGAACTACTGCATTGGGTTCAATAGTGTCTATTATAATGCAGTGCTGCTAGACTGTAATATTTACGGTAGTGTTTATCAGTGTTAGACTGTTAATAGTCTGTGTTAATCCAGGATATCAGGTGCATATGAAAGAGCATACACTAAAAGAATGCTTTGGAAATTTGAAGAAACTGAAGGGATAACATATCCTCTATAGAGAAGGTAAGAGTTTACAAGATCCCACAGGAAAAAAAGAAAATCAGAGAGAAATTTTCCTTTATACACAAGATCCAGTGGATGTCTTTGAAATCAGTTCTGGTGGAACAAAAAATGTGCAGAGATAAATATTCAGTAATTCTAGTAACACTACGGGTACAAAATGTGTTATATGTTTAAAGATTAATCAATAGAAATAATTTAGTATCACAATGTATCCCTTTTCAGAGGCAACAAACAAACAATTTACTATTATCAACAGATGTAGAACAAAATTGCTCATGGGAGAATTAACTTCTCTTTTACATGCTGTATGATTTTATAATGCTGTTGACCTTGAGTACCCAATGGCACAATATTATTCAGCCCAACTATTAATGAATTTTGCTTCTTTAAAATGTTGAGTCCAGCCATGAAATGGTTTACATGTCATGAATCAAGTACTTCCAAATCTATCAGCACCAATGTTTTTAAAATAAGCTGAAAAAAAACCCCAAGGATATGTTCCCATAAACCTTTCTTCATAAATCATGCTATAGGTTTTAATTTAATGGAATGTTCTTGACCAATATGTCAGTCTTCAGAATTTGCAAATGATATCAGCACAAATAATACTGGAATTGATAATAATTTAATGATGCATCTTCATACAAATGTATAATTTACTAGAAATTTTCATCCTCAAATCTTTGCCTTGAAACAGATTTCCTATTAGCTTATCAGAAAGAAAACATATTTTGATATTTGGGAAAATGATGAAAAAATCCTACCAAAACCTTTTAAGAGTTTTAATTATTTTACATGATTTCATTGCTCTGTTATGAAATGTCACCAAATATGAGGCCTGACTAGTTTAATTTTCTTTTGAGAATTCTCCTTTTAGGTAAAAAGTTTTAGAAGAGTATTTGAATTCAAACCTGCATAAACTACAGTTAAGACTTCTTTACATGTTGGGAGAAGTATAGTTTGCATTTATTCCTATATTATCTTCTGTGTTGCTTAATTACTGCTTTATATTGTGATTAAATAAATCTCTTCAGTCTCTTTGTATAAGATCTACATTAATTGCACTCTTATTCCTGCAAAGGAATATAAAATATTCTCTTAGTAAATAAAAACACAATAAAAAAATTCCATCAAACAAACCAATAATATATCAAAAAAGGAAATGGGATTCTTTTCCAGCAGTATGATAGAGAAGCAGTTGCAAAAAGAAAATTGAAATGAGGTAATTTTAAGCCTTTTTTAAAAAGCAACAACAAAAATAATCACCCCTCCAAGCACCCTCCCCCACCAAACTCCACTCCCACACACAAAACCCCAAGTCCAAAACAAAACTATCCAAAATACCTCCCCCCCAAAAAAAAAGAAAAAAAAATCCAGGCAAAACAAAAAAAAAAGCCAAACCCCAAACCCAAATAATTAAGAACCGCTATTTCAAAGTAGGCAATCTCGTTAAGGAATTTTAAGGAATTAATTTGTAATCCAAGTACAAAAGTCAAATGAATTCTTTTATGATCTTTTTTCAGACTCATGACAGGATTGTTGAAAGTATTTTTTTCACATAGCAATATTTGTGTAACTTGGTAGGAAAACAACAGAAAATTTATTAGGTAAAATTCCAGTTCAGCTTTTTCCTTAAATGTCCTAAGGAACTAGTTTATAAATGTCACAATTTGAAGTGAAATCTATTATCAGGTGTAATTTAGAAACATTCAGATGTTAATTTCCTTGTTAAAATTACATATTATAACTTTTTATTTTTATGGTCCTGGTAACACTAACCTAGAAAGCTTATAATATGTCAGTAGCACGTTTTTTCCTTTGTATGTAAAACCACAAATACATAGTAGATGAAGTGATTAATCACAGAACTCAAAGGGGTGTTTTTAAGTTTTTCTAATTTTTTGTTTAAAAAAAATCTCAGTTTTCTGAAGGAGTATGAATTTAGCTTTATGCATAATAGCCCTTTGAATTTGTCAAATCAGTATGTTAATGTAGTTAAACTTTTAATTTAAAACCCAACAAATGTGTTTACTGAAGCTTGTTCTCACAGGTTGTAGTTACCAAACCAGAAATATATTAAATGTCTGCATACAAAAAGGCATAAAGACTTTGTAATAATGATATTCATAGAGTTTAACATCTAAGCATGGTAAGTGCTTTGTATGAGAAGTGTATCTGCATTGAAAGTGTGGCTTTGCCTGAGGTCTGTCTCAATTCTTACATGGACTGTCTCTGACACAGTAAATAAAAGTAATTTTGGTAATATCTGGAGCTGTAGACAAGACTAGAGGCACAACAACCCTATGGAATGATACAGACTAGGAGAAGTCTGTCTAGAAAGCTGCCTGGAGGAGAAGGACCTGGGGGTGTTGGTTGACAACTGACTGAACATGAGCCAGCAGTGTGCCCAGGTGGCCAAGAAGGCCAATGGCATCCTGGCTTGTTTCAGAAACAGCGTGACCAGCAGGTCCAGGGAGGTTATTCTCCCTCTGTACTGGGCACTGGTGAGACTGCTCCTCGAATCCTGTGTTCAGTTCTGGGCCCCTCACCACAAGAAGGATGTTGAGGCTCTGGAGCGAGTCCAGAGAAGAGCAATGAAGCTGGTGAAGGGGCTGGAGAACAGGCCTTATGAGGAGCAGCTGAGAGAGCTGGGGTTGTTTAGCCTGGAGAAGAGGAGGCTGAGAGGAGACCTCATTGCTCTCTACAACTACCTGAGGAGAGATTGTAGAGAGGAGGGTGCTGGCCTCTTCTCTCAAGTGACAGGGGACAGGACGAGAGGGAATGGCCTCAAGCTCTGCCAGGGGAGATTTAGGTTGGACATTAGGAAAAAAAATATTCACAGAAAGGGTCATTGGGCAGTGGAACAGGCTGCCCAGGGAGGTGATTTAGTTACCTTCCCTGGAATTAAGACATGGATGGGCGAGGTGCTAAGGGACATGGTTTAGTGTTTGATAGGAATGGTTGGACTCAATGATCCGGTGGGTCTCTTCCAACCTTTTTATTCTGTGATTCTGTGATTCTGTATTTCAAAGAAAACAAAAACATTGCTCGTCTCTTTGGATGAGGTAAATTACTTTCAAACTTTGAACTTATAAAGGAAACTTTTTAAGGGCATGGTATATCTACAGTTCCAACTTAAATAGCAAAGAACATCTCAGTTCAGACCTTTAAACATGTAACTCTAAACACACAAAACCCTCTGAAGGAGTTGAATATATCTGTTCCACTGGAAGTCCAATTTAAAGGAAAATAGGAAAACACATTTAGGAAGTCAAATGCAAAAATATAGAATTCACTGAATGTTTGGGAAGGTAGCTTTCTTAATATACTTTTTTTTTTTTTTAGTTTTTCCCTAATACTGTAAAATTGAAAAAAACAGAATCTATATATGCCTTAATTTCAGCAGTTGTTTTCTGTGTAAAATATTGACTTAATTCAGCACAGATTTTATCGGTTGTAGAAGGAAAATGAGATGTTTGATTGCTAGCTTTAGCAGTCACAGAATACCTAAATAGCTTAGAGAAATATTAAACAAAAAATTTCAAAACTGAGAATCAAAATTACTTTTAAGTTTGTTTTTATACTTAATTTGAAATAGCTTGACAATTAAAGGGTAATGAACTCTTATTGGTCCGCTTCAGTGAATCTGTTGGTGTTCAGTGATTCAGCCATTCAGTCTAAAACTGGCCCATCCCCTATGGCCTCTATGTCAAAGACTTCTCTTTTTACGTGGTGTCAGGAAATGAGAATGGGAAAGGCAGTGATTAAAGTATTGCTGTACTTCATGTTTGAGTTGTTTGGGACTATTGAAAGATGGCACCAATGCTAGTTTTACCAAAACTCTTAATTCAGTTGATTTTTTACATATTTCATATGTGCTGTAAGTCAGGAAATTTTTAATTCCAGTTTGTAGGAATTATAAATAAATTTTGCACAAAACAAATTTCACACTAACAGTTCTTCTTTTATACTAGAGCAATTCCACCCTGACATCTCTTCTTTGTTGAGAAAGTTATTTGCTTTTCTAGTTATTTGTTTTTCTCCATGTGTTTTTGGAATCTACTTAGACTTTTCAGGATGGAAGTTTGTAATTCTTGTTTTATTTATATTTATATTTTTTATTTACACACACATATCTCAACAGTCTACAGGTAGTATTAAAGATTACTCTGTATGTTTTGAAACTATAGATTCTCAGTTCTTGAGAGACTTTTTTTTTTTTTTGGGAGACCAAATATTATCCCAATATTATAAATGACTTTTTGGGGAGACCATTATAAGTCCCTAATTCAACGTTAGCTCAACAACTTTTGTTCAATACAAAAAGTAATATACTGACATCTGAAGATGCAAAAGTAGTGATCATATCATAGGACATAATAAACTGGAGAGTTGTGGACATAATCACATATCCTATTGGAAATAATAGTACTAAAATAAAGTATACTTTATAGTTTTATGAAATATACTTTCATATATGGAGATTATATTGAAAGATGCAGATCTGTCTAACATCTCTATGCTATCTTAGAGTGTTCCTCAGCATGACTTGTAATTGATATTTGAATATTCCAATTAGAGAGGGGCTATTTAAAAATTGCTGCCTTAATTGTATTATGAACAGTCCTATAACTTCCATAGAGTTTGAAATGTACTTCACCACTGGCTCTTTCTTTGTGTACATCCTGCCTTTGTGGGCCTTAATTTTTGAGGTTTTATCCCCCTAAGCATGGGATCATGGGTGGAACTCTTGGTCACTTTTTGATGTGGTAGTTCTGATGGCCTGGTTTAGCTGCTGATGCTTCCAGCTTTCTTCTGCCTTGATAAAGATGTTGATATTTGCATGATCAGTCACATCAAATAATGATTTAAATGAAAACCACATATAAGGCAGGACATAGTAAAGCTTATAGAATATAAATGCTTGAGCTGTTTCCTCAGACTTCACAATCAAAGGAGCTGTGAATGTCTAGACTTTCTCTGTGTCTACTTGCTTCTTGTCAGAGCACCACAGAGATGATGTGCTCACCATTTGCAGGCAATATATTCCTTTTTGCTGGGTCCAGAGTGCTTTTTTTTTTTTTGAGGACTTCAAGTTTGTGCTTTGCTAGGTCTTCAGGGTAATACTTCAGGCATGTACTTAGATTTCTAGCTGTTACTTGGACTACAAATAGGTGGGAAACTGGAAACCTTCTGAAACGATTTTCTCCTTTTTGGCTAGGTATTCATAAAACGATTTTATGAATTCAGGACTTTTAGAAGTGTTCTACTGATAGTAGTTGAGGAAATGAGACATGTAAATGCATTTAATTTGTTTGTTCTCAGTTTGCAATCTATATCACTTTAAGAAGGGAGAAGTAAAGTAAAAATGCCTGGAAGAGTTGTCTCCTGTAAAGAACATTTAAACATGGTGATGAAGAAGTGACTCCTAAATCTCAGGGTAGGCAGAAAGAGGGAAGAAGGGATAAGAGGAGCAGAATGGATTTGGAGTGTGCATTGTGGTTGCAGACACTTGCAGGCTGCCAGTAGGACCAGAGAGTAAAAAGATAGCTAGACCTTTGCATCATGGGAAGTAAAAGCTTCTCAGGGATAGGAAGGCCCTGGCATAGGTTTCTTAACAACCAAATAACTCACTGAATCAACTAAAACTAATACTCCAGTTAGTAACGTATTCACTGTGTAAAAACTTAACTGTCCTGGTTTATGGTCTAAGAAAACCTGGTTTCTCTGAGTTTTAATCTTTTGAGATTACTCAGTAAAGGAGAATGTCCAGGCACTTTCACCTCATGGTTCTGGTCAAGTTCTAGTCTTATGGACTTCATCCAAAAAAACCCCAACCAAACTCACCCACACCAAAATAAAACAACAAATTATCACCAGAATCTGTAAAGAAACTCCTTAAACCCAATGAGGTTTTAAGAAGCAGGCATTCTTTCATATGGCATTCTTTCATATCCCGCCTAGTGTATGTATCGATTGTTAGCAGTTATTTATACACTGAACTTATATGTATATTTTATATTTCTCATAAAAATCAGGCATATTAGTCATATTTCCTAATACTAATTATAATAGGTGTCCTCCTCCTTGCACATGCTCCCCACAGTCCTTTATTGAGTCTGAGGTCTGCAAAACAGCCTCAACCCTTTTTTGTTGGCATCTGCCCTCCTTTGAAGTTTCTATAGAAGGTTCAAAATCAGGATTGTCTTGACCTTCATCTTTTTTTGGCTCCTGAAGTACTGGCCAGATGCCAGTTTTCTGCAGCCTTTGAGGCCTTTAGACTTTGTTCTATTCTTCCAGTATCACAGAAAGAGAGAACTTAACTGTCTACTAGTTCCTTAGATTATATTAGGTATTAGTACGAACACTACATTCCAAACAGCAGCCTATATTGATTTGCTCAGGGGTATGACAAAACCAAGAAAATCCCCCCAAACCCAAACTCATTGAACAGATTTATCTGTGTGTCCAGAACACTTGAAATACCTTAGACAAGTTGTTAATTTCTATGTCATTCCAGTGTGTCTGAAATTCTTAAGACTGCTCATGAAATCATCATACCTTATGCAATGACATTAAAATGGAAGAGAAAGCTAATAAACATTTCACATCACTAAGAAATCTAATGAAGTAGTGATTCAGTTGGCAGCGTGCCAGTTAATGGACACATATAATTGAAAGATCTGTATACCCAACAGCAGCTTCAGAATGAGATCAGCTGTGCTATTCTTATGCTTGCAGGGTCATGTTGCTTGGCTGATGTGAGTTCAGCTACTGACTGAACATACTTCAAGCCTAAGTAGTAAGTCCAGAGCAATTGTTTTTAAATCATCTTATATTTTGTTGACTGAATGTTGCCATTTAGTGATGCAGCCATCCTGCCAAGTAGACTTTCCACGTGATATTTTAGTGATCCCATTAATCAATTTGATGTGAAAATGCCAGGGGATCTTAGGCTTAGAAAATCTGCTTACTATTTTGTTCCTTTTTGGTAGTTTTCACAATGAATTTTTTTCTGTTCCCAAACTGAGTCTGCAAAACTGACTTCAGCCCCTTCTTTTGCTTTGGCATGGCAGCAATTTGATGGTTATGTCAAATCCCATTTTATCTGTAATATGTAAGCTCTTATAAGCCTTTTCTGATCAGATTTAAGCACAGAAGACTTTCCAACTGGACACACAGATCTTGCGGTACAGTTTTTGAACATTAGTCAGAATTGTCATGAAGATAAAGCTTTGCCACCTTCTCCCACCCCATATGTGTGCACTCCTGGGTAAAAAAAAAGAAAAAAAAAAAGTCCCAAAACCCAAAGAAGAAAAATAAACATGAATTTGAATTCATCTAAGAGTCTCTAGCAGAAAATATACCAGCCCTACCCCAATAGTACTTTCTCTTTCACAAAAGCACTTATGAGCACAATGAACAAACCATGAATAAAGGCATCTGGGAAAACAGCAGTAAACAGAGTAGCAGGTTGATGATTTTCATTGGCTTTCATCTAAGGCTTCTCAGTCTTGGGTAATGCCATCTGTGTGCAAAAGATCTCCAGTAACTACTAAAGCTTTGCTGTTATTAATCAACTACTTTCTCCTACAGTAATGGGTTTTAACAGTTTATTAAAAAATCTGGAAGGGACATTGTGCCTTATGGATGCAGTTCTGTTTTTGAAGGGGAAGTGCTGGGGCAAAAATAAAATAAACCATATATCAAATGGATGCTTTTCGTGAAAAGCAGACTGACCTGATAGGAAAAGGGACAGGGAGTGGGGAAAGAGTTTGTTTGATCCAATGAGTCACTGTGATTGTGGAAGAAAGAAAAGAAATAGTTCTTACAGTAACTGTAAAAGTGCATATAATTTTGGTGGTAGTGCCAAACAAAGTTGAAACTATGAAACCCACAGAAGAAAATTTGAAGTTTTAGAATCATAGAATCATAGACTGGTTTGGGTTGGAAGGGACCTTAAAGATCATCTAGTTCCAACCCCCCTGCCATGAGCAAAGACATAGATCAAGTTGCTCAAGGCCTCATCCACCCTGGCCTTGAACACCTCCAGGGATGGGGCATTCACAGCTTCCCTGGGCAACCTATTTCAGTGCCTCACCACTCTCATAGTGAAGAAATTCTTCCTTATGTTTAGTATAAATCTTCCTCTCTACAGTTTATAGCGACTCCCCCACATCCTGTCACTACATCACAGAATCACAGAATCACAGAATGACCAGGTTGGACGAGACCCACTGGATCGTCGAGTCCAACCATTCCCACCAATCCCTAAATCATGCTCCTAAGCACCTCATCTACCCTAACCTTAAACACCTCCAGGGATGGTGACTCAACCACCTCCCTGGGCAGACCGTTCCAATGCCTAACCACCCTCTCTGTGAAGAATTTCTTCCTAATCTCAAGCCTAAATCTCCCCTGGCAGAGCTTGAGGCCATTCCCTCTCGTCCTGTCTCCTGTCACTTGGGAGAAGAGGCCAGCTCCCTCCTCTCCACAACCTCCCTTCAGGTAGTCGTAGAGAGTAATAAGGTCTCCCCTCAGCCTCCTCTTCTCCAGGCTGAACAACCCCAGCTCTCTCATCCGCTCCTCGTAAGATTTGTTCTCCAGCCCCTTCACCAGCTTTGTTGCCCTTCTCTGGACTCGCTCCAGAGCCACAACATCCTTCTTGTGGTGAGAGGCCCAGAACTGAACACAGTACTCGAGGTGTGGTCTCACCAGTGCCGAGTACAGGGGGAGAATAACCTCCCTGGACCTGCTGGTCACGCCGTTCCTGATACAAGCCAAGATGCCATTGGCCTTTTTGGCCACCTGGGCACACTGCTGGCTCATGTTCAGTCGGCTGTCAACCAACACCCCCAGGTCCTTCTCCTCCTGTCAGCTTTCCAGCCAGGTTTCTCCTAGTCTGTACCTCTGCTTAGGGTTGTTGTGCCCCAAGTGCAGGACCCAGCATTTGGCCTTGTTAAACCTCATGCCGTTGGTCTCTGCCCAGCAGTCCAGCCTGTTCAGATACATGCTTGAGTTAATAGAGTCTCCCCAGTTTTCCTGTGTCTCCCTCTAGGTACTGGGAGGATGTTGTAACGTCTTCCTGGGGCCTTCTCTTCCCCAGGCTCAACAGCCCCAACTCTCTCAGCCTGTCCTCATATAGGAGGTGCCCCAGCCCCCTGATCATCTTTGTGGCCTTCCTCTGGATGCATTCCAACAGTTCCATATCCTTCTTATGTTGAGGATTCCAGAACTGGACACAGTACTCCAGGTGGGAGTCTCACAAGAGCAGAACAGAGGGGGCAGAATAACCTCCCTCGACCTGCTGGCCACACTTCTTTTGATACAGCCAAGGATACAGTTGGCTTTCTGGGCTGTAAGCGTGCATTGCCAGTTTATGTCAAGATTCTCATCAGTCAGCACCCCCAAGTCCTTCTCTGCAGGGCAGCTCTCAATCACATCATACCCCATTCTGTACTGAAGCTGAGGATTGCCCTACCTCATGTACAGGACCCTATACTTGGCGTTGTTGAACCTCATGACATTCACCAGGCCCACTTTTCCAACTTGTCCACGTCCCTCTGGATGATAATCCTGTCCTTCCAGTGTGACAACTGCACTACTTAGCTTGGTGTCATCTGCAAACTTGCTGAGGGTGTACTTGATCTTGCTGTTTATATTATTGGTAAAAATATTAAACAGCAGGGGTCCCAATACAGATCCCTGATGGACACTAGCTGTCATGGATCTCCACTTGGACATCAAGGCATTGACCATTACACTCTGAATGTGACTATCCAACCAATTCCTTATCTACTGAAAAGTATACCCATCAAATCTATATCCCTTTAGTTTAGAGAGAAGGATGTTGTGGGGGACCATATCAGAGGCTTTACAGAAATGCAGGTAGATTGCATCCATGGGTTTTCCTGTGTCCACTGACGTTGTTACCCCATTCTAGAAAGCTACTAGGCAGGACTTGCCTCTGGTAAAGTGGTCTAGCTCATGCTGGCTGTCTCAAATCATCTCTCCATCCTCTATGTGCTTTAGCATAGCTTCTAGGAGGATCTGTTCCATGATCTTCCCAGGCACAGAGGTGAGGCTGACAGGTCAATAATTCCAAGGGTCGTGTTTTCTACCCTTTTTAAAAACTGGGACAGTGTTACCCTTCTTCCAGTCACCTAGAACTTCTCCTGGCTGCCATGACTTTTCCAGTTTCATGGAGAGTGGCTTGGCAACCACATCAGCCAATTGCCTCAGGACTTTGGGATGCATCTCCTCAGGTCCGAAAGAAGTACGTATGTTCAGGTTCCACAGGTGTTCACGAGCCTGATTCTCCCCTGCAGTGGGAGGAGCTATACCCCCCTGGTCCCCTTCTTTTTGTCCATTGACTCAGCAAAGGAGAGGAGAGCTGTTGTCAGTGAAGGCTGAGGCAAAAAAGTTTTTGATTACCTCAGCCTTCTCCTCATCTGTTGATATGTGGTCACCATTTCTGTTCAGCAGTTGGGGTACACTTTCTTTAACCATAACCTTCTGACTGACATACCTGTAGAAGCCCTTCTTGTTAGTCTTCACTTCCGTTGCCAAGTTCAGCTCCAGCTGCGTCTTGGCCTTTCTGACCCCTTCTCTGCACACCCAGTCAGCATTCCTGTCCTCTTCCTAGGTTACCTGTCCCTGCTTGCACTGCTGGTACAGTTTCCTCTTGCTCTTCATTTTGACCAGCAGGTCTCAACTCAGCCACACTAGTCTCTTTCCTTTCCTGCCTGATTTGAGGACTGAGTGCTCTTGCGCTTTATGGAATGCATCCTTAAATATTTGCCAGCTCTGTTTCTGCTCCCTTGTCCCTGAGGACTATATACCAGAGGGTCCTACTAACTCCATGAAGAGCTGGAGTCTGCTTTCCTGAAATATAAGGTCCTGAGTATAATCCTCACCTGTTCCATATCCCTCAGGACCTTCAAGTTCACCAGTGCATGATAACTGCGGCCCAGGCTGCCTCCAATCTTGATGCCACTGATGAGCTCGCTTTCATTAGTGACCATCAGGTACAGTATTGCATCCCCTTGGGTTGGGATGTCTATTACCTGGGTTAAGAAATTAACTTTGATGTACTTTAGGATTCTCCAGGATTGCCTACAGATTGCTGTGCTACTTTTCCAGCATACGGTGGTCAAAGTCCTCCAGTAGGGTGAGAGCTCGTGAGTGGGAAGCATCCTGTAGCTGGAGGAAGAAGGCTTCATTGGCAGGCTTTCCTTGATCAGGTGGCCTTTAGTATACACCAACCACAAGGTTCCTTTTGCTGCCTTTGTCTTCTATTCTGACTTACAAGCTTTCAACCTGTTTCTGGCCACTCTTCAAAGAGAGTTCTTCACACTCTATCTGTTTCCTGATATAGAGGGCAACTCTTGTACCCCTCCTTCCTGGTCTGTCCCTTCTCAACAGCCTGTAGCCATCGATAGACACATTCCAGTCATGAGGTTCATCCCACCAAGTTTCAATAATGTCAACAACATCATAGCTCTCTTTTAGTACCATGGGAACTGCCAGCTCTTCCTGTTTGTTGCCCAAGCTGCATGCATTTGTATAGAGGCATTTCAACTGGCCTGTTGGCATGTGCCTGTATTCCCAGTCAATTGGGAGGCAGAGCCAGCTGGATCAGTGGGGGCCATGAATTTGAGCCTGCATTGCATACTGGGTGCCTGTTGTTGGCTGACTTCATGGAGAGTCGGCAGCTCTAATTAGGGTCTGAATCTGATTTGAAGTTTTGGATGCCACTTAAATTTGTATGGCAAGGAGGAGAGAAGAATAAAAAAGGAATTCTCACTTCCTGGTTTCAAGTGGTGAGTTTCATCTGTGACAAGCAGTGAGGAGTCAGAAGTTCTATCCTAAACAGAAGATTTCTCAGTTCTCTTCCTATTTTTCTGGATATTCTTATTTTGAGTTTTGGGTTTGGTTTTTTTTTTTTTTTTTGGGTGGAGATTTTATTTCAGCCTACGTTCTCCTTTAGCAGAGTGTTTATTCCTTTTGATTCAAGCTGTATTTAATTTGCTATATTAATCTTTCTGCTGCTCCTGATATGTTTGCATCTCTCTGCACTAGTGCAATTTATATGTTGTGAAATATTTTTCTATAACTTGTTTTTTATAGTTATTTTGGCCTTGCATTAATATGTTTTAGTAAGTATGAACCTTATAATCAAACAAACAGAGAAACAGCTAGCATGTTTGTGTCCACCGTGCTCTGGAAATGGTCAACAAAAGAAATGGGTGAGATGTACACAAAAAGGCATCCAACAAACAGTAGTGAAAACAGGAACTGGTAGCAGAATGATACGAGAAAACAGTAGCAGTGTCATGTCTGTGAAGATTTTGCTAGATTAAGAATAAACAGGTATGCATAAATAATTATATTTTTTGACAGTTTTAGTGACAAGTCTTCCAAGGAAAAAAAGTTTGCATATCTGGAATTGAAAAATGTCAAGTTCTAAATGACAGAGAGAAAGAGATGGCTGGGAACAGAGACAGGCAGCTTGTCTAAATATTCATAATACTAAATACAGGTGATTATATTATTTGAAATTAAAAATAAGATGTGATTCAGTTATTTTTAAATTGTTAAAGCTTCTCAGCTGCAAATTTCACCAGGTGCTAGGAGCTGTTGTAACAACGAGCGTGCCACGTGTTACTTAAAAATAACTTCCCTAGATATCAGTGGATATCTTCAGTGTTCAACATGGTTAGAAGAAAATTCCTCTTTTCCCTATGCTATTTAAGATAGATTCTAAAACTGTGTAATTCAGAAGCAACAGCAGGATTTAAAAGATTGCCTTTTTAAAGTTAATATATTTAGACATATATAATTAGACAACTGCTGAATATGCTATGCATATTTTTCTTGTGGATTACATTTAAGGCTCAATGAAGAAATATTCCTTTGACTTGTAAACTATATTTGTAACAATGATCTTGTTTCCCTTTATTGTCCCTCACCTATGTCATCTATGGCACTCATCTCACTATATCGCAAAAATAGAAACCTGGGTTGATAGAATGTTTTCATTATGTAAAAAAAACTTTGATTGTCCCTTCTTGGCCTGTACCAGTGTGATAAATTAGTCATCATTCAACAGCTTAGCCAGCAGAAGCCTCAGTCAGAAGCCTGACAGTAAATGAAGTTTTGCTGCTCTGCAGGTCCAATGTCTGTGCTGTCTTGGGGCCAGAAAAGACTGGAGTTGGAGCAGTGGTGGTGGTTGTAACTGAAAGTGCTCCTCATGACATGAAGTGTAAAGCAAGACTGCCATACAGTAGTCTGCAAGTTGAGCCAGATTTTACTGGGTCCAACGTTGAGTCCAACAAACAAGAAGGGAAGACATTCTTGGTATTGGGAAGATTATCATATTGCCTAACTTTCTCCATGTCTTGTTTCAGAAGGTGATAGTAAGAGAGTCCTCTTCCAAATATATTGTTAAATTGAATATGTCTCTCTTAGGTTCTTGGCACTGAAAAGATTAAAGAGGAATTAAAATGTTTATATTAAAATATATAAAGAATAACTTATCAATACTTGAAATCTTCAAAACAGTACCTTTTAAGTAAAGACAGGTGAGTTAATTTTCACAGTATGATGCAGTATCTCAGAATCTCGTTTCAAGATGCTAATCTCAGTTTTGATTGGCAGCAAGTATAAAGGTTTACTGTATCGCTTTCAAGCTATTTATTGGTTGTGATTTTTAATAATTGCTAGACAAAACTCAGCTCAGATAAGCTTATTTAGTTGTCGTATGTGTTAGGCCTCCAGTTAGTGCAAGTTTTTCTAAAGAGGTAGGTTGTTTTAGTTATAGATGTGGCAAAAAATAAACCTGTTGAGACACTACTAAAACAACATGTATAAATTTTAGAACAATTTATTTTCACATCTTGATTTGCATTTTATATGGTAAATGCTAAAGTTAGGAAAAAAACTGGAGCTCCCATGTAATCTTTGTGAATTTAAATCATGTCAACTATCAAAAAAGCAGAAACCGAGAAATCTCTGTGTGCATTTTGGTGTGATGCTGATGTTACTGTGACTGCCACCAGACTGAGAAAGTTTGTTCAGTAATGCAAAGATGTAAAATACAAATGTAAACTTTCAAGTGTCAGATCTAGTACTTTTTCAAGAATGCCTCTGAAGTATTGTCTGTGCACGTTCATCTGGCTGCTACTGAATATACATGAGCTGTTTTATACTCTGAAGCCAGACAGTATGTTTCCAAATGTTTTTGAAAAAAATGGGAAAGCTTTGATCGAATATTTTAATTTTATCATACATTTGATCTTTCGATAATCGCAATTAATTTCTAGTATACTCATATCCGTATTATGTACAGATGAAAGAAGCACATTGTGTTTGGAAAAGAATAGGAGCACAAAAATGACCTTATATCACTGAAGGAAGATTATGCAAAATATGCTAAAAACCTAGCTAAGCTTATAAACTGAGCTTTAAACTAGATGTAAAGGGGGAGGGAGTTGAGACCAGGCTAGACAGGAGCGAGCCTGAATGTTGGGCACTGGTGATTCGGAGAGGGTGTGCTGGAGAGGACCACCAGTACATCACCACACAGAAAGTGGGGGTGAACACACCTGGGGGTGGTAAGGGAGATACGGGCGCTCTGATGCTAGCTACTCCAGTTACCAGGCAATCGGGAATGAACCCTGTTCCCTCTAAGAGGGCTGAAGGCTCGGCAGCTCAGCTGAAGTGCATTTACACCAATGCACACAGCATGGGTAATAAGAAGGAAGAGCTGGAAGCTGTTGTAGGGCAAGGAGCCTGTCATGTCATTGCCATCATGGAAACGTGGTGGGATGACTCATATAACTGGAGTGTAGCTATGGTGGGGTACAAACTCTTCAGGAGGGATAGGAAGGGAAGGAGAGGAGGCGGGGTAGCCCTCTTTGTAAGGGAGGACTTGGACACCATTGAGATGGATTGTGGCGATGAGGAGATTGAGTGTCTGTGGGTTAAAATCAGAGGAGCCCATAAGAAGGTAGATTTTGTGATGGGAGTCTGTTACAGACCACCTAGCCAAGGAGAAGCAGCTGACGAGCTCTCCTATAATCAGCTGGGGTTAATCTCTAGGTCGATGCCTCTTGTTCTTGTGGGAGACTTCAGTCTTCCTGATATCTGCTGGAAGTACAATAGAGCAGAAAGGAAGCAGTCTAGGAGGTTCCTGGGTGCGTGGAAGACAACTTCCTTGCACAGCTGGTGAATGAACCAACAAGGGAAGGTGCCCTCCTGGACCTGCTGTTTGTGAACAGAGAAGGCTTTGTGGGGGATGTGGCAGTAGGAGGATGCCTAGGACTAAGCGATCATGAGATGATAGGGTTTTCTGTTCTAGGCGAAGTGAAGAGGGTGGTTAGCAGGACAGTAGCATTAAATTTCCAGAGGGCAGACTTTGAACTCTTCAGAAGGCTGGTTGGCAAAGTCTCATGGGAGACAGTGCTTAAGGGCAAGGGAGCAGCTCAGGAGAAAGCCATCCCCATGTTCCGGAAAAAAAGCCGGCAGGGGAAAAAAACAACTTGGTTGAACAGGGAGATCTTGAGTGATATTAAGAAGAGAAATCTTTATGGGCTCTGGAAGAGGGGACAGGCCTCTTGGGTGGACTACAGGAGGGAAGTGAGATTGTGTGGAGAAAAAAACAGAAGGGCAAAGGCTCAACTAGAAATCAGATTGGCAAAGTCAGTGAAAGATAACAAAAAAATCTTTCTATAAATATATAAATAATAAAAGGAGGACTAGAGATACCATACAGTCCCTATTGGACACAAAAGGAACAACAGTGACAGGAGATGAGGAAAAGGCTGAGGTACTTAGTGCTTTCTTTGTCTCAGTCTTTAATTGTAAAAGAATTTGTTCCCTCTGTGTACAAACCCCGGAGCTAGAGGAGCAAAATGAGGCTCCCATGATCCAAGAGGAGGTGGTCAGGGATTTGCTTACCCAAATAGACACTCACAAGTCTATGGGGCTAGATGGGATTCACCCGAGGGTATTGAAGGAGCTGGCAGATGTGCTGGCCAAAGCCCTTTCCATCATCTTCCAACAATCCTGGAAGACTGGGGAAGTTCCACTGGACTGGAGGCTGGCTGATGTCGTGCCCATCTACAAGAAGGGTTGGAGGGAGGATCCAGGGAACTACAGGCCTGTCAGTCTGACCTCAGTGCCAGGGAAAGTCATGGAACAGGTGATCTTGAGTGCGATCATGAAGCACATGCAAGAGAACCGGGTGATCAGGCCCAGTCAACACAGGTTCACAAAAGGCAGGTCTTGCCAAACTAACCTGATCGCTTTCTATGACAAAGTGACTCGGCTGCTGGATGAGGGAAAGGCTGTGGATGTGTCTTCCTGGACCTCAGTAAAGCCTTTGACACAGTTTCTCACAGCATTCTGCTTCGGAAACTGTCAGCCTCTGGCCTGGACAGGCGCACACTCTCCTGGGTGGAAAACTGATTGTATGGCCGGGCCCAGAGAGTGGTGGGAAATGGAGTTAAGTCCAGCTGGAGGCCAGTGACAAGTGGGGTTCCCCAGGGCTCAGTGCTGGGTCCAGCCCTGTTCAATATCTTTATCAATGACCTGGATGAAAGCATCGAGTGCTCCCTTAGCAAGTTTGCAGACGACACTAAGCTGGGTGGAAGTGTGGATCTGCTGGAGGGTCGGGAGGCTCTGCAAAGGGATCTGAACAGGCTGGACCACTGGGCAGAGTCCAATGGCATGAGGTTTAACAAGGCCAAGTGCCAGGTCCTGCACTTGGGGCACAACAACCCTGTGCAGCTACAGACTAAGAGAAGTCTGTCTAGAAAGCTGCCAGGAGGAGAAGGACCTGGGGGTGTTGGTTGACAACCGACTGAACATGAGCCAGCAGTGTGCCCAGGTGGCCAAGAAGGACAATGACATCTTGGCTTGTATCCGAAACGGCGTGACCAGCAGGTCCAGGGAGGTTATTCTCCCTCTGTACTCGGCACTGGTGAGACCGCACCTCGAATCCTGTGTTCAGTTCTGGGCCCCTCACCACAAGAAGGATGTTGAGGCTCTGGAGCGAGTCCAGAGAAGAGCAACAAAGCTGGTGAAGGGGCTGGAGAACAGGCCTTATGAGGAGCGGCTGAGAGAGCTGGGGTTGTTCAGCCTGGAGAAGAGGAGGCTGAGAGGAGACCTCATTGCTGTCTACAACTACCTGAAAGGAGGTTGTAGAGAGGAGGGTGCTGGCCTCTTCTCCCAAGGGACAGGGGACAGGACGAGAGGGAATGGCCTCAAGCTCTACCAGGGGAGATTTAGGCTGGACATTAGGAAAAAAACTTCACAGAAAGGGTCATTGGGCAGTGGAACAGGCTGCCCAGGGAGGGGATTGATTCACCTTCCCTGGAGTTGTTTAAGGCACAGGTGGACAAGGTGCTGAGGGGCAAGATTTAGTATTTGATTGGAATGGTTGGACTCGATGACCCTGTGGGTCTCTTCCAACCTGGTTATTCTATGATTTTATGATTGTATGATTCTATAAAGAGCTAATTATTCACAATCTTATTTCCAAACAATTCTGATTGCTTTTAAGTAATCGCTGGAATGAGCTTCTTGGTTTAGAAAAATGAGTTACATGCAACTCAAATAGAAAACTTACAACATTCAGTTGATTTCAACTAGAGTTAAGTTACATTTTGTATGTGTGTTGTTTTGTTCTGCCACTGTGTAAAAACCAGTTGAATTGTCCAGATAAATTATTAGGTAAATAATGAGTTTATATTTATTATTCTGTCATTACTCAGGCACTACTGAGTCATTACTTCATGTTTCCTAAGGTCACCAAGATGAAGCTAGTTTGCCATGGCCCACAGCAGTGTCTGGTTTCTGGTATCCAGTCATGCATACCTCAGCTCCGCCTGAGGTTTCCTGTTTCTCAGAGCAGTGGTCCATCATTTCTACTGGTATTGTATTTTAAGAATTTTGAATATAATATGAAATATGAAGTTATACTATATATTTTCAGTGGTGATTTACTAGGTTTCTTCCATTACTGAAGAGTTACTACCTATGTAATGCCAAATACCTGTTATTTACTGAGAAAAATCTAATGCTTAATGTTTGACAGAAAATACTCAGTAGTTAATGAAAAAGCTGCATCCTTGATACTTGTTACCATAAAAATTAATATTGCAAGCAAATAAAATCAATAGTTATATTTGACCCAAGATGAGGTGCTTAGAGATGTCATCCATTTTGGAACGCCATTGGTATTCAGAAAGTTGTATGAACAATATCACTGCTCAGCCTTTTGTGAGGAATATTTGTTATCTAGGATAACTGAAATGATAGTAATTTATCTTTAAATCACTAAAGCTTTCATTAAGGCAAATTGCACTGGAAGTTTGAAGTCTGTACAAAGATAATTAAAAAAGAAATAAATCTCTAACAATTTTTTTCAGTCTTGTAAAGAACTCAGTTCAATTAGTTGAATGATTTCTTAAATACTTAATTGACTAGAAAGTTTCCAAGAATTAACTTCTATTAAAATGCAGTTGGGATGTGATTTTTCATATGTGGGCATCTGAAGTCTGGCTTTCGGTAGACACCCCAAACTTAATTCTAGTCTATCTATAATTGAAGCCTAAGTAACACAGAGAATTTTACTTTAAACTTTCACATAGATTGTCTTATCTGTTGACTAGGTAATTTTTCTGTGTTTTTCACCGAGCAGATGGTTGCAAACAGTACCCCAGTGCTTTCATGACTACTTTAACTGCCACTTTGCATGACGTGAAGTTAAAGTTTATAGATTGCTACCTGTAAAAAAAACCTGTCTAGTTTTGACCTAAGTTACAGCAGAGAGCTACATACCTTTCTGTGACATGCTCATATATTGGTTTTGCTGCATAGCCTACACTTTTCCACTATATTTTTAATAATAGTAGGACTCCTTGTCTTATCCAGCCTGTGGATGTTAAGCATTATTGTAAGACAGTGTAGCTAGGAGAAGATTAGAAGCAACAAAAGCTGAAAATCCTACCCTTTAAGCTTATAGGAGGTTTTTTTTCCCTTTTTTCTCTATTAAAAGCTGAAATGTTAGTCTTTAACACCATGCATATGTTTAGTTTTAGATAAAAGTAGTTATGTAAAACTTAGAGGAATTATCTGGGTCCTTAAATATACACATCATCTCTGTTCATTTGAAATGTTCAATAATTACTAATACTAACCTTCGTAAAATTATTTTAATTTTCTTTTAAGAAAATAACATATTTGGCTTAAGCTACTTCATATATCCTTTTATTTGGAGGCTAATTGCATATCTTTGGAAGTAGAATTTATTATAACGGTAGTAATAGGAACTGTGGAAGTCCAACTGAATGCCGCTATATTTGGCAATGGAGCTATTTACTTCCTAGGCTTGTGTTCCCAAGCAGAACATGCTGTTTAGTGTTCATGTATCTTCCTTCACTGAAATCAGACAATGTAATTGTGGCTTTTACTTAATAATTTACATGTATTACACGCAGAGGAGTACTAGATAGCCAAAAATACAAAGCAATTAAAAATTCATTATTGTCAAGAGAAGGAGTTTGGAAATACCAGAAAAGTATGAAATCTATGAGGGTAATTCAAATAGTAGGGTGGTGAATATCTGAAAGAGGACCAAGGAGGTGTGTACAGTGAGTGTACAAGGAAATGTGTACAGTGAGTGTACAAGAGGGAATGAGAAAGCTGGAAAACAGAATGAGGTAAAAAGAATAGGGGCAGGAAGAAAAGGAAGCATTAGAAGTAAAAGTCTATTTTTATCATTTTTGCCTTACATGTATATTGGAAGTACTGGATTACTATAGAGCAGGGTGTTTGCAGCTTTTAAACAGAAAGCCTTTATGAATAATAATATTAATAATAATAATAATCTTTTACTAACCAGTCCTTCTCATGTCACTTTTGAATTGGTTTCACAGAAGTCATGAAGTGCACCTCTCCTCTCTCTCCAAAGTAGCTCCACATGCTTTTGTATGGTCAAAAAAATTCTTTATTGTTGGCAAATTTGCCTATTTTTCACTTCTTCCAAAGAAAAAAAAAATAATGTTAGTGATTTGGGGACCGTACCACACCCCTGCCACTCCCCCCTTCCGCCCCCCCTCTCCCCCCCCCCCAAAAAGGATCAAATTAAAGCACACAACCAACATAAAAACTTAGGTTAAGAAGTCTGAAGTTTACCCAACACTGCGGGACTTCCATTTCTGATCAAAGACTTAGGAATTATCAGACTTTCACAGAATACTCCAACTAATAATTGTGTGGACAATTCTTTATTTCTCAAGAATTTTAATATAGGGTTACCCAGTATTATACCACTGCAATTACTGTGCCAGTATGCTAGTGGCATAGTAAATTTGATTGATAATCTTTTAAATTTCAGGCATATTTTGAACCGGCTATGTTTACTTATGTTCAGATTTCCTATATAGTCCCATAAACACTTGAAAGTAACAACCTTGTGTGGAATTATTTTTTTTTTTTAATGAGATTTAGTTCAGTATTTCAATTGAAGTATGATTTCATTTAGTCGGGAACAGTCATGAAAAAGCAACTGTTTTGGCTATCAGTGTTTTACAAGACAGTCTCAAGGTCGTTTTAAGCATGTAAATAATTTTACTCACTATTTTTGACTAATGACTACAAATTGCTTCCACATTAATAGTCTGACACTGGAAAATCACAAATGCATAATGTTGGAAAATGCAGTTGCTTAGAAGGTTTTTCACTGTGATGATGTAATTTGAAGCACTTGCTGAAAGAAGATACAGTTTCATGGCTCTCTAAATGTCATGTAGTTCTTTCTAAGAGTGTTTCTTATTTAGAATAATAATAAAATGTAGCTCCATTGTAGCATGTATTAGAACTTTGCAAACCTTTTTCCTGCTGGTGCATGGTTTTGTCATTTGCCCTGCTGGAAACTGAATGTAGAGTTTGCCCTGATGGAAACTGATTTCGATTTGTAGCAGAAATTTGATGTATTTATATAAAATTCACACTAATGGTAAATATTTAAATGTTATTGCTGTTAACTTTCAATTGCTTGCTTAGTAAAGAGCTTTCCCTCATTACAGAGTAATGCTACCATGAGTTTTATTTTTTCTAAAGTTAAGAAAGCCTTTGCTTGCAAGCTTGGTTTCAAAATATTACTGAGGGAGATCATAATTGTGGTAGTACACACATTTAAAGGAATTCTTCAATATAGTATTAAGCGAGTTATAAAAATTAAAGAGATGGTTCATGAGTGTAGAGTTGCTCACCTGATACTTTGGGAAAATTCTACAGCAAGCAGCCACTGTAAGAAATTAGTTCTCCCACAGTATGAATAGGGAAAACTTTTGTGCTCAGATGTATTTCCTTTTAAAGTGAGATGTTCAAGTCTTTCTTACCAAAGTATTTTATTTGTGTAATGACTCTCTCTTGAATCTTCAGCCATTTGTTTCTTCTGCCTTTTCTTAAAAGGTGAAACAGGAAGGACCTGATCTCAATATAGGTTTGCAGTCATGTTCTTAAGTACACGAGATACATGAGAACATGCGATACATCAGATCAAACTTCATTAGTATAAAGATCGACTGTTATCCTGCAAGAGTATTTAAAGTACTCTTAAGAAAAATGCTACATACTGTTTAGATTGTTACAACACTGTTATATACTCTCTTAGGAAAGTGTTGAAAGCCTGTTCAAATAAGCAGTTGGGCTCTAGAAAAAACATAGAATAAAAAGAAAGCTACTTCATCTAAATCTTAGGTGCATGCAAGAGCCTACAATGATACCTAAGATATGATATAAAATTTTATTAGGTTATCCACAGTAGGCCTGTCTAACCTCATAGGCATAATATTTGAAAGTTTTTGCTGAAGAACCTCTGTAAGAGAACTCAGATTTTATATTTGTACAGTGAAGAATAGCAGGGTTGTAACAGAAGTGGTTTTAGTAGTCCTCTGCATTCCACTGGAATTGAACACAGTTCTTGTAGATTATGCAGAGTGTCTAGGTATCCCATTTATGCAGCCTGGATAGCTTTGCATCTCACTGTCAGTTAAGCAATCTGGATCTAACCCTCAGGGTACCAAAGTGAGATTTGAGAGATGCATGAGTGGTTTCCATGCACTGAAATGTAGCAGTGCATCACCAGTATTCCTCTTGAGACAGTAGCTGGGGCTGCCTTGGGGTTTTGTGAGCCGTATTTCTGATTAATTGTATTTTGCGTTGCTGTAGATGACTGTACACATTGGCTGGGTTATGAAAGATACACAAAAATCTTAATAGAAAATGATGACTATTAAGCAGCATTCAAGAGTCTGGGTAATTCAATGTACTTTCTATACCAACATATAAAAACAAAGTCAGTCATGTGTCAAAAAACATTATTTACATGAACTTCTTAACTATTTTAAAACTACCATGGAAAAGTCATATTACTTGGAAAGATTTTTCACTCACATAGAGGACTAGCAAGTATTTTTTTTTTTCACTTATGCTCAAATCTAGCAACTTCCTAATTACATTCTTTGTAGTTTATAATTTATTGGCAAAATTTCCCAAATTTGAACAGACATAGCCTGTATGAAAGCTAATGCCTTTTTAATACATTAAAGAAAAATATTAACTTCCTAGGCAAAGGTGTCATTTCATTTTCTTTTTTTTTGGATTTTTTCTATTTATTTTTAACACTTGAGATCTAAGCCTTCTTTTTTAACAAGTGTATCTTATGATATTCATAATTGTTTTTTTATTCCCACTGTTCAATAAGAAATGCTGAATTCATTAAACCTCTATAAGAACATACCATTGTTGATACTTATTTGGCATTACCTAAAGCACAGTATGTTCACTATTCTTTTAAACAGAGAATAAGATAAAAATATAAAAATACAGTAGTTCAGAAAAGTTGTCTAATTTTATCAGGCAAATTGTTGGCTCTCCCACCAGCCTTCATGGAAAGCCTTGAAAGCGATTATGGTAGTCACAAAAGTTAATTAGTTTTGTAACTGCTTTCTGTTAAAGTGTTGCTTTAGGCACTGTATTCTAAACACAGAACATATTTATACATTTTGGTTTTAGAAGATTTTGAGATTCCTCTTGTGGTAGCAGAACAGTATTGTTTGAGCACTGAAGATGGAATGATTGGATTTTACACAAATGCAACTTCTATCTAACTGTTGTTTTATAATCCACCTCACTATATGAAATATTTCCAGCTCCTTCCTTTTAACTTGGATTTAAAGATACAATATTTTATTTCAAATAAATCATAAACACAGAAGCTTATTGCATACATCACGCATTAATACTGTTGTCTTCCTCCCCATACAGAGTGCTTATTTCTTTTCTTCTTTTTTTATAGGTGAGTAACTGAAGGTTAACAGAATTCCTGATTATCAAGTATGCTTAATGCTTTTCCGTAGTATGCTGTGGGTAAGTAAAAAAAAATATTACGTTGCTTTTTTTAAATGAGCGCATAAGTGAAAATGAATAATTGGTAATCACTTCTGCAATGATGTTTTAATTAGTGTCATAACTGGCTACTATATTAACATTATGTAAAAACTGCAACAGATTTGAAAAGGTATTTTATATAGAGAATTGTCGTGTTATTCAGTTTCATAGAATTTAATGCCTGTTCTTTTCTTCTGTCATTTTAATTATGTATTTAGGGCAGAGTTAAAAATTTTCATAAGTTTTTTGATGTGAAAATGTTTTAGTTTCTAAAGGAACACATATACATGAAAGTACATTTAAATTCATAGTTGTACAAATTAATTTAGGAAATAATTTCACAGATTTAAAAAACTGTTTTGTGCTTGTGTCTACTACATTTATGAATAAAAATACTCTTTTTAAAATTTTCTTAATGATACACATTATGCTTTGGGGTTACATTCATTCTGCAGAAGTTGTTAGGAAAAATTTTGTTTGTGATATACCATTTCCTAGTTGTTATTTGCTTTTTAGTTGTTATTTCTCTCTTTGTGTCTGTTACAACTGGATTTTTGGGTTTTTGTCCTGAAAGACTTACACAGAATGGTTGACTTATCCTGGATTTACTTTTTATCAGCTCCTGGGTTTATGATCAGAAAAACTAGAAGTAAGGGCTTTTGTTGTAATCCCAGCTCTCGTGGAACCCATTGTACAATATTACTAGCAACTCCAGTGGTCCCAGTTGCTACCACTGGAAGTCTCTTTCATATCAGAGAAATTAAAATTATTGTAAATAAAGCTGTAGATAAATACATGAAGACACATTAAACCTGTAAAAACCTCATGTCTGACCTCACATAAATAGGCATTTATTTAAATGATAATTAAAATATTTAGTTTGTATGATTAATGCTTAAAACCTGTGGTATTAACTTATTGATTCATTTTTTCTGAAAGTAACAATGCAATGTGAACAGGGTGCCTGCATTGTGAAATGCCTCATTAGTTTAAATATTTTTAGAAGGAAGGAAGTGTTAGAGTGCCTTAGACATTGCTCTCTTAGGTTCTCTTGAATGTAGAGCCTGATACGTGCTCTACGAATTATGCTTTTCTGCTTTATATGGTAAAACTAAAAAGCATGTGTTTACTCAATGATACTTGTACAATAATATTTGTACAGTGTGAAGACAGCATACTTGTATGAAATTAGAATTTTGAGCATTTTTTTTTAAACTTGGAAAACTTAAAGAAGTTCATATAAAGAGTACTCAGTAGCACTATATGGTGCATAGCATGTGCAAAGAAGAACTTATGGTTTCAGAAACACTGAAAAATCATGTATTCAAAGCCTCAAGGCAGAACATTTATATTAAAAATGTAGTGAATGAGACTGATTTAGGATGCCTGACAGTCACTTTGTTACAGTTTCTTTATTTTGGCTGTACAATTGTTGAAGTCCTGACTGTTACTCCATAGTTTATCTGTTATAATTTTTTCTTTAAATTTTAAAAACCTCTGCAGGTGGAAGGAATGTTAAATAGATATTTTGTGTATTCAACTGTGTCTGGGTTTATATTCTTAGTGTAGCTAGTTAACTTTTCAAGCACTAATAAAACACACTTGAAGATCAGATGTCTTATGAAAGCAATAAGCAGTCCTATGACATCTCAGACTATTTACTTCAATTGAAAAATGAAGACTAAAATGATAAGCCTCACAGAAGTGAATGGAAAACTTGATTTCGAGGGTCAGTAATTCATCCCATATAACATTATTCAGTGTTGTATTATTTTCATTCTGTGATTCCTTAGGTAATAGCTACAGTGTATAGACTTCTGATTGAACAAAACTTGATTCAAATATGAATGAATTTTGCAGACTTCAGAGTTATTTCATATTCATTTCCAACTACCTGGATATGTAAACTACCAAATGAAGTAACTGAACTTTAGTTTATTGTCTGTTCTCTGTATCAATTCTGTTATTGGGAACTATTGACAATTGCATGTATCATTATATATAAATATATATATTCACAGGGTGAAATATTAAGGTCATACATTTAAATACCAGGTTGAATTCTATCTAGAAATTTAGATTTGAAAAGGGTAGTCTAGGAAAAAGAAAATTATACAGAATGCTAAACCGATTCCTTCCTCTATCAGTAATTTCTAACATAAAAGCAATATTTTTTTAAAAAATGGTGGGTTTATAGCAGAATTCATTAGCTATTGGAATTAGCTTTATATGAACTCTTAATTAGTTTATAGTTAAAACTTATTAGATCTTCAGTTCTGTAAGAATAAATCAGAGCATATCTGTCCTTCCATGCTACTGTTCCTCCTCTCACTCCTCCTCCAGCTCATTGTAATTGTCTCGTGGTGTTAATGGATCCATAAACTGCCTGATACTAAAAATAACTGCTAAAAGAAGTATCTTCCCAAATCTTTTCATTAGTAGGTTTAAAAGTCAATTGACACAAAGCAGGCATTTTACTTCCTATTAAAACCCAGAGGCATTGCATTTCTCCTGCCTCTCTTGCAGCTACAAAAGCAAGGTAGAAACAAAATACATAGTTTCTGAACTACCTCAACAATTTGAGCAGTTGGGACCATGTCTAATGAAAAAAGTTGTGTTTAAAATATAGCTTGATAAAGGATTTCCCTTTTTTTACAGATCACTTTAATACTTCATCAATTGTACCAGTTTCAGATGGAATTTGAATTTAGTGGACTTTCAGGCACTATGATTGTGCTGTGTTTTATGCTGGTTGAAGGCAAAATAAACTGAAGAAATAAATAGTCCAGTGTTTTGATAACCTATTACTTAATCTTTTCTTCTTTGAGTTGTGTTTTGATGAGGTTTTTTGTTTTGTTTTGTTTTGTTTCTTTTTTTTTTCTTACAGATGAACATAAATTCCTCATTTAAAACAAAGGCTGTTGCTTACCCTTTTGTTCCTAGGGCAAATAAATCCTTTGTCTATATTGTACTTCAAAGTGAGACAGTAAAATAGGAAGTCTATCACTTTAGACTTGGTAAATTTAGGTATCCTGTATGTGGAAGAACTACTTATGAAGCATTTCTGAGATCTCTCCAATTAGAAATTAAATTAGTTATTCAATATTTTAAATCTTGTGAAACCAAGATCATCTTGAAGCTTATAATTTTATACTTGTTATATGGGACAGATTTTGGCATCATTTATGGAAGTAACTTTAGTATTTCTAACCAAAAGCTGTTCTTTTGTTGTTTTCTTTAAACGCTTCTTTGTTAATATCTGCATACTTAGAAGAAGGTCTGTGTATTGTGCTTAAAATTACAGATTTTGTTCTTATCAATTGCTGACTTGTGTAGCAAGTTTGGTTTTCTTGTTTGAATTCTTTTTTGTTACCTTGATAAATTTTCTGTATACACTACATAGAACCTCGTATAAATGGTAATTCACAGTGTGGATTAACACATCTCAAATTTCAGGTGGTTTTGTAGCATTCCATTGAAAGGTGAGGAGTTAGATTCTACAGTGATAAGTTAAGTGGCAGAGACAACATTTGAATAACGCATACTACCCATTTGTGGGTATGTGATAATGATTCCACTTAGGGTTTCCTCTGCATGTTAAGAGCTATTAAGTAGATGACTCAATGGCAGCCCAGGAAAGAATGGAAAACATAGAGTAGAAACAGTTAAGTACAGCAGATCATTGTGAACAAAAAATTAGGAAGAATGGTTTAGTCAACCTGAAGATCTGAAGTGGAGGCAATAGCAAGTGAAAGTGCATATGCATCAGCTGTTCGACAAGGCTCAAGCCTGGAAGCTGGGAAGTCCATAATGGCAAGTGAAGCTGGAAAAGCATCATCAGCAGGAAAAGGAACAGGACCAGGCAGGATAGGGCAGTTCTGAGGGTAGTACTGCAGAGGAGGTACGAAGGGAGAAGCACAAACCCAGTGGTGTGCAGCCCTGTATAAAACCGGGAGTAAGGCAGCTTTGCATAGCTGGTGGGAATGCCCAGGAGTGGTCTTCACCTTCCACTGATGTGGAAAGTAGATTCTGGCCAGCGACATAGGAATGAACTTCAGCTTGTTGGCCAGTTGGGCCAGGCAGAGACAAAAAATGTGCAAAGTTCAAGTTTAGAAAGCAAAATATACAGATAGGGTTTATGATAGCTCTGTTGAAAAAGTTCATGTTTATTGCAAGCAGCTTTACAAGTAGGTATATGACTCTAAATATTTTTTCATATCAAAGTTACCATATAATGACAGCCCGTATTAAGGAGAGTAATTACTAAGAGAAGATTTGTCATGTCTGCAGCATATTTCTATGCAGCGAATGGAAGCTGTTGCTAGGGGCATGATGTACTTTGTCTATGATCCGCAATTTAATTGAACATCTTGTTATGTTTTTATTTTATTACTTATAGCACAGAAAATATGCTACGGGACTTCCAGTATAAATAAAACATATTATCCTGTATTCAACTAGCAAGATACAGTATTGTGCAGGAGTAAGGCGGTAATAAGGAGCAGGTAATAAACAGGGAGGGAACATAAGCTCTCTGACATGGTATTCCCTGGGAAATAAAATGATACGTTGATATAAAAACTCTTGATTTGATGATCAAGGAATAAAATAAGTTAAAAACTCTTTTGTCTTTACTTCAGGACATAAGCATCTTCCAGAAGACAGAATGTAAACTTCTGCCTGAGTAAGCTCTGGAAAGGCAGCTGAACAATTGAGCTGTGATGTTATATACTGAATTGAAGTTGTTTGCCATTCTTGCAGATAAATTTTAGTCCAGTTTGTACTATGCAGGAATCGAGGTAGAAAGCAAACTGGTTATTTATGAAAGTTACCAGTTCAGAGAGCCTCTCTGGCTACCTGAGTGCTCTTTTCCATGATGCCCATAATTTTTTTTCAGTGGAGCCTGTTACAACACAAAACTGGACGACATACAGAACTGTGATGGTGGCTTTTGTGAGTGATCTATTGTTTCTCCTCACATTCCTCATCCCAGGCTCTTTTTGTTCTGCTATGTTATAGCTGTTATCTAGGGAAGCTCATTTTCTGCCTTCTGAACTGTCTCCCATGCCTTACTTTATATGGATTATTTAGTTCCTTTTTTCTTTTAAAGGAAGGAAGCACTTATTAATCTCTTTTGCAAGGAATGGAAGAAGACTTATTCTTGTTATTTCTGTCTGAGAATCTGTGTCAGTCTTGCATTTTTATATAAGTGTATGAGATAAAAATATATGGGACTGCACAGAAAGATGGATTGTGTAAATGATTTAGTAGTTCCCTATTTGCACTGCATATGGAAATTTTGAGGCAAATGTTTTTTTTTAGGAAGTGCTAAGTCTTTCAAAAGGAAACCAAGAGGCTTTGCAGAGAGTAGCCAGCAGTAGCAGTCAACTTGTGTCTACATGGAGACCTGAGATT
Organism: Clamator glandarius; assembly: GCA_033459285.1. Classification (NCBI taxonomy): domain Eukaryota; kingdom Metazoa; phylum Chordata; class Aves; order Cuculiformes; family Cuculidae; genus Clamator; species Clamator glandarius. The sequence continues at coordinate 407,087 of JAUNZM010000066.1, forward strand.
CAAGTGCTACTTCTATGTCAAACAGAAGAGAAACCAAAACACTGATATTTTAAAAATGAAAGATAAGGATTGTAAGCAATGTGGTGTTAATGTTGATGTGGTATGGTGTTGTCACTGATTTTGGCTAGAGATTGGTCAAATCTAGTTTGTATTAGGGAAATATTTCAACGTTTCTAAAATAATGCTAACGGCAGTAGAAATTATCAGACTTTGATAAATGGTGCTTTTCGTTCTCAGAGGATTTTTTTTTACTATTATTTTTTCTTTTCTGGAAAATTCAGGATTAATTCCACTCTCACATGTCAACAACTCTAGTAAAATTCTACATGAAGCTTTATCTTCCTTCATATCCTAGTATACTATAGATACATTATGTCCAGTATTATACATTTCTTAGCTTTTCAACATTAGTACAGTTCTTAAATATTTTTTACTCTAAAAATATTTTTTACTTTTTCATACCATTTGCAGTTCCCCACATTTGCTTTATTTTTTGGCAGGCACACAACCATGAGCTAAAATTAGAAAACCATAAGCAATTTAATTTTCTTGGGTCAGTGTCATCCAGGTCCCTGATTTCTTATTCATAATCTCTTCTAAAAGGCAGTTAGATAGTCAAGTGTCTTATCCTGAATACTTAGTTAAAGTCTTTCTAGTAAGCACATCAATAAAACTGTAGTCAATGAGATGAGCTTTAATTTGTTATCGTCAGTGATTTATTTGTGATGTTTCATAAGTTGCTGTTTAGATCTATATAGAATCATAGAATCACAGAATCATAGAATCACCAGGTTGGAAAAGACCTCTTGGTTTATTGATTCCAACCATTCCTATTTGCCACTAAACCATGTACCCGAGAACCTCATCTACCCAACTTTTAAACACCTCCAGGGTTGGTGAATCAACCACCTCCCTGGGCAGCCTGTTCAAGTGCCCAATGACCCTTTCTGTGAAGTTTTTTTTCCTAATGTCCAGCCTAAATCTCCCCTGGTGGAGCTTGAGGCCATTCCCTCTCGTCCTCTCCCCTGTCACTTGGGAGAAGAGGCCACAACCCTCCTCTCTAACACCTCCTTTCAGGTAGTTCTTGAAAGCAATGAGGTCTCCCCTCAGCCTCCTCTTCTCAAGGTTAAACAACCCCAGTTCCCTCAGCTGCTCCACATAAGACTTGTTCTCCAGCCCCTTCACCAGCTTAATTGCTCTTCTCTGTACTTGCTCCAGAACCTCAACATCCTTCTTGTGGTGAGGGGCCCAGAACTGAACACAGGATTCAAGGTGCATTCTCACCAGTGCCAAGTACAGGGGCAAGCTTCAAGAAAAGGATAAAAATGAAAATTCCTACCCTTTCCTTTCCTTCCCTTTCCTTCCCTTTCCTTCCCTCTCCTTCCCTCTCCTTGCCTCTCCTTGCCTCTCCTTGCCCCTCCTTGCTTCTCCTTTCCTCTCCTTCCCAAGGTCCAAGAGGAGGTGGTTAGAGACTTGCTTGCCCGGCTAGATGCCCACAAGTCTATGGGGCTGGATGGAGTCCACCCAAGAGTTTTGAGGGAACTGGCGGATGTGCCGGCCAAACCCCTTTCCATCATCTTCCAGCAGTCCTGGATGACTGGGGAGGTTCCGCTGGACTGGAGGCTGGCTGATGTCGTGCCCATCTACAAGAAGGGGCGCAGGGAGGATCCGGGGAACTACAGGCCTGTCAGTCTGACCTCGGTACCGGGGAAATTCATGGAGCGGGTGATCTTGAGTGCGATCAAGAAGCACTTGCAAGAGAACTGGGTGATCAGGCCCAGTCAACATGGGTTCATGAAAGGCAGGTCTTGCCAGACTAATCTGATCACCTTCTATGACCGAGTGACTAAACTCTTGGACGAGGGAAAGGCTGTGGATGTATCTTCCTGGACTTTAGTAAAGCCTTTGATACAGTTTCTCACAGCATTCTGCTTCGGAAACTGTCGGCCTCTGGCCTGGACGGGCGCACGCTCTCCTGGGTGAAAAACTGGTTGAACGACCGGGCCCAGAGGGTGGTGGGAAATGGAGTTAAATCCAGCTGGAGGCCAGTTACAAGTGGGGTTCCCCAGGGCTCAGTCCTGGGTCCAGTCCTGTTTAATGTCTTTATCAACGACCTGGATGAAGGCATCGAGTGCTCCCTTAGCAAGTTTGCAGATCACTCTAAGCTGGGTGGAAGTGTGGATCTGCTGGAGGGTCGGGAGGCTCTGCAAAGGGACCTGAACAGGCTGGACTGCTGGGCAGAGACCAACGGCATGAGGTTTAACAAGGCCAAGTGCCGGGTCCTGTACTTGGGGCACAACAACCCTAAGCAGAGGTACAAACTAGGAGAAACCTGGCTGGAAAGCTGCCAGGAGGAGAAGGACCTGGGGGTGCTGGTTGACAATCAACTGAACATGAGCCAGCAGTGTGCCCAGGTGGCCAAAAAGGCCAAAGGCATCTTGGCTTGTATCAGGAACGGCATGACCAGCAGGTCCAGGGAGGTTATTCTCCCCCTGTACTCGGCACTGGTGAGACCGCACCTCGAATCCTGTGTTCAGTTCTGGGCCCCTCACCACAAGAGGGATGTTGTGGCTCTGGAGCGAGTCCAGAGAAGAGCAACAAAGCTGGTGAAGGGGCTGGAGAACAAATCTTATGAGGAGCGACTGAGAGAGCTGAGGTTGTTCAGCCTGGAGAAGAGGAGGCTGAGGGGAGACCTTATTACTCTCTACAACTACCTGAAGGGAGGTTGTGGAGAGGAGGGAGCTTGCCTCTTCTCCCAAGTGACAGGGGACAGGACGAGAGGGAATGGCCTCAAGCTCCGCCAGGGGAGATTTAGGCTTGAGATTAGGAAAAAGTTCTTCACGGAGAGGGTGGTTAGGCATTGGAATGGTCTGCCAAGGGAGGTGGCTGAGTCACCGTCCCTGGAGGTGTTTAAGGTTAGGGTAGACGAGGTGCTTAGGAGCATGATTTAGGGATTGGTGGGAATGGTTGGACTCTACGATCCATTGGGTCTCTTCCAGCCTGGTTATTCTGTGATTCTGTGATTCTGTGATTCCTTCCCTCTCCTTCCCTTGCCTTTCGCCTTGCCTTGCCTTTCCTCCAATTACTGTCTTGTCACATGCTGTAGCTTAGTAATTCATTGCCCACTGGAATGCCACAATAAGGTTACCCTGGAGCCTTCCATTCTTTAGACTGACTAAGCCCAGCTCTCTCAATCTGTCCTCGTGTGGGAGGTGTTCCAGCTTTCTAATCATCTTCATGGCCCTTCTCTGGACTTACTGTAAATGATCCATGACCTTCCTGTGCCGAAGACTCCAGAACTGACCACAGTACTCCAGGTGAGGTCTCACAAGAACAGGATAGAAGAGAAGAATCACCTCCCTCATCTTGCTGATGCTATGTGCATCTTAGCACATGGATTTTACTACCCACCAGAAGTCAATGCATACATTTACAAAGATCAAGCCATTTTAGTGTGTAGACTGAATTAATTCTGTAGCAGTAAATATCCTTACTCATTGATTTTGCCAGACTTTTTGCCAATTGACTCATGACAGTGTTGCAATAGAATGTCTTGACTAGCTCAATCAAAACCATTTTCTGAAAAGTAGTCAAGGAATGAACAGATGAAAAAGAAAAGATAGAAGAAAATAAATAAATCAAGGAAAATCTGAGAAAGGGCAAAAATACTGATGTCAAAACTCCAGATCACTTTAAGAAAGCAGCAGAAATAGATAGAATATTTAACTGCTTAGGAAATCTCTGTATCCCTCTCTGTGGTTTGTTTCATCAGAAACTGCGTGAAATGCCAAAGGCAAAGCAATGATTCGTCAAATCCCAAAAGCTGTCAGGAAGAGTTGTATTTCTTCCTCATTTTAGTTCTGCTTTAATCAATACCAATGTGGAATATTTCTTTCTGTTTACACCTAGTATAAAATGCCAAATTCATGATACGCAAAACAGCCTATTCTTTGTTTTCTTTATTCACGTAACACTTAGGTCACATCTTTTGCACACTTGGATTGAATTTCTGCTGGTATGTTGTTTTTGTTACCATCACTATTTTATTCTCTTGAACAGAATAGCTTCAATAGAATAATTCAGTCTATCATTATTTTTTTTTTGTTATGGACCATTTGAGTAATACTGAAATGAATAGGGCAGAGTAACAGTAGCAGTGCCAGATCTTTGGCTTTGTAAAATGACATTCAGTACTAGCTTTGACAACACAAGATCATGCTGCACCTTCATTTCATATGACATGACAGACAGAAATGATACCTTTTTCTTGACTTTCTTTTATTTAAATTTAAGATCTGTTCTCCAAGTAAAGTCAAAGGAGGCTGATGCTTTCCATGCCACAGTGAACTCTTTAGGCAGGTTATTCTCTTATGCTGCAATAATCTGTTCTGGATTAGACATGAGTAAATATTCCATAAACCAACATATAGTAGTCAGTAATATCAAGAGATTATTCAGCTGTTTGGTTAGGGAGACTGAGTTTTTTGGGTTTTTTTGTTTGCTTTGTTTTTTTTTTTATTAGCATGTGTTTATAATAAAGGTGTGCTAGTCATATGACAGTGCATATTTTTATACAATCGAGACGTGATTAATTCTTAAATTTTATGTGGATGTTTCCTATTCATTTGCGTGCTCCTATATTCTGTTCTGAATTTACTCTATAACAACTATCTCTCACTGGAAGAACTCAAGTAAGTATTTACCCCTGCTGGCTACTGAATGGTGGTTTTAAGCTTTGACGATGTACTATATTGTAAATAATTGTTCAAAAATAAGAGGTTTCTTTGAGACCCATGTATCAGTGGTCTTTTTTCACAGCCCACATTTTCATCAATACAAAAAACAAAGGAAAATTTCCAATCATCCTCTGTTTAGAGGAGATGGCATTTGAAACATAAACTTCTATTAGCAGTGGGAATTTTGGCTGAGGGGTAGTGTCTGCAGGAATTAAAGGCTTCTGCAGGAATTTAAGGACTCCTCCAGAATGGCTTGACAGCTTTCAATGCAGAGAACAGTAGTTTGAGTTTTAGGGGAAGGTGACTTGGAGACTAGCACCACAGACTGACTCTTTTGCTTACCTAACACATTTCTGTACCTGTACAGGTGAAGAAGTTTTATTTAGAAAAGTCCCTGGAATACTTACAATTTATGAATCATCTAACACTGGCTTCCCCCTAGTAGCCCCTTGGGAAATCTAATTGCTTCGTAGAGGTCAATATTATAGATTGCTTTTTACAGAAAGATCAAGGAAAAGATCAAGCTGTACTTCTTATTTGAAGATGAGGGGGAGGAGGGACAGATAGGAAAGGGCAGGGAGCTCAATATGAGAATGCGATCTGCACACTGGGGCAATGAAACAGCTTTTCATTTGAACCTGGTATTTGATTATGATGTTCCAGAAATAAAGCCCAAGCATGAAAACAAAATGGAATAATTAAAGACAGACTAACCACCTCTATAACCACCTGCCCTGTTAAACAAATAGTTTCCCATGGAGAAAAAAAGTTTTATTGTAAAATTTGTTATGTTTTTTTAATAGAAGAAACAAATTTTTTTGTTTATTGTATGAATCTAACCTATACTTTAAAGGTAGGTTATTTATATATACTTAATTAAAATCAATTTAGACCTTGTTATTTTTTGAGGAATTAACTCTACCAAATAGGTCCTGCATTTAATATAACATCTGTAGGTGTGCTGACCACTTCTATTGAAAACAATGGTAATAGCAAAAATGAACTTAAACTTCATCTGTTTCTTTATAAAATTATGAAAAATACCTTATTCCATAAATCAGATATTGACTGTGTGTCATAGTTTTTTATTTCTCTTTCATCCCTTTTGAGTTTTTCAGTCCAGTTACTGTGTGACTGCTTTGACTAACCAACATATGTTGAATGCTTAAAGTATGAGGCAGTACTGCTAAGTAGGTAAGGTGAGTATGCAGAATAGATAAAATAAAGCCACGGGATACTATTTTTCTACTTTGTCCATAAGGACATTCCCTTCCCATTATCTAAGGCTGTATTAAAGGTAAAGAAAGGAGCAAACTGAAACTTTGCAGTTGCTTTGCAGAATCTGTTGGCTGATTAGCAGATTAAGTATTTCAATTTATATAATCAAACATAATGTAATTCCAGAATAATCTTCTACTGATTTTTTAAAAAAATACATTTATGGTACCTAAAGCCTAAGTTTGTTAAGTTCTTCAGGATGATCAGGCAACCTTTCAATTGGTTTTCTGTAGAAAATGTCTGAAGAATACTAGAAAAATTGAGTTTCTAAACTCTAGTTTCTGTCTGAAACTGGTACCTATAGAATGGCTGATATAACATAGAGCAAGAGGAAGAGACTCGTGCTACGTTTTTTAACTTTTATAATGACATAATGGAAGTTGATATAAATTTAGTTCATGTTTAGGGGGATAATTTAATATAAAGAGGTCTGGTTTATTGACCATTTAAGAAAGCACTGGGCAACACAGCAATAAGACTGTAGTATCATAATTCTAGAAAGTAAGTTTTCTTGTCATAATAATTTTGAACATCACTACAGTTTTGAGGTAACTGCAGTGCTAATGCAGGGCCCAGATTGCCACTGTCTGCCATCTAGTCTTTTACACCTTGTCCCTTGTTCCTTTTTTTCAGCAGTCCAATTTGAAGAAATTACTGCAGCACCTGCTGTAGATGTATACCATACTTTCCCACATCATTGCCTGCCTGAGGCTGTTGCTGCAGTGTCTTTTCCACAGTGCCATGTCCCACTAAAGCTATTGTGTTCATAGGACTGGCAACTCCCACTGTGAGAATGGGGAAAGGAGAGGAGGTGGGTTGGAGCAGGGGATGTTATGGTGAAGGAGATGTAAGTGGTAGGAAGAATTCCGAGCTCTTCATTATTTTTAGTACAGTGTTTGGTGAAGCCCTCAAGTTCATCATTCCTTTTCTGCTGCCCAGTGGGACTGAAGGGCAGTTAGAACCCCATCCCACGCTACCCTAAATCTTCTCCAGAAGATTTCTTAATACCAAGATGTGTAGGCTTCAAATTTGGGAGCTATTATGAATAAAATAAAATTTAAAAAAAGGCAAAGAAGCATAATTTTTCAGTCTGCTCAGACTTCGAGTTGGAAACCTTAAGTCTTCAAGGGACTCATAATGAGACAACATGTAAAAAGGTCATGAGTATAAAAAGGCTGAAAGAACATGTAACCGGACAATACCATAGCTTATTTGCACTCTACAATTAAGTTTGTCTCCATTAAAAACTGAAAGCCAGAAATGTAATTGGATAGTAAGAAGAAAACAAGAGTAAAAAAGACCATATTTGGTACCTTGAGTCCCTGCAAAACCAGGATCCTAGTTGGGTGACAGGTATCATCTTGGGAAGGACCAAACACTGCACTGCAGGGGAGGATCAATTCTGCCAGAACAGTCATGGTGAAGGCAGGGAACCCTCTTTTTAATACTGTTGTCAGTTTGAGTGCTTTCCTGGAAATTTGGTATATTTCGTTTTTACTATTAGCAGTGTGTTGTGTTATTCTCTGAGGCTTGATAAAATCCGGTTTAGTTGAATGAACAGTTTTCTATTTGTCGTTTTGTTCCACTTATGTTTGAGCAATGCGTCTTAAAGAATGCTTCTTTATAAGGCAAATATTTTTTACGTACAGTATCAGTGTAAAACCACTGAGATACTGTAGTATAAATTTTGTCACAGGTGTCTTAAATACTGACTTAACTAGATTCGCATTTATCGTGCTGTAATGATTTGATTTTCTGCTTGTCCAAATAAACTCTTGTATTTTATGTGTATGTATTTTGACTGATACTGTATATTTAAGCTAATATGCATTTTAATAAAGTATAGAACAATTAAAAGAAGAGAAAGATGACATTTATGAGGGAAGACAAGAAGCTTTCACTTGGCTTTATCATTTATCATTTATCATTTTTCTTTTATATTACAAAAAGATGGAGAAGCTGTATACAGTTCTAGAGTGAAGGCAGTGGAGTGTAGAACGGCATGCCCCTGTCAAATTGATAGAGTGAAGATGTTCAGGGAGATAATGGAAACTTTCTATTCAGTGAGGAGTGGAATAAAGAAACCATTTCTAGTCATTCATCAGCATCGATTGCCTTCATGCTTTAGACTTGGATCAGAACTTGCACACATTAAAGAGAGAGTTGAACAAATACAGAGATACACATTGGAAAGTGTGGTTAGATGAAGCTTATCTTTTGCTGCAGAGAAATCACGAAAATATTTAACATAGAAATTAACTGTAGGTGATAACTACAGTGGTGATATACAAAGGAATAAACTGCAGGCAGTAACTCTGATGAGAAGTAAAACATTTAGTGTGTAGAGGAATAAATGGTCCTGTACAAAACATGCAATTCAACATTTCTCATTGAATAGACTTTATTGCTAGGAATGAAAAGCAATAAAATAAACGTAAATTTCAGTTGTAATATTTCATACTGCACTTTCTTTGGCACACATCACTTAAATTTTCTTCAGACCTGGCTATATCAGTGAGAAGACATTTATGTATTCTACACCTGTTAGAACCTTGCCTCTGCAATCATCATTGCAACGATTAGTATATTAAATTAATCATTTAGGAATTTTATTATGCAACCTTCTGAAGTTGTAACATACTGTAATTTAAAGTAGTCTCATTATGATTGCCTGGTGGGAAGCTTATGTTCAATTTTCATGATGCTTTGGTATTCATTATTTTTAGTTTGGAGTTGTCCAGAAGTCTGGATTTAGCAAGACTTTGTACAAGGATGTAGGAACACAGGAACTCAGAGTCACAACAAATGAAAAAAATGACATACAAGAAAGCAATCGGAACAGCTACTATTGTAACATATACAAGATTTTGCTGTTTCTGCATCAAAAACTGCAATACAAATAAATATTGAGCATTTTTCCATCTGTTTCCATTATTTTCAAAATATTAAGTTGTTAATATAATAAGCTATTAATTGTGTTAATATAATCAGCTATTAATTGTGCTTTTATTATCCTGGGGTCAGGAATGATCATTGTAATAAAAGCAGTGATAATTGCTGTAGCTGAGAGTAAATTAGAATTTCTGAGTCAAAGGTTTCAGATGTTCATCAGTTTCAGATATTTTTGGTGTAGAAGAATGAATGTGTGAGTTGGTGTTGAACAACCACCTCAGCATTATGAAAAACAAAAAACAAAAAACTCCAAACCACCACCAACAAAAAAACCTCCAAACTCCATCACCATGTTTTACTATGGAGTGTAGGGCAGAAACAAGATTGGAAGATGAGACTGCAAGTAGCAGGAGAAGAGAGACAGTTTTAAACTAAAAATTAGGTTTCAGCTAAGATACTTGTAAACCAAAAAAAGAGTCCACACATAGGAAATTTTCTTCACTGATGCTACACTGAATATGAAATATCCATTGAAGTAATAATTCATTTTCTAATTTATTCTGGATTGTTTCTTTTAGTGGAAACAATTCAGCTACATTTTTATGGTTTGTTTTTTTTTCCCCCTTTTGTCTCATTTTTGTCCTCTTCTGGGTAAGAAGATTTTAACAAATTGTAGAAGATACCATTTTCCATACCTCAGTTTGCTAGTATCTTCATTAGTAGATCTATTCATATGCTGCTTGTTTCACTCTGACTTTGAAATAAGTAAGCTGGAGAAGTAGAAGGTCAAGGAGTTTCATGACTGTCTCTTCTGCTTTAGCCAATTATTTAATGAGAAAAATATATTATTTGAGTCAATCTGATAATAACAGCTTGCTTCAAACAACTGTTACCCAACTAAAAAGGAAGTTGTGAGTATCGATTTGCCTAATTTTAGGTACAGGTTTTTTTAATACTGGCTTTTAGTCAGAAAGATTTGGGGTCTATCTCATTTATACACTGGTATTTTCTGTTTTTCAGCTTTGCAACATTTGTTTTCATGTTTTATCTTCAAGGGTTTCTTGTGTTAATTTTAAATGAAAACTGCAGTATTTATTATAAGATTCAGGCTAAAGCAAAGCAAGCAGTATTTACAATATAGACTGTAAATGCAGATGTCAGAAGGGAGGATTTTTCTATTAAAATCTCTAATTTTTACAGAACTAGTTGTATTATATTATGGTTAAAAAACTCCATTTCTCAGCATTTTTTTCATTGTCTCAGAATTAAGACAATATTTAAAGGTTGTTCTCAATACCTAAATAGAGCCTGAACTTGAAAAAAAAAAAAAAAAGACATTTCTTTCTTTCTTTCTGTATTGTCAGAGGCTCAAAGAAAACAGTATTATTACAGTGATAGCTAAGATGGTACCGAATCCATAAACAATATGTTCTCAGGAGCTACACTGGTGTTCAGTGTTTTTTATTACAGTGGCTATAGTCACTGGTTATAGTTCACATGGATAAGTATAAACAACTTATTATTATATTTCTTTTATGTGAATAGAGTTTATGTCTGTCCTTATTTGTTGGTTTAAATTTTTCAGATCTCCTAGATCATTGCATAGTTATAAACGTTATATATAAAAATTTATTCACTATATAGTTCCATTAATTATTTCTTTGTTGTATTCTAGTGTATCTGTTTATATGTGTTTGTAAATGTGTGTCAAATTGAAGAACTCAGTAGCTTAAATCTAATAGTTACTGTATCTACCATCTACTTGAGAAGAAATTATTGGAAGTGTAAAACATGCACTGAGAAGCAGAAGCCATTTTACCATTGTAACAACTCATGGCTATGAAACAAAATATTTATTGAAGATGTGATATCAATGCTTAACAAATGTCAATATAGTAAAGGCAACTAGTATATTGGCCTTTTTTTCCAATTTATTTAAATACCTTCTTACTTTTCTGCCTTTTATTTCCACTGCTTTTTTAGTAAGATATCCCTTCTACACAAAAGGCAAATCTGTGTGAGATTGATAAGGTTCATCTCTATATAAGACTAGTTTGTGGTTAAGGCATTCCTTACTCATTGAACTAAACAAAACATCCTGAGGAATTCTAGAGAGTTTGTATTTCTGATGTTTTTTATTGAATAGCTTCCCGTAAGTGCAACTAGTGAAGTGACTTCCCATTTTTCATAGCCATTCAAAAATTACTTTATTTGCTAACAGAGAGAAACAGCTATTTATTTCTGTATTCTTACTCCATATTTTCTTTTGTTATTTTTAAATACTAGATAAATCTGGAAAATATTAGTTCTTGTTTAATAACTGAACACATATGAAATGAAAACAGTACACTAACCCATTTTGTGATATTGTGCTCCTAGATTTGTTAAAAAGCAAGTTTGTCTTATTTCCAAAGGCAATCACAAAATTCCAACCATATAATATCATTCAGTTAAGGCATCCTTGTAATGAAGTGAGTTTTATATTGAGAAGTGACGAAGATTATGCAAAATCATAAAAATTCATGACTGGCCATTATTTAAGTGTGAGCAGCTATTCATAACAAATATGTAACTTCCTTTCCAAAAGATTCCTCCCTTCTTGATTTCTTGTTAAGTACTTAATTCCTTGGTTTTGAGAGAGGGTGGAGAGTGAAGTAAGGCCAACTTTGTGTAGCAATATTAACTTTTTCATCATTTTAATGACTTAATGATGGTCATTGGCAGACATAATGTGTTGTCACAGAATCAGAATACATTGTGTCGGTTACTTCTGCATATCACAGTCTTAAAGTAAATCTGAACTAGGAAACTAAGTGAAATATCCTTTGCATAGGTGAAAAAAAAAAAAAGAAAAAGTTTTAAAAATACAGAAAAAGAAAGACAGACCTAGCATATTCTCCATTTTGTCCAAAGGTGGGGAGTGCCGAGTTCAGTTTTGAGTGAGGTGGGAGCTATTTTTCAGAGGTTAGCAAAGGGCTATTAGCAGTTACAGAATCTATTGTTACAATCTGTTTTTAACAGAGTTAGTAATCCTAACAGTATTTCTCACTGCCAAACATTCCCTCTTCCTTTGTTTGAGAGAAGGTCCCTCTCACAATCATTACAGTCTTTGAGATTTTTGAACATTATCTGTTTGTAAGGCAGGACTGGGTGAAAAACATATTGATTGCCTTTGCAGATGACCTGCACTAACTAATCTCTCATTTATTTATTAATTTGTGATCACGTGATTTGTCTTTTAAATATGAACTTTTTTTTATTAGACTATCTTCTTCTACTTTATTATCTGCTTTATTAGACTTTTATTAGACTACTGTTATCTTGATTAGACCATTTCATCCTTAGCCTGAATATTTCAGTCTTGCTAAAGAAGATAGGCTGACAGCAAGGGAAAGAACATTGCCAGCAGACTGAAGAGATCTGTCTCTGTCCTTATCTGTTGGACTCTGAGGCAGTAGACCAAAAGAAAGCTGTTGATGTGAGCCTAGGTTCTGGAGAGAGCTATCTGCCTGTTAGCTAGTAATAAACAGCAGGTATAGTAATTTCCTGACAAATGATGAGAAGATGGTAAGAGGAAATTACTAAAGTTCACCTCTGATGTTCAATAGAGTATGTTGTCAGGTCTCACGCAACCTGCGACTTGCACAAATGTGCCTCATGACCATATCTTGGTGTGTGTTAAACTTTTCTTTTGTGGGAGGACTGTCTTGTCAGCATGGTCTACTACTTGTTATTTGGAGACAAGATTAACAGAGTACACTCTTCATGGGACTTTAACTGTTCTTTTTTCATCTGTTTGCACAATAACTGATAGCCTAAAAATATGCTGCTCTAAGTATCATGTGTTTCTGGACCTCACATCAGCAGCGATGACTGAGATATAGCCCCTTTAAAATAACTAGGAAGATACTGATAGCAGGATGCAGATGTGAAGGACATCTGACTTAGAGCTTTTTCCTGTCATTACTCCACCAGCATCCAAATTGTTTAAGCTGCCAGAACACTATAAAAAATGCAATTTCCTTTCTCTTCCCCCCATTTTCTTCTGCCCAGCACATGTAGATATTCTTTTCATTTGCTGCTGAGGAACAAGTGTGTTGGGAACATTAATTGTTGTAGGCAAATTGCTTTGTGTTTCTACTAATTTAATGTAAAAAGCAGACATTTATAGTATGGCCTTTTAAATGGAATTGGGTAACAATATAAACTTCTGAAGGAGGAAAGGACTGACTCCTTTCATTGGAAGGGACAAATACTTCAGATTCATGAGGAGGGAAAGCAGTGGCTTTCATCTCTGTGCTGTCAATCTGATTACATTTTCAGCAGGTAATGAGTGACAGTTGTTACTAGCTGATGGCTGCACAGTGACCTGTGTGAAAGCAATTGCAATCTTGTTCCATTTCATGGTCTACAGGTGTCTACACTGCAAAGTAAACCAACAGAACTGACAGTAATTGGCACTGGTTTCAGCAGTCTCTGCAAGAGGTCAAGGACAATCCAGCATTCTAGGACACTGTTTAGATGTCATTGTCTGAGGAAACTTCTATGGTTTCCCAAGCTCTAGCTGCCCTGAGGATCAAGGCAGGACTTTGGTTTCCAGGAATTTCAGCTTCATAGTCTTCAGCAGGACTGCCTTTCCTTTTCAAAAAATAAACAGCAAATGCAGGTTCTGAGATATGAAAATATTAAATCCTTTGTCAAAATATCAGTTTGGAAGAATATCTTCCGTATTTCTTTAAATAAAATTAGAAATTACATTTTAATAGTGATTTTGATTTCAGTTTTAAGTAAGATTCAGGGAAAAATGGGGTATTTTGTGAATGTGTATATGTACACAAATATATGTGCAAACACAGACGGTTTTTATGTAAACCTATTAAGCACAGCACATTGTGTGTAGTTGGTGATTTATGACAGAAAGTAGCATGTTTAATAACAATTAAATGCCAATAAAGCCTTAATTACATCTTATGCTGTAAATAGTTGTGCAGTCATTTCCCTTTGTATTTTGGTAAAAGTTGTAGAATCATAGAATTGCTCCATTGAAAAAGACCTTTGAGGTCATTGAGTCTAACTGCACCCATCCACTACTAAACCATATCTCTGAGCACCTCATCTACCCATCCTTTTAATTCCTCCAGGGATGAAGACTCAGCCACCTCCTTGGGCAGCCTGTTCCAATGCCTGATAACTCTTTCAGTGAAGAATTTTTTCCTGATCTCTAATCTGAACCTCTTTTGGAGAAACTTGAGGCCATTTGCTCTTGTCCTATCACCTATCACTTGGGAGAAGAGACCATCACCCACCTCCCTACAACCTCCTTTCAGGTAGTTGTAGGCAGTGATAAGGTCTCCCCTCAGCCTCCTTTTCCCTAGGCAAAACAACACCCACCTCTCATAAAGCTTGTTCTCCAGCCTCTTCACCAGCTTCACTGCCCTTCTCTGGACATGCTGCCGGACCTCAATGTCTTTCTTGTGGTGAAGGGTCCAAAAATGAACACAGGATTTGAGGTGCAGCCTCATCAGTGCTGAGTATAGGGGCAGAGTAAACTCCCTGGACCTGCTGGCCACGCTGTTTCTGATACAGGCCAGGACACCATTGTTATTCTTGGCCACCTGGGCACTCTGCTGGCTCATATTCAACTGTCTGTCGACCAGCACTCCCAGGTCCTTCTCTGTCAGGCAGCTTTCTATTAACTCTTCCCGAAGCCTGTAGTGCTTACTGCACATGTTTATTGTGTCTTAAGTGCAGGACTGTTAAACAACTTGGCCTTGTTAAACCTCATTCCATCAATACAGCTTGTTCAGATCCCTTTACTACAGTCCAAGTACATTACAGCCACTGCATTTCCCTCATCCATTAAGTCAACTAACAAAAGAAATTCTGGGATCCACTATGAATCTGTGTATTTTATGAGTACAAAATGATTTTTAGATTTATGTTGATTTTTCGGGGTGGAGCTGCTCTTTCTTTGAGTTTTAGTTCTGGAAAAAAAAAAGAGAGATTGCTCTGTTTTGATTAGAGAATAGTCTATTGTTTATCTTTCACCTCTGTTATCTTGCTCAGTTATAGCATCAAAGAATGGTTTGAGTTGGAAGGGACCTTAAAGATCAGCTAGTTCTAACACCCCTTCCATGGTCAGGGAGACCTTCTACTAGATCAGATTTCTCAAAGTCCCATCCTGGCCTTGAATACCTGTAGGGTTGGGGCTTCCATACCAGTCCCTGCTGAATGCCACTTGTCTCCGCTTGGGCACTGAGCCATTGAACATGCCTCTATGAGTGTGACCATCCAGCCAATTCCTTATCCACCAAGTGATCCATCTGTCAAATCCATGTCGCTCCAACTTAGAGACAAGAGTGTCATGCAGGACAGTGTTGAATGCTTTCACCAAATCAAGGTAGAAGATGTCACTTACTCTTCCCTTATGTACCCATGCTGTAGCCCTACTGTAGGCCACCATATTCGTTAAGCATGACTTGCCCCTAGTAAAGCCATGTTGGCAGTCACCAATGACCTCCTTACTTACCATGCATCTCAGCAGAGTTTCTAGGAGGAGTTGCACCATGACACTGCCAGGCACAGAGGTGAGACTGTAGTTCCCTTGTTCTTCCTTATATCCATTTTAAAAATTGGAGTTATGTTTCCCGTTTTCTAGTTGGTGGGGACTTCACTGGACTGACATGACTTCTCAGATATGATAGATGATGGCCTAGCAGCTTTGTCTGCCAGGTCCCTTAGGACCCATGGGTGCATTTCATCAGGTCCCATGGACATGTGCTCCTTCAGGCTCCTTAGATGGTTGTGAACCTGATCCTCTTCTACAGTGGGTGGTTCTTCTATATCCCAGTCCATGTCATTGCCTTCTGCAACTTGAGTGGTGTGGCTTGAGCCCTTGCCAGTGAAGAATACCTCAGCTCCCTCCATATTTTGGGTAACTAGGTCACCCATTTTGTTCCAGAGAGGGCCCACATTCTCCCTAGTCTTCCTTTTATCACTTACATACCCATAGAAGCTTCTCTTGTCATTCTTGACATCCTTGGCCAGATCTAATTCTATCTGGGCTTTAGCTTTCCTAACCTGATCCTTTACTGCTCAGGCAATTTCTCTGTATTCCTCCCAGACTATCTGTCCTTGTTTCTAACCTTTGTAGGCTTCCTTTTTGTGTCTGAGTTCCTCTAGGAGTTCCTTGTGCATCCATGCAGGCCTCCTGGTGGTTTTGCCTGATTTCATCTTTGTCAGGATGCATCGTTCCTGAGTTTGAAGGAGGTGATCCATGAATATTAACCAGATTTCTTGGGTTTTCCTGCATTCCAAGGCTTCATCTCACGGTATCCTACCAAGCAGATCACTGAAGAGGCCAAAGTCTGCTTCCTGAAGTCCAGGGAATTGAGTTTGCTGTGCACCCTCCTTTCTTCTGAAGGATTTTAAACTACACCATTTCGTGGTCATTGCAGCCAAGGTTTCCCTTGAGCTTCACATTCTCCACTGTAAAGCTTCCCATGAGGACCAGGGCTTCTAAACACAAGGGTGCATCTTTCTGTCTATAGAAGGCCTCATCTGGTCGTCCTACCTGGTCTGGTGTCCTGTAGCAGACACCCATCATAATGTCTCCTGTCCCTGTCTTTTAATCCTCACTCACAGGCTCTTGGTTGTCACCTCATCTGCCCCAAGGTGGAGCTCCATGGACTCCAGCTGGTCATCGATGTAGAGGGTAACACCTCCTCCTCAGGCTCCCTGCCTGTTCTTCCTAAAAAGCCCATATCCCTCTATTTGAACACTCCAATCACAGAATTCATCCTACTATGTCTCCATGATGCCAGTGAGACAATAGCCCTGCAGGCATGCACAGATCTCTAACTCCTCTTGTTAATTCCCCATGCTATGTGCATTTGCATAGAGGCACTGAATTTCACAGTTAAAGAAGAGATAACAGAATTTTACCAGCTTCAAATTGATATTGAAATATAGCTACCTTGAATTTCTGGCAAGGACAGCTGGAAGAAACTCATCTTTATCAATGACCTGGATGAAGGCATTGAGTGCACCCTTAGCAAGTTTGCAGACTAAGCTGTGTGGAAATGTTGATCTGCTGGAGGGTAGGGAGGCTCTGCAAAGGGATCTGAACAGGCTGGACTGATGGGCTGAGACCAATGGTGTGAGGTTTAACAAGGCAAATGCTGGATCCTTCACTTGGGGCACAACAACCCTGTGCAGCTACAGACTAGGGGAAGAATGGCTAGAAAAATGCCTGGAGGAGAAGGACCTGGGGGTGTTGGTTGACAGCCGACTGAACATGAGCCAGCAGTGTGCCCAGGTGGCCAAGAAGGACAATGGCATCTTGGCTTGTATTAGAAACAGCGTGACCAGCAGAACCAGGGAGATTATTCTCCCTCTGTACTCGGCACTGGTGAGACCGCTCCTTGAATCCTGTGTTCAGTTCTGGGCCCCTCACCACAAGAAGGGTGTTGAGGCTCTGGAGCAAGTCCAGAGAAGGGCAGTGAAGCTGGTGAAGGGGCTGGAGAACAAGTTTCTTATGAGGAGCAGCTGAGGGAGCTGGGGTTGTTTAGCCTTAAGACAAGGAGGCTGAGGGGAGACCTCAATGCTCTCTATAACTACCTGAAAGGAAGTTGTAGAGAGGAGGCAGCTGGCCTCTTCTCCCAAGTGACAGGACAAGGGAGGATGGCCTCTTACTGCACCAGGGGAGGTTTAGACTGAACATGAGAAAAAAAAAAATTCACAGAAAGGGTCATTGGGCACTGGAACAATCCCTGGAGGTATTTAAAAGATGGGTAGATGAGCTGCTCAGGGACATGGTTTAGTGTTTGATAGGAATGGGTGGAGTCAATGATCCAAGAGGTCATTTCCAACCTGGTGATTCTATGATTCTATATCTTTCTGCTATCAAAACATTCTCCTATTCTTTGCAGAGAAAGGTTGTGGGAAAAGAAGTAAGGAATTTCCTTCCCTCCAGCATAAACCAAAAATTATGAGTGAACAACAGTATTGGTGTATACAGTGGGTTGCATATGCTAGCTCTTGGAAGATAAAAGCTGGGATCATTTCTACTGAGAAGAGTCCTCTTTTGTATTACGTTTGATTTCACTGGTGACATGCCTTCTTGTTCGTACATGGTGGATGAGTTCTAACCATACAGTTGTGTGCCTGTTGTGTGCCTATACTCTAATAGAACCAATAAAACGTTTTTGGCAGCATTTGCATGTTTGCTTAAAATTCATGCTAAGTCAAGGAAGGTAGTTTTTGTTACTTTGTGCTATTTAGGATAAAAACATATTGTATTCAAATACTTTTCTGTATTAGAATATTCCCTGAAGAAGTATAAATAGTTACAGGTTGTCAGTGTTATTAAATTACTGGTTCATCTAACTTCAGTGGTTCACATCTATGTTATATTTCATTTGGTACTTAAGTGCAGAACAATGTCTTATTTTCATTAATCCACATTTACTCAGAATCAATAATTGCCTTTTAAAACTATATTATTGCTGTTGTTTTGAAATATACTTTAAATTCTGGCAGAATTTGCTCCATCCTGTCACAAACAGCTTATAAACAAAAATAAATAGGTGCATGATAAAGGTAGTAATGACAAGAGGAAATATTCTCTAAGAAATCTATTTTCAGAGATCTGAGTTTGACCCTAGGGAGCAAGTGGGAAAGGAGAAATAATATGATTAAGAGGGACAGATATATTTCCAGAAAGATACAACAATGCTCTTAAGGCAGAATAGATAAAGAAAATGAAACATTTGGGAAATGCGTAACAGAAGCATGGAACATGCAAGTTCAGTACAGTCCATATACAGAACATAGGTGACAATGAAAAGCTCCATTTCAGGGATAAAGAAGAGGTTTAGGAAGCTAAGTAGGGACTTAAAAGTGTATTGCATGATTGGAATGGTGGAATACCAGATTAATTCAATAAGAGTAATTTGAGAAGGCAATAAGTAAGATTTGGTTATATTGGTTTACTTAAAATAATATATTCAGAAGTCTGTTCCAACCCTGAATAGCTCACCCAACAAGAGAGCTTAAGGCATATTAATCTTTCAGAGGGGCTATCAAAGAAGAAAGAGATATGATCATCCTTTGATTTCAACAGTTCAAATGACCAAGCTGTCGTTCATATTTGGATTAAAAAGGAACAGCTTTTCACATAGATTCAGAGAAAGGCTGATGAGAGACTGACTTTGTGAGATGCATTAACTGCGTATGAAGGATATAAAAAGTACGATTAAAGGTAAGCCAGATTTATTGCAGCCTATTTCTAATTGAATTGTATTTGCAGAAATTTTGGTCACTAAAGGAGTGATTAAGGTCACTATTCTGATTCTGAAGAGGCATATTATAAGCATATTATGGATCAATAGAAAGTGATATACAGTACTATTTGTCTAAGTGTGTGCTGAATGAATCATAACCTCTAAGCATATTAAAAGAGGGCATCTATATTTGCCTAAATGCTTGCCCTTTATTTTATTTTTGTCTTGAAAATTAAAAAGCGTCTGCTTTACTAGTATGTAAGCTCTTCTGTATTAGGAATTAATTTTAAGTCTTCACCAGGTTTTCCCAGTTGTCTTTTTCCTGTTTCTTACCAGCTGATTTGCTGCATAGTTTGTATTTCTAGGAAGGAGGAAACCCAAGTGAAACCTGGTTTTTTGCTTGCATGACAGATGCATTTTGGTTCTGTTATGCTCCTTGAATGAATTGTATGTTTTTCTCTATTTCAATTTGATGCTACATTTTACTATATAATTTCTAGATGATTTGAGAAATCTTTTATCAGTATCAATTTTGTTCCCTTGCAGATGAAGCCAAAACAGTCCATAGTATTTAAATGTATGCTGGTGGTTTATTGATCTGTTGTATAAATTTATTTACCATTGTTCAGCATAGCATACTGTATTTCTAAGAACGTGACTGCCATTAAGTGCTATGAGTGACAGAATCACAGAATCACTAGGTTGGAAAAGACCCCCAGGATCATCGAGTCTAACCATTCCTATCAACCACTAAACCATGCCCCTCAGCACCTCATCCACTCGTCTTTTAAACACCTCCACGGATGGTGACTCAACCACCTCCCTGGGCAGCCTGTTCCCAATGACTCTTTCTGTGATTTTTTTGTTTTTTCTGATGTCCAGCCTGAACCTCCCCTGGTAGAGCTTGAGGCCATTCCCTCTTGTCCTGTCACTTGTAACTTGGGAGAAGAGGCCAGCACCCTCCTCGCTACAACCTCCTTTCAGGTAGTTGTAGAGAGCAATAAGGTCTCCCCTCAGCCTCCTCTTCTCCAGGCTAAACAGCCTCAGCTCCTTCAGCTGCTCCTTGTAAGACTTGTTCTCCAGCCCCTGCATCAGCTTCGTTGCTCATCTCTGGACACGCTCCATACATGTAAAACTCTGTGGTGTGTTAAAACTGCATAATTTAGATATTATGTGTGGTATCTTCATCTACAATGTTTATTTTACTGCTGGTTTAAATAATATATGCAGTCTTACTCATTGTAATACTCTTTGAGAATCTTGAGTGAAAAGTGGCAGAAGCACAAAATACTGCAGACATTCATCTTCTCTAAGGCAATAGTATGTGTTGAATCTATAAGTATGTGTTACAGCAGTGTGAGTTTCAGAATCTGGAAAAAATATGTTCTATTCCCAGTGTATTAGTAGATAATTTAGAGAAAACCAGGTGAAATCTTTTTCCTTACACACAATTTGTGATGGTAGGTAAATTACCAAGGGCTAGATTTTACAAAAACATCAAATTCTCCTGGTCGTTATTTTTAAAACTAGCTTAATTTTTGAGTGTTATTTTTCCCTTTCTGTTAGGAGAGTAAAATGATTGAAAGTGTAAACACAGTGGTGAGTGAGTAGCAGTAAAGTACGTGTGTATGTGTGAAAGCTCCTAACATAGATTAAGAATACACTAGTAATGTGTAGCACAAGTTTTCGATGATGTACTTAGCTCCGTGTTTGGAAGGTATGTATGCCATCCTTTCTAACCAGAGCATTAATTTTTCTATAAATTATAGGGAAATAAATAAACTGGAAATCAAATGCTTTTAAATATAAGTCATAACCCAGGGAATAAAAAAATAAGAATCCAGACTTTGATAAGGGCAGAGACTGGCAAGAAAGATATATGTGTCATCTTTACATGATGACACATATTTACTTAACTACACAAGCAAATGCTTGCAGCAGACCAAAAAAGAAGAGAGGCTTTTGCAATACTTCTAGACACGAAACTAAGTTGTGGTAATGTTGAAAGTTGGTATATATCGAGAGTTCAAGAACAAAGTTGTTGTTAGTTCCTGAATTACAACTATTTAAACAGAATGGATTCTATCTTCTCTGAATATAAATCAAAGTAAATAATTTAGTTAAATTCTTTTTGTTTGGGTTTGGTTTGTTGGTTTTTTTCATTTTATAGTGAGGAAAAATTGACTTATTCAAATTGACTTAGTCAAGGAAATTTTGTATGTCATCAGGTCTCTTGTCTCCACTGTGACAATGAAGGATGCCCCTGTTTCCCCTTTCCCCTCCTCGCTCTTTAATCATATATGTTACGATGATTCTAGAAAAGAAAAGTCACTATAGAATAAGTAGGTTCTAAGACTTAGACACAAGTTATTAACTTGTCAGGTTTTATTTTCTGACAGAAGAGGCGATCAAGCAATTCAATCATGTTATGGTAGAAATTAACTGGTCAAAGTTATAGTTAAAAATAAACAGATTTTGCTGGGTCAATTGAAGTTATTTAGCCTCTGGTTCCAGTCACCCACTATTTCATGGTCTCTGAATGGAGTGCAGAGGGAGGTATCCTTTTTTCACTTGCTGGTAGGGTTTGAAGAGCAGAATTAGAACTGCTGGACAGTCCAACAGAATTTTTGTGTTTTATTTGCTAGCTATTTTACCCATGCTGTAATTTAGGAATCAGCTGCTACTTATTTTTAGTTTACACAAATAGTTTGATAAAAAAGGTCTCAGTGGTATAGGGTTGGAGAGATGAGAGAAAGAATACCTGTCCTTTCTTATGGAGTTTCTGCAGTTATATCAAACTCAAGGAGGTGTAGCATGTCTGGGCTTTTTGGCAGCACCCTTAGGAGAAAAGCTAGACTTCTGGAATCCATTATCTTCTTGTCCAAGATTTTCCTTTTAATTTGATAAATGTATGTGTTACACTTTTGCTTAGAATGAAATCTCAAATGAGAACTTTGTGACAAACCCGTGTCTTTAATTGAAAGTAAAATGTGTCCTCAAAAAATGTGATATTGATCCTAGAACTGTTCCTTATGTAAGTTTTACATTTATACTTTTGAGCATAGCACCTTATGTATAAAGCCCTAGATCATCTGCAGTGATACACGTTAAAGGTTTCGGAACTAACTCTCAAAAAGCAATGCCAGTTAAACATGAAGCATCCAGAGGATACAGTGGTCATTAGTCATCATTATTCTCAGATGTTATCATTTTTAAACTATAGCAGCACTCAACAGTCTGAAAAATGTTTTCTCTTTCTTGTTAAATTGAGGGTAATAAATCATATTACTCAAATAAATATTTAATTATTAGTCATGCAGTGTTTTCTGGATTTCTGGATGATCAAATTTCAAAGCAGATGCTGGGATTGTGCATATATCTTTCCTTTTTTGTTTGTTTTTTTTGTTTTCCTTTTGTTTTTGGAAAGATAAAATTGTTTATTATTTCAGATATTAATATTAGCAAGATACTAAACTTCAAGCCATATGCACGAATATCTGTAATTTAAGGCTTTGATGCATAAAGTTGATTGGTTGACTTTACATGGTACTCCTTTATTCTTAAAGAAATTTAGCATTTAGTCCTTGAAATAGGATCAGAAATAAAATGTGAGCATGTCTTAAGTCTTCATCTTGTTATTGATGAATTTTATATGTTTTGATGCAGAGGTAAAATGTGAATCCATGTACTTTATTTGTATATTGATTATTGTTTAGATATGTAGCCAGTTTTATTTTCTATGAAAATAAGTGCAAATTATAAATAATGTTTTTTAAAAGTAGTGTACTATTAAATCTTATATATTGTTGCAAAGAAATCTGAGGTTGTATATATAAATGAAGCCATTTTTTCCTCAAATTCTAGTTTACACAGTATAGTTACGAATATTTTCTTATTTATCATTCTTTTTCAGTAAATTTTTTGTAGCATGCTGACTGGGATGTCTTACTGTTGATTGGTTTCATGCCCTACTTGTGAAATGATATATTTTAATATTCTGAAAATTTTTAGAGTACTTGTTATCAAATTTTAGCTTATGTTGAAATATTTCTTCTTTTAAATTCCATCTTTAATGCCAGTACTTGATACTCTGATGGCTGGAAATGGCTCTTCATAGGAATGAACATTACACTTCAGTTTGTTTCAAAATATAGTCCTCAAATTTCCCAGTACGGAAAAAACTACAGAAAAACCTGCTGTGTGTATGGGTTTGAACAAGGTGGCTCCTGAAGGTCCCTTCCAACTTAATTAGCTTACAATCCTAAACTTCTCTGTGGTCAAATGGTTGCCAAAATTCTTATGGAATTTAAGCTTATAGGCACTTCTGTCAATAAAACTAAGGCAAATAGCTTATACTTGCAGGAATGCTTCATCTAGTCCATGCAAGAGCTTGCTTACTTTCTCTTCTAGAATTTTTCCAAATTCTATGGAATAATGTAGTTTAATGCATAAAAATGTTCTCACATTAGATGCATCTTCTTCAGATGTCTGGCAATTTGACTTTCATTCTCTGATTCTCTTTTGGGGGGACTCTGTTGTTTCACTGCTGTGATTCTTATTTCTTTGCATGTTGTTTGTTGTTTCACTGGTTTAATTGTGTGACTCCGAGGATAAGCTTGAAAACATATCTTAATGCATGTGCTGCATGCAACTCTTTCTCCTAATAATCTGTGAAACTTGAAACAAATATTTCCTGGTTCAAATTTTCAATTGATGTCTAATTTTGTACCTTTTTTTTCTCAGTATCTTTACTTTCATTTACAAAGCATGGTGAGCATAGCTGCTGTAATGTGCTAGGCTCTCTTAACTGATATATAAGACTTGACATCTACAATTTTTGTCACGTACCATTTTAAAATAAAATCTTTTGGAAGATATGATGGTTACTGGAATTTATTTTTGACAAATAATACTTATTATAATGAGCCTTGAGCCCGTTATGTGTGAGGTGCAGTGCTATATAAATGTCTACTATTATTTTTTATTACTGAGTAATATACAGTTCTCTTGTCAGTTAGTGATCCATGTATAAATGTTTCTGTACCAGTCAAAGCAAATCTTTTCTTTCACAGAAAAATATCAGGTCTCCATTGTGTTACAGATCTTCATTGTGTCTCTGACAAAAGACATTATCATGAGATAATTGATTGTACAGAAAAATTACAAATGTTGCAGCACCACCAAGGTCATCTAACCCTTACCAGTGTCAGTTACTCTATGATAAAAGTGCTTTTTCACAAATATTGTTATTGCAAAATGGTTTGATGGTAGTACAAAGAGGATGTTCAGAATCTGAAAAAAACCCCAAACCATATTTTGAGGGAGAAATGCTTCCCATAAACAAACCCTATCCTGACAGTGGTAACACTTTAGTGATATACTATGGATCGCAAGAACAATAATGGTTAGATTTTAATTACCCTATACCAGGTTCAGGCAGTTTGCAGTAGAATCTTTACTTTTTGAAATGACTTGGATTTATTAAGAGCTGAAGCTTTATACTAATGTGTTCTAGATGCAGAATGCATTCTTAAATTTCTGAATCTCAGATATTGAAATACAAGGTGTCAATGAATCCAATAATAATCTGATGACACTTCAGAAGTGAAAATAATTTTGTATAATTGGCAGGATTTCTGTCATCCCTGAGTAGATAATTTGCTCTAAGTATAATGTAGCAGCAATTCAAGCTGTGGCAGATTCATATCTTTGTTTATGGCAGCAGAGAGCCCGATGATTGATTTTAGTTATGTCCTTAGGATATAGAGATAAAGAGAAAAAGGTATAACTAGGACAAACCTTTTCTGAAAAAAAACATGTGACAGAAAACCAGAGGCAAGGTGCTCCAACTCATTTGTTTCCATGTTGAAGAGGGGATTCATCTGCATTCCATATACTTACATTCATGAATTAGATTACATTGAAATGAATATCCTTCTATATAATTAATACTGCTACTTCAAGGAAAAGCCTTTGTAAGCTCTTGATTAATGTTAGAAGATGTTAGCATTAAAAAGTTACTGCAGTGAAGTTATACTGATAGATGGTACTTTTATTCCATACTTTGTGCAGTAGGTGCTTCAGCAGTTTTTAAGTCAAGTATTTATACGTAATGTTTGTTAGAGTTCTTATTTATGCACTTTGTGTTCCCCTATTGATATTGTGTGTCTAGCAATTACTCAGTTTCATAGACCAACTTGCAAGCTGAATTCTGGATGTATGTTTTAGAGCATGTATTTCCTTAAAGTTCAGAAAATGGGGGTTTTATAGATACTTACGTGTTTTAACAACTCAATTTCTGTGCTGGAGGAGGATTATACATCTTTACAAATACCAAAAACTGAACACGGAAGAGTAAAAAGGCTCAAATGTGTTTAAGGACAAATGTAGGCGATGTTTGAATATCAGGCTGTCTTCGTCCCTGAGAGAAAATGACAAATGTTATTTCTATTCGTCACAACAAGATCCATTCGCTATTTGATTTTATTTCCAGATAACCACAATAGACCATACTGCCAGCTTCATGATGACATTTTTATAGCTTACTTTTAAGTCATTTTTAGTTGGGCACTACCATAAATAAAATTTTATTTTATCTGAATACTTGATACTCTGAAGGGTAGCCACAGAAAAAAATCAAAGTTGTAAAGTTGTATGATTGTGGAAAGTGTTTTTAAGTGGTTTGTAGGGTTTTTTTTGAAGCAATTAGGGAGTCAGTACAATTAGTTCAAAGACTATTTTACATCATCAGTACTGGAATGCGAAAGGGTCACTGTTTTACTGATTGAATCACAATGCTTAAAGAAATCACACATAATGGTAATCAGATGTCAATTATAACTTGAGTTTGCAATGAATGTGATTGGAGCTTACAGATCATTTCACTAACATGAGCTGTTTAGTGTTTGAAGGATAAATTGACTTGTTTCTTGTTGTCTTTGGTTTACTTTTTAAATGCTATTTACCCTCATATATCATTCTTGCATAGTTATAAAGCTGTACTAATCAAATTGAATTGCCTTTTCCTATTCTCAAATTTTAATCACAATAGAAAATGGAGGATTTTCAGGTGGTAGTAATCCTTCTTGATATTACTTGAAGTTTATTTATTTTAATTCTCAGGTTCAGTTCACACTTTTGACTGACCATCCTCCTTTAAATAATTATTAACATAGTTGCACCTAAATAGTTGATTTTATCCAACTTCTTGAATATATGTTCATAGCTTATGACGTAATTTTGACATAGTTTAATTGTGGGCTTTATTAGTTTGGGGTGAGGGCTCAGATTTTAAGTCAAGAGTAGGGTTGATCTTCTGTGTTGCCTCAGGACTAATATAGGAATGACTTTTTAAATTATGGTGGAGAGTCCCACTCTCTTTACCACTTACCCTGATGCAATGAGGTACACTTCTATCAGGTTTGTATCTCATGAACAGGAGAGTGCTTTTTGGTCAACAGTCCCTCTAGCCAGTGATGCATCCCCCTTTGAAGGGAGGATGTGGGAGATCTAGAAATTTGGTTTCCCTACCTGAGCTGCTGCCTGCAAATCTGATCCTGATACTGTCTGTGTATTCCTTTCTGGGTCAGGCTATACTTTTTATTTAATGGTAGCATTTCTGAACTGTTTTACAATATTAGGTCGTTTAATGATTTTAAGCTTTTATTTTCCTGCTTTATGGATAAACTTCTGGCAATTATGTATCTGTATTATTGACTTGCTTTCAATTTTCAATGAAATCTTTACTTACTCTTAGGAATACTTACTCTTAGGAATACTTACTCTTAAATGTTAGTTTTCCTGTCATTTTTCTTTACAGTCAGTATAGATTTTTCTCCTTAAAAAGCTTATCCATGTTGATTAAGCCCTCATTATTTTAACTTCCTGCCTTTTAAATTTGTTTGTTTGTCTTGAATATCATGATTCCTTACTCTTTTCTTGTTCTCCTAACATACCAACATCTCTAGAAGATAAATCTTTACAAACTGTTCTGTTCAGTGACCATGCACGTTAACTATTATTTTTCTTTTTAATCGTTCATGGAATTGCTTGGCACTAGTTACTATGAATACCAAGGGAACTGAATAAATCTTCTGAGAGTTGACCCAGTAAAACATCTGTCTTCATATATAGTGATCCACTGAAGAGGAATTTCATCTTGTAATATTTTATTTTATATTTTTATTACATAATGTTTTTCATTTCAGAACATTTTGCACTTTTTTATCTGGAGAGTTCAATGAGAATGCAACCATTTTCATTGTCCCCATGCTAGAAAAGCTTTAAAGAAGGCTTTTCAAAGTAACTAATAGAAAGCAATATTGCTTCTGCCCTCAGTATTGCTAAATCTTTGGCAAAGAATCAACATTATTGAGAAGAGCTGGCAAACATGCTTTATCTTCTGCCAGAAGCAAAAAGGGAAGGGTAGAAAGTTGTCCAACTTGATTGAAGCTGCTTATAAAGGATGTCCACATCAAGAAGGCTGGGAAGTCTCACACCAGCTGGCAGGTGGGTGAAGTCTGTGCCAAGTCATTCAGGTGACCACATGGACCCACCTGCACTGATGCCAAGTTGTGTGAGTTTTGTGGAGTCAAACATGCGTATGCTCTGCAGTTCTTAAGGGACAGCAGCCTTTTCTCATCAAACTTGCTGGTAAACAGAGGCAGTATTACTAAAACTGAGATCAGAAATGATAATCAGTCTCACACTAGGACCACCTCACTAAGCAGTTTTCTTTAGAAGTTTATATTGCGATTATTTTCTTACCGTTTTCTCTCTCTTAAACACTCCTTACCTTTGTCTTAGTCTCTGCAAGCATGTTTAAAATATATGTCTGTTACCCTGAAGCAACAATCAACACTCTCTGTGCTACTTAGTCTCATGATTCTCCCCCAAAATGTTGATACTCCCCAAAATTTCTTTTTTTTTGCATCTGCCTCATCTTCACTTTTGCCTTTCATAGATTTATTCCATTCATTTTCAGTTTGAAGAGTGGTTATACCATCATCCTTTCTCCTTATCATGCTTTTTTATCATGTTTTTTAATAAATCACAATAAGCCTTGCAATTTTTTCACATCTGCTCACTAAGATTTCAGCATTATTGCTGACTTAGTCTTGCCATTCCCAATGACAGAGGTCACAAAGGCTGTTAATCAAGTTCATATCAACATCTGTGGACTTTGCATTCCTGTAGTCTTAATTCTTTGATCCAGCACGCCTGACTAAAGTTGTCTTTTATGGAGAAAAGTACCTCTGAATCCACTTATTTAGACAGTGTTTCTGCTTTCAAACACTTTGGGACTACCAATGAGTGTCTTTTCAGTAAGTGAATTCTGTTGATATTATTTACTTTTATCCCTAGTATTCCTCTGCAAGGTGGGGTCAAACAGATCAGTTTAACCACCACTGCAGTGTGTCTACTGGTAGGCCACCATTCTTCACTGCTTTGTAGAGAATCAGAAGCTCCCACTGCAAACCTGTTACTTGGGTATTTACTTGTCATGTTTAAGAATATCTTGGAAAATGGAGAAGATAGCTAAACACAGCATAACTTAGATCCTTGAGACAATATTTTTCCCCACAAAGTGTTTTAGATCAAAAAGACACTCTTGAAATACACAAGTCACAGTTTGCTTTCTTCTTACTGTTCTCTTAACCTTCCCCTTTTCTGAGACTAGCTGAGGCTACCTGAGTCAGATAGAGGTTTAAAAAGTTTTTAGAATGTGCCATGAGAAGTAACATTAGAAATGTTTCTCAAACTTGAAAACAAATTAAAACAAAATATTGTCATTCAGTAATGTAAGCAGAGGATTACATTTCTTACAAACAACTTTTGCAGCTGTAGCATTGTATTTGTTGTTCACATTCTTTGTTATCTTACTGTGTCAACTTTTCTTAAATCCTTCTTTTGCATAAATACAAGTGATAAAGTAGTCACAAAAAGCATTGTTGCTTTCATAATCATGTGTAGCCTAGCTAGAGGACAGTAATCCATCCCAGAAAGAGAAGTTCCTTTTTATAAAATTTTTGCTCAGTAAGTTACTATAATTTTAGAGACTGAAAACCTAAGAAATATTAAAAACGAAAACACAGAACACATTATTTTAATATATATTTTCAAAGTTTATCCTTCAAATTATTGTCATTTTGGAAATATATTTAATTTCAGTGAATGTGAGAAAAGATGTGCAAGATCCATTCAAGCAGTATATTTTCTATTACTTACATTCAAAAATTTTATTCTATTTAAGCAAATATCAAATCCTTAGATGAAGTTGCCATGTTATATGGAATTAATAACCTTCATCCAAACCAAATTCAATCAGGTTTTAACCTACCTCTTTATTAATTGTCTAGTGAGGAGAAGAAAACAAGACAAAAGAAAGGCTGAGGTGCAGGCAAAAATAACATTTAGACCACTTTAGCTGATTGAGATAATATGAGAATCTGCTTCCTGAGTTGAAATCTGCCATTGGTGAAATAAAAAACCTGCACATGAGCTACAGGTATATCCCCAGAGCTGTCAGGTCGCATATAATGGATCGTCTTTCCAGATACCTGGTTCTCAAGGAGCAGGGAAATTTTTTTCCAGCCTTGCAGGACAGAGGTCAGCATAGATCTTCCTTCAGCTTAGAGGACAATAGATAATGAAAGCTTACTGATTCAGAAATCTTTAAGACTTGCAGAAAAATTAATCATTCTTTTTTTCTCCTATGCAAGTTTCTCTGCAAACAGGTTTGGTTTTTAGAGTAATGAAAAATGAATCCTTTGTCTTCCTTAGCTTCTCTCTGCCTGCATATTTCTTATTTAATGAAAAGAATCTGAACTTGTTATCTTTATTCTTTGTTTTTGCTGCTTCATGTTCTCATCTAAATATTTTTTTTTCCTAGAATATTTGTAGTTTGCAAAAGGGGATAATTTTGCTGTTTCTTGATGTCTTGGCAAATAAAGCAAATGAGTGGACATAACTCACTATAAGCAAAGGGGTTTAGATTATTAAACAAATGAGCTCTCCTGTTTAATTGATTTTGAATCCTGCTGCATCCAAGGAGTAACATAAGATCTTCTAGAAAAAAAAAATATGTAATGTAAATACAAAAATGAATAATTTAATAGTTTTTCATGTGTAATGTTAATGGCCTCTATTTCTCAGCTAGTTTGGGTCCTTTTGTTCTATAAAAGGCCTGTTGAATCAATCTGAAAGCAACAGGAGTCACCGGTGGGAAATATGCCTCCAGATTAATGCCTGTTTATGGAAAGCAAAATTTAATGCAGCCATCCCTCACTGCTGCTGAAAAGAAAGTTGTGTGCAAAGTGTTTTGCCACTGTTGGAAGTCATGTTGTGGAGTAAGTCTACCTGGAATGAAGTTCATGAATAATTTAAAATTTCTTATATAAGTTCAATCATAAAGTAAAAATCAAACAGAAGTGGACTTTGAGTGAGGCTTAGTGAGCATAAAAAGGAATAGAAAAGAATCAGCAAGTAATATCAAGATATTAGTAAAGCTTCCCTTTTTTTTTTTTTTTACAGAAGCTATAAGAATAGCTAAAACTTTTCAAATTAATTTGAAATGTAACTGGATTTTGTAAAATTTATGTGCAGAAACTTAATTTTCATTGCTTCCAAACAGTAATACGTAGGACTTCCATTATCTGTACGTCTATATTGCCATAGACAGCTTCAAAGAAAAAAATACAATGAATAGACATATTTTCCTATGCAACATTGATCAATTGATAAAATTAGGCACAGAAGCCTCATATGACCAGAATGAAGGCCTAACTTATCTGTTTCTTTGGTCCTCTTAGTTACATATACTGGAAAAATATTATTGAGTGGGTTTTTTTTGGAGTTGCTTATTTTGCAGTTTGGGTTTGTTTTTTTTCCTTTTTCTTTGAAAGTTTTAAAATTTACCCTATTATATAAAACTTCTTAAAGCTGAAATAATGCCCATCTTTGAGGGAAGAAAAAGTATTTTTTCCACGTTTTTAATTACTGAATGTTATTAATGATATATTTTTACGTGATGAAGTTCTCTGAATAATAACCTTTAACAGCAAATTGGTACCATATGCATTATGTTGAAGTTCATATACCTGCATATAGCTGACTACTTTCCACTCTTTTCCTTTATGTATAGCAATTCAGAGTTTCACATATTTTCTGTTGGGATAAATTGCCCAAAATAGCGTTTAAAGCCTTTACTAGCTATAATTAATTTATGAAAATTTTAATTGCACTGGGATAACATTGCTGTAATGTGGCAATTAGTATTATATAAAAGATCTGTTTTATTTGGGTTAGCAAAATAGCATTTCCTATATTTGAACTTTTTTTTTTTCCCAGTAGCTTAAGTGTTAAAGTCTGAAAGGATTTAGAAAGCTGCAGTGAATGCGTTAAGACTGTTAATGAAGCCTCTGAATCTAAGGACAAAATTAGCTCTCACACCCACACAGCGCAAAGTACAGCAACTGTCTGATAGAATTGCATCATGACTTTTACCTGGGGACACAAGTATTATATTCACTTGAAATGATGAAATTGGGAAGACAGGTGTCCCCAAAGGACACTTTAAGGAGCTTGTACCTACATAAATTGCTTGACAAAAATTCCTTAAATTTGAATATGAGACCTATGCAAAAATGCTTATCGAATGTGAAAGATATATAATACATTCTACTATTTAATGTTTGCTTTTAAGAGTTTACAAGAATATACTTTTGATACAGAATAACAAGATAATGGAAGAGTGAAAGGAACTTTTGAAAGCAAGGGCTTTGAATTACTTAATTTTATTAGAGGTTATTACTTAATTTTATATAGCTAGGTCTGCATATGAGTTATTGATTCATCAGACTCAAATGCTGGAGAACAAAAAAGTGGCAGCTATTTGTTTCATCCACTTCAGAGAGTGGGAAGGGGGCATGTGCCTATAGTCACGGAGAAGAAGAATCTCCAAGATCTGGATTTTCCTGTTCTTCACATCTCTCAGCCCACACAAATTCCTTCTTTCATGTGCAGCACAGCCTTCAGGCCTAGTAGATCTGTAAACAGCAAGACAAGGAGGATTACCATTCCCTTGGCATCATGCAGCTAGCCCTCTGCTGCTGATTGCATCTATTCCATCTTGATTTTATCTAGCCATTTAAACTGCCCATATTTGCACAAGATCCTGAGGACTGAATAGCTCTTGGTAGTATCCAGCAATGCAGGCTTCGAACAGGCTATCAGAAAGCACTACGGGAAGAAGAGAGAGTAGAGGGAGCAGGGAAGGAAGAATAAAATTGGATTCCCATGGAGCACTGAAATAAAAATATTCTTGATAGGGGTGCATGATGAGTAACCTATATACAAGTGTGAGTTGATATGACTGATAGTAATATAAAAACACTGAGTAAAATCAGCAATTACAAACCCCAAAATATTACAATTGCAAATGTAATTTGAACTGTACATTTTAAAAAAAATAATTTAAATGGTTTTCTCTTCATCCACTTTACCCAGAAATACAAGAAGTGATTTGCAGTTCAGATGTTTACCAGCAATACAGGGGCGCTCTTTGTCCACAGAAGCTCACAGATAAGCTGAACTTATAAAAGTGTTTCCCCATTTTTTAACAGAAAACTTAGAGCAATGGGAGCCTTAAGCAGGTAGTAATTGAGAAGAACCTTAGCAGACATTAAACCCAAAGAATAATTTTAGTAAGCAGCATCCCATTTTAAGAATGCTTGTGACTTTGCAAGAAAGTATTCATCAAAGGTACCTTTCAAAATTATGTAGGTATTAAGCTTGAAATCTACAGCCTCTGAGACAAATTTCCAATAATTTCTTC
The DNA here is from genome assembly GCA_033459285.1 of Clamator glandarius. Lineage (NCBI taxonomy): Eukaryota > Metazoa > Chordata > Aves > Cuculiformes > Cuculidae > Clamator > Clamator glandarius. The sequence continues at coordinate 440,110 of JAUNZM010000066.1, forward strand.
ATAGCAGGATACTCATGTGTCTATGGTTAAAAAGAAGCACTTCAGAAAGGATTTATCCATTTATGTTGACTCTAATAGCAAAGAACTAAACATTTCTGTATTGCATCTCCGTATATCTCTCTAACTTCCACAGTACTATGGAGCAGTGAAAAACCCACTGGCCACGTCTTCCTAGAGGAGGAAAACAAATGTTGCTTCTGTTAAAAATGAAATATATTTCATGTCCATTATAATTCTTACAGGAAGATTCTTACAGGTATTGAGGTAATATTTGTTCTTTATTAAGGTGAATTTTACTAAAACTATATAGTTCATCATTGTAAAATGGAATTTTTAGACCCAATTCTTATAGCTGCTCTGGGAACGCTTTATAAAATTAAAATGAAATAATTTGGAACTACTGAATGCCATCTATTTGCTTTCATAATAATTTAGAGTGATTTTGCATAATGTAATGCAAGGACATCAAAGTTTAGTAATCCGTTTTTGGAAAAAAAAACAGAAATGAGGAGTGTAGTGCATATGAGAATATTGAAATTCTTATTATATTATTGAGGAAGTTGATAAATTATGATACTGTGTTGTCATCACTATTGTTTAGATGAAGAAATTATTTTACAGACATGACAATAAGGGGAAGTAAAATATAAGTCCTTAGAGATTAATGTTACAGGTATGCATTAAGACACACGCACAAAACCGCCTGTTACCGAATATGTAAGATTCATAAGCCTGTGATATTTAAAACAATTTTAAGTGGGACTCTTTCACAAGGAAAAGTGAGAGGAAGCATTTGTTATTAATTTAAAATCCTGTAAAATATTTATTGATAAAAAGCAAGAAATGGAGTAACTTGAAAATTCCTCGACGTATACACTACATTCACACAGGACAATGAATATATTTATTCTGTATTTACAATTCACTCAAGAATTGATATAGATTATGACTTTTGATGTTGACCTTTAGGATTTCTGTGATGTAGGTTGGTTCTCATTTATTTTGGAAATAAATTTATTTGGTCTTAATACATTTCTATTAAAATACAGTATTCTACAACTTAGAATATATATTGAAATCCTTCCAACGTACATGCAAATTCATTTGAAGATAACCCTGTGTTTCATAGAATCATAGAATGCTTTGAGTTGAAAGGAACCTTAAAGATCATCTAATTCCAAACCCCCTGCCATGGGCAGGGACACCTCCCACCAGCCCAGGCTGCCCAAGGCCCCATCCAACCTGGCCTTGAACACCTCCAGGGATGGGGCAGCCACAGCTTCCCTGGGCAACCTGGGCCAGGGTCTCAACACCCTCATTGTGAAGAATTTCCTCATGTCTAATCTAAATCTTCCCCTCTCCAATTTATAGCCATTCCCTCTAGTCCTATCAGTATGTGTGCCTTTCTAAATTTTTACTTCTATATAGGGCATAAAGCTGTATTCTTTACTATTTATTAGTCATCAGATCAATCCTTAGACAGGCAGCCTTTACTACAACATTACCTATTATTTTTTTAAATACCACAAGCTATTAAGGAAATCTAAAATACTGAGAAAAAAGAAGATGTAGTATAGGAACTTGTGTAAAATATCTATGGGATACAATACAACACATACCTAAGATATAACTGCCAATTAATTTAGCAAATAAAACTTACTGGTTTAATTGATTAAAAACACTAGAAAATGTGGAGGGAGGTGTGAGGACTGGGAAAGGAATTAATGTAGTACTTCTGGATTTTTTTTGCAAAAAGTTGGCTGTTGCCTTGCTAAGCCTTACTTGCAAAATTAATTCAAATTGACTTGGATAAGAGCACTGTCATGTGGATTAAATGCTGGCTGAAAGACTACAAACAAAGGGTGTCTTGAGGGTACCACAGGGATCACTGCTAGAACCAGTCATTTTTAACATCTTTATTAATGATCTGGGAGAGAGTGTTAACAACATGCTAATAAAATTAGCATGTGCTACTAAATTGTGAGGGGATAGAGATACTTGAAAGTAAAAAAAAAATTACACAAGACCTACAGAGAGATTAGAAACACTGGCAGGAGTACCACAGTGAGCTTCAGCTTCAAGAAAATGTAGCCCAATTAGATCTTGTGAGGAGAATTTGGAAGATGGATAACACACTTAAAAGAAATATGGAAGCAATTACGTAGGAAAAAAAGCTGGAAGTAAGAGTGACAATTAACAGCAAACCAGATGTGCATAAGCCATGTAAGAGGCTAGCAAAGGAGGATGATAGCAACTGGAGAAACCTGTAAGCCTCTAAGTCTGTGGGTTAGGCTTTCAGCAGCTCAGTTGGAAATTAAGCTTGTTAGGGCAGGCACCTGCTAAATGCTGCAGTGGGGAGCAGCCATAAAATGACAGATTAGTTGTTTATGGCTTTTATTCTGTCTTCCTAATTTCTTTGGATCTAACATGATGTTCTAAAGGCCACATAGCTCAAATGTTTCAGCTATTAAATATGATCATTTAATCTAATACTGAACAGGGACATGTTACTAAATTATTATTCTTCCTGAAGTACCAATGGCAAATATCTGGCAGAATCTTAAATAATGAATCAAATCACAAATAAATAATGGAAAATACAGTAGTATTGAGTACCTCTGGGAGTAAAACCAATTTAGTGCCCATACAGCAGCAAATAAATATCTTAAGATCTCAAAAATTTGATATTTCTCTAAGTGAAATAAAAACACTTTCTGTATCAGAACTATGAATGCTGACTGAGTCATGGTTACATGATTTATTAACTACTAAATTGTTAAAGAAATAGATTTTTTTTCTTAAAACTCTACTCTGATAACTTTAAAAACTAATGAACAACTTCTGGAAATTTCAGTATGCAGTGTACAAAAATACAAGTATTTCAAATTGTATTTAATACAGTATCCATCCACTTGAACTGTGTTAGTGTTAAGAGGCAACTTTCTCCCTGTTTACTGCATCTGTTGAAAACTTGTATTTAGAGTTCTGAAAAATAACTGAATGTTTTGGAGACTCAAGTATTAATAAAAATATAAATTAATATAACTGCATTCATAGTTTAGTTTAATAATTTCTTTTATTTGTGAGTTTAATTTTAATTTAAATATAATTCTGTTTTGTTGTGCTTTTGTTTGCATCTGATTATAGGTACTTCTCCACACCGATCTGATAGTATAACAAATAATTGGGTTGCTATTTTTAGCATATGACAAAGCTGAATCATTACAGTTGTGTTTATAAATATATAAAATATTATATTTTGTCTGGTTTGCTGCTGACAAGGTGGCAAAATTAATCTTTTGTCCTCTGGATGTGTTTTGTCATAACTCTTTGCACATACATGTTGACAACATGATTTGCTTGATGGAAATAGCACTCCATTCTTTTAGTTTTGTTAAAGGGTATTTCCCAGACCAGCTGTTTTCTCTCACAGAACTCTATGAAAGTATCTCTTATTTAGAGGACTCTGGATCTTCCTTATTTATAACACATTTTTTATCTACTAAGGTAAATAACCCCATTTACGTTTGGAATCCATCACATAAATATATTAGAAACTGTTTTTTTCTGTCTGTTGGAAAGAATCTTTCTAACCAATTGAAGTTTAAAGATTTACATTAGGAAGAATCTGTAAATTAAAGCACCATTTCTCTAGTACGGCTCAATGTGATTTTCCAGCTTTATCAGCTGAGGAGTGGCAAGATTTGTTGTGGAAATCTGTGAAATATGGACAGCAGATAATCTTTGCCAGCTGTTTGTTCTTACATATTTGCTTCCAGTTGGCCCACACTACTTGTTCTGGACATAGCCAAGCAGCTCACATTGTTGGAAAAACATTTGAGTAGATTTTGAAGCTGTACATTCAGTAGGCATGTTTGAAGAGGCAATGATAGCCCAGGCAACATTTGCTGCATTAATTGTTTGTGAAACTAAAGGTGAATTATACTGGTCAATTGATATAGCTGAACAGTAACCATTATTTTATCTTAAAACAATTATTGAGCAATATTATGCATGAAATCCTGCCTGAAAAGAGAGTAACTCCTTTTGTAGCTCTGCTACTCAACTGAGAAAGAGTTGAAGGTTTGTCCATCACCTCTGATGAGATTTATGTGTAGCATTCTTCGAGGCTTTTTAGGGTGTGAGGATGAAGTTGTAAAGACTTCTTGTTACACATACATTTCTGTGAAATTGCTAACAGGACCTAGAGAAGAAAAAGCCTTTGTGAAAACTCATTTATGAGCTATACTTCTTTGAAAAATAATAGAAGTTTCCATCTTCTATAAAATTCTGAAAATTAAATTGACAGCAATTGTTTGTTGGTTGCAGTTCCAGTAATCTGCTTAGTATGCTACTGAAATGTGGGTCTGTCTGAGTGCATCCTATCCATAACAAAGGTTCACTTGTTTTATTTGCTTAGTGGTTTGCTTCAGCTTTAGTCAGCACATTGAAATCTACATTTTGAGTGCTTTTTTGAAACATTTGTCAAATAGATTTTTGCCTTCTGTTGATGATTAAGGTAACATTGTACAGTTCCAGACTGCAGTAGAATATACTGGATTTTATGTGTGATTAAATAAATGCAAATATATATATATATATTTTTTTTTTCCATTTAACTACAAACTGTGAAGTTGCTCAGTCTATGGACATATTTATTCCACTATACTACCAGCTTAAGCGAATAAAATTCTCAGCATGAAATTAGATTTTAATCAGCAAATGAAGTTCTGTAGTTTTCTTTATGTGTGCAGTAGTATTATAGATTTACAATATTTGAGGGGATGAATATAATATGCATCTTAATTTCTGAAGTCTGAGGTGTATCTTTGTCACACCTGTAAATATAGACAAATTGAGTTCATTAAGTGAGATGTAAACAACTGAAACTTGCAAGGTCACTTTGCAAATCTTTCACAACTTTTTAATCTTACAAAGGTTTTAAAATATTAACTAGCTAATCCTTTCAAAAGCTCAGTGAGAAAAGCAGTGATACAGTCACAGCACTCGGCTCCAGGCAGCAAGAGCTGGGCTCCACTCTGGCACACAGCAACACTTGTCTGACTCAGGATTTAAGTATGTGCCGTGACTCCCATCTGGACCTAGGAACATTTCAGTCCTCCTCTTTCTTATTCCACTTTTTCATGCCGTGGTTCATGAGTGTCAGCCAGCCTCATGGATGACAATGGCTATGGAGCATGCTCCAGAGAGCACCACAGACTGTTCCTGTCTTGAGGTCTCAGTGCAGCTTAATATTAGCCAGAGCAGATAAGAGAGAGTCAGTGAAATGAAGTGGCTTTATTCCTGGTTCAGCGATAGGGCATTTTATCAAAATGTTTCAGTGAACAAGCCATCATTAGAATGATCTGCTTGTAAGAGGCAGTGGTTGCTCTTTCTTGTAGGCTCTATATTGCATAAACTTATTGACATACTGTAGAAGTATGACCTGTTACTAATGAAAAGACACTTGGCAGAATCAATTAACATAGACATTTGATTCATTGTTGTTGCTCTTTGTTATTCTATCAGTTATTTACTTAAGTTGGTTGATTAGCCCATTCTCCTGTTTCCTTTTAAAGTGGTAAAATCTTCTGCAGAATTTCTTCAAGGTTTTCACTGAGATGTGTAGGGCTAAAACTAATAAGATGCTCTTCAAAAAACTCTCAGCAGAGATGTAGTATACAGTTGCACAAAGCACATTAAATCATCTAATTTTGCATTTAATTCACAAAGAAGTAAGTCAAATATTAATGGTTAATTGTCTGGAGAACTGGTGGTAAAACCAGGATGATATTGCACCTAACGTGCCAAATAAAAGGAAACATAGGAAGTACAAGACTAGCATATCTAGAAGGGAATACAGATTACCTACCTTATTACCAGAAAAGACACTATATGTTTTCTCTTTATCCTGCAAAAAGACTGAGACATTGTAGTTGTGCATTGGGTTTTTGATTTCTATTTATGTGGAAAAATACATATATATTTAACTTCAAGTAAAATTAAGCCTCAAAAAGGTAGTAGAAAAAATATTTTAAACAAACTAGTTTAGCTGAAATTTGTAAGAGTGTATTGCTTTAATCATTACTGTGGAGCAAAGACTTGTGCTGCAGTTACACAGGTGCCAGAATGGTTATGTTTTCAGGAATCTTTATGACTCAGGCATTGTGTGCAAGATATGTTGTTATATTAAAAAGTCTTTATATGTTGTTGTTTTATAGCATTTACTAGACATTTCTTACAGCTGAAAGAACTGCACAGCATAAAACCGCTTCATATTGTATGGCTTAATTGACTATAATTAGTAATTTACCACACATTGTTTGAAAGAGACTGAGTAATCTCAGCAAAGAATATTGCTTATAGGATGAAGCTCCTGTGCAAATTGCTTTCTCAAACAAAAAAAATGTAATCAGGTTTAAATATCTAAAACTAATTTTGTGAAATTATGTTATGTTGTTCTCACTGTATTATAAGGAAGAAAACAGCGCCTTATTTAAACGAGTGAGATAGCTGAATGTTAATAACACCTGGTGGTGAATTTTATTATGGAGCAGTTGAGAACTTGAAGTATAATAGCAGTATTTCAAAATAACAATTAACACAAGGATAAAAACTGAAGGCTGTGTTTTAAAAAGGAACTATGAGTTAAGAAACTATGAGTTCTATGACTTAAGCTTATGTTATCTGCAGGTTTCACAGACACTGATTTACAAGGAGAGGACTGGAAGTTTTCTTTTGACAGTTTCCAGTCTATAGTTTGTCTTTGCTGCATCCTGGATGCTGCTCCATGGGGGAGAATGCCAGTTCACCTTTCCTCCAGGTTTCAGGAGGAGAGATCTGTGCTGCATCTGAGGTGACTTCTCCCAGAGGTGAGCAAACACTAGGAGAAGAGCAAAGGGGGAAGATGATTTACATACTCCTAGGCTTGAAAGAATGAAACACAACAGGATTTAGCTTGGTTGAGAACCAGGGTGAGCATGGAGTGTTGTTGCTGTTTGGGACAATGCTAGAGCTCTAATCCTCGGGCATCGGCACAGGCATAGTTTTATAAGTAGTGTCTGGTAAGGAAGAGTTAAGAGGAGATCTTTTTTTCCTCCAAGATCTACCATGATGCTTTCCTTGCTGCTGCATTTAATAACAACAGATTCAGTAGTGCCTTTTTTTTCCCCTGCAGTGTTTGGCAGTGAAACAATTAACACTGACTTTTAAATTGTTGAAGTTTGCTTTTTCATTAGCACCTGTTTTGACAAACAAGATCAGTTCACGCCTCTGAAAAGCTATGTCAGCCTGTCTGCAGCCCTGCACGGGTATCATTGTAAACCTTTGAAGGTTATTGTCTCCTGCAAATGGACTAGAGAATCTGAGGTTGGTGAAGTTAAGATTCTGGAGTACTGTTGTGAAGGAAGCTAAACTAGAAAGGATAATTGTGCAGGCACTTTTTACACCTGCATATTTGCTTTATACAGTAGGTCATGATTGTGGTGCAGTAATAAATTGTAATGTTTTCCATGCATTTTAAAACATTACATTTGCTTTTGCATGCAAGAAAATAAAAAATAACACATATTCCAATTTGTAGATAATCCAGTCCATTTGTATTCTACTTTACACGCATCACATTTCAGCTGAATTTGTCACCACTACCTAAATCACCTTTTAGAAAACAAAGTGAGTACTGTTGAATAATCTTGGCAGTGGTGCAAGCATTGCTTTTATTTGCATTTGGTATTGTTGCCATATCTAGCTTTTCCTTTTTAAAAAAATATTTAAGAATTAGGTTTTTTTTTTATTTGTAAATGTTTTCCATTTATTTCAGCAGCTTGTAGAATTGATCACCAACTCACAGTGGACCCTGTTTTCTTAGAACTGTCACTTTGAGGATGTTCTGAAGTAGTTCACTAACAATGTGTTAAAAGCAAAAACCCTCTGAAATTCCATACCACACACAACTGCATACTTCTAGCTTTAAAAAATTCACTATGAGTGAATAATTTTTATTCATGTTTTAGGATATTCATACGGAATATTTGGGTCATATATTCTTTTCCTAAAAGTGAAATTGCTCCTTTTATTTTAATAGAGATTTCAGTATTTAACAAATACTTCCTCAAATTCAATTACTGACTGTTTGATTCAAAGCTTTTGTATGAGTCTCCAAGTTAACAAAGTTTAGAAAGAATTGACTTTAAATGTTAAAGAGAATTTCCTAGTACGTGAATAATTATTGTTCACTAAAGAACTTGCTACTGGAAAAGTAAAACACTCTGAATTATCATATGTAATTAAAAAAAAACCAACAAAAAATCTATCTAATTTCTTTATGAAGTTTAATTACCAGCATATTTCCCTTGTCAGAATTAGCAGAAAAACTGAGAGGGACTTCAGTCCAAGCCTGAAAAATTGTTCCTGCTGTGAGAAGTAGAAATGATTTGTTTTTTCCTTTCCTTTTACATCTGCAGGTCAGTACTCTTTTCAGTCCCATTAGGAATTTCACAAATTTAGTTAAAGTTTTTCTGTTGTTTGGATTAGAATGACCTTTTCCTTTCCTGTGGCAAGGTGGTTAGAAACAAACCTTTATTAGAAGTAAGAGAAGGCTATGTATTGGTGTCATTAAAAGAAAAAAAAATGCAAGTCTTTCCAAACAGATGAATTATTAACCTGGGGTAAATGCAAATTTATTTACTTAATCACTCAGTGTTGTGATAATTACCATATCTGCAGTTTGATAGCACATAGGATTTATCATTACTTAGATGTAAATGTGTTACTCTTATCTTTTTCCTATACTTGGGCTAGGTCTTCTCTCTCTGTCAAAAACTGCATTAAATAACAACCCAAGTTATTTATTGGACTGTGAACAGGTTCTGACCTTTCTTCTCATCTCCTTAATATCTAGTCTTTTGATGGTTTAAGTTTACATGTCTTCACTATGTTCCTATTACATCATAAGACTTTGAGTCCATTCATAGAGTACTTAATTGGATTAGGAAGTCTACTCCAAACTGACTGCTTGTTTTCCAGTGCCTGATGTATTGACTTGCTACCCACCTTGAAGGGAAAATGTAAACTTTCTGCCCTCCCTTGGAGAAGACTGAAACGCGAGTGCTTAGATCCAAGGTGTTTTGTGCAAGTTTTTGGGTTTCTTTTGGTTTGTTTTGTTTTAACACAATTTCAATGTAAGTGATATCTTTTTCAGGTCTCCTCCCCTGCTGTGATCTCCCTCCAGCTTTTACTGAGGGTCAGCAGACCTTTTATAGACCACCCTTTTAGCAAAGATACACTCATTTATTAACAGTTATTTTGTATGCTGTGTCACAGTTATTTAGGAAATGTCTCATCTTTAAGAATTTTTCTGCAGGTGAGGGTCAAATCAAATTGCTACTCAGTAGGTAAAATCGGCAGGTTCATGTACTGCTTAAACTTTGTTTAACTTTGATGCGAAGAACCCAGAGCCATGAAAGAAAACAACCTCCTTTATCTGCCATCCTGCTGTCCCTAAAACCACCTGTCTCTTAATAACTATCTGGGATAATGAACATGGAGACTATTTTCTCTTGCACTAAGAAATAGCCAGACATATTTTTTTCAGTTTGTGTGGTGACTTTTTCATTAAGTAATTGAATCTGTGAAATGTCCTTTACCAACTAGTGACATGAGGAGTGTTACAAGTTTCCCAAGTATATATAAAAATGTTTTGTCTAGCTCTATTTTATTAATTTGTGGTGGAGGTAATGAATTCCACTTGCCTCACTGAGAAAGCAAATCGTTTTTTTTTTTTTTAATTAGCACGTGAAAACAACAGAATAATAAAAGGAAGGGGAAGTAAATTTAAAAATTTGATTCAAGACTAGAGAAAATACCCAAGGGAGAACAACTTCAGGTTCATGCAGCTAGAGAAAGCTTATATCAATGAAGATGTATGGTGTATTACAGGAGAAAATACAAAGCGAGAGGATCTTGCACCAGACACTTGATGTTTGTAGTGCTGAGTGTTGCAGTGCTTCATGCTGGGCACTCAGGCACTGGCTGCAGCCCAGCCTAGCTGGGCTCCTTAGTCTTATGAGACTACAGAGCCACGTGTGCTGTGGGCAAAGGAAGCTGAAGCAGTGGCTTACAGTCCAGGACAGTGATTATTACAACTAAGGACCAAAGCCTGAAAAAAAATTGCCTGCCCAGAAGCAATGCCAGAAATGCTCATTTGAAGACTATTTCTGGAACTAAATATTATATCAAAACTTGGAGGTACACTCCATCACAGTTGCTCAGAAACCCCTTTCTTTTCTCCATAATAAGACCTTATGCTGGGCTTTAAAATATCTTCTGTTTCACAGAGGAAATAATCCAGCTTTGTTGATACTAGGATTTCTGTCATCCTTTGTAGTTTTTAGGACAAAGAGAAATAAAGGGATGGTTAATAATGTACAAGAGCAAAATGGACTTTATGAACTAACATAATTGATACTGTAATATATACTGAATATTGGAAGGCTGTCAAAGAATTAATGAGTGTGCAAACTGCTTCAAGGATGAAATGGATCTAGATATAGGGATTCATTCTTTAGACTAAAGAGAAGGACACATTGTTTTAGCTCCTACTATTCAGGGATCAGGACACAAATCTTTTTTGAAAGGCCTGCAAGGCTGGCCCTAAGAACTAAATGATAATTTATCTTCAAGCTATTTTTCCTTCAGATTTCTCATTTGAAAGATACTAGAAGCTGCTTAAGTTATGATAGGGTCTCTGACAATGATTAAATAAGAGAAATTCCCAGAGTAAAAACATCTATTTGAAATTCATAGCTTTAAGTGAGATTTTTACACTTATATTTAAGGAAATAATGTTTGTCCTTGAGTGGACATCAGACTGTCATCAGAGATATTTGTTTATTAAGCAGAAAGTTGGAAACATTCTAAAATGGATAAAATTACTGTTTTTATCATCAATGAAATCCGAGATGTAGATGGTTGCAAGAATTGTTTTTTCAATTATATTCATGCTACTCATATGTGAAACTGAAATATTATGAATTTTGCCACTTTTCTGTCTTTTTAGCCAAATAGATATTTAACAGGAGTAAGAAACAAAGCAAAGAAAAGTTACGCAATATCATGTGGAATGCTATTTTGCCTATCTCCTCTTCAGCAGCTGAAGTAAAACAAATGAAGTGTTTCTGGTCACACTCAGTTTATCAAGCATAACAAACTTGAAATACAAACAAAAGAAAGCTGACATCTGAACACTATAAGCTGGAACAGTGCTTGTCTTGAGCTCCATGACATTAATTCTAGTCCAGAAACATTGTCAATTCAGAGGTCCTTAAAATAACCTATTCAATTTCATATGGTTCTGTCTTTGACTAGGTCAAACTACATCTGCTTATTAGTTTCAGCACCACAAAATGAATAAAAGCCCATCCAGAATTTGTTTTGGTGTTTAGTTGTGAAATGTTTAAATTATATTCTGCCCTACCCACACCATGAGCACTGCTGGGAGCTGAGGCACCTTGATTGCAAAACTCTTGAGAGGATAACAAAGGTGAGGTAGACTGTCACGCAAAATTTCAAGAAAATATAATTTAAGAGATACTAATTTATGTAACTGTACCGACAACTTATTTGTTTTGTCAGTGGCTGCGTGAGATCTATCAGATATTTAAAATATTCTAGAAATAGAATGTGATTGACTTGACCTTATTCTTCTCCTGTGCTTAAAGTAGAACTTTGTTACGTACATTGACAGGTGGTGACTGATGTTACATACAGACTTGTCTAAGTACAAGCAATCCGCCCATAATACTCAAGACAAAGTAATAGGCATTTCATTTTGCACAGTTTTGTGACTGTTGGGCCCAAAGATCCCTCAGCACTCGTGCAATTATGTGAATGCCTGGAATGCTTTATGCCGAAAGTGCTTTTAATCAGCATGCAAATAATGTAAATAATGCAAACACGAACCACTCAAGGTAAGTAAGAAGCTTCACCTCATATTTTTTTTTTTTCAGTGTATGTTATGCCTGGATTTATGCCATTATGTATCCATATCATTCTATACCTTTTTTCTTTTCTATTTTGAATGCTGCAAATTTGGCAAAGCAACTTTGTGGACAAATTGCAAAACCGGTATAACCTGAGCTAATACATTTTCCATGAGTTGAGCTCAGTTTCTCATTTAGCTGTAAGAAATCTATTCACAGTGTGCTTTTTTTTTTTTTTTTTTCCATGTCTGTTGTGCTAAATGTTAAGTCTTTGATGAGACAGTACATGAATAAGGAATGTTGTTTTTCTGAATTAAGTGGAAATGAGGCCTAAGGCAGCCTGCTGGTCAGGATCATAAGTACTAAATAAAATATCAACTAGTTAAACTTCACTACCTTCAAGGACACGGCATAGTTTCAATACTGAAAGAAATCTCATATCCTGAATTAGGATTAATTCAGCTTACATCGTGCCATAAAAGCATTGCTACAACTTTAACTAAAAGGCAGAACTTTAAGAATACTTAAGGCTTAGAGCATATAGAGAAAAAAAATCTTTTTTCTCTTCTCCATATTAACACTTATTCTTTAGTTATCACAATAATATATTTTACCCTTTTATTTTGCTGACCTTTTTTAAAAATAAAACAAACAAAAACCTGAGATTCTACTTGTTTTCCTTTTTAGTGACCTGAAGACACAAGAAAAGTTAATTCTTTATTCAGTATTACTTATCATTTACATTCACTTCTGTTTTATTTCCTGTGGCTCAGAACTCCAGCAAACTGTCACACTGATGAGACTTGAAGATGTGATACCAAAAATAAATGAACAATTTAACAGTATTTGCTCACATTCTTAGGATACTTCTGATACTATTAGAGTTCTTAGCCTTTGTTGGGTGTTGGGGAACCATCCGTAATTTCTTCTTTGAACACATTGCTTTTTCATTCTTGTATAGTCATCTGCTAACATTTTCTTCCTTCTGTTTGATGTTCCTTATATTTCATTTTTCTCATTTTCTGATATATCAGCTGTTCTGTGCATCTAAATTTTGATCATAAATAGTAAGATTTTTACACCTTATGATGCAAGTTGTTCCTCAACAGTAACATGAATAAAACAAGACCCTTGCAACTCCTCTTGCAGCTCCCCTTCCCCACTCCCCATATGACCACAGGTAATGGTAGCATTTGCTCCAGGCTGTGAACCACTTAAAAAAGGCCTATATATAGGCAGTGGTACCTATGCTGCCTTTAGAAACTCATGCACTATATTATTTACATAACCTGCAGAGCTCTGTGGGATGTTGTTTGCAGGTCTCTGTCTTTACATATTGTATAATACTCATGTGCTTGGATCACATAACAGCAAAATCTGAATGAGTCCCCTTTTTTTTTTCCTCAGGATGCTCCTCCTCTTTTCTGTTTTTTGGGGTTCTTTTTTCGGTTTTTGTTTTCCTCCCCTGACTCCCCCATCTCCCCTGTCCTGATTAGGTGGGTGGCTGCACAGTGTCCTGCTGGCTGGAAACGTTCTGACCAGCTCTTTGCTGCTTCATTTGTCAGAAACAGCCTCACTGCATCTCCTTTGGTAAAGATGGGTAATATTTTCTTGTGTTATAGAATCATAGAGTGCTTTAGGTTGGAGTAAACCTTCCAAGGTCATAGAGTCCAACACCCTGCAGTCAGCAGAGGCATCTTTAAGTAGACCAGGTTGCTCAAAGACCCATCCAGCCTGGCCTTGAATGTTTTCAGGGGTGCGGTGCCTACCACCATTCTGGACAACCTATTCCAGTGTTTCACCACCCTCATTGTAAAAAATTTCCTCCTTATATCTAGCCTAAATCCAGCCTCTTTTAGTTTAAAACCATTACTCCTTGTACTATTGCAACAGGTCTTGATAAAAATTTTATCTCATATTATGTATGGGCTCCCTTTAAGTACTGAAATGCTGCAGTAAGTTCTCCCCAAAGTCATCTTTTCTCCAGGCAGAACAACCCTGACTCTCTCAGCCATTCTTCATAGGAGAGGTGTTCCTTCCCTCTGTTAAATTTTGTAGCCCTCCTTTGGACCTGCTCCAAAAGGTCCATGCCTTTCGTTTGCTGAGGACTCCAAGGCTGAATGCAGCACAACTGGTAGGTTCTCATTATTAATTGAGTGTTGCACTATCAGTGGCATTTCATTTGAGCCATTTCTCATTTCAGATTGAAGCTTTTAATTGACTTAACTTTCATCCTCCTGCGAAAACATTACCCACAATGTTGTAACAATTATCACCTTTAGTAATTTTTATAATGGCAAAGATGTTAAAAGATTTAATCTGCTCAGAAGGTTTGCTTTTTTAATCTCCTAATCCTGATTTTGTAAAATACAAAACCACTTGATATAGGGCTTCATCACTTAAAGGAAAAGAAGATAGCTTAGGTATTGATTCATTTTCCTATGTGGTTGTCAATGCCACAAAATGAATACAAATTAGCTTACCAGTTTTAGATGCAACCACAATTCATTATGATCTCTGAAGCTGTTATAATAGAAATTGTATTTTATTTGAACTTATATTGCATTCATTAAATTTGGGTAGCTTTTTCCATGTATACTGAATAAAAAAAAATAGGTGATTGCCAAGATGGTGACAATAACAGGGTTGACTGAAATTTCTGCCCATGTCTGGACTTATCTTACCTCTGCTACTACTGCTTTCTTTGGAGTGTACATAGTATAGTGACAGAACAGCAGGATGCAGAAGATTAGGAGACTGGAACCTCCCAAGATTTTAATTAAAAACTAAAATACTGGCTTTACTCATTATTTTGAGGATGCTAGTAAACCAAACCTCTTTCTTCAGCACTTAAATAGAGACCATTTATAATTCTCAGTAGTTGAGCAGCACTTGGAGGAGAAAGCTGTAAGGCTGTAATGACTGCCAGAAGCAACTCAGCAAGAAAGTCTGGTAAGAACTATATGATAGAAAAGAATTTGAAACAGGAAATCAGGAAGGGTAATTATATGTAATTCTTCAAATTTCCTCAGAAAATATTTATACAGATATTCAAACAAATAATTTATCAGCCATTATTTATTTTTTGAAATTAAGACATGATTTGGAATAGGCAATTCACTTTTATTTCAATTTTAGTTATTTCCTGGTGGTAAATCTTAGTGAAAAACTTTTAGTCTGTATTCCTAAGCATTTGAATATACTTTATTGAAATGCCAAATAAATATCTCTAAACATGTATTTAGTGTATATTCAGTGCCATGGCTTGTATGTACTGTGGCTGAAGTTTCACTTTTACAGTATAGAGCAAATTTTGTTGGAAGTTATGGATAATCATATTCAATGCTTTATGCATTCCACAGGGTTTTTTTTCCACGTGCTGGGGAGAACCATTAAGAAAGTTGTCAGGTAAACATTAAATCTTGAAATCTGGTCTTCCAGTGACCACGGTAGTTCAATGCTATTATGGTGTAAATTTCCATGTTCTTTAACATGATGCATAACCAAGTTTTTAGCCTTGTCATTTAGTTAGCTTTGTTATGGAAGTGATGTCTGAGAATATTGTAATGAATACCAAGAATGCTTGTCTTTTTGCATCAACTTTCTTTTCCTGGGAGGAAAACACAAGGAAGAAGAGATCACTTGCAAAGTTTTTATGCCCAGCTTTGTTTTAGGAGACTTGTAAAAAAAAAAAAAGCTCTGAGATGTTTATATTTCTAGTCTTTCATTCCATTTTCTTTCTTTGGTAAACTAGTGTACCAACCTCAAACCATTAATGGTATCTTAAGCAGATGAGGGAAAACAATACAGCAGTGGTATTTGACACACAATGTAAAATAACAACTAAAAGCATTGAAATCAATTAAAATAGCAGAATATTTAATTTTAGAGCTACATCACAGCTGTTTACAGATATTAAACTTTTAGTTAATTTGTGCATTTTTACACTTCTTTAAAGTGATAATGCAGTGAAAGCCAAAGTGAAAGCTTTGAACTCTTTTTAACAATGTAAAACAATATTTTGGAGATGTAGGGCTTAGGATTCCTCTTTATAAATGGTTGTTTAAGGATGATTTTAGAGTCAGTATTGTTCATTTTTTTGTTATCAATCATATCAGGAAAGGAAAGATGCAATTCTGGGTCATTTTTGCTAATGTTCGTCTTATAAGGAAGGTATTCTGGAGAACAGCCAGCAGGTTTTTCATGTAGAGTCAAAAGGATAAAGATGAGAATTAAGCATCAGGGCAAGTTATCCAATCTCAAGCCACAACTTCGCATCTTAACAGTTAGTCCTTAAGGGCAGAGTACATATCAAGTACCTCATGTATTTCATATGGTGTAAATAAACACACTGTGTATGTGAAAACAAAAGTGTGTTACCTCTTTCTCTGCTGTTACCTTACCTTCCTTAAAACTGCTTAGGGGATAAGACTAATGTTAGTAGTCTTATTTAGCAAAAAAAAAAAAAAAAAGAAACAGGATGGAGTTATGATGAGTTGTCAGCACCTCAAGCTTTTCATCAGAAATTGCTGATGTTAATGTTACTGGTTTCTCTCTTCCCTTTGATGGGATGCATATGATGTTGACCTAGGAAGTCTTTTCCGTAATGGTTGCTGTCTGCTTTTGTTCATTTTTATTTTTTTCTAATACAGTCTCGATCTTTATTCACTGATAAAATGATTTTTTTTTTCACCTCAGTTCATGTAGTTGCACTCCCTTGGTGACTAATGATCAACCATTTCTGCTTTGTCTCTGTAGCTCTGGCAGCTTTGCCGTCATCCTGTGCTCCCACTGTCAAGGTCTTTGCTATCATCTGGTGCTTGTGCTTTCAGGAGACCTGACTTTATATCTCCTGCTATTCTTCAAGATGTGGTTTTCTGATAGCTTGATATCTCATTACTGCAAACTAATTTCACATACATTATTGTTTTAAGACCATTAATGATGCACTTGACAAAAATAATGATGCATTAGAAGACATGCATCAGGTAATAAGTAGACATAGTGCTCTGGTAACCGTTTTCCTATTTACAGTAACTTCACTGGGATGTTATCAAAAGTGCTTTGAAACAACAGTTACATAGGCCTTTCCCTCTGCAGCAACATCAAATTAGCTCTTGCATTTAGCAGTTAGTTCTTTTCTTCTGTGCACATTTTTCAATATAAATTCCATCTCAGATCCATTTCCTCATTTCATTCATTTTGGAGCCTCGAAAATATTTTTGACAACACAACTAAGGGGAGAAATAATGATTAACTGTAGGAATAGGAAAGAGGGAGAACAGATATTGTTCAAACCATACTGCTGTTAAATGGAATGTGCATGCAACTTGCGTCTTTAAGCATCCAGACTGATCTCCCACACATCTTCTGTGGTGTTTGTCAGTATAGAGAATGAAGACACAAGAACAGAGAAGGTGGGAGAGCACAGGAATGCAGAAAATACTCTGGGCAGACAAAGGAAACTGTAGGAAACTGTTGGCAAGAGAAAAGCAGGCAGTGGAAGATGTCATGCTATAAAACTGAAGCTTCCTAAGAAAGGCTACAAGCTCTGGTAGAAATTGGAGGTGTATTGATTTCTAGAAAAACTATCCAGAACAGTGAAGAAAGCCATGCAAAAGTTATTGCTTGATTTCATTTTTTCTTTTTTTTCCTTTCGGGAGGAGGGGGTCATCTTTTTCCCTCATGTCTATGTATTTCTTTATACTACTAAATAAGCTGTACTATATTCTGCATATATGATATTGTCTTTCACAGTAAGTGTAAAAACCACATGAAACAAATATTCTTTTGTCTTATCAGAAATAAGGTCAACACGGGTCTTGGAGGCCTAAAACAGTTTGCCTTTTGGTTGGCTTTCCTGTCAAATAATAGGCAGGTGCCACAGCCAGAAACTATGCCAGGAGGCTCTGGTACTTAACAGTGGGACAACTTAACATAGTAATCTCGCACAATGCAAAAGAGCTTTGGAGTTGGAGGTGTGACAGCTTCAGACATTATAGCTTCACGCTAAGTTATCATTGTACACCTGAGCTAAGTAGCCTCACTGGCAGCAAGACTTACTAACCTCTTTCAGTGGCTATCAAAGGTGGCGTCACATTGTGTCCTGACTGTTCTCGCAGAGCTCATGTGGGTGTTGAACATGAATTGGCAGTAAGGCAAAGAGACAACAACTGCAGTTCACAGGAACTTCAGCAGCTACATGGATTGAAACTATGCACAGTGAGTATTAGCACTGGACAGTTACAGCTCATCTAGAGCCTAATGCAGACTTCAAAAAACAAGGTTTGGCTCCTTATGTTAGGAGATATAGGAAATAAAAAAGCAAACAAATCTTGTTTGGTTATGCTCAGAATTTACAGCTAGTGCTGGTTAAGGCAAACATAGCTGCAATACTTGCAACTGGATGAGGGAAAGTCTGTGGATGTATCTTCCTGGACCTCAGTAAAGCCTTTGACACAGTTTCTCACATCATTCTGCTATGGGAACTGTCGGCCTCTGGCCTGGACAGGCAAATGCTCTCCTGGGTGGAAAACTGGCTGGATGGCCGGGCCCAGAGAGTGGTGGTGAATGGAGTTAACTCCAGCTGGAGGCCAGTGACAAGTGGGGTTCCCCAGGGCTCAGTGCTGGGTCCAGCCCTGTTCAATGTCTTTATCAACAACCTGGATGAAGGCATCGAGTGCACCCTTAGCAAGTTTGCAGACGACACTAAGCTGGGTGGAAGTGTGGATCTGCTGGAGGGTCGGGAGGCTCTGCAAAGGGATCTGAACAGGCTGGACTGCTGGGTAGAGTCCAATGGCGTGAGGTTTAATGCAGCCAAATGCCGGGTCGTGCACTTGGGGCACAACAACCCTGTGCAGCTACAGACTGGGAGAAGTCTGGCTGTAAAGCTGCCAGGAGGAGAGGGACAGTGTTGATTGACAGCTGACTGAACATGAGCCAGCAGTGTGCCCAGGTGGCCAAGACATCTTGGCTTGTATCAGAAACGGTGCGACCAGCAGGTCCAGGGAGGTTATTCTCCCTCTGTACTCGGCACTGGTGAGACCGCACCTCGAGTACTGTGTTCAGTTCTGGGCCCCTCACCACAAGAAGGATGTTGAGGCTCTGGAGCGAGTCCAGAGAAGGGCAACAAAGCTGGTGAAGGGGCTGGAGGACAAGTCTTACAAGGAGCGGCTGAGGGAATTTTGGTTGTTTAGCCTTGAGAAGAGGAGGCTGAGGGGAGACCTTATTTCTCTGTACAACTACCTGAAAGGAAGTGCTGGCCTCTTCTCCCAAGTGTCAGGGAACAGGACAAAGGGGAATGGCCTCAAGCTCCACAAGGTGAGGTTTAGACTGGACATCAGAAAAAAAATTTACAGAAAGCATCATTGGGTGCTGGAATGTGCTTCCCAGGGAGGTGGTTGAGTCACCATCCCTGGAGGTATTTAAAAGACGGGTGGATGAGGCGCTGAGGGGCATGGTTTAGTGGTTGATAGGAATGTTTGGACTCGATGATCCTATTGGTCTTTTCCAACCTAGTGATTCTGTGATGCACAAGTACTGAATGTGTTTTCAAAAGGTTTACAAGCTTTTTATTTCTGACCAGGAGACATTTAAACACTTTTGGGGTATTTGTTTTGCTTTTCAAAAGCAGAAGTATTTATTTACATTTTTCAATATCTGTGTAATCTGAAAAGTTTTCTAAAGATGCTCCTGTATCAAAATTTTACCTGCGTGTGTGAAAACTTTTTTTAAACAACCTGTCTTGTGGCCTAAGCTATGGACAGAACCATTTTTCCCCAGACTTTTCTTTGAACCATACTTACACTAGTCATTAAGGGTCACAGTCTGAAGATAAAACATCATAACTTTCATTCATGTAAGTCAGAAATAAACTTTTGGGAGCGTATTAAAATATTTTTTTTTAAATAACATGAATAATACCTAAGGGATGTGTAAGAAAGATTTTGTTGAATTATTTACTAGAGCTTAAAAAGGAAAGTCACTTTTTAAATTTCTTTCTTCAGACATGTGAAATTAAACTCAGTAGTATGATGTTTTTTGTGCTCCACCACTGTCTTTCAGGCAAGGGTTTTAAAGTGCATCACACATTTGTGGCAGAACCTGTAACTGAAACTCAAATTTGCTGGCAAATTTAGGATCTAATTTGTGGTCTTGATTTCAACTGGATGCATGTGGGTAGATCAATACAAATGTTTCTCTACAGAGCAAAACAGAACTGAGTTGAGTATTTACATTTGCAGTTGCAGGAACGAGTTCTAAATTAACATTTATTTTCCCAAATATCATACAACAGCCACTGAGAACAGGAGAAGCAATTAAAAATTATTAACCTGTCATTGTGTTAATTACATTTGGTGTAAGGTTGGGATGGTAATAACACTTCATCAGTTTTGTTTCAAACACAAGACTTCCAGGGAAGTGAGGATTTAATAAATTTTAGTTCCATCACATATGCTAAGGTTAAGCTCAGTCGGAACAATTTTATCCCTGACATTTCTAGTCAAAGCTGTATTTGGTCTGGCTGAACTGGAGATAGTTTTCCCCACAGCAGCCCTCATAGTTTTGTGCTTTGTATTGATAGCTAGAAAGGTGCTGATAACACACCACGTGTAGTGTTGTGACTACTGTTGAACAGTGTGCACACAGCATCAAGGCTCTCTCCAGAATTTATCCATCACCACTAGGCTTGGGGGTGGAAAAGACCTTGGAAGTGGACATAGCCAGGACCACTAACCCAAAATGGTCAGAGGGTTATTTTATACCGTGTGATATCTGTTCAGCAATAAAAACTAAAATAAATGAGGAGTGGGAGGGGGCATTCATTATTATGACATTTGTCTTCTGGGGCAACCACTGCATGTACTGAAGCCCTACTTGCTGGCAAGTGGCTGGACACCTGCTGATGGGAAGTAGAGAATAATTTTTGTGTGTGTGTGTGTGCTTCCCTGTGCAGCCTTTGCCTCTGATTTTGCTTTATTAAAATGCCTTTATCTTGACCCATAAGGTTTTTTCCAATTTGTTTTCTCCCTGTGTGTTCCTCCCCTGCCCCCCTGCCCCCATCCTGCTGAAGAGAGGCTTGGTTGAGCACCTGATATTCAGCTAAGATCAACTCACCAAAAAAATTTAATCACTTGATTAATTTTCTAAAACTAGAGGATCGACCTCAAATCCTCAGTCTCAGTAAGAACTTCAGAGGATAGTATTCAGTGGAAAACACTTCTCTATCTCCAGAAAAGCTTTTGTTTACATACTTGAATGAAACTGGAAGGATGCAGTTAGCCTTCCATTATCAAATCAAACTTCCCTGAAATTTAAACTTCGTGACTGGTACTATCAAAATTACAATACACTTGTTATTTGTCTTTACTGCTTTTGTATCTTTTCTCAGTGTAAAAATATAATTACTTGTTTACCAGTTAATGCTGCTTATCTTGATTCAGTTAGTGGGAGGTAGCATCCGTACTGCTGTTAGTCATTAGTTTCTTATTGAGGCTGATATGCTGCTGTAAAGTTTCTTGTGGTGTCTTAGAATGTTCATCCTGACTAAGCATTGAGAAGTTTTTGGTAAAAAAAAAAAAGATCAACACAATAAATCAGCCACTTTCAGAAAAATGTGTCAAAATAGCTTTCTGCACCCATTGTGTATTGTTATTTCTCAGCTGAACTGATTCTCAGGGGTCAGATGAGACTTTATTCAACTAGAGCTTTTTCAGACATGATAGCATGCCTCAGGATACTCATTCAGATTGAGATTTGCAGAGCAGGCAGTTGGAGTTCATGTAACACTTTGGCAAATTGCTGTTACTTCAACATTGTTCCTTAAAGAAAAGCAGAAGTGTAGCTTGACTGTGTCATCAGTGTTTTGTAGTATTTGTTATTTAGATTGTGCCTATTCTCATTTTATATTTTTTTCAGAATGTTCCTACTTTTGCCTTTTTTACCCAAAATTAAAAATTATGCTTAACATTTCTTAGATTATGACTGATTTTAAATGTATTTATTTTCTTTTAATTTAACTTCTTTCTCCCTTCTATAAAGCTTTTGCTGATTCTTTCAGATTTGATGATCTATTACTGCTGAAAAGCAGAAAGAAATAGCAGGATTTCTCTCCTTTTTTTACTCATTATTCTTCAGAGTTACGCTGTCAACTTTTTCATGTCATCATTTGCAGTATGGTATAACAATAGGAATTATCAAAAATCCATAGCTGTTAGGTACTTGGATTCCACTTAATTATGGTGAGATTTTGTATTCCTAAATCACTTAGTACAGATCGCCATATTCTCAGGGTGTTAACCCAACACAGTCAGCATTCCTGAAGAGCATCAACTGAAGAAATTGGACTTTTTCCAGCCAATTACCAAATGCTAATCAGAAGATGGAGTAGGTCAAATGAGAGTAACTTCTCTTGCCTGTCTTTATACAGATTCTTTGAGCAGGTTCCCAGGCAAGCCTTGAGAGATATAACAACTTCAATGGGCAGGTGTTTTATGTACCCTGGCTCATTTCACTGTTGCTCTTTCACACCATGTGTTTCCAGGCACTAGGGTTCATCTAATTTTTGTGTGATTGATAATTCTTACTGAGATCCTTTAACTCACTCCTCTTTGTGCAGTACTGGTAGTTTTATAAGTCAGACCATTCCTAAATACCTCTGGAAAATGCAGGAGGACTGGAACAGGTATGGGAGGACTGGAACAGGTATGGGAGGACTGGAACAGGTATGGGAAGCCAGATTCAGAGCCAGTATAAAGAGCAAGGAGTATGCTTCCTCAGTTTATGGGCCAAGGACATTTTTGGTGAAATTTTCTCAATACATTCAGTGAATGATATTCAACAATACAATTTGGAATATTTAAAACAAAGATTGATAAAGAATTTGTGATAATTCTCAAAACATTTTTAAGTTTTAGTCTAGATTTTGGTTTACGTGATTTTTATTTTCAGTAGTACTAAGGTGGTTGTTATCTGCTAATTGCTACTTACATACTGCCCATTCTGTAAATTGTGCAATTTCTTCGGCATTTTCTTCTTGTTATTTATGATATATTCTCCATGGAGAGGCCAAGATCTCTGCCTCCCAGAAGGAACACACAAATGTAGATTCTATCTTTACTCTTCTAGTGTCCTTAAAACCTTATCTTATATATTCTTCTGGGTTTATTTTTTGTGTTCTGTTTTAAAATTCCACAGTTCTAAATAGAGAAATTTAAACTTGATTAGGTATATAGACATATTCAAGTATGGTTTTAAAAAGAAAATGAAACAGCCAAGGACATAATAGATTTCAAAAATTAGGTGATTAGGCTTTGATTTGTTTTGAAGAGAAAGAATGACATCTGCTAACTGCCTCGAGTTAGGATGGAATTTCTTCTACAGTCTTTCGTATGTCTTCTGAAACACCCTATACTGCCATTGTCAGAAATGGAACATCCTATTAGTCTACTTATCCAGTAATTTTTATATTTGATCTATAAAGTGCAACTCTAAAAGACTCATGGCAGAACAAACAAGCAAATCTTGAAATACAATGAACTCATCAGTGAGTAAGACTTTAATGAGATTGGAAACATGCAGAAATATCTGCTTGAATAAGGACCGTGGTATGAAAAGTAATGTAAAAATACATATTACTCAAATCCTTCCAGTATGAGCAGTGTAAGAAGGTGCTTTCATTTAGTGCTCAGCATTTAATTCCTTTGCTTAACTCCATTCAAATCTCTCTTTATGCTTCTTGATTTGAACACTTTTGAAAGGGTAGTATTTTGTAGATGTTTCAAGTTCCTTTAAAGTGGGCAGGGAAATTGTTCTTCCTAGAATTTTTATCAGAACAAAGTTATAGCTTTGGCTTCTGGAAGTCTAAACCTAAGGGCTGAAGCTTTCTGCTTTTATGATGAAAGGCAAATGAGTCATTATTCTAATTATAGTTTTAAAATATCAATAGAAGTACCCAGGAAGTAGCAGTAAACATCTTCATATAAATTTCATGTTATATTGATTGTAACTCATATAGTAGCACATTACCTGATTGCTGTTGATCAGCAAAATGAAATGAGATTATATTTATTAGTTTTAACTGTTCAATTCTATCATAACTTATTATACTTATTATGGTAAATGTTAAAAGAAGAAAAGTAATTGTTGCTGCATTTATGTTAAGCATTTATTATTTTTAATATCAAACTTATTAAAAATATGTATATGGAATAACTTAAGTCACCAATTTTTTTATTGTACACTCAATACAATAATTGCTTGATTTTTTTAGACTTTTGAAACAACAGATATTTCTGTAATTTTAACCTGCTACAATTCTGCAGCTCTCTCATATTACTATATAGTTTAATTTTTCCTATATTTGGAAACAAATATTAAGAATGATAGTGCAGCTGCTGTGCATACATATTGTATTTGACCTTGGTGACACTCTACATTTATACTGAGGATCCTGTAGTGAAGGTCAATTTGCTAATTTCCTACATAGACAGAGCATAAACTTAAGCTTTCTTAACTGCTTTATTAGCAGGTTGATTTGCAAAAGAGGCTTTGCTCCCTTGATGAGTCAATGTCTCTATTTTGCAAAACCTATTTTATGTGCCAGCTTGGTTATAGTCTGCAGAGATTTTTATATTACCCTCACCTCTATCACCTGAGTGTCAACAGTCAAATTGCCAGAGTAACCTGTTTTCCAAGCATTGAACTAATGCAAACTCAAAATATGATTTTGTTGGCTTCTTGTGTTTTCATCATATTCAAATGTCCTTTGACTGGCAAAAGAAAGAATACATGACTAGGCTATAGTGAATTTAACTTGTGATTTTAGTGTTATGCACTCATCCCTTTTTAATGTATCAACAATCATTTTTTTGTACTGTGCATTATCATATTAATAACGTAACTCAGAACAGAAATCAGTGACAAGATCTGCATTGTCCTTTGGGCTGTGCAGCTTCTTCCTCACAGTGTGCACTAAAACTGATCTTTATGTCTTTATTGCAAGCTCTTAAGGGTTTGTAGGCTGCTCCTGTCAGGAGGCCATGTACCCTTTATTCTGCCACTGGCTTCCTGTTGTCTTTAGCATCTTAGACCTTGTTGCCAGAATCCAAAGAAACATGGTTCCAGCTGGGACAGAGCTGTTGCTCAAATTTATTTTTCATCTCATATTCCCAAATAGGGTGATGCTAATGGTCTTATAACTAGTATATCTGCAAGCACTAAAGATCTCTTAGTATCATCTATGAGATGAGCTTGATGCTACTGTGGAGAAGCTGTCAGTGTGTTGCTCTATGCTTCACAATGTTTAAGAAGGGTAAGGAACCTTTCCTGTTGTGAGAGGTTGGGTGTTTTTGAGGTCCCTCATCCAGTGAAAACCTTGGCTCTGCATTAATGTGTATGGCTTCCTGCAGGAAAGAATACTGTAGTTTCTTATGTAACAAGATTTGTGTCTGCCTCACCTTGCGACTTTGAAATCCCTGCTGCAACCCTGAAAGCTCCACTCCCCAAGAGGATGTCTCTCTGTGTTTCCTTCTCCATCTTACTTCCTTCCTGCAGAAAGCAGAATTCTGTTTTTTCCACAGTGTGCAGAAGGTCTATTGTGTTGGTAAGGTCATCTCGATTTTTTTGAGGTTGCTTCATAAATTCCTTCTTAAGTGAAAAAACCCACATTCTTTTCTGTGTTTCAACCAGGTAGCTACAATAAAAATACAGTTTTACTCCACTTAGAGTGCTCTCTGCCATTTCCTCCACTTCTTCATCACCCTGCTCCATTGTTTAAAAAAGGTAGTCTTCAGCACTCGATCCATCTGCATATCTGTGATACTTGAGTGTACCCTTTATGGGGCTCCTTTCATAAAGACACATACCAGGATGAAAATGCCGTCTTACAGCTCTCAGTTAAAAACCTCGCTTTGCTCTCATCATATTTTCCATTCACTGTCTTTCAGTCTTGGCTATTGTACTCTGAAAGGTGTTGTGAAAACTGCTTTTAGCCTTCCCTTAATTTACCAGTTGTGTGATTGTGGTGACCTAGAGAGTTAATGAAGACAGAGAGAATTTTGTTGATCAGAAACTTGTCATTGATGATGTTCCCAAAGGCATTTCAAAACGATGAAGATGAATTAGTATTTTTTACTCATAACGTCCGAAATGCTCTTATTATCTGGATTATACATCTGTGAAGTCAGTAAGTAATAATTAGATATACATATATTTATAGGTAAAAATGGCATTGTTAGTAGGTGTAGACACATATTTTCTGAAGCACAATAGGGTATTGTAACGCCAAGATACGTTTAAAGGCACTATAGTGCTACCCATCATCATTATTGTGTATAGGTGCCTTTCATGTTTTAATTTATAATAATAGCTGCATCTATAGTAGATTCTCTTGTAGTTCCTTTGTTTAGTGGGAAATGTTGTGATGCAGGATTTTTGATTTGTTATAACTCATTCCTTTACATTTTCAAGGTCAGATTGCTTTAACTTTTTAGATTCAAAGTAATGTCAGTTTCTTTCTTACCACTTCTATAATGGAAGAAGAGTTTGAGGAAGATGACAACATTACTCCTAAAAGAATGAGAAAGTATCACATTCTAAACATTGCATTTGTTGTGCAATGTGTTATATTCTCCATGTTTGCTAGAGAAATGATCTTTCGATGTTAGTATATCACTTTCTTGATTGGATGGTGAGAATCATGTGGTCCAGATAGGGACAGATAAGTGAGACTTAAAATTTTTCTGTGTCACAGAAATGTATGCTCTAAAAATATCAGAAGGCTCAGGAAAATAAAAAAGATATCAATAGGAAAAAAAATAAAATCAGCTGTCTCAAAGCTTTGGCAACCAATCTTGCTTTTTTCTTTTCGCCTTAGACTCTTATTCCTGCTGACATCAGCATTTTGCCCTTCAGTGCAAGGCTACAAATAACATGAATGAAATCAATAAATAAAATCAAAATCTCTGGGGGAAAATTTTGGCTTCTGTGCCATACAGCCAGTTGTAGCTTGGTAGCAATGCCCCTCTCTGCAAACATCTGTAAGACCTCCTTCTAAGCATGATCTTTTCTATGGTGCGTTTCTAAATGGTTTGTTAGTATAGTACATACATAGCAAATCTTATCCTTCAGACCATAGCATTTTGAATTCAGCAGGCAGTGGTTGAGCTCCATTTATCCAGGCTTCCTTTTTCTAATGCAATAGGAAAGCATACTTCCCTGTAATTGCACTGAGCTGGTGGAAATGTTTGCCGGCTGCTTTTCACCCGTCGTATGAACAAATTATAATCAATGATTCTGATAAGGATTGCAAATGATAAAATGACATTAATAAAATCCATCACAGATGCACAGTCCTCTCTGCTTTTATTTTCTGGTTTTGTTTACTTAAAATAGCTGTGACTTTCAGTTGTGTGTAATAGTGAAGCATAATTCCTGTATTTCATAGTTCAAGTAATATGCCTGTACCTTTCAGACAAACTAAACAAACAAATAAACTGTCACTTATGTTGAATTAGCACTTACCTCGGTGGCAGCCAAAGGTAAGTGTAGTTTTATGTTCAACTGTATGAAATCCCTCTCTGCGTGAACGATAATACACAATGGGCTGTAATGGGAATTTCTTACAAATCCCTCCCTGCAGGGATTTACATTGTCAGTAGTATACCACATATAATACGCTATAATTGAAAGGCAGCCTCAGTCAAGTTTTTTCCTCTTAATTATACAATAATATTGTTTTATATGTCACGTAAACTATTTTCATGTTGTGTGTGTGCGTATGTGTATATATATATCTATCTATATACACACACTTTTAGCAAATCAGAAAGTGAAAGTAGTTTTCCCATTTTTTTCTTTTCTTTAAGGCTAAGTATATCTTGTTATTCCTTAATCACTGATTTTCATACCAGTAGGTTGTTTAGTGGGATTCTGGCATAGTCAGAGACAGGTAAAGCATCAAAAACAAAAGCTGATCGAGAGGAAAAGAATGGACCATTAAACAGGTAACTTATAGTGAGCTGTGATCTTTTATCATGCATTTATATGGCAGAAATGGGTATTTAGAAACAACTGATCTAATAATTTCTTAATTAACCTTAATTACATGTATTCACACACAAAGTTGTCTAGAAAACTAAGTGAATCTGAATGGAAATAAAAACTATAAGAAAATACTGAAATTTGGATATTTTGATATGCTTAAGTTACTTGAGTTGATCACAAAGGTCAAAGTCTTGGACTGGTTTATCTAATCTTGTGACTTTATTAACATGTACTGAAAATGGAACCATTGATAGGTTATGTGGCCCATATAATTTGTCATCAGTGATTTCTGTAACAGATTTTTCCTGTTACTTAAATCCCAGGATAATAGGAAATACAGTCAGCCTCTAAGGAAGGCGCCAATCTGAACAAAGTAATCTATATGCGTACTTCTGAAGATGAAAAAATGAGACCCAAGCACTGGGAAGCCATCCCTAACAGGCTGCAGTGGCCTGCAAGTGGTCAAGGTTGGGGTCACACATTGTAACTGTCCTACTGGAACATGAAGTAGGCAGATTCTCCACAACTGTAGGCAAACCCTGAGGTGCCATAGGTAGCTTTGCAATTTTGGCTTCAGCTGAGCAAATTAGGAATCAAACAATTAGCAGATTGATGGATTAAGACTAGTAAATTTATAACAGTTTGAATATTAGAAAAATAATAATCAGAAAAAAACATGACATATTAGTTTTAATACAGACCTGAAGAAGATTGGTATATTTATGACAATACTTGATGTCTCCAGAATTGTAATTCCAGGGGAAAATGAAGGCTAACAGAGGTCTGGAGGCTGCAGTGTTTCTCAGTCTTCCCTCATCTACTTGCCTTGTCCTCTGTAGAACTGTGTAGTTTACCCCTAACAACAAAACATTTCATCTTCTCTACATAAATGGTTGTATTTTCTTCAGCAATGTATAGGCTGATATTACTGATATCAGTAATATATACAGTAAGATATACTGTCTTTGCATATGATTTTAATTTTAATGGAACACTCAAGAGAAAGGAAATACAACAGTTTTTTAACCCTTAAAAGTTCATTTTTATTGTATTATATCTATAGATGGTTCATTTTCATACATTTTAACAAGTCTTCTATCAGTGTGGATATTGCATATACTCTAGTACTTTATAAAAAGTCCATATATTCCTGTTCCCAACAGGGGATTGGATAGTCTTTAGATTGCATAACTCTCCTGTAAAATATAGCTATTCTTTGTTACCAGATCACCATGAAAATAAGAGTGTTGAGCGTGAAGTATGCAGTACATTAATTCCTTCTGGGACAAAATATAAAAATGGACTCAGTTGCTCATTACTTACAAAAATAATATATAACTTTATATATAATTGGCTTTCCAGGCATTAATTAAGGCAGACTTCACCACAAAGAAACCCAGAGTTTATAGCTCAGTTTATAATATTTAAAAAATTAATTGACAGATCCTACATAATTATTTCCAGATTTGTACTCCAATAAAGGAAAAACATTTTCCCCACCCCACTAAATTAAAACAAAACAAGAAGTTGTAGCAGGTTTTTGACAGCATTTTATAATAGAGAAGTAAGGGGGATTGTGATACATTTTCTACAAAATCTATCTTTCTTCCTCCCAGATTTGTACCTGCAGCACAAGTTTTAATTCACCAGATCATATTCCATATAAATTAATTTATCATAGGTATTACTTTAAGCACAGCATATAATGAAACTGTCATTCATAGTTTTCAAACATTAGAGTATTACACATTTTAGTTTAAAGTTATATTAAACACATGCTACATGCAGAAATATAATTTGAAATTCTAGAAGACACAATCTTAGGAAAAGAACCACCCTTTTTTAAAAATATACAAATTCTTATTTTTTAATGCCAGAAACAGCCAATTTATCTGTGCAGGAGACTTTCTGCTTCCCCATCCCTGTTACGGCTAGGCTAAAGTGGTGACACACCAGTCAAGAAAACAGCGGATAGTAGAAAAAACCCTTGAAAATATCCATACCGTTGATTTGCACAGCACAGCCCAGCATTAAAGATGTCATATGGGCCCAGCTTATTAGCACTGGCTCTGTTCCATGTCATCAAGACCCAAACTGGCTCCTGCTGGCTTGTCCCCCTGTTCCTCAATGTTTCGGATCCAGAAGGGGCATCTTAGCTCAGGTGCATCACCTTGCAGGGCCAGTTTTTGCCTGGGATTAAGCGGAGGCTAATAGGAACCTAGAGATCCCCAGGGTCAGCTGAAGCCTTGCCATAAGCAGCTGCTCTGCTGACCTGGCTCGCAAATCTGTACATGGCTCTGCTAAAGCATCCTCCTGGACCTAAGATGCCTTTGCAGACTGCCAGGTCTAATATCTCAGCATCTGTGGTGTGCTTAATCTACAACCCAGATAAACTATACTGCGATATTTTGGAGCTGAATGTGTTTTTAAGAATGTCTGTGCAGCTAAATGATTTATTGATGTTTTGCGCCTTTCCCTTCCTCCCTGTTTGGAGCTTTCTAGTTGACTGAAAGGGAAGTGGAGGTTGAGCTGAGAGCAATCAAGTATGCACTGATTAGCAATCTAGTTAACTAATTCATAATTTTTCCAGGTCTATCTCTAGTTGTGTTCTGCATGTTGCTTAGTCATATCTGAAGCATTTTTCTCTCTGAGCTAGACATTGTCATGAGCCATCAGCTGAGCTGTCTGCTCCAAACTGTTTGAAGACCAATAAAATAAAAGTGCATTTATGTGTAATGTACTAAATCTGTACTATGTAAGAATTAAAGTATTTACATATCTGTCTGATACATTTTAGTAATTTAATTACTTCAGTTAATCTGTGATTTAGAAATCTAGCTTATTTTAGTTAAATTAAAAGTCTAGCTTGTCATTTTGGCAAATTTATCAACTGTCAAGTATTAAAATCAGACTAAAGGCGAGTGTCAATACAGAGAAGAGCAAATAAGAATGCTACATTACTTTCTTCAGTAATGAAGAGATGAGGAATCTGGATGTCTTCTACTCCTTTAATGATCTGAACTGTTACTGTCATAAGACATAATAATATTATGTATTATTAGAGGAATATAATAATAATAACAACAAATAAAAATACTTATCTTTTTAAAATGTCTTCACCATGCAAATCAGCTGGAACTTATTAGTTAAAATGTACAGACTGTTTGTACTCTCTCTCCCACTACTTTTCTGGATACAGTTTTCCTCTTGCTGTTGGGAACATTGACTTAAGAGTAATTTACTCATCTTTCTCAATGCTTTCTGTGATTTTGAACATTCTGTGACATATTGAATGTGGAGTTAATCACAACAGTTAACATTTATGTTAGTGGTTTCTACTGTTATGTGAAATCTTGTTGAATACATTGGTAGCCGTCTATTTCAAGTTTTGACAATTTTTTTTTAATAACATTAAATATTTTATAGTAAAGAATGCATAAGCAAATGAAATTTGATGCATTTTGTTAAATAAACATAAACATCCCTCTAACTATTCCAGCACATGCTGTATTTTTGTTTCCTCAAATGACACTTCAATTTTCAAAAGCATGCCTAAAAATAGTACCTGAAAAGTATATTGAGGGGAACCAAGCCATTATTTTACCTTATCGGTATGCAGATTTCCTCTGTACAAAGTATTTTCTGTTCCCAACATAGTAGAGAGAATTTATTTAATAGAAGATGGCAAAAAATGAAATTTGGGATTTGAGGTCGCGCTCTTTTTTTTTTTTTTTTTTTTTTGTACATTAGATTATATTATCATAGGCTCCAGTAGAATGCTTATTAGCAGATTTTCAAACTATTTGCCTGTCTTTTTCTGGTAGGTCCAAGAACTTGTAGCTATTATCCATGTTTTTGAAAAGAGCCCTTTGAAAATGAGGGAGGAAAAAGTGATTTTATTTTAAAATATGACTCTTAGCCTAGTAGAATTTTGCTGGTTTTTTTTTTATTTGACTACTCGTAGCTACTTCATTCTTTTTTCTCTTGTTTCCATCCTTAATATCTAGTCTACTTTTGTAAACATAAATTTCTCTTTCTGTAAAACTAGTCATATCAAAACACTTTCTACCAGTCATGTATCTGAAGTGGGATTTTATTACAATCCAAAGGATTGCTCTTTAAGAATCTCATTAAAGTCTGAACAAACAATAAGAAATGAAAAATACTTCCCCAAAGCTTAAAGACGATAGACAATACTGCATTGCAAAGCTAACTAGGTGGGGTAATATTAGACAGATGGTAATGAAAATATCAGACAGATTTAATAGCTAAAAATATGTAACAATTAAGGTCAAGAAAACAACCTGTTTCTTATTTTAAATATTAAATTTAATTCACAGATAAAGGAACATGAAGTCTTTCATTATAAAGCACTGATCAGAGCGTTTTTTTTTCTCAAGGACTTCTCAGAGAACTACTGTAGTAGTGTAGTAAAGACAGCACTTTAAAAATCCCCACAAAAATATTCATAAATGTGGGGTTTAATAGCTTGCTATTAAAGAAAAGCAGTTTAAACAACAACAAAAAAGAAAACCAACCCACAAATGTATTAATATACTTTAAAGCTCATTTGCTGTAAATATTTTCAATAAATGTACTAGTACCAATTTTTCTGCTTGAGATTTGGACATACTGTAAGAAAATCTTGCCAGTCATTAATCTCTGAGTAACTTCTGCTAGTTTTAAAAATAGTTATATTTAAACACAAGGAGATCTTCAAACAGACTGGTCTATAATTCAGTATTTTATAAAATTTTATCCATAGCCAGGGCTTACCTCTTTTTTTTTTTTTTAATTTGTATTTTTGAACAACTTTTCTAATGGTGGCTCAGCAGTTTCTTACTGTAGTTCTCTCTTGAGAGGGGTAATGGGATAGAGGGGTGCTCCAGACAGAGTAATCAAAGTATTCTCTAAATGAGAAGCTTTGAAAATTGTTGTATGCTCTTGCTCTTGAAACTTTTAGTTTTGGAATTCTTGACCATTCTTGTATCCTTCTGGGTGACCAAAGGCTGATACTGTTAAGAGCAGCTAGACTGAGTTGTGCATTTTCTTATTGCTTGTATTTTGGATGGAAGGCTGGGTATTTTTCTTTTTGATACCGACCTTATTACAAGTAACTCATTGCCTCTATTACCTCCATTTAGAATCTTCTCTTGTTTCTGTAGCTGCATATTTGCCACAAGGTCCCCAAGGGAAAGTCATGTAATTTAACAGAAACTGTCCCTGAATTAAAGCTTGAAGAAGGAGGTAGTTAATGTTAACAAAATCTATAGCTTCTAAATAAAGATATACAGCAACTTGCTTTTGTGTGATTTGGACAGTTATGATTTTTATTTTGGGGTACAGAGCTTTTTGTATTCATATCCCACTACTGTGTTATTTCTGAATTCACTGTAAGACATTAACAAAGGGTTCATAATGTAATTAATTTGTCAAAACAGGAAGGTTTACCTGTTTGAGGAGTATACATCGTTGATTAAGAAAAATAGTTATTGGCTGGTGGGAAGCTTATGAGCAAGTAATTATGACGTTCCCTGTTGAACTATCACAAATTATTCATCAGATTTCCAGTGATGTGGATTAGGCTGATAAATTGAGTTACATAATTTGTACCTTTCTCTTTTCACTTGCTCTTTTTAATTTTGGTTGGGGGCAGGAGAGGGAGGCTTCTTTCAAATTAATTTAAGTCATTAGTAGCTGAACTGAGAAATTAATATGGAATCAAAGTTCCTACTTAACCTTGGCTAGATGTGATCCCCTTTGTCGTGAGGATTGGCCTCAGTCACTCCAGCAGAAGTGTAAATAAATTTCCATTGTCCTTTCCATGGCCTTTAAAAAGTAGTCCAGTTCTTGTGAAGTTAACACAGTTGACCAGTACATATTCTTAGAGTGACTCAAATCACAGAAATGTGGGCTATTTTTCTGCATACACAAGATTAGAAGCTGCAGGTGTGCAGTAAGGCAGGCTGAAGTAAACATTGGGGATCAGTTGGTGGGAGAGTTGTTTGGAGGCTGGGCTTCCCCTACATGACTGGGAAATGCTATTTGGTCCTGGCTGGGTTTCTCTCCAACTCATGTAGCAGGGCCTGCAGAATAATCAAGAAGTAGAAGTTAGCTATTTCCAACTAATTACTTGCAATGTAGCTCAAGGCAAGTGGTCTAGTGAATGCAGTTCCCTCAAGACAGGAGCCACAGGCAGGGTGCAAAGCAGGCAGTGACTTGCTTGAAATCTCTGCAAAAAAGGTTTCTTTCTGTCCACCTGCTACTCACAGGGAAAAGGTGCATATACCACTTTGCTTTAGTGAAAATGTAGTCATCTGTGTAATCTACGTCATGAAGCTGAGCTCAGATTTCCCTGTTCTCCTTTCTCTGCTTGCACTGACAGAAGTGATATGAATAGTAAACATGGCCATGATTCAAGGGATATTCACCCTGGGGTTTGTTAATCTTTCACAGCCTAACAATAATTTTGTTAACTGGCTACTTGGTACTTCTCTCAATGTTATTTTCCTAAGGATAAGTTTGTTTGTACCTGACCTATTATGGTGCCAGGTTACACTGTAGTGTCTTGTTAGATGTAGATTTTGTTGTGAATGCTGGCTTAGGTATGCATGAGTACGAACAAATACAAAATTCCACTTATTCTGATAAGTAGGTAGTTTTTGTCATAAACAGGTTTCAAGAATATTACTGTGAACTCTATGGATTATGTAATCTGGGTTATTTGTACGAGACATTAAATTCCTGGATTTTCCTCCACAAGACAGAAATCCTGTAGGTTGCATCAACATGTCACCTTCACTTTAAGTAGGTGATTTTAAAAAGGAAAACTTGTAGAATGACACTGTATCTAATAATTCCATACAGTACCAATGTATATAATTTCCAGTGAGGAGGAGATGTGTCTTGTGTTTAGACCAATCTATAAGAATACATATCTTTCCCATGTAAAACTACTCTATTTGCTGCAGGAATTTGGGTTGCATAAATTAAATATACAGGGGCCCCGACAGCACATCATAATGAAGCAGTTAGTGGCAACTGGTTTCCTTTTGTAATTTTTTCTCAGATTTCTGTACTGATATTGCCTTGATAAACTGGTATAATTTGGTCAAGCTGTAGAAACACCTGAAGCTAAAATGCAATGTATATATGATAACTGAGAAATGAAGTTGCGCTTGCTCATGAGTGAGATTTATGAGACTGCTGCATTAAGTTTTCTTCACAACTTTTCAAGGGCTTTTCCTACAGTTTGAGAGCTGGAACTGATCTTACTTAAGGAGAAGCTGGAGCCTTTTTACAGAAAAATATTTCACATGGATAATCAAGTGTAATTTGCACACTCACACTATCCTATGACACTGAGCCACCCTAGCCCTTTCCCTGTTCTTTTGACTTCATGAAAAGATAATCAAAGAGGGTTTTCAAGCAATAACTGGTCTCCATTGTAGCAATAACTGGTCTCCATTAACTGTAGGTATTTACATCTTTTGAATGTTTTTATTTATCAGGCTGAAGTAAATTTGGATATAACTTGGTTATATCATTGGTGTTTTGTGGCTTTTGAGAGGAAGGTTTTTGGTTGGTTGGACGGGTATTTTGGAGGAGGTTGTTCTCGGGTTTGTTTTTTGTGGTTTTTTTTTTTAAATGAAAACCTTAGTCGGACAACTCTCATTAAGCATCTTCTTTATAAAGAAAATACTGGATGTATTAAAATTGAATGATAATTATTTAATAATATTTTAATTATTTTTAATATGTAATGTAAAATTACTAATGACTTTTCTGATAGTTAATACTCCTCAAACCTCTTCTTCGTTGCAAATCTAAAGCAACTGAAAGGGTAGAACTCTGTCTAAAAATACTGTATCTATCAGATATTATCGAGGATGCTAGACAACAATGACAAATGCATTTGTGAACAAAACACCATCTCTGTTTCTGCTTCAACAAAGCAGGCAAATATCTGTATGCTGCTTTAAATGTATTTATTTAGATGTGTATAAGAGCGGAGTGCTTTGTGCATGGCTAAATAGGAATACATTTAGTATTTAGGAAAACCAGATGAAACCCGGACTGCAGTTTAATTAGAAATTATTCTGATTGAGAGGTATGCAGATGAGGGGGAAAATGATCCTCTTCTATTATGTTATCTAAGTAGTTCACTCTGCAAAGAATAAATTCAGTTTAGATTTAAGTTTAAAGATACATATTAAACTCAGTTTCTTACAGGCTGCAGTTCTTTAGTAGCATGTAAAATATTTCATATCTTCTCCTTGTGATGTAACCCCTTTGATTGTTCCAAAGTTTTCAGTGTTACTTTGACTAGACTCTGTCAAGATGTTCTTAAAGTTCACGCTGACTCCTGCAATCCAACTGACGTCTTATGTCTCCTATTCAGAGATAAAACATTGTTCCAGTTGCTCACTCGGAACCAGGAGATTGCCTGCTGCAAAAACAGGCTATCAGCATTTATTAGCATGGCATTCTTCACGGGTTTAAGACAAAACATTTAAAAGGAATGAAACTGTTCTGGTTGTTTTTTTCAATTTCTCCTAAGAGAAGGGAGAATGCTTTTCTATTTGACATATATATATGCGCATGTATATATGCTAAAACTTAGCATTTATATATTGTATTCTGTCTTTCTGTTTCACTGTTGGTGGATGTTACTAACTCAGAAATATTAGGCATAACAATTTGAAGTTGGCTACAGTTTTGAAGTTAATAGTGCATAATTTTTGGACAGGAAGTGGAGAGAGTTTATTGCTTTAATTACAGTGTAATGTTCATATTAAATATATTTATATTTTAAAATTCCAGTTTTAAAGAGGTTTTAATAGAAGCTGGAGCTGATGAGGCAAAGCAATGCAAAAAGGCTTTTCCAGATGGCATATATCCAGAGGGAGATATTTGTGTATTGACAACAGTGGAAATATATGAAAAGAGAAATAAGTAACGAGTATGAGACTAGTGAAGAGAATCCGAGTGAAAATAGTTCAGGACTCAATCTGTTGTTGTAAGGAAAGAGAAGCAGTATTCTCTACATGCTATAATCTGATCCCAGGGAAAGATACTGAAAATGGTAAATGCTCCAGTCAAGCAACAGAGGAAAGCAAGAATGAGTCAGCATGGCAGTTACAGATCAAACTACAGAGTGTGAGAATAAAAAATTTGCAAGTATGGGAGGAAAGGGAAAAGAAGATGAATTTGTAATGAAGGTCGGTCTTGAGTAAATGGCAGAGATATAAAGGTCATTTTTGTGGATTAGAAAGAGATAAGACTACCTTGTGTGAGGCTTTAGTTAGTCATGGGTAATTTGATGGACCATTGATCTAAGCTGGCAAAATGGTGCTTCTCCCTTGTGTTGGAGGATATTTTTCTTCTCCAAGGGAAGCACTCTATGAAGCAACTGCATTTCGACTAACTGCATTTAAAATTAATTGAAAGAAATATGTAAAATTCTATTTAATGTTATAATTTCTTTTTCAGTGTTGTTTAAAGTGGCAACACCAATTTTATTAATAACATAACTAGGTTGGGTAGAGGCTAGAACTAAATCAAGGGAAGCAGGTTCTCTGGTTAAAAGCAATTAGCAGCTACTGCCTTTGATTGCAGAAGAGTGTTTCCTTGACAAATACCCGATTATAGCACCATTTGTCTGCTCACCTTCAAAGTGCAAGGTAACTTTTCCTCTAACTCCTTACTCTCAAGTTTATTTCAAGTTTGGTTTTATTTTATTTTTAACCTAGTGCTATTTGGATATTTTGGTTCATGTATTCATTTCTTTTTTCATGGGCTTTTATTCTCTATCTTGTAAAAAGTATGCCACACCATGCCATAGGCACAGTGCACCAGGGAAGGCATATTTTAACCTCCCTGGATAAGCCAGCAGAGATTCGTGAGAGTATGATCTCAAATTGCAACTTCTAAATAGAGTGTAGCAGCTCCGTAGAATGTGATTTGTTTTTTTCTGAACTGAACTTAAAAATTGTTTTAAATTTTAGATGCCACTATGAAAATTTGATTCAGCTATATTGTACCTGCACACATGCAGGTGTATCACACATTTCAGCATGCATGCTTTTTTTTTTAAATAGCAAAATATTTACAGTGGAAAATTTTCATAATTTGTAGACAAATTAAAAATTACTCTGCTTGAATGTACACTGCCTTGTACTTTCTAACTTCCATCTGCCATCTCACACCCAACATGGCAGACTCATCACTTGATTCTGCTGACCAGAATATCGACTGCTGTCTGGCTGACTGATTCTCCTTTCCAATTCAGAATAAAGGGTAGCATGGAGCTTCTGTAGCCACTTTCTAGAAATAAAAAAGTTTATTGTTCTGCAGTGGAAATTAGCCTTAATTTCAGAACACTGCAAATTTAAAAGAATAAATATACAGTATAAACTATGGGGATTATAACTTGCAGCTTAAAAAATAAGATGATTTCTTTTTACCCTGCCAGAAAGAGTAACAGCTATGCCCCTCATGAAGTTAAAGTAACACTGTTTTTATCTGGAAAATTATTTTTGAGACTGTAAAGATGTGATTCAGTGGCTGTATCATTGCCATTTTCTCAACTTTTTAAAAATGGTGTCTGTCTGTCAACTACTGATTCATTTTCCGTTATTAAATCATACCTGATGCAAAAAAGATACTGATATATACCTAAAAATTATATGTTTTAAACATTTCTGCTGTAACTGCTCTCTCTGCAGTCAGAAAAATTTTTCCTTATTTTTATCCTAATTTATTGTCTGGTATCTATTATATCTATATCTGCATATTTTAGTATGTTTTCTTCAAGTTAGTATGATAAATATGACAGTCAACACAAAATTTATTTGCTATAGTTTCTGCGGAGAATCTGAGCATTTGGAAAACTATTCTGAGCAGTAAGACAGCAGGATAACTTAATATATTGGGATTTGGAAGGTGAGAATTTTCAAGGGCATAAAGGGAAGGGATGTACCCAAGCGCCCCTGCAAGTGAGGGGCTCTGTCTTTACTGAGGGCGAGTGGGTTGCAGGGAGCATGCTGCCCCTCTGGCTGAGCTGCCCAAGTCCCGCTTGAACAGTGAGATGGGCTCAGCTCTGCTCACAGCCACGGGGCCACTCCTGGAGCAGATATGATAACAGGGAAGTAAAAAGTAGAATAAGAAACAAAAACATTATCAAAAGTTGTGGGGAGGGCGGGGAGGGGAGGAAAATGTGGATTTTTGCTTAAATGGAGCGGTTTTCTAGAGGATGTCTTCATTATCAAGGCACATTGGATATGCCTTTCAGTTTACAACATTTGTAAGCAGCAAGGTCTAAATTATTATACTTCATCATACAACAAAGATGGTGCTATCCTCTGAAAATAACCTGCTAATATAGGCTTGTAATTTCAATTTTTCACACATTTTTCTGTCTGTGTTTCAGTAAAAATCTAATCTACCCAATGGTTGCTTTAGGCTAATATACTGTAATACAGAATGGTGTCAAAAATGTCAAACTTAATGAAAAAAAGGGAGGGTAATCGTAAGTGTTCACTGAAACCACTTCTCTGAACACTTTTTTTCCCACAAGATCTGTGCATTCTGTTTTGTGGTTTTTGTCAGGTACATATTAATCAAGTCTGAAATAAAAAAGTAAAGCTGTACCACCACGAAACTCTCAGACCTTCATGTTTAATCTCTATATTAAAACTATAAATCTATTAAAAATATTTGTAAGAAAAGATTGACTTATAACCTAAAAGAAGAGATTTTTACATGTCAGATATATCTTACTACACCATCTTCAGACTTATTAGTAAGCTTTTTTAAATAAAACCAGTGAATAAATTTTTGCAATCTCTTGGGCAAGATTGTCAAATTCTTTACCTTTAAAATAGTTTAAAATTTCTTTTGTGAAGTTAAAAGGAGAGAAGGAATAGATTCTACAGTATTCATGCTATTTAATTGCAAGAAATAGTTTAATTACCTGACTCACTCATGTATGACAAACCCCTCAAATCTCATAGGTAATTTGATAGTACATACAATATGAAACACCTGCATGTCAATACTTTTTCCATTGCCTCCCTTTTTAAGGGAGTTATGCAAATGGTGCAGTCTTCACCAATGATTTAACAAGTCTTTATGTGTTCATTGCTGTCCTTCCATCTCTTCCATTAATATTTGTTTTGTTTTTCTCCTTCATGCTACAGCAGTAATGCTGATGGTGCAGCCCCAGACAGTCATTTCTGTGTAATAGCTTTGGGCGAGAAACGCTTGATTTGCGCTCCTGAGCAGCTATCAAGGGCTTCACTCCCCAGGTCTGTACATGTGAGGGGTCGTGAAAATGAGGAGTTTTCTTAAGCTTTGGGGATATGGGTAATGCACAGAGTAAAAACAGGCATACAGTGAATGAGTAATGCAGCCATAATGGAATTGAAGGCAGGAGTAAGAATATTTTTGCTCAAACAACGGATTTACTTGATTCAGTTCTTAGGTCTTTACTTTTATAAAAGAGAAAAATAAGCAAAAATATAAAGCAAGAAAAGAAACAATTATTCTTAGCCTATTCTACTATATGCAAAGCCATAACAAAAACTGGACACAATGATAGAGAACAAATGTTTTGCCCCTGGAGAAACGCTGTCTGGCCAGAGTGCAGCTATTTCCTTATTTATTTAGGTAGTAAATGCAGAAGGAAAAATGATTCTTTGCTAAAATATTAGTGTACTTTCCAAGACTCTCAGAAAGGTGAAGAATAATAGCATTGCCTATTTTTTTTCTTTCATTTAGAATGTCACACCAGCCACCTCCCCGCATATGTATTCAAGAGATTTTACAACTTTCCTTTAAATACTCTTGAATAGTCTTAGCTAATATGATAAATGTTGAGTATCTTTGAAAAACTACTGTCACAAAATGAATCTGAGGCTGAACAAGCTGAATATTTTTGTCTTTGTAATCAAAACTTCAGAGGAAAAACCCAGAAATAAAAATTTAATTTGCTATTGTAATGTGTAAAATTGTTTGACCTAGGTGAAAATTAATTCATCTGCAGTGAAAAGAACTATAAATACAGCAATTTTGCTTCTGCATCAGAGATTGAGAATTAAGACCGGATAGCTGAGTATAGTAGTAAAATATGCTATATGCTTTTAAACTACTGTACTCCTATATACTAATACATTTAAAAATATCTTACATCCCCAAAATGTCCAAACCAACATTCAACAAATATTTTAATTTATTTAACCTGCTTGTTTCTTTTTAAAATATTTTAAAATTTTTGAGGATATAAATTCAACCCATATGAGTAACTAGTGGTCTGTGCAGTTGCCAAGAATGCCAATAACCTCTTTTTGCTGGTGGCATTTCCTAAACTTTGTTTTTATTTAATAATGGCTGAAAATTAGGTGAAGTAGTCTGTTTTTAATTTACTTAGAAGTGATAGTCACACTTTGGTCTTGAGATTTGGTTTATGAGTTTATCTCCACCTCTCAGCCCCATCATTTGTTCATCTCTAATTGGAAGAATCCTGTAAACATCAATGAAAGTTTAGTCTCAACCATTTGCTCAAAAAGTCTCTTTTCTGGAAGTTTACACATGAATGCAGAGAAACACACACCACAGGGTCACTGTCCTTGTATAACAAGCTACTTAGGCATATCTGAATGAACAGGATTAACTGCATTGCTCTTAAGAGGTTTACTCATGCTTAAAGTTAGATGCAAACAGAATTCATACCTTTATCACTTAAATTCAGTGCTACTGGATCTCCACAACAAATTATTTCTTTTAGTTTAACAATAGTACTAATTGCATTTTCTAATTAATTCAGAAGTTTTTTATTCAGTTAAAGGGCAAACTTTCTGGTAGGAGGGGAGATCGTTCCAGCAATTTGCTAGATCATGTAGAGGTATCTCACCATCTTAACCAACAGGCACTCACTTGTTAAATAAGTAAGTTTATAGTCAGTGACATAGTAAATAAGTTGCCTGTTTTTTTCTTCTGTTTTAGTTTTTTAGGTAAAATGAAAGAAACTGCTAGATTTATTTCTACATTTTTTCAGTATAGTAAATTAAGTTAGAAATACTACTCAGATACCACTACCTGCAACATTACTTAGGGTAGTAACAAAATGTTATGTTCATTAAAAGTCCTTAATAAATTCCTAGAATTCATTTGACTTCAGGGAACATTAGAGTTATTCAGCATTTATATAAGATTAGCTTGAAAACATGCATATGTTAGGCAGAAGCCTAATCCATGCAGATCTCTGCATAGTTTAATGACAGTATTTTAACCCATTTTCTAATAATTGTTACACGAGCATTTCTACATCAAATGCATCTTTTATGATCATTACACCAGAGCCCATTATAGAATGTTTCAGAAGAAAATACTTGGTTACTGTTAGCAAATCCTACAATCTCTATTTTAGCTACCCTTAATTCACTGTCATGATCTCAGCCTCTTTCAATTTCTTTTCTTCTCTCTGAATTTTATTTTATTTCTTAAATAAAATGTAGTTTAAAATGAAGAGCCCCTTTTTTATTCAGTGATTTATAGCAGTGGTGAGAAGAAAATGAAAGGGCTGGGGCTTGGGTTTGATGTTTTGTTTGAGCCTTCAGTTTTTCCTTAAAATTAAGGGGAAAAAAAAAAAGGAATTGCTTGAGTGAAAAGTATTATTTGATCTGAACTAAAATTTTTCATTTTATATTGTGAACAGTTACCTCCTAAAACATAAATTTAGGAATAGTTTCAAAGGAAATTTTATTTTATAAAGGATCTACCATATATCTATATCTTTTTTATTTTAAAAAGGATTTCACCCCTTTTTAAATTGATCAGGTAAGAGCAAAACAAAGAGTAACCTTCTGTTCTTTAAGGAAAATATTAGATCTGCTTGTAATTCTCATCAGCACTTAATTTTAGTCTCAGGAGACACACATAGTTATGACTGGATTCCTGCCTATACAGTTCATGAGGAGTGTTGATATTCTTCAGTTTATTCGTAATCTTCCCTGCTTCTTCACTGAATTTCTTTCAGGAAGTACCACTGTATAGGTAATGAAACCATACACAAAACTGTTGGGCTGTAGGGAAAAAATGT
Source organism: Clamator glandarius (assembly GCA_033459285.1). Lineage (NCBI taxonomy): Eukaryota > Metazoa > Chordata > Aves > Cuculiformes > Cuculidae > Clamator > Clamator glandarius. The sequence continues at coordinate 483,232 of JAUNZM010000066.1, forward strand.
GACAAAGATATAATTAATTCCTTCAGTCTTTTACAGCTGTGAAACATGATATCAGAACAATTACACTGTGACATCAATAGTGTATCTAAGAAAAGAACTAAACTTTAATAAAAGGGTGATCAGCATGTGCACAATTGTAGATATATCATCAATGATTCAATTGAAAAATTAAACTTAAGAAATATGTACCCTTACACTAGGAAGGCATTTTTTTGCTATAACTATTGTATCATTGGGAAGGACATCTGAAATTAAGTTGACAGGTGTGCAAGCTTGAGCTAAAAAATTGATTTTCCGTCTTAGCAGAAAAAAACCCACAATCAAACACAAGAAATCAATAAAATTGGCATTATGGTTGTGTAAAGTACTGAATAACTTTCCTTTTAAATATTAAATCAAATGCAGCTTGAGAATTTCTTCAGTCATTTTTAGTAAATCCCTCTTTGGAAGACAGATGTTTTGTATTTCTAATATTATTGAAAAATATTCTTATTAATTATATCTCTTGCAGAGGGTTGGGTTTTATTCCTGGATTTGAATTAATTTGTGGATGGAGAGGAGGGAAGTTATTTTACTTTGTAAAGCATAAAATAAATTTCGAAGCAGAATGTAGGCTCAGTTTTTTATATTAGCTTATATAAAATGTTTCAACTTTATATATAGTCATGCCTACAAGATGCCATTTAAAGCTATTTAGAAGTTACTTTACAAACCCTAAAATATTGCACAGAACTACATAATTTCAAGCACAATGGCTCCTAAGTGCCATGGCGTGTTCTTTTCTCTATGTGTGGCGCATAAAATGTCGAATTATAAAATTATAATGAATACATTTTAAGTATTGAATATACTTTTGGCATATTAATATTACACTGTGGATCTGTTCTGGAGGATAGCAGTTATATATTTGAATTTTTAATTCAGTTCAACTGTTGTCACGGAGTGGGATATTTTTGAAGCGCGTGTAAAAAGCTGCTCTGCCTTTGTGTGTAATGCTGCTGGAGGCTTGGCCAAGGTATTCTCACACACCCGCAGTTCCTGTCAGTTGAGTTATCCTCCTGCAAATGTGTAAGCCTTTTGGACAATGATGGCAATTATATTTTTTTCTCAGATACTAAATTAAAAACAAACAAAAGCATATTCAAGTGATTTTTACTTTTAAAAATAAAATGCTTTGTAATTTTTTTCCCCTGGTCTCAGTGCTGGGTTCACTCCTGTTCAATATCTTTATTGATAATCTGGATGAGAACGTTGAGTTTACCCTTACTAAATTCACAGATGACACTAAGCTGGGAGGAGGTGTCGATCTCCTTGAGGGTAAGGAGGCTCTACAGAGGGATCTGAACAGGCTGAGTCAAGGGGCTGAGACCAACGGGATGAGGTTCATCGAGGCCAAATGCTGAGTCCTGCACTTGGGACACAACAACCCTGTGCAGTGCTATGGGCTTGGGGAAGAGTGGCTGGAAAGCAGCCTGGCAGAGAAGAACCTGGGGGTGTTGGTTGACAGCTGGCAGTGGCCTGGGTGACCAAGAAATCCAATGGCATCTTGTCCTGTATCAGAAACAGCATGGCCAGCAGGACTGGGAAAGTGATTCTGTCCCTGTGCGAGGTGCTGGTAAGGCTGCACCTTGAATCTTGTGTTCAGTTTTGGGCCCCTCACTACAAAAAAGACATTGAAGTGCGTGTTATCACTGCCTACAACTACCTGAAAGGAGGTTGTAGTGAGGTGGGTGTTGGTGTCTTCTCTCAGGAAAAAATTCTTCACTGAAAGAGTTCTCAGGCACTGGAAGAGCTGCCCAGGGAGGTGGTTGAATCCCCATCCTTGGAGGAGATATGAAGTGCTCAGGGGTATGGACAGGTGCAGTTGGACCCAATGATCTCAAAGGTCTTTTCCAGCCAAGTGATTCAATGACTCTGATTTGAAGTATTAAGACCAATATTGCTTTTTCTTTTTTTGTTTTTTTTTCTCTCTTCAATCTTTACTTCTTCAATTTAAAAGAGGAAGTGTTATGAATTTATTATAACTGTGAAGAGACAAAGAAGTAGTAGTGATTTGTCTCTTCCAATACTATTTTATTTATTTCCTTCAGCCTTGTCGGATACTGAAAATTTACTTTTTGAATAACTGAATACACTTAGATCCTAAAAACTTGCATTTTTTAAAGTAGTTTTGGGTTTTATGTAGTATGTTTCATACTATTTTGGAAAGTTTGTATTTTTTCTTTTACAGGATGCTTTCAAAAAATATATGTCACATATCCAAATGCATATAATAGGTGAATGAGGAATATTTTATCTTTTAATGACAATGGGCTGTGAAATATTTACAGTTAAGTTTTTTATACCAGACATGCACACTGGTTTTGAACTATTAGCAAATATGTAATGCAGTAATTTTTTAATGTCAGGAAGTATAAAAGACCATGCATCATTAGATTAGGTGAAACTGGCAAATTATAAGTTTCAAGAAATCTTCAGTTTGATGCAAAATTAGAATTATGAGATCTTTCCTTATCTTTCAGTAGATGGGCTTAAGGTTAGTTTGTGCCAGTATAGTTTATCTCAGTTTGACATTGGTGCAGCCTGTGACATTGGTCACACATACTTGAACTGGATGTTTTAGAATCTCCTTTCATAAAAGTTTTGCACTGAGGAGAATTATGACCTTTACAAGGAACTGGTACTTGTTCTGGGCAGTATTATCAAATTTCTTCTTCTTACAGCATTCACTCTCTTTGACTTTCACTGCTGTGATAGGACAAGTGATCTTAAGCAATTAGGGTAGGTATTTATAGCATTAAAATTAGGCAAAGAAATGATATTATATCAACATCAGAAAGCCAGTTGATTTGACTGGAGGGAAAATAAGATCTTAGATAAGTTAGGGGACCGAGAGGTTTTGCCACATTCTCAATTTTATTTAATCAATTTCCCAAATTTGGTATTTCATTACTTCTTAGGTGTTACTACTAATTTATATATTATTTCATAAATGTAAGGACTATATAAAATTTGCCTAAGAAAAAAGATGAGCCTTAAACTAGCACATAGAAAATGCGTAACTGGGCTGGAGCATAAATAAATATTTAAAGTATTTTAACAATTCTCTGTTAGAATTTTATATGTATATGTATGAAAAAGGTCTGTGATTCTCTAACACACCTAGGAATGCTAATAGACAAAACTTAATTCAATCATTCAGAGACTGATTTTTTTTCTTTATAACACCATTGTATTTTCTATGAACTCTCCTTCTCTCTGTAAACAATTCATATCGTTAACAAGGATTTTTGTGTAATAGAAAAAAAAATGTTAAAAATACATGTACAAGGTAAGGGTTATAAAGAAGCCTCTCTAATCTCCAGGAAGATTGAGGTTGAAGACAAAATATAAATCCTAACTAGCTTCCCTCTCAACATTTCCTGACTGTAAGACCTTGTTAGAAGTACTGAGAAGAATTTCAAAAGAATGCTTCCGTCTTATCACTGTCCTGCAATCTCCTAAAGATGAATCATAAAAATTTGTGGCTGTTGCAAAAATTAAAGTATTGGTGCTATTTTGCTCAATGAAGTAGTACTTTGGATATTTTCTTTTGGTTCTGGATAGTTTAGGAATACCACGTTCTGTCCCCACTGTTCCTATCCCTTAAGTGTGCTTATCAAAAAAAACTGCAGAGCAATTTTAAATGACAAATTCTTAAAACATATTGTCTGATTTTTTTTGCTGTATCTTCTCTACTACGTGTTTTCTTTTTCATTTATTCTTTTCCTCTTTTGTGTACTACAGGTCAAGGTACATTATAATGTCTGCTGTTGACATGCTAAGAAACTTCACTGAGAAAATCCTGAATGCTTTTTGAGTCAGATTAAAGATTGTTTTGGTACGGCTACTGTAGCCTCAGGTCAGCTCCTCCTGATGAGATATATAGGATAACTTTTCTGAGTTCACTGCATACTGTCATTAAACCTGCTGTGCTGACATAGTGTCACAGACAGAATTTAAATGTGGTTGTGTGGGAACCACCACAGCTGGTTTTTGTCTGAACATTCACAGTTCAGCTAACCTCTGGGTTTCTTTCCTGTGCTCATGAAGTGTCTGGGCCACATTTGCATACTGATGATTAACCTTTCTGTTTGCTCTGAAATAATTGTGTAACTTGTATCAAATTTTGTAGCTCTTATTTAAAAATGAAGTATAATAGATATCAAAATAGAAAGCTACATTTATTTCGCATTCCCTAATTTAACATGAAAAGTATTTATAATAATTAAGCATCAAAATTATTAGTGAAGCTGCATATTCAAATCTTGTCTTTTCTCGGCAGACTTGTGTCAATGGAATATCCCTTAGATATCCATCAAAATGAAACTTTCAAAGATATAACTATTTTTTAGCCATGAGCATTTATAGCCTTTGGATCTGCAGTGTTAATTCAGTATTACCTAACATCATACATATATTATTTAATATATACCAAACAATCAGATTTTTGTTCTCCCCAGCTTTCATTGTCTCTAAAAATAAAGCATTGCAGAGAAAGTCTTTGAGATAAAACAAAATAACTATTTCATAATACTGATGCCAAGTAAGGCCAAAAGAATCTTTAGGCTAACAGTATTGACTGGCATTTTTAAAGTGTGACGGGTAATGCTTTAAACTTTTTTTTTTGCCTTAAGGATTTGAGATTTTTTTGCACAAATCCTTTGGTTTAATATGACAGCGACACTATTAATTAACAGAAACTGGAAAGAGTGACTTCAGCTAACTGCTACCTGTATAATTTATTAATTTATATACAGTATAAATACTTCTGTGTGTATGCCAAAGGAATTAATAATGATAGGAATAATATCACTGAACTTTCATATCAAGAAGACACAGTAATAATTTTTTCCAACATTTGAATTAATGTGAAAATTTAACATCCTTATGCTATGCTATGCTTATTACAAGTCAGAGAGAAACTGATAGCATTACAGGCCTAGAAGCAGGAGAGTAGAACTCCGTAAAAGCATACACACAAGCAACCTATAAAGGTTATGTTTAATTTTGTAATTGTGGAATATAAGTAGTGGAAAGAAACCTAATATTATCATCTTTGGTTGGATGCATGATGATTAAAAAAGAAAGCAAAAAAAAAAAGATCCTACCAAACCTTCTGTGAATGGCCAATATTTATATTTCACTGAGTTCCTAGATCTGTCGTATTTTTCTATTTAATAGAGAAGGAAATTAATATTTTCCCACACATGCTTAGCTGATAATGGTGCTAATAATATTTTTTGTTATTTTACAAGGGGAAATTAGCGTCATTTTTGTTATGTTTTGCATTCTCTGGTATTTGAATCTGAAAAGCTTGAATATTCTAATGAATTCTGGTTGTTATTTCTGCTGTCTGATTTTAATAGCTCACTCTTGAGCTACTTTGTCCATCTCTCAGTTACTTCTCAGCATAGGTTATACATGGGCACAGGGCATACTGAACTCAGACATCATCTGGCCTTTTTTTCTGTATTTTGTTATGCTAAACCATTATTTTACTGTCTTTTGATAGCACACAGCAACTTTTTGCATTCTGATTTTGTACTTTGTACTTCTTGACTTTTAAATACAGGCGTGCCAAGAGGCTACCCAATGCAGTTGTGGGTATATATTGCTCACTGAAGTGAGGTTTCCTTAGCATCAAGAATAATGGCAACTAATGACTACCAGAATGTTCCTATGAGTGTAATGAATTGTTAGTGGTCAGAAAGAATTCAATATACATGTTGAACATCTACTTTTCAAATGTTATATGCATACTAACTTTCCAGCTGTTAACTAGTGGATGAAAGCAAGGTTTGTATCAGGACTTTAAAATTTCTCTATGTAGTTCTCTTTGCAAGGCATCTGTATGCAATCTTTTTCTTTGCAAAAGCTGATGAATGCTCCCTATATCCTTTTACTAGGTGGCTTTTGCTTATTAAATGCCCTTTCTTCTGGACAGTATGACTTCTGCCTTTTTTTCCTATTATACTATTATTTTACTGTGGTTTTCTTTTTTCTCATATTGTAGCCTTTCTGTAGGCTCGGTACTTTTATTTCAGCCATGTTTATTACTGTATTTTAATTGCACTATTTGCTTAGTATTAATTAAGTCCTTGCTTGGAGTTAAGTGCAACAGTTTTATGTGAAGTATGTGGGTCTCCAAGAACAGAAAATACAATTGGTTTTTTACTTGTCTGTCTCTTGATTTCCCTCAGGCTGACAATATTATATCTCATACAGGGCACTAAAGTTCTAAAATCTTAAAGAAAATTTAAGAATCTGGAATTGTTAATAAAGAAAAAGCTGTAACACTTCTTTAATTAATGGAAATGACAGCTTTTCGTTTGATCTGAATCTTAAAGCTATTGATACCTCGACCAGCTGAAGGGAAAAGACATCTTTAAAAGGCACAAGAACACTTTTTCTTTAAGGTAAGTTTCGTTCTTCACAGAGAATCAATGAGTCAAAGTTCAGTCATAGCTTGTTAAAAGAAAAGATTAAAACATTTTTACAATACTCAGACTGCTGTAGAGATATGTCAGTATAAAGTACTCACATGGAGGAAAAAGCTGATCGTAGGTATAAGGATTTAATGAGTGCAACTTAACATTTTTCTCCCATTCTGTGCTTAGGCACAAAACAACAACAAAAACAACAATCAAATCCTCAAAACAAAAAAAAACACCCATAACAACTGGTATGAATCATGCTGAACTAGGTAACTTATAGGGCTAAAAATTCAGGAACTCTGACTTTTGCTCGTGTCTGACAATCTGCTTGCTTCACCTCCCCCTCAAGTTCAAAGATCTGATACAAAAGCTTATAGACAGCGAAGAGAGAAGTAAAGGTATGAAGATGGCAGCAATCCATCACACTCCACCAAGTCAGGAGCCAAGACAGTGCACAGAATGGTGCTACACAACTCATTCACACCTGACTCTCTTAAATCATTAACAGCTATGGAATTAAAATAACATTATAGTATTTTATTGTGAGTTAAACCTAATGTACTAAGGATAATGCTTAGCATTGTATGGCACTTCTTTTAGCCTTCCTCTTATTGTAGATTTGTTTGGCTTTTTCCTTCTACTAATGTTATGTTATAATGAGCAAGGGGATGATTTTATTTTTTGTTTAGATCAATGGTTTTGACTGAGCATTCAGCAAAATGGTATAAAAAGTTTCCATGTTTTATGTTGTACTGTAATAGAGTTACCATTTTTTTCTGGTGACTATTTTGAGGTTGTGACTATCAGGTTTATAAGTGAACATTGAAATAAGGTTTATAATTTCTAACTAAGGGGAAACAAAAAGGAAAATATTTTTAATTGATATCTGCAGTACTACTTCAGTCATCTCTAAAGACCAAAGTATTTAGTCTCATAGTTGAGGGACTGTGCTTTTGAAGAAAATCTAGTCAAAATTTCTAACTAAATGTCAAATATCAAGAAAAATACTTCTTGTGTAGAGCAAAAAAATTCTTAAAGTATATTGAAGATAAGGAAATGCACTTTAAAAGAAGAATAAAACCAAAATACTAACAAACATATCAAATGATTGTCTTGATGTGAAGGCATATGATATAGGGGAAAAGTTAGGAAAACTTAGAAGGCTTAACTTGATGAAATACACACTGTCTGCTAGTAAAGGCCTTGAAGACCCTGGATGTTGATAAGGGAGGAGCTCATTCACAGACATTCAGTGATAAGGGAAAGCTGGAATGTGCACAACAGTAGAAAGCTGACTGTACCTGTAGCTGACTGCAGCTCAACCAGGATGAGAATGTGCCTAAGCACAAGATTGGGTTCAGGGGCAATTCATGAGGAAGATGAAGGCTACTTCAGCCCTGAGCAAGTTTAAAAGAAACTTCTCGAATCTAATTATACTAAGAAGCGGGGAAATGTCATGAATATGTAATAGGCATTTATTAATAGCATGTCTTTACACTATAACTATCTGCTTTTTAGACCATACTGTGTGCGAGTTAGGAGGATTACCCCCTCACACCCGCCAGTGAATAAACACATACCTACTTTATAACTCTTAACAGAGTTATAGAGCTTGATTCCGCAAAACAGTCTTCTCCACTTCTTAATAATTTAATAATTAAATAAGTTTTTTGTAATTTCTAGAGCATGTAAGACAATTTTTGTATTATCATTTTTAGGAGTATTTCCTATTTAGTTGTTATTTAATGCTTTTTTTTTCAGTTGCAAAGGACTTGAGATTATAGCCTGAACTTTAACGCTTCTTCAGTAAGTTCTGTATTATTTTTATACGGGTAATCACAGAAGCAATTAGGGATGTTGTCCTGAGGCTCCTTTACTGCAGGTGCAACTGTCTGATTGCTTTCTTGTAATTACTGTATGATTCTAACCACTGACATGCATTAGATAAAGTCGTACAGTGTGCTTCAAATAAGTGAAAGCCCCTTTCAAGTTCAAAAAAGTACCTAATAATTTAAGTTTCTTTGTTATTTAGTCTCAAATCTACTCATTGTTATGTTATTTGGGTTGGAAAACTCAAAGCTAATGGAGACTTTGTTATGCAATTGGTTAAATTGTTACAGAAAAATGTTGAATAACAGTGCTGATTAAAACATTGAAACTAGTATTCCTTGAAATATGCAAAAAGCTTTAAATTATTACAGAAGCAATGCCAACTTTAGCATTTTTGTTTTTGAAGTCTTTGAAGTCTGACTTTGCAGAACAGATTGTGAATCCCTGGCCCATTACACACCTGCAGAGATTTTGGTGTTTTATTTCTCTTGGGTGAAACAGCAGAAGCCCAAACCATGTTAATCACTGTCAGAACTAGTTGTAGAAAATGCCAAAATGCAACGAACCAGGAATTTTATAATAAATACGACAATACAGTTTAAAACGTGGTTTTGTTAGGCTTGCAATTTGCTGTAATTTATAGCTTATGATAGTACTGGAGGGGAAAAATATCTGGGACCTCCAAGTGATCCTTTCACTTGGAAGAAATGGTCTTCTGTTTGTACACTATTTTAAAAATAAAGGAAGGAAACAAGAAATGTTGCTGTGGGATGTGCAACACCTATGTTTTAAATGTATGAAATTAAAATGCACTAAAATTTTCTGTTCATAGATATGAAAAATCTACTTAATATATGGATTCTGCTTGAGGTAATATAGGATAGTCACATGTTGTTTACAGAATGAGGACTACATTCTATTGTCCTTCTAAACAATAGTCATTTATGGCATATGCGAACATTGGACTTGTATGTTATAGAAACGACACTGCTAAAAGCTATAAAGAGAAACAGCTCTCAGCTTTGTAAGCAGAATCTGATATCTTTTATTATTTCAGTGTCTATGCAGCTTTGTGGAAATGAATTATTGCATCAAGAGCCACTTCTGGATGTAGTTTTTAAGGAACTTTGTAAAAGAATTTTCAGAAGTCTTTTGCAGAAAAGAAACTGCTCAATTTCAGCTGCTTACGACAAGGGAGCAGCAGTGCTATTCTAGAATAGAACAGTATTGTTTTGTCTTATGTTGCCATATGTACAAGTACAGTTCATATCCTCTATGTTACTGCATCACTTATCCAGGGGTGACTGGTTCCTCTGAAATGGATTTAATTGAAAATATGGATAAATTATGGCACATTCTAACAGAATTTACAGATTCAGATTCTGATCTTTAACCTGCACAGGTTTATGCAGATGATTAACTTGAAGAATAAGCTAATTAACGATACTGGAACTATAGATGAAACACTTAAGTAAAACTTTGAAATTCCTAATGTAATTCTTCTTCCCATGTCTTTGTTATTGTCTGTTGGCTACAGATTTTGAAAGTACCTTGCAGGCAGCTGTTGAAGATTCTTGTTTTGTTTCCTCAGGAAATTTACACTGCTTCTGGCATAGTGGTAGTGGAACTGCTGACCACAGAAAATTGCCTCTAACTATGTTTCTATTTATTGTTCCTCCTGCCGTGACACCTTCTTCCATAACCTAGCTGTATTATGTTCTGGCTGAATCCCTCCGATGGCTCTTCACGTCATTGTAGTACCTGTGTGAGATACTCACTGAACTGGGTCATTGGAAATTTAAACACTAGGTTGTGACACAATTTCAAAGGTAGTTGTAGCTCCTGCTCTCAAGTAGGTAATCACTTATGTTTTGTTTTTTAAAGTAATTTTCTGTTGGGAATATTGAAACAAATGCAACAGGTTAAATAAGTTTTGAGGAAGAGTATACATGATCTCCTTTGGAAGGGATCAGGAGAAGAAAAATGACGCTAAACTCCGTGTTGAAAAATATTATCATGTTGGATGATTATGTAGATTTTTTTTCTTTTTTTATTAAGATGTCGTCCCAACAGCTGATATATTTCTCTGCAAGGACAATAAAAAGAGATTAAGTAATTGTTAACAGTAACCACTGTTTGTCACAGTGGTCATTTCCACACACTATATCCCAAACACAGCTTTGAAATAGTTATAATTTCTTGCACCCTGAGATGACTAAGAAGGATATTTTTTCTTGGAAGTGTAGTGAAATAAATGCCCATATTTATCATAATGCCCAGTGGATCTTTAATAGTCATATAGTAGTATCTACAATTCTTCAAAAAGTCTTTAATGTGGAGCCATAATATTATGTATGGTATTTAAGAGATCTACTTGAAGGAACTCATCTGAAATCACTGATACTTTGTGACCATATGAATAAGAGTTAGCACTGTGAGCATTCCTGCCATGCCTGAACTCAGAATTTTAGATCAAAACCAAGGTAGATTGAACTTCTTAGTATGTTTTTATTGAATGTGTACATCCTTTTTGAATACTTCTTTTTAATAGGGTCATCCATTCGGATTGCTATCTATAACAACCCCAAATTTTAATGCAACAGAATTACAGGAAATTTATGTTGCACGATATTCTTCAGGAATTTTCTCCTTGTGAAAAACTAATGGTCCTGGGCTTCAGTTTCTCAAACTTGTTTTCTTCAGCGTTGCATTTTATTAAGTTTCCTCAAGGGAGAGAAAATGGGTTCTTCTCAAGGAATAATTAGAGTAAGTGCATAATTTGTCTCACTCACACCCTAAAGGAATGAACCTCTTCACTGACTAAGAAAAGGCCAAGAAATCTTGCACAAATAAGTCATTGGTAATGGTCTTCCTCTTGCTGTAAAATAGAGACAGAGGCTTTCATCTAGTCATGGAAGCACAATACCACTAGGTTGGAAAAGACCCACAGGATCATCAAGTCCAACCATTCCTATCAATCACTAAACCATGCCCCTCAGCACCTCCTTTCAGGTAGATGTAGAGAGCAACAAGGTCTTCCCTCACCCTCGTCTTCTCTAGGATAAACAACCAATGTTCCCTTAGCCACTCCTTGTAAGACTTGTTCTCCAGTCATTGCTTTCAGTATCACCTATAAGTTGCAATAACTTCCTTTCTTGAGAGAAAAGTGTGTTCCAAGTCTGTAATTTACGACCAAAAATATCCAAATTTGTTCAAAACAGACAAAGTTTTGATTTTAAGAAACTGTCATATGCACAATCCTCTACTTCATTCATGATCAGACTAGTGAAAGTAAATTGCCGTACTGTTGGTTCATTGTAAATCTTATATCTTAGCAGAATAATAGGATAGAGCATTCAATTATTATATGACCATTTGTTTTGATATGACAGCTTTTTTGTGATTTCTTCTTAAAGCTCAAGAAGATTTTGCTATTACGTAGGTGTCTGCTGAATGGATCTGAATTGAAACAAGTTCTCAAGATAGTGACTTTTATCTGGTTCCCTGTTTGCTTCCTGTTATCTACTTTTATCTCCTATTTTGTCAAAGCTGTGATTTTTTTCTTTTTCTGTTATATCTGCTGTACCTGTGTGATAAGGTCTCTTATTTTTGTTTATCTTTTGATGAATAAGTTCTAAAAGTCTTTTGCTTGAAAGTCAAACAACAGTCTTGTTTGAAAGTGTCTTGTCTGAAATATCATTTGGGGATTCTGCTGTTCTGTGTGAACTGGGCTTTAAATAATCTCAGGAAAGAATCGGATGGCTATGTGAATGGCTGACTGCTTTTACTATCTTATAAGCCTACCGAATGGATGTTATATATTCCTGCATCCCGTGCCATTATACCATGGATAATAGTTTATTAAACAATTTTTCAGTTAATTAAAACAATTTCTATGAAAGCAAATGTTTCATTTGTTTGATTTTTAGAGCTCCTAGTAGAACATGGATTCTGAAAAGAATTACATCAAGGATAAGTAAATCAATTTGAAACTCATGCACTGAATATCTTTTCTGTTTATTTTGTAGATTATCTTGATCTCATAAAAACTAATCCCACCTCTTTCCTCTCTTAACACCTCAGAAAACTTCCTGTTGCAAGTTTACAATTTTAATTTCTGATTCACACATAAAATATCGTTTACATTTCTAGTGTATATCCCTGAAATTTCACATATCACTAGCAATCTGTTATGTTGGTGATACTAGGCATGCTTAAGTTTCAATGATTAGTTTTAGATGTGTGACTAATTCATACCACTACCAAGGCTAGCTTATGCTCCCTACTTGCCAATAATAAATTAGTAACAAATAATTAACATTAGTATGTATTCTTTTAAAATAAATAATCCTTTAAGTATAAAAAGATTGATTGTTTACAGTAGAATGTATAAAAATAGAATTTCATTTGTTCTGAGTGAAGTAATACATATGAAAGAATCATCCAACTGAAGATCAATTTGAATATATCCCTAAATATATTTGCATCTCTTAAGAATTCTGACTTTTTATTATTGTATTAATGTGATTATTAAAATACTGGTTTTCATTTTAACCCTTCTTGAGCACTGTCAATACTCAGGTTTCTCACATGTGCTTTAGTCTGTGGTTATATATATCTAAGGGTATTTTGACAGGAGGAGTGTTACACCTTTCATAGGCCACTAGCTTCTGATAATCTCATTTTATCTTCAGTGCTTGTATAACAAGAAAGATCATACAAATGTGCTATCAAGTGATGCTTTGGCTGTTGTGAAGGAGTCTTTTGGCCCAGGTTCATGCTGAAGCAGAAGGAAGGGGAAGGTTCCATGTAAGGAAGGCTGAGATGTGAGGCTCTCCAATTACTTTTTCTGAGGTGACTGTTTCCCTCAGGCATTTTTCCTGTGCTTCCACAAAACTTTGCATATATGGCCTTGCTAACATACTTCACAACAACTTTTAGGATCAGCCTATGCAACTTTCCTATGGTAATAATGATGAGGTGTTTGGTCACGTTAATTGTAGATTATTTCACAGAATCACAGGGTTGAAAAGACCTCCAGGATCATTAAGTCCAACCATTTCTCTCATTTCTCGAGAGAATGCATGCATTGCAAAGAGTTGTAGCTCAGGGCCTATGCATTTATCCACATAGAGACTGGGGCACAAGTGGCAGCTCAAGTTGCCCTAATATTTTTTAAAGGATTATTATGCAGTGTATGACAGGGATGATTTCACCGAGTTCTTCGGGGAACAAATGAAATCTTCACTGTGGCTCTGTGGTCAAAAAGAAACAGGAACATATTCAGACATATTCCTGACACTCTTCCTAATTAAAAACAAGTAAACAAACAAAAAAAAAAGAACACAAAAAAGAGAAAGAAAAAAAAAAAAAAGAGGAGGAAAGGAGGAAAACAAAGACCAAAACTAAACTTCACCCATCAGATTCTGTGTAAAGCAAAAGCTGAACAACATACATGGGTTATAAAATATCTCTAAACATCTTACAACCTTGAACTAGAAGTAGAACAAGTGAAAAATCCTTGTTCCGTAAATATTAAATGTTGAGTAGATAATATATTAAAGCTCTCAATCAGGGATTTTTTTTTAATGTATTTTCTCCCTTACGCCCCCTTGACACTCTATAATAATGAACAAGTTATTTAGTTAATGAAGAAAGCATCTTGTATTTAAAGATCTACATATTAATGTGACCTTCTTTTGTTCATAGCTGTTAATATTTATTGCCTTTTCTTGTTGAGATTTTATTTGGTGTTCTGTGACAAACAAGAGTATGATTAGTGAAGCTGTAAAGTTCTCATGGTGGCTGCCTGTGTTCCCAAGATAGCAGCATTAGTGTCTGCAGAAGCAGTTAATGCTGTTTATCATTAGTGACAGAGGCTGAGAAGGACCTTCTGTAGCTTTTTTCTTTCACCTTGCCAACATAAGTTGATGAGCTTTGTGATTTAAATGCATAGGTAGTATTGTAATATTTATATTCATTTCACATAGACAAGTGCACAGGTAAACTAATCTTGTTGATTGAGATTAATGGAAAACATGTTACTGTAGGGCTGGGCAGGCTATGAATGGACATACTCGGAAAAAAGTAGCTATCAGGACTTAGTTTATGATTAAGCTAACATTTTCAGAATTTGTACGACAGAAGTATAGGTTAGTATTTATAGAAGTTTTACAACTTGATCTTTTCATCTGTAATTGAAGTTAATTTTAAGGTTTCCTTAGGAAGTTTTAAGTTTAAAATCTTGAACTCTACCTTCTACTTGCACAATTTAGAACAAAATAATTTTAGGAACTTGTTGCAATGGACTCTACTTTTTGAAAACACTCAAATTGTCTTACAAAATTATGGAACTCCATATTCAGAACTTCTTTAGTGCTCTATATATGTGTTTCTGCCCCTTGCATCTCCTGCATTTCCATCTCGAGACAGAATGTTTCAACATTCAGCTTGTCAAATATTTAACTATTTAAATGTGCATGTCTGGAAAAGAGATGATACACACTGTTGTTGTACCAAAGGCTCATCACACAATTCTACTTATGGAAAAAGTAGAAATTGTATGCCTTTTATTTTGCTTCTGAAACTTCATTACAACATAAATAAGTTAGCTGTCTGCTTTTCATGGAGTCTCATTTTTAAAGAAAAAATTGAAATGAAAAAATAACACTGTGAATAACAAAAATACTTCCACATTTCAGTACACGTTAATGTGGACCACTTAAAAATCATTTAGGTGTCTAAGAAATACTTATTTTTAGGGCAAAATGAAATAAAAAAGATGGTGATCCTTGTGATCCTTGTTTGTACGTTGAGAAAAGTAAGAGGTTTTATTGGATATTTTCACTCTAGTAATGTCAAAAGCAAAAAGATTATATACAAGAAAATAGCTTAGCTGAGTTCCTTATCAAAAGCTAAGAGCAAGTACCACAAAGCCTTTCTGGACTTAATGTTATGTAGAGGGAATAGGCCTATGACATCAGAATTTTAAAAGGAATATGGGTTCAAAGTATATGAACCTTTCCTATGGCTCAGATAATAAAGTGCCCAGTTATGAGATCTCCTCTTTTCTGGTAATAGTTGTCCCTTTTTTTTTCATTGAAATGGTTTTAAAGTATTGACGATTTACGAGTATTTATAGTTTAATGATTATAATATTCCAGAATATGTTCTGTGTTCTTTTTTGTAATTATTTTAAACTGAATACAGATATATTATTTAACCAAGTAAATAACACAGATTTATCTATAAAATTTTGGTCTCTAGCTAGATTTAGCTGTTTGATGGTCAGGGGGAAAAGGAGTAGAAGGGATAGGTGAGTGTGGCGGATTTTGTGGTGAATGGAGTGGAACTTACATAACAATGAAGATTAATTGCAATGTTTTTTCCCTGTTTGCATTATTACAATATTTCTAAAAAGAGGATGAGGGGAAAAAAAAAACTTTAATTTGTTTCTTAAAATAGAAAAGTTTAGGATTTATTTCTTAACTTGCTTTTATGTTATGTGCCTTTCTAGCTGGATTTGTTCCATTGGGTGATCTCTGATATCCTAAACTTTACTCACTCATATGACTGAAAGGTTTATGGAAAAAGTTTGTAATTTGGTTTTCATTTGGACGTCTTAAATCTTTAATGTTTCATTGTTGTAATTTGGATTTAAACTCTTTATTAGTATAAGTTTTTGTTTGTTTGTTTGTTTGTTTTTAATAAATTACCTCTGCTGTAATCTAATTTAATAGACTTTATGTTGTAGCTGGGGGATTCTTCGAGGACAATTAGTCTAGGTAACTTCAGACTTAATGGTAAGAGGAACTCATTAAGGTCAATGCTAATACTTCGTTAGTTGTGCCTGAAACTGAAGCATGCAAGGATGTAACACTGAGTTAGATGAAATTTTAATATCAGTTGCCACCAGTAATAGGTTGATGATTATTGTGTGCTCAGTACAAGTAACAGTGAAAAACATAAAAGTGTGGGCTAAAATAATTTAATATAAATTAATATTTCAGAGGGCTGTATTTGTTTTGAATTATTTGTAAAAACCATCTCTAGAACACCAAAATATAACCAACTCTTAATTTGACAGGGAAGAGGAGGGAATTGAACTATAGGCTTCTTGAAATTAAGACATTCATTTAACCATTTTTAATAAAATTAGGATTATAAATAATGATTCAAAGAGAAACTTCCGAATCATAGAATCATAGAATCACCAGGTTGGAGGAGATCCACTGGATCATTGAGTCCAACCATTCCTATCAAACACTAAACCATGCCGCTCATCACCTTGTCCACCCGTGCCTTAAACACCTCCAGGGAAGGTGAATCAACCACCTCCCTGGTGTAAATGGTGTAAAAAAAAATGCTGGAAGAAAAGGAAATGCTCTTAGGTGATATTTGCATTTTACTTAAGTAGCAGCCTTCTCTGTAAGAAACCAAAACATAGATAATGTGGCTTTGTTTGAAAGGATCTCATTTCTTTGTCTGGAGAAGACTTTGAAAGAAAGTTGTAGGATGAATATCATCTCCTTTTCTTATTCATATGTGTCTATTTTGTAAGCACACTAGTCATTTCTTTTCCATTTTCAACTAGATCTAAAGTCATGCCTCAGACCTTGCTGTCTTTCTTTTGAATAGAAATATATGGTACTTTTAGTGCATTTTCTGCTATATGAGAATCTTATAAATTAGTGTGTACTTTTCCTTAGCTTTACTAAGGAAGCTTCCGTTGAAGCCTGCTGCCATCTAACCTAGGAGAGCTTGTACTCACATTCCTCATTTGTTTGGCTAGGTCAGTAACCCACTGTGCAATAGATGGGAAATATTCCATCCCAATAAACTGCATTGATATTAATTATTTCCTACATAAAACCCAAAACTGATAGAAAAAAAAAGAGTCAGGGAGAGGTTTATACAAACCATTTGTGGAACTGGTGTCTAAGAAAATTATTTCTTAGTACATTTTGTCAAGATATGTGTTTTGCTCATGTTTTCGTGGGAGATGACACAAGCAATTTTTTTATGGAATTGAGGAGGAGGAAGGAATAAAGTCATCAATTTTCAGATGCCAGTACTTTTTTTTTTACTTTTTAAACACAAATGGGAGTGGAAAATAAGCTTGCAATGAAAAAATAGATTGTGTTTGTGAATGAACAAAATAACTAACTTTCATGCTAGTCTGTGTTCTCTTTAAGAGGAGGCATTCTTCAGTGTCAAAACAGTGTCTTACATTTTGCTGGTTATTCTCCTCAGGATACCCTTGGAATAGCACTGAACTTTGTTTTTCTGTTAAATATTTTAAACATTCCCCTTTGTGCACAGGGTGAGCAGAATGCCAATTAAAAGAGTTCTTCATTAGGAATTTTCATTTTTTTCTCTGGTTTTTTTGAACCTGTCATTGCTCAAAATCGGCTCCCTTTTGATATAATCACCTTTCACTAAAAAAAACTCTTCATCAACAACATTCTGATTGAAAAATACACCTTCTCTGTGGGTTTTATTCCTGCCATCTCTTTGACTGGCAAATATTAGTAACAGCAACCAATTTCAGATTTCTTTTGGTTGGTCAAAAAATTGTTTCAAAATCAAATATTTATTTTTTTATTTGCTAAAAGTTAGAGTTTAAAGAAAACTTTAGAGTAATAATGATTAAGTTAGATAACTCAGGCTATGCTCATATTTCATTTAGTTTTATCATATATTTGCCTTTGTCACAAGAAAAAGCGAAAAGCTTTTCAAAATTAAATGAGCCACTTAAGGATAAGAGACTGAAGAATTGGGTGTAAAATGAGGAAATCTAAATGACTGAAATACTCTGGTCTATATGCAGTATAGCACTTCTTAGGCATAAGACTTTTTTGTGGAGTGGCTATAATAGATACATAACCAAAATTAACTCTTCAATTTGTATTTCGAAAGTGAAACAAATCTGTCATAACACAGTTCTTCAGAAGCTGATATCAACACCTTGTTTTGATGTTTTATACACAGAGTGAGTTTACTGTGGCGTCATAGACAGTATCAGTTGGAGGGCACCTCAAGAATTCTCCAATTCAACCCACTGCTAATGCAGGTTCAGCTATAGGGTCAGACCAGGTTGCTCAAGGATTTCTTCAGTCAGGACTTGCAAGTCTCCCAGGCTGAATATTGCACAAGCTCGTTGGGCAACCTGCTTCACTGCCTGATTGTCCTCATGAGGATTTTTTTTTCTTACTTCCAGATGGACTATCAATTAAATTTATGCCTGTGAAAGCAAAACTAAAAACCTAAGCATCTTTAAAAAATCTCATATTTGATATATCTCCATTTAATGCAGAAGTGAAGAATACATGAAGGTTTTGTTTTGTGTTGTTTTGGTTTGGTTTTGCAGTAGGCATTTTTTGCTAGTTTTGTGTTCATATGCAAAAGCATTATTGTATTATGCTTTTCTATGGTAAGATTGTAGAGAAAACTTAACAGATTCAAATGTATTAACACAGATTTCCATCTGCTTAATATGATATCATCTTGGAATGCCTTCCGCGAGTTCCTGCTGACACAAAAAATACCCTTAAACTACACAGAAATGTCTTTCAATATCTCTTATTTTAAACTGTTACAGCTTAGAGCATTAATGGCTCATTAGAGTTCTTGGACACTGCATAGTAGAAAACTTTGGCATATATTGGCGATAATGCTAACTTTATGGCAGAAACAATTATTTTAAAGACAGTAAACAGTTCAGAGATCTCTGTACATCTTAGGAATCCTGGTGGAAGTAAAATAATAAAAAGAATGAAATGGGACAAAAAGAGATCAAAAGAACAAAGCTGTCTAAAACCGCCTCACAAATACATTAATGAAACTATTTGCTAAGTGGTAGGGGAAGAGTTTATCATGATCACATGAGGCACAGAAAAACATTTCTTCCAATTTTTTTGTGCCAGTTTGGCTTTTCCCATATTTTATTGTTTGTCATCCCTACTTGGGTTGTAATTTAGTATTTGAAGCAGAAGACATCTCTTATCATTATAATTTGGAATTCTACCATGGGATATGGGGAGGTTGAAACAAGGACCGTTGCAATTTTTCTCGGGGTCATGATTTATATTTGTTGAAACCAATGACGATGAAACTGAAATCACTTCATTCACTTAAAGCCTAATCACTATCCTAGTTTTCATGCTGATCAATTGGATTTCCAGATTGTATTTAACTCCAGTGTGTATTCATTTTGAACCAGATTTAGATTATTTGATCTCGAATAATGATCATGCGTCTATAGTACCTATTACTGTTTTGTTCTGTAAAACATATCTAAAGATTAACCAAAAATAATTTAAAAGAAGAATAAAGAACTAATAGTACTTCTGATTTTGATTATACATTTCAAAGGGAGATTCACATTTTAAAGAGTTCAGTTCAGGAGAAAAAAAACATAACGTGCTCCTAAGTGAAAATAAATGCATGCAGATATTATACATTACCACCAAAATAGCTCCTTAACATTACTCCCCCACATAAATGTGCATGGTCTTAAATATAGTTGCTCTGGTAAAACCTCTAGCCAAATTTAAAAGATCCTTAGAAAAAGAGTAAAGAGCTGGAAGGAAGGGAAAAAACAGTCTGATTTCCATTAGTGTATAATCTTAGATTCCTGTGATACTGTAGTTCAGAATCCTGAGATAGAGGGCATATTTTTCTGCTCTGTAGTTGTGGAGAGATTTTTCTGCCATGAATTTAAGCTCATTCTCTTACGGAGTCTATGTATGTTGTTTTATCATCCAGAGCTGTATATGGTAAGAACTTTTAGAGTTTGTCTATACATCGTGTAGAAAAATGTCTAGCTCCCACCCTCCATTTTTTTAAGGGATTCACATAATGGTTTCTGGTTTTGCATTGTGAACAATAGTGAATTTCTTACCTGTTCAGTAATAAAGATGACATACTCTCACATATTCAGCATTAAAAATACGGGGTTTTTTTAAGAAAAGAAAAACTATGTTAAGCATATCAGCATTTGAAATGAAAACACCTTTATCACATGAAGATAAGCATAAAGGAAGTATGGTTGATTATTTTTGAAAAAAACAGTTTAACTAGTTTAATATTATTATGCATTGTATTTTTAGACAAAGGTAATCTCAGCAAAAATATGCAACTGTTATTTATATCAAAATCATAGGTATTGAAGAGTAGTATCATCTCTCATTATTCCTGGAAGAAGTGCTGCTTCCATAGGGATAGGCAAATGTGAATTTCCATAATTTGGCTCATTACTGGATGTCCACTGTAGTGACTGTGCTTTTGTTTCTGCTTGCTTGACCTGTTGAATTAAATAAATGTTGTATTTGGGACAGGATGAGATTTTGTACCTTGTCAGTAACAGAGCTTCAGATGACGGGCATTGATTTCTGAAGCAATAGTAACTCATTTGCCTTTGATGCATAACCTTTGTCTGCTCAACTGCTGCAGTCCTCCTAATTTCAGATCTGTATCACCCACACATCTCTTAGAATAAACTTAGCTTGCTTTTCCCTCTCTGGCTGTGCCAGGACTATAAATCCTTCCATAGTATGTAAAAAATGTTCAGCAGATCTGATTTTAGTTCAGGGCTTACATGCTTCTCTCTGAAGGAATGCATAGCTAAAAACCTTCTTTGTAAGACGGTACCATGTATTAGGAAGAAAATATATATTTTGAGAAGAAGTACCTTAAAAAAACATCTTCCAAAACCCAAGGAAACTCAAAAGAATCTGTACAGACACCAACACCTCAGACAGCTCCCATCTTCTACATATAAACTCTAGAGAAATTTAAATCCAAGGCTAGATGGGGTAGTTAGATACCTAATATAGATAGGATTAACACATCTCTCATCTCATGAAGCCTTACCTTTTTGCAAGTTTTTCTTTAATGTTCTTCTAGGTCAGCTTATCTTCTTTTTCACAACACATAAACATCGCTCTGGAAAGGTAACTCTCCTTCCTTCACAAGGATTTGTGTAGGTAAAGGGTTTTTTGATCCTTACTCTGTCAATCTCACAAAACAGTTATCAGTTTAACATATAGCTTAGGAAAATGATAGTATATCAAATCTGTACTTGTCAGTTGTTTTCTGGAAAGAAGTAGTGGTGTCTTCCTGAGCAGATTGTATTCATGTTAAGAATTATATACATATGGCGAGTATCCTACAAGCTTTAGCAGCAGAACATATTTACATCAAAAATTCTGGTGCCTCATCAGAGTCACATAATCGCCTTTCAGACTACATTCATAAAATAGTTTAATTTCAGTATTCATAATGTTATTGCATACAATTTCCATATCCTTTCTCTTACTATAAAATATCATAGAATTACAGAATGGTTTGGGTTCACAGGGACCTTTAAAGGTCATCTAGTACAGTGAGCAGGGGCATCTTCAACTATATGAGGGTTCTCAGAGCCCTATCCAGCATGACCTTGAATGTTTCGAGGGATGAGGCATCTACCACCACTCTGGGCAATCTGTTCCAGTCTTTTACTACCCCATTGTAAAAAAATTTCTTCCTTGTATTTAGTCTAAATCTACCCTCTTTTAGTTTAATACCATTGCCCCTTGTCCTATTGCAACAGGCCACGCTAAAAAGTTTGTCCTTATCATTCTGGTATGCCCCTTTAAGTACTGAAAGGCCAAAATAAGGTCTCTCTGGAGCCTTCTCTTCTGCAGGAAGAACAACTCTGACTTTCTCAGCCTTACTTCGTAAGACAGTCTGGACCCACTCTAGACGCACATCCATGTCTTTCCTGTGCTGAGGGCCCTAGAACTGAATGCAGTATTCCAGGTGGGGTCTCACCTGAGTGGAGTAGAGGGGCAGAATTCTCTCCGTTGTCCTGCTGGCCACACTTCTTTTGATACAGCCTAGAGTATGGTTGGCCTTCTGGGCTGCAAGTGCTCTTTGATGAGCCATGTACAGCTTTTCATCCACCAGTATCCCTACATCCTTCTTGGCAGGGCTGCTCTCAATCTTTTCATCCCTTAGTCTGGATAGAGGTCTTGCACATGGCTTTGTTGAAGCTCATAATGTTCACATGAGCCCATTTCATTATCTTGTCCAAGCCCCTCTGGATGGCAACATAGTCTACAAGAATCCTGTTCTTAGTATCAATGGAGACACTTCAATCATTTCTGATGAAGTATAAAGGTAAAATAAATGTTTAGAGTCTTTGCTTCGTGAAATTGTATAACATGGTCAAAAACCCCAGCTGTTTTTTGGTTTTCTGTTTTGTTGGTTTTTTAATGGTGGGAGTTTCCTAGGCATCATTTATAAATGACATTAAGAGAAGAAGACAGAAATGACATCAAACTATACTTAATATATAGAGAGAGTTATAAGTTAGATGTACTTTTGAAGAGTGGTATTTGTTACTTAATCTTATGTCCACTGCAGTAGCAACTGGACTCTACCTGCTTCTCTGGAAGGATGAGAGCTTTCTACAGTTCTTTGTCACAGGGAATAAGGTGTATGGTATGAGGATATCAAAGAGTAGTAGATGTCTGTAGTTTAAGCAACTGAATTCCAGTTCTAGTGCCACTTCAAACTGTTTATCAGTAACTAATCTTAAGAACATTACCTTGAAAGATTTTATATTTGTTCATGTTGTTGATTACAACACAACAAAATTCTTCCCATCCTAATTCAGTCTAGGAAAATTTAGAATATTACAGTAAGTTACTCAGTTGCAACAGCTATATCAGGTTACTTATGATGTACAAATTTTCATAGAGGATTAAGAGGTTGTCATGTTTATACTGTCAAGGTATCTTGTAAATTACCTGTAAATGCCTGAGTTCAACTTTAGAAATGTGTATCAATTTAAATACCTAATTTAATCTTTCTAGAACAATGGAGTAATTTTTTTTTTCTACACCAGTTAACTGCGTATTCATTCACTGGTTTCTATTTTAACAGTTTACAAAGTTCCAATCATTAGTATTTTTAAAAAAAATTAAAAAAAAAAAAAAGAAAATAAGGAAGAGCTTAGGTTTAACTAGCTTTTATGAAGAGATATGTAGACTTTGGTGTAGTCAAAATTCTGAGCTACAATATGTAGAGTTTTTTTGTAATTGGAACTGAGTGATTTAAAGCAATCAGCTAAGAATGAGAGCTCTACAGGTAGAACGAGTTGTGATAATCTAGTGCTGGGGCAAAGCAGAGGACTTGTAGTTTCAAGATTTGCTTTTGAAACAAGTGTCAAAAGAAGTAATGGTAAGCTTTGTTTCATGATAACTGCTTAGCACAGAACACAGGATTTTTCAAATCATGTCATTGTATAAGCCATGATTCTTGAGTACACTTTTAGGCCCTCTAAAAATAATAACAGCTGCTGCTAGTTATGCATCCAGAAGTTAATCATGAGAACACTGAAACTGAAAAGCAGATAGGCTATGTTTCATGATTTCTTGTTTGTGTGCCTCTGTTCTCCTTGACAAGAAAAACCAGTGTAGAATTCCTAGGTGTCTTGAATGTGACATTGCTATCCGTACTCCTTTTTCTCCTGAAGTCTAGTTCATGTGAAGTACAGAAGTTCTGAATGACTCTGCAGTTTTATGAGTCCATAAATTTGTAAAACTACTGCATAATGCTTTCTGTTTAACTCATCCAGAGCTTTGCAAGAGTAATGTAGAGTTTCTTTGAACCTCAGGACATCAGAATTGAGTTATGGTTTTGATTCAGACTATGATTCGTTTACCTCCTGCTTCATCACCATGTCACTTCATCAGTTGCTGAAAACTGAAGTTACCAGCATCCTTCTGTAGTTAGAGCAGTGCTGTCACTCAAGGTACTCTGAAACCCAGTCTGCATTATTCTCTAGGGACTGCATTTATGGGAAGTTTTCACTGGCAGTACTGACTGCATATGTTGATATTCTATACATTTAACTTCTTTGGACGATGTGAGACTGACACAAGTGAGGGAGGCCATAGAGCTAAATAGAGGAAATAAGGCAAAACCTTCCCAAATATTTCTAAACTGAAGAATTTAGAAATGGAAAAATAGTATTAAGACATACCTTAGTATCCTCAACCATCTGCAAGTATATGAATTAACACACACTCAGTTAAGATAATCACAAACATTCAGTTGTGTTTTATTTGAATTTTTTCTTCTTTAGATTCCACATCACTGTGGAAGTTTGAATAAATTTTAAAATCAAAGTTTGTGTAAGTGTATAAAGATAGATCCCA
Organism: Clamator glandarius; assembly: GCA_033459285.1. Taxonomy (NCBI): domain Eukaryota; kingdom Metazoa; phylum Chordata; class Aves; order Cuculiformes; family Cuculidae; genus Clamator; species Clamator glandarius. The sequence continues at coordinate 507,746 of JAUNZM010000066.1, forward strand.
CAAGATATTGTGAAGGCACACAATTCTTCCTGTCTGTAGTCCCGCTGCTCTCATGCATGGGATTCCACATGACAACTGAATATCAAAAGAAAATATGGTAATTAATGTGATTGCCACCACCATTCACTTTGACCCTCCAGATGATAGGGATGAAAGCTTGTTCTGTAACAACAGGGAATTCTGGAAGCAAGACAGAATTATTAACCTTCTCATTGCCACTGGCTGTGGCATCATCTTCAGCTATCTCCTCTGCTGTACAAGGGTCCTTTCACCCTGCATGGTGGTCTTGAGTACACCTTGGAAGCTCCGCCCTGGCAAACTTATCCTTTAAGTTTATCCTTTCTCAGTTGCTGTAGTGCTGGAGGGAGGCTGGCAGGCTGAGCTCCCAGCAGACTCTCTGTTGTGACTGCAGTACTTCTGCCATGCTGCCAAGGGCCTCTTGGAAATGTTTTATTTATGATTTGGGGTCTTTTGTTTCTTTCAAGGATAAATGTGGAATACTGTGCAACAATTGTACTCTTTATGGATTTCACTTTCACTGTTTTTTACAATAGTTTAGCTGAGGACATTTTGAGCTGGTTGTTCTTTATGCTGTTCTGAACCAGGAAGAAGTTAGAGAAAGTAGAAGAATCATTTATGGAATTTGATTATTTCTGCAAACTATTTCTCCTACACCTGCTCAGAACTTCTGCTTAGCTGACAAAAATTCTTCTAATATGTCAGGTTTAAGGAAATAGCTTTAAAATTAAAATTATTTTAAAATGATAAATCTTCTGGTCTTTTTTGGGAATCTGCTCCTAACAGCTCATTTGAGCCCTTATATTACACAGGTTATACTTCGAAACTGAGAGCAGGAAAACATTCAGGTATGCTAGTTACTGTAAAAGGAATTAATTTCATTATGTCTGAAAAATAAAACTTTGAAAAGAATACATTACAACAGGCATAGTTATGAATTCACAAATTGATGAAATATTGATTGTGCCTATCAATGCAGAAAACAAATTAAAGATAAGGGAAAAGATTATTTGAAAATCTGTGTTCATGCAAAATGCATTATTACCATATAAAGAGAAAAGCTAAAATATTTTAAAGAGGCAAGACAAGAATGCTTGTACTGATTCATCTTTCTAACAGTTGTTAAAACAGCTGCTATAGATGAAAATGTATGTTTCTTTTGAAATGGTGTATGGATATTTGACAGGAGAAGAAGCCATAATGTTAAAACCCTAAATGCAAGAACATGAGAGTATAAAATTAATTAAAAGTAAGAATGTCATTCTTTCTAAACAGCCATGTGTGAGAACAAAATGTGTTTGAAGTGTTCAGTCCCCGAAGAATTTTGTTACAGAAAGAGGCAAGCTAGGAACATGTGAAAAGTACACTCTGAAAGGGATTCAGCTGTCCAACACAGCCTTATGATGCCCACTTGGGAGTAAAATAATTGTCAGATGGAACCCTACACCAATCCAAAGAAAAAGAGTAAAATATTCTCATCTATTATATGAAATAGCTTCCTAAAATTTAGTCATCGCATCTTTCTTTTTTAAAATAAAGATATTTTAATGAACCATTTGAGTATCTCTGATATTTTAGCTCTACATGCTAACTAGAAATGTCATTTATAATTAATATTTTTGAAAAATAAATTCTTCTTTTGAAAATCCTGAAATGCTTTTAAACATGTCTGTTTGCTTTCAATGGCTTTCTACGCAATCCCCAGTAAACTGATTTGAAAGCCTGCGAAAAAACAAAAGGCCTTATTTATTTTATTTTATACTTATTTAATGTAATTCTATTTAAGCAGAAACTGCTAGAGCATGTGATAGTTTTAAGGGTGTGAATATTATAAGTCTGTACACATCTGTCTGGCATAGATGCACATCAAGTTATGCATAAAATCCATCTCTTAACTAATTAGCAGTTTCAACATCTCTCTGAACTATAAATGTATTATTAACTGTTAGCCCAGGACTGTTGAGGAATGACTGAAAAGAAGGAATTACTTCTTTAGCTGTTATTACTGATGATCAGCAAAAAGGAAGATATTTTATTCTAAAAGAAAAAAAAAAAAGGAAAATAATGGATTAGCTTGATTTGATTTGCTTGATTCCCTGCTGAACTTTCCAAAAGAAGCATACTACATCTGTTCCTTTGACAGTTCTGTCAAAAGAAAGGTAGGATTTGACAAAGAAATAAAGTTGCAGAATTCTGCACTATTCCTGTAGCAATTAAACTCACTTTTATATATTGCTGCTTTATAAAATAAACTGGTGGCTTTTTCAGGTACAGAAAGGCATAATTTGACCCATATTATTCTTGTTCATTTTTGTGAGGAAAAAAAGAGGTTTAGTCTTCCTTATTTTATGCTTATTTGGCCACAGAAGCATATTTTTCTCAAGAAAACGCTGAACTCTGTGATATAAAATGTCTGTCAACTTTTTACTAAATATATGAAATGTAGAGCCAGACGACGGCAATGAAATAATGCCAGAACAAATTGTGACTTAACACTTTAAGCCTTGTAGCTCTCCAGAGGTCACTGTTAGGGCCCAGTTCATCTTAAAATGCACATCATCTTTGAAGTAATACCACCCAATGCCTATGCCTGTACAATAGCTCTGATCAAAAACTGTAAATCTTTTTGTCACCACATATTGTGTGAAGAAATCAATCTCAAACCTCAGAGATGTGATCTTTGTGAAGAAACTGCGTTTTGCCAACAGTAAGCAGAATTGTAAATTAGTTTTAAATGGATGTTTGGCTAGGGCAAAGAGAAGAGTCCACCTCATAAAAAGTACCCCTGCTGAAAAATGCATTGCATAATACAAAGATGTAGGTACAGTTTCAGCATTGTTACAATTTCAGAGAAAGACTACATATTTTAAGATAAAGATCACCAGTAAAACCGACACTGCATGTTTAGTTAAGTACGCTTTTTCTAACTAGACTTACTTGACATTTCATATTGATTTAGCCATTTTATTCATAACTTCTATAGTCTTCATCCTTTTCCTGTTTCTCAGTAGGGCTTTAATGTATTATTGTCTTAAAGAGAAAACATTGGAATGAGCACAGTTCTTCCAAAGTGATTATTAATTTGCAGTACCTTTTAAGAAATACAGAACCATAATTTTAGAGCAATGTTGACAGAAATCATAACTTTTTCATCTTAGGTAAAATTTTCGTCTCAATTTGAGGAAAAAAAAAGAAAAATCCATTAATACCCCTCTTTAAAAGTATGAGGTCTCTAATGAATAATACAGGAAATGTAAGTCAGTCTTTTTTCAGATCAATTCTGTCATAACCTATGTGAATCAGTATAGTCATCAAATACTACTTAACTAGCTAAAATGTTAGTTGAGAACTTTTTCTTAAACAGAAATGCAGTATAGCTGTCAAAACAATCTTGCTGCTGAACTTAGTTTTGTAAAATAAGGCTCTTTTGATTGGTTAACACTAGTTGGTCCTTTTTCTCATTTTCTTTCCTAATAAATCCAGAAACTAGGTTAAAAGTAATTTAATTTGATTTATTGTATTATCTAAGTTAAAGGCTTTCCGCACAATCTTTCTTCAAGGTCATACATTCTGTTGATTATTTACCTTCTTTTTATATAATTGTGAATGATAGGTATACTATCACATGGTGGTAGATAACTTATTTAAAACATGAAATATTTACATTTCAGGGAAGTGTTTTTTTAACAATTATATTTATTTTTACTTCTTAATTCCTTATCCTATTAACAGAAGTTTGAGTACCTGATTTTTGCTATTTCCAGCTGGCAGAATATTATCATTTTCTCTTAATTTGACAGAAAATAGTAAACATTATCAGCAAGAAATCCCTATGTATTTTCTACTAGTGGTTTAAATGAATTGCTCTCATGGGATTTTTCAATCCTTAAGTGAATAACTGTGAATAACTCTGACATTCAGGGTCTTTAATTGATATTGATATCCCAACAGCTTGTTTTGTCATCCTCTGACCTAATGTCTAGTAGGAAGGTACAGGCGCACAGCAATGGAATTTTCTCTGTAATATAACAGCATAGTTGTTTGTATAGTCGAGTAGGGTATTTTGTCAGTCCTGGGTAAATTTATAGCAAATTATTGAGTCCAAGAGCACCTTATTGAGACTTACTCAATTCTATGTGTAAGGTTGTGTTGTCCTCATTGTAACAAAATAGAATAGAGTATCTGCTTTGGCCTGTGGAAATCCTTGATGTACAAACTATGGAGTCTGTACAAATGATATTGCAGGTAAGGAAGTGATTTGATCTGTAATTATGTCATTCAAAGAAATTACTTATTGGAAGAGAGTAATTGACATTGACCAAAAAATGTCACTGGTAGTCCTATTACCATAAACAGGGCAAGTTTTCACATTTTTCTTCCAAGGAGTTGCACTGAATATTTTATCTTAGAGAGCTGAGGTGTAGTGTTTGCAGGGGGCTTGAGGACAGTGACAAAATTACATGTGTTTGAGCAGCAGAGGAGGAATGTATACTATTTTGTATTATATGGCAAAATTAATTTGATTTTGGATGGTTTTAGATGTACGGACTTTATTCGCCCTTTCAAAATAAACCCTTTCCTTGAGATTTTTTTTTTCCTAAAGACAGCAGGTAGACTGATGATAGGAAAAACATATCTTGCTGTCTCACAACCAGATAAAAATTATAATATTTTGCAGCTTCGGGACAAAATACAATTTTCTTGTACATTTTTAATGTCTGGGTAATTCCTCTGTAGGCAGTGTAAAGACCAAAAGGCAGAAAACTTTTTAATTCTCTCTCTATCTAAGGACAAAAGCATTGTAGGACATAAATACAGCCTCTATTTAAATTGTCAATTTTGTGAGTCAGGAACAGTAGTAATAATCTATTAATAGGACTAGGTTATGCTTATTGTTCCATTAAAGGGGTTTGGTTTGTTGGTTTGGTTTTAATTACATATTAGGAAGTGAAATACTGTAAAATCTAAAGAAGAATCTTATTTCTTTATACACTTTCATTTCTGAAAGTTGAACACACTCTGTTTGGGAGAATGATTTATATTATTTTCTGGGTTATGCATGGTCAACAGTTGGTAACTATATTCCAGTTCAGAGCCTTTGTTAATGGAAAAATATGCATAAATAAGAAAGATAAAAGCTTGATTTCAGATCTTAAACTGCATTTGCACTGGTTTACACTGAACTGAATTTTTCAATATATTGGAAATTAGAGAGAACATATTTTGTTTGTGAATTAAAAAGAAAAAAAAAAGTTCTTAAAAACAAAGACATGATGCACATGGAACACCAAGAGTACCAACCTTTCAAGTAGATATCAGGATTTGTGTTTTTATTTTTTGACATTTCTTTGCTTTTATTCATGCATTTTAGGGTTTTTATATCACAATGTAGTACATGAGTTTTCTTATTTGTCCAGCTATGACCTACCTTTTCTGTGCAAAGAAAGGAGGGCTCGTTAACTAACCAGTAACCTGGTTTAACTGTAGACTTTGAAAATTAGATTTGTTTAACCCGTTCTTTAAAGGAGCCCAAAATTTATTTACAGTAGTTTCTTTTTTAATAGTCTAGTGCACTTCAAATATTAAGTATATAATATTTATAAGCTTCTAATATCTTCATCAGATGTATTGGACAGAATTTTAAAGCACCTGATTTTTAACTCTTCATAGTATTAGAGTAATCTGTGCAACATATATAAATACATGCCAAGTTAAGAAAGTGATTCTAAAATTTACGACTGTGTTTAAAAAAAAAAAATGTTGGAAGAGAAGAAGGCCATAATGGGACCAAGGTGTTTTGTTTATATTGTGTGTTCACAAAAATCACTTGAAACTAGATTTCATACATCAAAGTGTTTCTTTCTTCAAGAGGATGGCTTCATGACTTTCAAAAATGTTCTTTGGTACTAACCTGTTCTATGTAACAGCTTTAGAAAACAGTGTTTGATGCCTTTTGGTTGACTTAGAAGAAAAGGAAATATTTTATAGAATAATTAAGAAAAGAGGCATTTATATGTCAGGTTGAGTCTTATCTCACAATTTCTGTGTTTACACAGTAAGGCATAGACAGACTTAGGCATTACCTACATAAGTCATACACCTTCAAACTACAAGACACTGATTTGGGAAAGAAAAAAACCCAGCATTTTTTGAAAGCTGAAAGTATGCTCTCTTGAAAATTGTGTATTACACTGGGAAAGAGAAAGATACAGTAAAAGAAAAACATCAAGAAAAAAAAGAGGTATCAGAAATAGTAAAAACCGAAGCAACAACAACAAGAAATCTGCACCTATTTTCATAACTTATTCTATGATAATATTACACAACAGCCACACTAAAAATGGTTAGAGTAATTTCCTGGCTCATGGAATTTTCCCATTGGAAATAATGGAGTGAATATGAATAGGTTTATGCACCATAACAGTACAACTTCTGTCTTCAGTAGGAATTTATGATACAGCTGTTAAGCCTCAAACTCCTTGCAAATTTCCCAGTGAAAAAAGGATTACTTTGTGCAGTGTAAGTTATTTCGTCCCAATACAAGTAACACTTTCCTTGGTAATTTAGTCTGTGTAGCCCTGCACAAAAGATTAAAAAATGTTTACAGTGCAATCTTATTGGAGAATTTCCATGTCTTCTCAGACAGCTATACAGTTCCTGAAAGCAGAATAAGGATTGGAGAGGTATCACCTCCAAAGCAAAGATGTTTTCGGATCAGTTGATTTTTCTCAGTGCAGCTGTTTCAGTACTTGGGGACAAATCAGTTTGCTTGAAAGAAAGATCTTTCAAACAAGTGCTTAATGTGATTCAACATTCAGACCATCTGTTTTATGAGTAGGAACTCCAATAGAGCAGATTTTAAAGGTACTAAAGATTGGGGTTTTTTCAGGGATAAAAATCTGTTAAGTTTTGATTTCTTAGGGGCTAATCCTCAAATACTGGGAAATCTGTTTATTCTTTTGACTCTGGTGGAGCTATAAAGATGTACATCAGTTCAGGATCTTGTTCTCTTCTCCATCTGTATTTTGACTAAGTCAAGTGAGAAATAAGTCTTCACTGAAGGATCAAGCAATTCTCTTCTACTCTTTTTTTGATTTGGATAAGATCTGGCACTTTGAAGAATGTATAAGACTTGCCATATCCTTTGATTCTCTTTTTATGTGTGGCAAACAAGGCTTCATTTCATAATCTATGTTCCTAATACTAGACTAAATTAAACCTAGGATGAATATTTTCTAACCAGTGTTGTCTGTTCTTAGACAACTGTTTGTTGTCAACAGAAAAATCCTCATCCAACCTCCAGTTTAGTGTGTAAAGAATTGGGTCAAGTAGAAAGCCTCCTTTAACAACAAATTATTACTAATTCCAAGAGTCTTAGAAAAATATTTTCCACGCTGCAAAATATATTGGTAATTAAGGATATTGTTGGTGGTGATATTCAAGCAACAAAATAACTTTGCTTATATCTAAACACAAAACCTGACTTTTAAGAGAGGTAGGCAGTAAATGTTTATATAGCACCCCAGAAAAGAAAAAAAAAAATGTTTACAGAACATTCTTTTACAGCATTTGTTTAAGCTTCATTCGGTTCAAACTTAAAGAGCTACCTTAGAGAAAGGTAGCTAATGCTGTGTAGGATACCTTAACGCAGCCAAGAGGTCTGCAGGTCTGCAAGGGGTTAACAGATGTAACACAAAACCTGTGCAAGGCCTGTGACTGTCCGGGTTATCTTGTACAGCAAACAAGATACCCCCAAGTCTTCTTGCACAGCATAGGGAACATATGTTTGGGTACAGGACAGCTTTGTTTAGACATTGGACACCTTTGCTTGGGCAATAAAACACTCCCAGACTAACTCAACAATTGTGTCAAGGCTCCTTTTTTCATTATTTTTATTAGTGTCATCATCATTTTCAGCTTTTTAAAAGTTGTAAGTCATTGAATGAGGAGAGAGCCTTTTCTTAATTCTCTACAATTTAATTTCCAGAATGCTAAATAAGGGCTTGTGTGTTTGTCATGAGTCCTGCTTGTAACATGCCATTCTAACATTCACTTCTGTGTAATCCCAGAGTTAATTTTAAAAAGATTTTGATGTCTCTGCGCTTCTCAGAAAACAGAACTATAGACTGAGCTGTTTTGATAAAGGAAAATACAATGAAAAACAGTACTATCAGGGCAGAAAGGCGTGCCCGACAGTATGCCAAAGTTGAATGAACAGATATTTCTCTCTGTGATGAGGATGACTTTTAAATTTGCAGAAGTGCGATCAGTTCTAAAATGCACTATTCTACAGTCAGACAGCAGTTCAAGAATGTCTCTGGGAGGATGCAGCTTTTCAGTCATATTTTTACAAATTTGATTTTTGCAGGCAATTTGGCAGTTTCCATGTTCCCTATATGATGATGTTCATTCATTAATTGACAGTGTGAAAACCAAAATATTGTTTTTTTTCAAGTGAAAGATAGGCTGAATAATATCTTCATATTAACTAATACTTCCAATGTCCTGTAAAGGATTATAAGTGTACCTGACAGTTAAGACATGTGAAAAGTATATATTTACATGAGAAGTGACATATCATCTGAGTTAGCTGTAGTGCAGCAAGAGCAATAAACAAAAGGTAGATAGCTGTCTGCCACAGTAGTTTTTCAACACATGAAAGTAGGGCTAGTGCAAAAGGGGGTACATGAATTGTAGTTGCTTGATGACCTGTAGTTGGATTTGCACAAATATTTTGAAAGCAGTCATATTTTAAATATTAACTACAGTATGTCTCCTGTGAGAGAGGTTCTGCTACAGTCCTGCAGGTTTTGTTTTGTTTTGTATTTTTCTCAAGGCTCTGTGATGTGTTAACCCTCCTTTACAGGTAATATATTACTTACTACCCTAAATCTGTTTTTCAATTCCACAAAGCATAATTCATATGAAAGTTTGGGCTTTTTATTTCCCTAAAACTTTTTCTTTTGGAGTATTGTCCTCGTTCTTTTCACAACTGTCATTTGTTTCTCATATATAATTAAAATCATCTTCAACTTTTCTCTTTATATTATATTAAAATATTGATGGAGTAGCATTCACTGAAAGGCTGAGATTTCTTCTTGTAATAATTTTAAGTTTTCATGCCAAATAAGAATTTATTACGATCTTCCCAAGATTTTACTATTTTCAGGAGAGAAAAATAAGGCTTAAGTCTGGTTTGAAGCAGCACTGCTCAGTACATACATTATAAGTTTGTTGATTTGTTTAAAAATAAGCCAAGTGATACTAAATGATTCCTTTTGCTTCCTTGGGTGTAAAGGAATGTATGTATTTGTGTTTCTAGTGCAAATGTGTTTCTCTGTGTGACAGTGTGTAGGTGCTTTGCTTTGGGCACTGTCTTTATCCTGATATCTTCCAACAGTTTTGTTGATTCTTCATTCATCGTGTCCAGTCAAATAACAAGTGAAGTTAATTAACAAGCTAACTTTAGAGTGTAATTATAACAGTGAGCAGGAAAAAAATAGAAAGCTGTATTTTTTATTCTTTAATTACTGCTTTGCACTATTTACCATTCATCTAATAAGCATTTTTGTTTTCTATTCTAATTTCAAATGAAATATTTCTGCAGAAAGTGTTTTCAGATTGCCTTATGTGGAGCCATTAAAGTCTCTATGTATTTCTCTTTTTGTGCCTTAGCCAGGAGATTCCAGGAAAATATTTCACTCTTACGTTTTTTCTACAGAAACTTTTATGCTGCTTGGCACTCAAATGCAGGAGGTTCAATTTGCAAGTATGTCCTGGAGTTATTTATTTTACTTTGGTTTGGTTTTATTTTATATACTGGAATATTTTACAGACTTCTTTACAATGCATTGTCTGATAAATGATCAATTCTGTTTATTGAAATGGAAAACATTTGAGTAGAAAATACAATAGGTTTGTCATGCAGAATGGAAAAATGGATAGAATACATTATTGTCTCTGACACTTTCAAAAGTGCATTTAGGAAGCTCATACACATGTCTGGAGAAGTACAGTAGGTTGTCTGAGCATCAGTCCCACGAAGACACCGAGACAAATAACCAACAAAGCATACAAATGCAAGGGAATGCCAGAAACTCTTCATCCCATCATGATGTATATTTTAAAAAATGAATGTTCTGTCCCTTATTGGCATCTTTTGTCAATTTACTGTGACTAGCACATAAGCAAGAGATGCAAGACTGTAAGACTGTATATGTATGCAAAGGCTTAGGAAAATGCTCCATCCTCTTTTTTTTTTTTCTTTTTTTCCTTAATTTTATGAGTTGTGTTCCACAAAGTAGAGAAACAAGTTCTTCAAATTCCTTTAAAAATCATTCTTATTCTAACGTTGTAGCACAAACAAAACCTAGTTGTTTGTCTCTCTAGAGAAATGATAGAGAAATTTATGCAAACCTTTCTGCCTGATAGCTCTATTCTGGACTTTCAGATTGATGATCAGGGCCATTTCTAAGCCTTGTATCTCATTTTCATAAATTTTTACTTTACTCTTGATTCTTATGTTATTTTAAAAATGTATGTCTTCAGCAGCAGCATACTTATTGATACTCCTTCTGTCACTTTGGCCTTAGAAGTGTCAACGACAAGAAGCAGAGTCCTAAATTTCTGCTCGCTTCAATTTACATCAGCACCTTAGATTCCTATAGTGCTGAGTTACAGCCGTGGTCTAAAAAATTATTTGGAGAATCCCATAGAGATGATTTAATAGGAATTGTACTCAAAAGAGTTCTTATAGAGATTTATTGTTATTTACAAACTAAATTGTGTTTGCAGCTGAGGGAATCATCATAAGTAGAAATGTTATTTTAGCATGAGGGGCAAAGACTTCTTTCCCATTTATTCCACCTGTCTGGCAATGGGAGGAAAGGTGTGTCTTGTAAAGGCCCTATTGATTACATTATTTTTTCCTCTGGACCAAGGTGGTTGTTAGCCTGATAACAGTTTAATAATCTGCTTTTTATGGTTGATGTTTCCCCTTCACATCGTGAACCTTTCTATTTTTACCTCCATACACATGCCTGCCTCCCAGCCTCTGAGGCTGACAGAAGAAAATCCTCCTGTTGCTGAAGAAATTAAGTTGTTTTTTTAAAAAAATAATGTCTTGGATTGTGAGGCCAGTAAAGGATTCCTCAGCCTGCCGAAAGGCTGAGACAATGACAGTGAGGAAGCCTTGTTCCACAGGTCTGTCAGCTGTAAGGGAAGGCTCGTTGATGGTTTGAAGGGTCTTGGAGTAGCTGATACAGATTATGCAGGTCAGTTCCCATCTCAGGCTTCAGAGTTCTTCATAAACAGGCACTGCTTGATGGAGAAATCAATCATAACGACTTTTCAACCTAAGGGGAAAAAAAAGATAAATACTATTGGGAGTACTCCCTGGAGTACTCTCGATTATTTCAGAAATTTCAAGGAATGGTAGCAGTAAGTGAGCTTCCACTTTTCAAACACATTTCAGAATTGTGTTACTACTTAAAGAATTTGGAGAATTAATTTATTAGGTAAATTGAAAAGTAAACATAATGCTGTGTGTTAAACGGGGAAGGCTTTATCAGCTCCTCCAAGACTGAGGCAGCATGCATAAAAAGTTTTACCTTGGTAATTAAAATACATAATTTTTAACCATTATTGGAAAAATGAATTTAATGAATAAACTGAATTTAGATTTGTGTCTCCAATGAAGCAAATGACTAAGTCTTTGTAGTCTAATGCTAGGCATCAGGTTGTTACACTACTAAACAGAGATTCCAGCTGTGGGAAACTTTCAGTGGATGCATTTTCTTTAAATTGTAATCCTGTATGAGCTTTCAGTAAACTCTAATGATAGTAGATTCAATTATCAATTATTTGGACACAATTACAAACTTTATCAGTTGTCTGCATCGTATCTTTTGTTAAAGTGAGCAGACCTGAGGGAAACAGAATAATTTTGATGCCAGCATTCCAGTAGTGCTGCAGCCTGTCTTGCTGTGTGTAGTAGTGGATTGAAAAGGTTAACATGAAAAACAAATTGCTGTGCTTTTCTGTAGTCTTCATTAATGATGTACTTCACCAGAAAAAGAATAAGACAACAAACGGGAATGGAACCAGCTTTACAGACTGAATTGGTATTCTGCTGTGCACAGTGTGTTTTACTCATTGGCAACAAGATGACTTGTTTTTTCCAATTTTTAATGGTAAAGGGTCAGGAAACAGTATTAACTAAGGCAAGCGATTAGAAAGAATTAAATTTAAAACTTTTCTCTGCCCGGCAGAAGTCAGCTTTGAAATCAACTTATATTGCCTAACTGTGATTTGTTATTTCACTAAAGCAATTTCTCCCTTCCGCCTCCCCCCGATGATAAACTCCAAGTGCCACGCACACAAAGGGTATTATTTGATCCTTGAAGTTCTTGCTTTTTATTAAGATAGGAAAATATTTCTTAAAGCTTTTTTTGGGATGTTTAAGGTGTACATTTCATGTATGAAATAAGCCTTGCTCTGGCCCTTGTAGTTTTTAATGAATGGATTTAGATATACAGGGAATGGTGAAATACATTTTTTCTGACCTCTAAATTATCCAACAATTCACTACTATGAAGAGTATCTTGAAGTCAATATTGGCAGCAAACCACAAAAAACCCTATATTCTCATTACTACACTGTTTCTTTTCTATCCTCAGAAAATATACCTGATATCAGTACTTGATATCAGAAATTTCAGTGTTTCCAGTGTCCTGAATCTTCCTTAAGGGTGATCAATTTTGTCTGTCTGTTTTTGGTGTAAAATCAAGTGACTTATGCTAGCTTTTTGAAACTATTCTGTTCTTGCATAATGAATATCAAGATTGTTAAGAAATATTGAATTAATTTCAATGGGATCTTTTTAATTCTTTACATTAGAGACTATATTTCTATGCTAATTTTACATTTACAAATTAAAATATTCCATTTTCTCTATTTTCTAGGAAGAGTATGCTGTAGAAATTACTGTTTTTTATGTACTTGCCATGTTTCTGTTCTTTGGGTCATGGAGAAAGGAAGAGTATTTTTTACCTCTTCCTTGTGTTCAGATTTAGTTTTACTATTTACTGATGTGGATAAATAATTTCCATAGCAACTTATCTGAGTTTCAGTATTGAAACATCTAAATTTTTATTAAAAAATGAGTACTCTCTGTATCAGCATTAATGCTTTAATTTGTACACACCCCTCCCCCATGAACACATATTTTACAACAATAATGCATAAAAATAAGGCAAAAGATCCTGATAAAGTACATGATTAAAGAGTAAATGCTATGTCTTACACTTTCAAGAACACAGAATTATAGAGAACTGCTTGTCTTATCAAATATCATCTTTTCTGTAGCCATGGGAACTACAAATGTGCAGTATTTCCCTTCATGCATTTGGGGGGGTGGGGGAGCTGTCACTGTGGGCAAAGGGTATATAACTAATAATATACATTTGTTGTTATTTTAGACTAAAGCATATTGTTAATATTTTGTGCAGAACAATCCTCAGAACTTGCTTAGTGACTTTGTAAATCAAAATTTCCAATTATGAGGCCCAAGATCAGTTTTTTAAACAGCATTTAAGGGAGGCATTCTCTTACCACGCTTAAAAGAAAAAACAACAAGTTATTGATTTGTAACTGTATGCTTATTTTGAAAGAAATAGACTGCTCTATTACTTTCGGCTATAGGAATAATTTCTTTTTAGAAAGAATATTCCTGTAAAAAAACACATTTATGCACTTTCAAACCTTACATCTATTAATTGCTAAAGACACTTTTCCTCATTAATTTACCTGTATAACTGACCAAAACTTGAATTGAATAAATGTTTCTATCAAAACTTTGTCAAGGAAACCTTTTTACAATCTTTATGCTGTGTATAACACTGTCCAAAATGTTTTAGAGTCATAGAATGGTTTGGGTTGGAAGGGATCTTAAAAATCATCTGGTTGAAACTCCCTTGCCATGGACAGGGACACCTTCCACTAGCCCAAGTTGCTCAAAGCCCCATCCAGCCTGGCAGTGAGCACCTACAAGCATGAAGCATCCATAGCTTCTCTGGGCAACCTGTCCCAGTGCCTCACCATTCTCACATTGAAGCATTTCTTCTTTATATCTAATCTAAACCTACTTTCTTTCAGTCTAAAACTATTGCCCCTTTTCCTATCACTACATGACCTTATAAGAGGTCCCTCCTCAGCTTTCCTGTAGGCCACCTTTAAGTACTGGAAAATGGCTCTACTCTTTCCTAGTAGCCTTTTCTTCTGTAGGCTAGGTCTGTCCTCATACGGGAGGTTCTGCAGCCCTGTGATCATCCTCATGAATCTCCATAATATATCTCCAAGTGCTTTTTTTTTTCTTTCTTTTTTCTTTCTATTGTTTTGTCACACAAAAAGGGAACTGTTTCATTGTCTACTTTCCCGTTCTACTACTCTCCCTTCTTCAGCGAGGTAATTTTTTTACTTCAGGAATATCAATGAGGTTCCAGTCCTTAAACTCTAAATCAAAACATTACACAGAATTAGTCCACAGGATGGCTATTCATGAAATATTTTAATATGCTTAGATAGGAGAACTTGCAAAATACAAGCCCAATGGCTTAAGATGTTTATTAGTTTCTTACTTTGCAATTTCATTGTGGATTTTTCCAAAGATAACACCTCCTTAAATACAGAAGTCTAATATAGTTATCCATGTAGGACATAAAAACTCTCCAGTTCTTCATGAGGCTTTGCATCTCTTTTATACTTCTTTTAAGAGATGTGGTTATTTATAAGACTATAGTTTACACATTAGAATTGTTATATGAAATAATTTAAAATGTGGTATGAATGAATGAAATGATATTCAATTGAAAATGAGTCAATTTTTCGTGGGAGATGAAAGCAAAATTATTTTTGTTTTTAAGACAATATTTCTCTTTTGGAAAAAAAAAAGAAGCCAATAGCTTCCACTATAAGCATTGTATTTTCATTTATGTTTTCTTCCTAGAGTGTTGTTCAGGTAGAAGTTTTAAAAAAATTTTTTTTTTTGTAATTTTTATTGCGGGGTGTGTGTTTTTGTTTGTGGTTTTGTTCATTTTATATTATGGAATTATAGGGTTTTTTGGTTGTTTGGGTATCTTGCATTCGTTAGTAGAGATGTTTCTATGTCTTAATGTAGAGAAATTAATTCCTTCTCCTACCTGTTCACTGAAACAAATACAGACATTTGTCTGTTTTTTGAGAAGTAGTCTTGAACTTGGGAAGGCTATGGAACTTCATCTTCTAAGTTCCTTGCAATTAAACTATGAATTTTGTAATGATTTGCAAATGCCATTGATTTTCTTTTAGTATCATATGTTAAGGAGTTTCCTATTATAATGCATACATTAATAAGTAATTTGACATATTTCTAATAAGAAGCTGCATCTTTTAGCCAGCTATTACCTTCACTATGCATACTTAAACAAATTGCCTCTAAGTAGGAAAAGCAATATAAGGTTAAAAGAGAATGCTGGACTCAAGTTTGCTAGATTGTAGAATCATAGAATGGTTTGAATTGAATGGGACCTTAAAGATCATCCAGTTCCAAACCCCTTGCCATGGGCAGAGACACCTCCTACTAGATCAGGCTGCCCAAGGCCTCATCCAGTCTGGCCTTGAACACCTCCAGGGATGGGCCATCTACTACTTCCCTGTGTAACCTGTTCCTCACCATCCTCTTTATAACCAGTCTAAATCTTCCCCTCTCCAATTTATAGCTATTCCCTCTAGTCCTATCACCACAAGCCTTTGTAAACAGTCCCTCCCCAGCTTTCTTGTAGGCCTTCTTCGGGTACTGGAAGGTCACTATAAGGTCTCCTCAGAGCCTTCTCTTCTTCAGGCTGAACAATCCCAGTTCTCAGCCTGTCCTCATATAGGAGGTTCTCCAGCTCCCTGATCATCTTTGTAGCCCTCCTCTGGTTCCATTCCAACAGTTCCACATCCTTCTTATATTGATGATTCCTGAATTGGACACAGTACTCCAGGTGGGAGTCTCACAAAAGCAGAGTAGAGGGTGCAGAATAACCTCCCTCAACCTGCTGGCCACACTTCTTTTGATACAGCCAAGGATACAGTTGGCCTTCTGGGCTGTAAGCGTGCATTGCCAGTTCATGTCAAGATTATCATCAATCAGCACCCCCAAGGCCTTCTCTGCAGGGCAGCTCTTAATCACATCATACCCCATCCTGTATTGAAACTGGGGATTGCCCTGCCCCATGTATAGGACCCTGTACTTGGCCTTGTTGAACCTCATGAGATTCACACAGGCCCACCTCTCCAGATTTCCCTCTCTGTCTCCCAAGACCCTTAATGATTGTCCTCAGATGCTTAAGCCATTTTTCTTTTTCTGTGTTGCCTTTAAAAAAAAAAAAAAAGAAAAAAAATTCTCTTTGCACAGTCTATGCAGACATGCAAATTAAACTTGGGATTATATATTTCTTATCCAACATTTTACAATTTAATAGAATTATCTGCTGAGTGCTTTCCTGAGAAAATTAAATTCTGGGAAGGTTTCCAGTTCTCTTCACCTTTTACTTGTGGTGGTTACTACTATTGGGAAGACGATAATATTACTAATTTTCTGCCAGTCTTGGCAGGGTTCCATCAGTTCTAATGTAGCCATGAGATTCTTCTGGATACCCAAGCCATTTTCCACTTTTTTTTTTTTTGCATTCCTATTCTCTCCCAATCTTCTTCTTTCTTCTTTTGTTGTTTCTTTCCCATTCTCTTTTTGTTTCTTTCCTCCTTTCTCCTTCTCTTTTTTCCTTCTTTCCTCTCTCTCTTTTTCTCTTTATCCCCTTCCTTCCCTGCTTTTTCTCTCCTTTACCTTCATTTTCCCTCATGTCCCTTTAACGTCCCCTCAACGTCCCCTCACAACCCTTACATCTCCTCATGTCCCCTGTGCTTCTCATTTTCTTCTTCTTATTCTTGCCTTGTGTTCTTTTTATCTGTCTATTTCTCTCTCATTCTTTCTGGTTGTGTTTTATAGTATCACAGAATCACAGAATCATTAGGTTGGAAAAGACTCAAAAGATCATTGAGTCCAACCATTCCTATCAAACACTAATCCATGCCCCTCAGCACTTCATCCACCCATCCCTTAAACACCTCCAGGGAAGGTGATTCAACCACCTCCCTGGGCAGCCTGTTCCAGTGCCCAATGACCCTTTCCATAAAAAAATTTTTCCTAATGTCAAGCCTGAACCTCTGCTGGTGGAGCCTGAGGCCATTTCCTCTCGTCCTGACCCCTGTCACTTGGGAGAAGAGGCCATCTCCCTGCTCTCCACAACCTCCTTTCAGGTAGTTATAGAGAGCAATAAGGTCTCCCCTCAGCCTCCTCTCCTCCAGGCTAAACAAGCCCAGCTCTCTCAGCCAGGGTCTCAACTCTCTCTCAGTCTACTGACTCAGCCGAGTCAGTAGACTCGGTATTTGTAATCTGCTATGAATCTTAAGAATCACTCCACAGGAAGAGTATGGTGGGTTTGTTTTGGCCACACAGTCATGCTTGGGAGGTCTATAAACCTCTGTGCCAACAAAGAAATTTAGTAATACTTTACAGGTGCTTTGACTTTTTCCTTTTGCACTTGAGAACACAGGAACAGTTTATCTCTTTCTCTTTTGATTGTATTTATTTTAGTATGAGACTGAATTGAAAAAAAAAGTGGTAAATTTTGGCTCAGTTTTTATCACCTCTATTTTAGTGCATCTTTAAGTAATATCTATTCAAATCATAGCTATTATGATATTTGAGTCTTTTTTTCTGGTGACTATGTATGTTAAATAGTTTCATTCAAAACTGCTGCATAAAAATCCCCACACATTAAAATTTACCCTATTTCAACAAACACATTACCCCATTATGGAAATAAATTAGTTCTCAATTACTTATCTATAGATGCAAAGATGCTAAAGATTTTACATGTTTTCTTTGGTAATCTTACTATATGATGCAAGTTTTCATTCATGAAGCACAGAGGAAGATAAAACTAGCAAAACTAAATGGCTTTTTTTTTCAGCATATTGCTATATATTCCTCCCTTTTATCCTCGCTCCTTCCAGTTACAGGCAGTGACATTGTAGGGATCAGATGCGTCCAGTCTATTAATATATCGCTCCATGGCTGGTGTAACCATAATGACTTTGGGATTTTTGACAATAGGATGGCCTACATGGCACCAGGTTTACATGTCAGACAGGAGCCACCTTTCTCAAAGCGGGAGGAGGTTCTTTGCTCAGGAGCTTGCAGGGCTCATTGATAGGGCTTTAAACTAGAAGTGATTGGGGAGGGGGATAATATCAGGCTTGCCTATGACAAGCTGTGGGAGGACACAAAATGATTGGAGGGTTGGGGTGTTGGTATGGGCCCTCCACCTGCTGCCTTGGGGCATGCTGGGGATTCCATGGCACAGTTGAAGTCCTTTGGAGATTATCAGGAGGCTCCTGTGGTAGTGGGTGGCAGGAAGGAACGTTCCACAGAACACCTTAAAGGAAATAAGAGATTTTCCACTAAGAAGGTGATGCGGCCAATGGCCCAGCTGAAGTGCCTCTATACAAACACAGGAAGCTTGGGCAACAAGCAGGAGGAGATGGAAGCTACTGTGCTTCTAGAAAGGTATGATCTGGTTGCCATCACTGAAACTTGGTGGGATGTATCCCATGACTGGAGCGTGGCTATCGATGGCTACAGGCTGTTGAGAAGGGACAGACTGGGAAGGAGGGGTGGAGGTGTTGCCCTCTATATCAGGAAATGGATAGAGTGTGAAGAGCTGTCTTTGAAGAGTAGCCACAAACAAGATGAAAGCTGGTTGGTCAGAGTAAAAGACCAAGGCAGCAAAAGGAACCTTGTGGGTGGTGTATACTACAGGCCACCTGATCAAGGAAAGCCTGCCAATGAAGCCTTCTTCCTCCAGCTACAGGGGGCTTCACACTCCCAAGCTCTCATCATACTGGGAGACTTCAATCACGATGACATATGCTGGAAAAGTAGCACAGCAATCTGTAGGCAATCAAGGAGACTCTTAGAGTGCATCAAAGATAATTTCTTCACCCAGGTAATAGACACCCCCACACAAGGGGATGCAATGCTGGACCTGATAATCACCAATACAAGTGAGGTCATCAGTGATATCAAAACTGGAGGCAGCCTCGGCTCAATGGTCACACACTAGTGGACTTCAAGGTCCTGAGGGATATGGGGCAAGTGAGGAGTATAGTCAGGACCCCAAATTTCAGGAAAGCAGAATTCCAGCTTTTCAAGTAGTTTGCCAGTAGGACCCCCTGGAACATGGTCATTGGGGACAAAGGAGGAGAACAAAGCCGGCAGATATTTAAGAAAGGAGGCTTTCCATAAAGTGAAAAAGCTCTCAGTCTCAAGATATAGGAAATCAGGAAAGAAAAGAAGAGACCAGCATGGCTGAGCCAAGACCTTCTGATCAAACTGAAGAACACGGGTTCTTTCTGGTCAAACTGAAGACAGGCAGTGCAAGCAGGGACAGGGAACCTGGGAAGAGTAAAGGGATGCTGCCCAGTTGTGTAGGGATGGGGTCAGGCACAGCTGAAGATGAACTTGGCAAGGGAAGTGAAGACCAACAAGAAGGGCTTCTACAGGTATGTCAATCAGAAAAGGAAGGTTAAAGAAAGTGTACCCCCACTGATGGATGAAAATGGGACCTCTTATCAATAGACGAGGAGAAGGCCAATGTAATCAACAACTTCTTGGTGTCATTCTTCACTGACAACAGCTCTCCTCACCTCTCCTGGGTCAATGGACAACAAGATGTGCCAGGAGGGTAAAGCTCCTCCCACTGTAAGGGAAAATCACGTTCATGACCACCTGAGGAAACTTAACATATATAAGTCTATGGGATCTGATAAGATGCATCCCAGAGTCCTGAGGGAATTGACTGATGTGGTTGCCAAGCCACTCTCCATGATATTTTAAAGGTCATGGCAGTTAGGAGAAGTCCCTGGTGACTGGAAGAAGGGTAACATTGTCCCCATTTATAAAAAGGATAGAAAAGATGACCCTGAGAACTACTGATGTTTCAGTCTCACCTCTGTGCTGATCATGGAACAAGTCCTCCTAGAAGCTATGCTAAAGCACACGGAGCATAAGGAGGTAATTTGAGACAGCCAGAATGACTTCACCTGGGGCAAGTCCTGCCTGACCAACCTAGTGGCTTTCTATGATGGGGTAACCACATCAGTGGACATTTTAAAACTGATGGATGTGATCTATCTAGATTTCTGTAAAGCCTTTGACACAGTCCCCCACAACATCCTTCTCTCTAAATTGGAGAGAGGTGGATTTGATGGGTGGATGGCGTGGTGGATAAGAATCTGGTTGGAGGGTCATATTTAAAGAGTAGTGGTCAATGTCTCAATGTCCAGTTAGAGATCCATGACAAGAGGTTTCCCTCAGGGGTTCGTACTGGGACCGGTGCTGTTTAATATCTTCATCAATGATATTGACAGCGAGATTGAGTGCACCCTCAGCAAGTTTGCAGATGACACCAACCTGGTGCAGTTGCCACACCAGAATGATGGGATGTCATCCAGAGGGACCTGCACAAGCTGAGGGAGTGGGCCTATGAGAATCTCATAAGGTTCAACAAGGCCAAGTGCAAGGTCCTACCCCTGTTTTGGGGCAATCCACAGTTTTAGGGCAGGATGCAGGATGATGTGATTGAGAGCAGCACTGTGGGGAAGGGCTTGGGGGTGCTGATCGGTGAGAAGCTTGACATGAGCTGGCAATGCATGCTCGTAGCCCAGAAGGTCAACTATATCCTGGGCTGTATGAAAATAAGCATGAAAGATGTGAAAAAATTCTTAGCCAATAAAATATCTTTATTTTGTTGTTGTTAGTAATAGATACGAAATTATTCCCAATCTTTAGTATACTTTGACTTCAGAGCTTAAAGAGACAGAGCCATGCATCATTTTAAACACATATGGTCTTTAAGATAAATCATTTTCTTCTTTTTAAAATAGATAGATAGATAAATATTTCCAAAGGAAACCTTCAAAATGCTGCTGGACGAGGGAAAGGCGGTAGATGTGGTCTTCCTGGACCTCAGTAAAGCCTTTGACACAGTTTCTCACATCATTCTGCTTCGGAAACTGTCAGCCTCTGGCCTGGACAGGCGCACACTCTCCTGGGTGGAAAACTGGCTGGATGGCCGGGCCCAGAGAGTGGTGGGAAATGGAGTTAAATCCAGCTGGAGGCCAGTGACAAGTGGGGTTCCCCAGGGCTCAGTGCTGGGTCCAGCCCTGTTCAATGTCTTTATCAACGACCTGGATGAAGGCATCGAGTGCACCCTTAGCAAGTTTGCAGATGACACTAAGCTGGGTGGAAGTGTGGATCTGCTGGAGGGTTGGGAGGCTCTGCAAAGGGATCTGAACAGGCTGGACCTCTGGGCAGAGTCCAACGGCATGAGGTTTAACAAGGCCAAATGCCGGGTCCTGCACTTGGGGCACAACAACCCTGTGCAGCTACAGACTAGGAGAAGTCTGTCTAGAAAGCTGCCAGGAGGAGAAGGACCTGGGGGTGTTGGTTGACAGCTGACTGAACATGAGCCAGCAGTGTGCCCAGGTGGCCAAGAAGGCCAATGGCATCTTGGCTTGTATCAGAAACGGTGTGACCAGCAGGTCCAGGGAGGTTATTCTCCCTCTGTACTTGGCACTGGTGAGACTGCACCTTGAATCTGTGTTCAATTCTGGGCCCCTCACCACAAGAAGGGTGTTGAGGCTCTGGAGCGAGTCCAGAGAAGAGCAACGAAGCTGGTGAAGGGACTGGAGAACAGGCCTTATGTGTAACGACTGAGAGAGCTGGGGTTATTTAGCCTGGAGAAGAAGAGGCTGAGAGGAGACTTCATTGCTCTCTATAACTACCTGAAAGGACGTTGTAGAGAGGAGGGAGCTGGCCTCTTCTCCCAAGTGACAGGAGGCAAGATGAGAGGGAATGGCCACAAGCTCCACCAGGGGAGATTTAGGCTGGACATCAGGAAAAAAATTTTCACAGAAAGGGTCATTGGGCACTGGAACAGGCTGCCCAGGGAGGGGGTTGATTCACCTTCCCTGGAGGTGTTTAAGACACGGGTGGATGAGGTGCTAAGGGGCATGGTTTAGTGTTTGATAGGAATGGTTGGACTAGATGATCTGGTGGATCTCTTCCAATCTGGTTATTCTGTGATTCTATGATTCTGTGATTCTAGTAGATTTTGAAAACAAAGTTTCTTCATGATGTCTGCTGCAGAGATGCACATGAAAAATTATTACAGATTGACACACTATTTTTGCTGATCCATTTTCTTCTCTTTCAAAAATTAGTTCAATGACTTGGAAATAAACATAGTATATTACTTTAGTGTAGAAATTGTAGCTCCCAGAAATTTCTCAGAGAAGCATTATGTGTCCAGAGGTGGAGATTTTCATCCAAAACCAGACCTTGGGCATAAAGATGTTAAAGAAGCTGAAACACAAAATATTAAAATTACCCTAAAATTAAACATCCACAGTAAGAAAGTTGTTTTGTCTGATTTACTGAGAAAGAGAGTAAGAAACTTAATGTTTCTGGATGACTGTGATTGTGCTTTATCACATGCTGTTCACAAATGCAGAGTTCAACAGATAATTAACATGTAGGAGGCATGTAAAATGAACTTTTAGAACTGTATTTGAAGGGGTAGGAGGCTAGTTAACACAGAAGTGACAAAGAAGTGGATTGCTGTCACTTTTGAAACTCTGAATGCAAAGGAATTTAAGTCTTTAAATTGCTTCAGCATGGGATTAATCCATTTACTAATAAAATTCATAGTACTAGTTTCATAAGAAGAATAAGTAAATTAAAGGTTTTTTTCCCCCAGACATTTTCCTCTCTTTTTCAAGTAGCTTTATTTTGATATGTCGGAGCCCATATACATGCACTGTCTCATCTAGAGTTGTCAGCTACCCACATTATCTACCAAAGACCATCAGTTTCACTCTTCAAACTTGTCATCATATTGAGCACTGTGTTAATATTTAGAGATGTCTTTGTTTCGTATATCACCAAAGATTTTTTCCTCCGAGTAGAGCACGAGTGTATAATGATATATGTAGGTGACCAAAAAAACCTCCAAGTAATGTAGACAGACAATGCATTTTTATGTTACTCTTTTTGTCAGGTGGAATACAGATCTGCTAAAATGAAATACATTATTTTCTAAACTTACAATGTACAAAGAACTTTCTGCAGATAATCTCGCAAATAAAAATGATTCATGTGTATTTTCGTTACACCCTTAGGAAAAAGAATTGCACTAGAATCCTTCTTGAAGGAAAAGTGCAGCACTGCTTAATGAGACTTTTGAATACAGGTACAACATTAAAATAAAATAGAGAGACTGTTAGCATTCCCTATTTTACTTCAGAGGCAGAATAATGTTACTTTAAGCCATCATCAAATGCTCATTTTCTGCTTGACAGCTGGAGATATCAGATTGTATAGAGATGGTGAGATGCATTTGGGAATGATTTGCCTGCAGGTAGTAGTCAAATTCATCACAACCAAAGGGAGTTATGGCTGAAGAAGGAAGGGCACTGGGGATGGTAACAGCAGCCTGGTGGGCAGGCATGCAGGGAAGATGGACGGGTTGCTCAACAACAGGCTCCAAGGGTGACTGCAAGGCAGGAGGAGAGAGAGGCATGCAGTGGGTGTCAAAAAACTGTAGCTCAGCGAGATAGAGAAGGTAAAAACAAATGCTAATGATGGTAAAATTCACCCCCCATCAAATAATGGTGCAAAATGAGCAAGTGGAAAGTTAGTTGCTGCCACTGGAATTTCTAAAATATTCAGATAACACAATTTCTTTAGATAGGTGTAGTAACGAAATATTTTAACATTACAGAATCAAGTTACACTGCTTGTTTGTGGAACTGAATTGTGTCATATAGTTATGTTTTGCTTCAGTGTTGGCCTAAGTTTTCAAACAAGAGTTAAATGCATAGAAAAGATCTGTAGTCTTTTATTTTCCTTCATTCTACTGGGGTTTTCAGTAACTAACATATTTGTAAGTTCTCTCCCCTTTGACAAACACATAAAAACTGTTTTTGAGGAGAGTTATGGGAGAATGTTTCCAATTCTGTGTCTTCAGTCACACCCAGGCACAGTTACCAGAAATAATGTTCAACCTTTGATCTATTCCAGTGATTTTGTCTGCAATGGCAAATTATTCAACATAGATGCTTCCTTTCTTAAACTGTCATATGAGTAATTTTATTTTTGGCATTACAAAAGGATAGATTGTAATGTGTAAGTTTAAATACAGTTTTGCCACAGATTAAAGGTTGTTGCTGCCATTATGCAAGAGTGTCTTGTGTTGCTGTTTTTGCATATAATATAGCCACACTACATTATGCAGTTACTTACTTTGCCAATAACATAAGATAAATATAAAGCATAGCTACTTTTGCTTCTACAAAACTTGATTATTTGCACAAAATGCAAATTGTTGATAGATTCAGAAAAAGTAATTTAATACATATTTAATTCACTGTAATTAAGTGACTATTAGCCAATGATGAAAGCAAGCGATCAGATAGCTTACAGTGTTTCTATTTGGTTTTATTTGAGTTAATGACTTTAATGAACAAGCATTTTATAGATTAGTTTAGGACTTAAAATTTTTCCCTTACTTTTGCTGCCTGACAGCCTAACAAGATATTCATAATATTGCTTCATTTCTGCACCACAGTAGCAGCTACACTGTCACTTCTTTCCATGTACTTTCAACCTGTGGAACTTTTCAAGTCTCATGTGTAGCAGTTTTGATGCAATTATATTGCTTTACTCCCTGAATATGTACTCCCTTGAGAGCTAACTTTATGCAGGACTCTAATTGCAAATAATGCAGCTGGATTAGTTAAGTGGTCAAGTGAATCATCACATAATCTTGATATCCTCTGTTTACTGGCACCAAAAACTGGCACTGGCTAACAAGATCCTGATGGTAAAACATGAAATAAGAATGCCTGGAAATATAATTATCCATTTTTGACCCTGAATTGGCTGTTCTTGTCTCTGAAGCCAGAGATCATTTCATACACTTTATCATTTGTATTGTGTTTTTTTCTGGAAGCTACAGTCATGAAATTGCAAAAGTGTTTCAGTGATCAAACCTTTTATAGCAGCAAAAATTACTTTTTTTTTTTTTTTTTTTTACTGTGAGACAGAATAGAGACCTGTGCTTACTAGCTGAGAAACTAGGATCTTTCTGAGTTTCATCTGACAGTGGGTGGCATGGAGTGAGGATATGCCTGGACACTGTCAACTCCTGCATCAGCTCCTTCTGTCCTTTTGCTTAAGTAGATGCATCAGCAGCAGTGGTTTCTGATCTGCTTGCTACTCCTTATAGCACTTGCTACAGCTACGAGAATAAGCAGTATTGAATTGTTCCTTTGTTTTTGTCTTGTCATACTCTCTATATCAAATGTCTGTGGTAATGTCTTCTTTCCTTCCTTTCCTACTAAAGAATCTCTCCTGTGGGAAATCTTGTTTTGATTATACAGTTCCTCCTTAAAGCAAGCAGCATGCAAACTAAACCCCCTTCTACTTTTGTTAAAACTTGAAAGTTGTTAACAAGGTGTTGCTCAGCAAGTCATCTCATCTATACATGTTACTGGAGGACAAAATATTCTCTGGAGTCTCCTTCACACCAGTTTGTATTTCTAAAAAGAATTCCCATAAGGAAAACAAGATTTCAGTAGCAGGAAAAAGAATACCAAAACAAGGGAACCTTCAATGCAGTGATGTCTGGAAGTGTTTGTTTTAATTATGTGTTTTCATGGGAAAATGAATAGTCCTAATGAAATTCAGGCATCCAAAATATGAAATCAGCCCAACATTGAATTTCAGTTATGCCAATTCTATTATCAGTATCTCTGTCAGAACCCCATAACAAAGATTTAGGAAATCCTACCTTAGGAAAGCTGTAGAAAGCTTAGGCATGATAATGACAAAATTTTTGTGAGTGTCTGACAAAACCTGTGCAGGTTTGCCTGTAAAGAAGTTCCATCATAGCTTAACTGGTCATGGAGATCTATTATTGAGAATACAAACCCCAGGCTTCACTTATATGTTCTAGTACCAAAAGACTGGTTTCCTGAAAAGATTTTCACCATCCAAAATTCTGCCTGTTTTGTGTAAATTAAAATCAGTTAATATTCTTAAAATATCCAAATCATCAGAACACAAGAATTCTCTGGAAGTGTGAGCTTTTGCTTTAGCTTCAGATCAATAAAAGGCTGACCTTCAGAGAAAATAAAGCTGCCTAATCTGTCCTTCTCAGTATTCCAGAAATATATGAAGGAATAAAGTGGCTGTCAGAGTTACAGGATTCTACGAGCGATATTTAATGCACATAGAAAGCCAGAAAGAAGGTTTTGCTGCTTTGCTTTACCCTGCCTCCTTCTCTTTTTGAGGGAATGAGAGTACTAATTTTAACCTTGTTGCACTCTGCAGGGTGGCTCAGAGTTTTATGTTATAGATAATTTTAATTCTTTTATTCTGATAGTCTTCTGCAATGCTTATATGAAAGGATTTTTTTTTTAAAAATTGCTAATAGAAACAGTAGTAGTTACAAGATTTAAATAATAAGTTTTTAGTCTTACGTAAATTTGACATGATTAGTGTTACTTTCTGATGTAACTCTGCATAATGGGATGAATACAGAATAAGCTAGGATGTGAATTTAAACTGCAACACCTATGCTACATTTACAAAGGAGATTAACCCAAACTAGACAAGGTACCTTTGGGTCAGAATAAGAGCTCTCAGTCAAGCTCTGCCAATTCCTGCTGGGCAGCTGAAGAGGGTCCAGACCGTATCTGTCCTGCCTGCTTTCTACCAAAAGCTTCTGCTTTAGCATTGGGGATGATGAAATGGTAGCACATCTAGTCTAGAGCCATGGTAGTATTAATATAAACCAAAGGAGATTTCAGTTTATTTTCTGATTCACAAACTCTGCAGGATTTAGCTGCAGCAATTAAAGAAATTAAGTCCTTAAAACTGTTGGTTTATTTTAACTGCTAGATTTGGGGAGGGAGGACAGGCAGGAACCTCTTCAGATGCTGCAGCTTAATCAGGCAAGGATCATGAATCAGAGCCATAAAGCTGGTCACCTGGGAGTTAGCAAAGGGGTTTTAATTTACATTCTGTTATATTCTGCCCTAACTTCCCCTTTTACATAGGTCTCCCAACAGTCATGACATCATTTAGTTAACTTACAGCACAGAGCTGCTGGCTCAGAAGGTGGTAGCTTCCTCACAAAGCAAAACTCGTTAGGCTTTCACCTATGCCACATTCCAGTCCTACAGGAGGTGGGGACAAACCTATACCAACATAGTGGGGTTCATAATGGGGAGATGATAGTGTCTCTATCCCATAGTTTTGAATGCTCTGAGTTGTCATGGAGGGACAGTGGGTTTGTATGAAATTTGTAAAGATGACTATGTTATTAATTGACTAAAGAGCTAGTTTATGCTCCTTAGTTAAGGATTGAGTCATGCTTCAGAGAAGCACTTCAACAGTGAATACCTAAAGAATGATCTGTCTATTGTAGAATGATTTAAGCCTACAAAATGGTTCTTTTTTTTTTTAGTCTGTGCACGTGTGATGAAATATCTTTGTCTCAAAGATATTTATATGGGGAGTAAACATTGTTTTCTCATCAGAGGTCTAGAAATTTTTTTTGTTTGCATTGTATAAAGGCAATATGAAGAGTCAGGTGGGGTAAATTTCACATCCTACAGTTCTGGAGTTGAGTTTCTTTTCCATATCACATGAAATTTTTTTTGGTTTGTTTTTTTTTTGCCTGTGAGTAGCTGGATTCTTGACATGGTATTAAGGAAGTGTCAAAGTGGACATCTATTCTTAGTCTATAAGTCATTATTTTACAACTTCAAAGGTTTGACAACTACAAAGAATGAAGCACAAACACCGATGTATTGATTTTTTCTTTTGCTTTGTATCTATTCCATTAAATTCTATTGGCATTGACAACTACTGAACTCTTCAAAAATCTGGGAGCTTTCAATCTTTAAGGACAGAACTTTCTTTCATTTTTCACACCTTTTTCCTTCTAAAACATCTCTGCCATTAAACTAGTACTGCAGCCTCAAGAAGAACTGTTTAAAATTATATCTTTTGAAGATTTTCCTTCCCTTATGTCCATCCTGAGAGATAATGCCATGTTAACATGTCATTGATGTATTAATGGGCACTTGCTATCCATGGTTTTCCAATATTAGAATTAATTGCCCAGTGTGGGGACAAATAATAAGTCATAAATGGCTAGTATATAAACTTGGTTATGTGAAAAATATATCTTGAAAAAGATTTTTTCATCTGTTTTCCAAAACTCATATGATCATACTAACTGAGAAAAATAATAAAAATATTACACTTTTACTTAACTGACATTAGAGTTGTTGCACATTTCTAGCTGAGAATATATTTAATTTTAAAATGAAGACTAAATAAATATCAGTAAGCACTTCCAGAAATGTTACTTACCTCTCAGTTGAAACTGGAAACCAGAAAGCACTTCTGTATTGCTGTAGCTGGTGTTGGAAGGGTGACTACTCAGTGCAAATATCTGTGACTTTTTCACACAATTTCTCTGCAAAAATAGTTAGGCCCAGCTAGATATTAATGCAATGTTCTCATGGATATACATGTGTACATGCTGTGTGGTGTCTTCCATGATGACAATTAATATATAACATTAGGTTTGTTTAATCTGTTAAATCTGGGTGATTTTTTCATCTTCCTTAACTCCACTAACAGTGGGTGGCCTAACCCTCTTTTCACAGAATCATAGAATCACAGAATAACCAGGTTGGAAGAGACCCACTGGATCATCGAGTCCAACCATTCCTCTCAAACACTAACCATGCCCCTTAGCACCTCATCCACCCGTGCCGTAAACACCTCCAGGGAAGGTGAATCAAACACCTCAAGGGAAGGTGAATCAACCACCTCCCTGGGCAGCCTCTTCCAGTGCCCAATTACCCTTTCTGTGATTTTTTTTTCCTAATATCCAGCCTAAACCTCCCCTGGTGGAGCTTGAGGTGATTTCCTCTTGTCCTGTCACTTGGGAGAAGAGGCCATCACCCTACTCTCTACAACGTCCTTTCAAGTAGTTATAGAGAGCAATGAGGTCTCCTCTCAGCCTCCTCTTCTCCAGGCTAAACAACCCGAGCTCGTGCTGTAGTCTTCATGGGAAGACCACTAGGTAAGACCACTAGAAAAAAAAGAAAAGGTCCACTCAAGTAATTTTGATAACTGCCTGATCCCATCAGCTGAGGATACTTCACGGATAATGAACCCTTGGCTGAAGCTAAGTCAACAGAATTTGCAAACAATTTTGGCCTGAACTTTGGGATAAGCCAGTATTTATGGGATGTTTTAGTTTGAGTGAACTGCTTCAAGAATTTTATGCTCTGGGGCAACCCTCCTAGGTTGCAACATAGAAAAGGCAAGGAGCAATCCCAATCCATAGGGCTAATGGCACAAACAGAGCTTTTTATAATGGTTCAAACTAGTTCTCTCTATGGCAAATTTACCATACCGGCATTATAAGCCACTTTTTCCTGGATTTCCTCCACCCATTATTGTATTTAAGTCATACATATACATATTTTTTTCTTGGTTAAGTTCAAACTGCATAAAATATTAGGGTTTTTTTGCACTAACCAACTTGTTATTTTGTAATATGAATGTGAAAGTATGTATTGCTCTGTGCTGTGGCTGGGATATTTTTGAGGAAGCAAAATATGCCAAGGCAGTGTTGAGAGACTTTCTTGGGTGATGGGAGGCAGTTTTGTGTAATGCCATCTATTCTCTGTCCTGAGAGCAGACCTTGGAGTACGTTATCTCCAGAAATGGACACAGGTATTACTTTTGGGAAGAGCTGGTTTGCTCGATCCAAAAGAGAGTCTGTAATCAAAGTAAAAGTAGTGTGGAAGCTCAGGGATGATTCAATGCTTATTGTCACTTCTGGACATCTTTCGTATTCAGTATAGATGTACCTTTAGGTACGTTTACAAGCATCTTTAATGAAGAGAAATCCAGAGATTGCCAAAAAGTATTGATAAAAGAAGCTAAAACTGACTTGAAAGTCTGGAAGCACTGGTTATCTTTTATTTCTTCTTATTTTGGGGGGAAACTAGAGATATTTTTTCAGTAAATATGTATCCATATAATACATGTTATTTCACAAATTTTGACCTTTATAAGGAGGCAACCACACAGCTTTCTCACTGAGTCATTCTCACAGTGTCCACTTCTGGAATGAGGAATATGGTGCACAGCAAGTAGTAAAACCAGAGTTTTCTCATACTGAGAGGGGAAAAGAGATGTGAGATGAACTTTAAGGTGAGCAAAAGTAGTATTTCCTCTTGGAGAGTGAGAAGAAAAAATTATCAGGAGGTGGTATTTACAGATGGTATTTCAACTGCAAGTTCAAGAACAGTCTTTGATTTTTATTTCTCAAGTTTAATTTCCAACCCTGGAGAGACTGCAAATCATCTTTCTCTAGCTTCATGAATCTAGACCCTCATTGCCTTTGCTTTCATTTTTCACATTTTATTTCATATCAACTGGAACATATTAGGAAGAGCTAAGCTTTTACTTTAGAAAATCAGGTCAGTATGTGAATTAAAAAAATGGAACTTTTAGAACTCAGTTTGATCTTGTCAAAAATATTAATTTAAGTTTTTGGTTCAGTTGTAGATGAAAGAATTAAGCAGAGAGCTTCTTAAAGCTATAGTTTCAAACTGACTTCAAAGTTTCTTTTGGTTGAAGACGTAACTGTTCCTTATCTATTCTAGCTGTCTGGCTTTCTAAAAGGCAGAATTGTAGCCACTGAGAAAACACTGTGGAATGATGCAGTATGTTATGAATAATTTGTAAGTTGTTTGGTTTGGTAGTAATATATAAAAATTATTTGGAGTAGTAATATATAAAAAATATAGGAAACAATTGAATTTCAGCCAAGAAATAACTGTATTCCTACAGAATATTCAGCAGTAATGAATGTAACTCTAACTTTTACAGGGGACAAATTTAGCCTAGCTCCCTGTAGCTTGTCTAGACGTGTTGTCCTAAATTATGGATTTGTTGCCTGGTGTGCAACAAACCAATAATCACATCATCAAGAAGGACATTGTTTTATTTCAGGTTTGCGCAAATCCCAGAGTGCTTGAAGGTTTTCATCAGATCAAGAACACACCAAGGGACTTTCATTTATACAAAGTTAGACATAAACCATACATTATTAATCATGCTTATAATCACATATTTACGTGTAATTATAATAAATGCCAAGTCATTCCTTGCACGTCTGTGCATGCTCTAAGGGGATCCCTAGGTGTGTCTGGTGGTCAACTCCTCCCAATCTTCTCCCAGGCATTTGCTCATTATCTTTAAATCACTGGCTTGGAACTTTTTAACTTAAGTTCCTAGTTCTCCATTCAAAAGTCATACTAATAAATCACACTATTATTTCCAAAAGCCTTGTCTCTCTTATCTATAGAAAACAGAATCATACAGCTGAATAAACTACCTGAAAGTACATGATCTCATACCACAAAAATTACAAAAGATAATCATTAACTGGGACTCATCTAGTTTAAACCTCCTGCCGGTCTGATGATTCTGAGTTATTTTTAAGATACTTAAAAATATCATGGATTTTACCAATAAAAGGATAGCCATTTCTGTGTTCACCTAGTCTGAGTTACTGCTTTCTCCTTATGTCTCTAGGTCCTGTCTCTGTCTTGGTACTGGGGATATGTAGAATTTATTTGCAAGTAATGAGTGACATGCAATTGTTTCTTCAAGCAATTTTGTTCTGGCATTTACTTTTTAGGGACCTGAGGGACAGATACTAATATACGTCTCAACATCTAGAAAAAATTATAGCTTGCTAGTTCATGCATCATTTGATAGATGACCTCATCAACAGGAATTTTTCCTTCTGTTTCCCTAATGACTTTCTTCATCTAATGTCAGACTCAAAATCCAAACTTGCAACAGGACTTATTTCAATTCCTTTAAGACATGCAGTATTGGACTTACTTCTCTATCATAATATGCTCCCAATAAAATAAATGCTTTCTTCACCTTAAACAATTTTAATCTAACTGCACGTACATATTTTCTGCAGATGGAGTCTCAAAGAACAGCAGTAAATATTACTGTGCTTTATTTTAGTATTACAGAGATTAAAATGGACTACATTGATCAAAATACCAGCCCCTATTGTAATGTTCAAAGGCCTTCTTCAGTTTTCTAGTAAAGAAGTCAACCCAATATCATTACAGGAGAGTCAATAAATCCAGGCTTGGAAGCTAAAGGGGCATCCAATTTCAGAGTCAAGGGGATTTTACAGTGAATACCTTTCTAGGAGGTCCCACTTTACTAAATTGACAGAGCTCTAGCACAAGTTTCTCTGACAGCACAATCATGTTAGAGAGAAAATGTCTCTCAAGTACCTTTTTCCCAGTCATTTAAAGGTCAAAACTAACTCCTTTGATTCCATTTGAAAGCCCACAGGTGTGGTAAGTAGCTTAGGTTACAAAGTTAATGACTGATAAAGTTGATTCTGCATGACAGAAAGAATACAGAGATTTCTCAAACAAGATTTAGTTTGTTATCTCTGTTGCTAGCCCTTCTATTTTAACCTCTAGTAATTATGTGACAGCCATCCAGATTTGCTAAAAAGATGCATGGAAGTAAAGCAACTTCATACACTTAAGGCTGGGATGCAGAGAGGATTAGGGAAAGTGATACTACTTTCTTTCTATCCACAAATAGGAGTTGTACAAAGTTGTGCTATATAGAAAGTTTTCCCCTCCTCCATCTGGGTTTCCCATGGATGGATTGCCAGATGGCCACTCATTGTGTTTTTTAAAATTTTATTTTTAAGAAAACACCCCAAATCACTTAGACCTCTGGTTTAGAATATTGGGAAAAAAAAGAGGAAGGCATGACTGAGAAGAGGAAATCATTTTGTAAAAAAAGAAGTGATTCCCTGCTCCTGACTGTGCCTGCGAGTCTGCTGGCAGATCTGGGAAGCCCACCCCTGCCAGCTTTGGTAGGAGGCTTAGAGCTTGGGAGCTGATGACTTCTACTATTGCTGTCAGCTGAGCCTGGGAATTTTTAGGAGACTGAGAAATGAAATTTCTCATTCTGGACAGACATAAGGACGAAGGATCTGAAAGGAAGACTCTCAGGAGTGGCCCACTACTGTATTTCATTTTGACAACTGAAGTACCTTGCTCAGTTCTGATAGTCCTGAAAGGTCTGGTTGGGAAGCTATCTAGTAGAAAATGCATAACCAGTTCTGGCAGGGAGATAAATAAGTTGGGAGAATTTCCTGCATGGAAGTAGAAGTGGAAAATATACAAAGTCTTTCATCTCTCTCTGGTTACAGTAGTGCAATATGTAGAGTGCGCCACACACAAAGCATTAAAATGCTCTCAGCCAATGATAAGCAGGAAGGGTACAACAAAATTTCAGCAACTGAACAAGAATACCAGTTCACTTTTTAATCTGAGATTATACTTGAAGTGGTGTGTTAAAAGCAGCCTAAGATAAAGGCAAAAAGATGCAGAAGTTGCCTAGTGAATGGATGAAAATGGAGGATGGGAAAAGAACTGATTGTGACAAAAGAACCCAGGAAGGTATGATGAAGGATTCAGTGAGCATAAAGGAAAACCTAGCTGTGGTTGACTAGGGAATCTGAGTTGTGCCCTCATATGCTTATGTTCTCCTAAAACATACTTTGCCCTCTAAAAATGGTTAGCTTTGTGTTTGCCAGAGTACTGCTGCCACTAAATGGGTATCCACACACTGAATGCAGAAATTAATTCTTCTAGTAAATTTCCATTTCATTAATACTTTTTTTTACCAAATCACAAGTTTTTTTTTCTTTTCACAAGATGATATTTTAAACTGAATTTATTTGTATTTGAACATGGCTGATTTTTTTTTCACTTTTCTTTTGCTGTTGTTGGTTGGATATTTGAGAGGAAATGGCAGTAACAGCCTGATCTTTTTCCTAATTAGTGTCTTTGTCTTTTTCTTACAATGCAATTTTACTGGGGGTACTTGCTTAGAATTCTGACCAACCCAGATGATCCATAACCAGAAGTGGTAACTGACCAAATTAACATATAGAAAATCAAAAGATTATAAATACGTTGAAGTTTTCTTATCATGGGAAATCTTTAAATATCAAAAAATAACTAACAAAGCAACAGCCAAACCCATCATAGTAAATTAAAATGTACCATTAGCAAGAAAGTATACACCAGAGCTGTCTGTATGGAAAATCAAGACTCTCACCAGAGCAATACTAACCACTTATATTACACTTAACATATTTCAAGCATTCAGATGTGATAACTAACTTGTTTTCACCACATTGCTTCTGAGTGTATAGATGCTATTATCATTATTTGAGAAGCATGTGAGCTGAAAGGGATTCCACATTTTTACAACTACCACTTACCAAGTGTGAAGGCTTGAGATCGATAATGCTGGTCTTTAATACCTGTATCTAATTAGTACATATGATTCTTATTTTATTTTATTTTATTTTGTTTTATTTTATTTTATTTTATTGTATTGTTCTGAGAGTCCTTCTTTGCTTCTGAAACAGAAGTTTGAGAAATACCATAGAAAAATATATTTTCTTATGTTTTCTTATATTTCATTCAGATAGCCATAAACTACTGGAAATATTCTGATGATGGGAACATCAGAAATTCCTTAATCATTGCACAGTGACCTAGCATTCTTATATTTAAACACAAATTAGATTATTGTTGGAGATTTCAGTGTAAATGGAAGGATGTGAAAGGTATGGAGGAATTTCAGTTGAAAGCAACAGATTTAATAGCAATTGGTCAAGACCACAAAACAACACAATTCTTCAAATATTACTCTATAGTATATGCATGCATAGTACCTGTGTGTGTATGCAGTATTTTATTACTGTGTATAGGATATGAAATGCTACCACTTAGGAGGCCTAAGTGATGTTAACAGAATACAGAAGAGGTATCAGACAGCCTTTATATAGAGTTGTGTCTCTTAGACTAAGCTGCAATATTCTTTCTGTTCCATTCGTGAACTAAGACAATGAGAAGGTTTCAGCTTTTCAAATTTTCTCTGCTCCTTCCCTTATCTGTGAGTGGTTTTATTGTATGTTACAGCATCTCCATTTGGAAAAACCCTATGTAGTCTGTATGATCATGACACGTTTGTTTACAGATGATTTATTGTTGTCTTTTTCTTGAAGAATATTATCACATCTTTTATGTAGCTGCACTGGCCATTCTACATTGCCTTTTCTAAATAATACTTCTGAGGTAAGAATTGAGATTTGTGGATGCTGACCTCCCTTTTTCAGTTTCAAGGACTGAGATGCTATCTGAAATTGGAGTGATTAATTGAGGCAGATGAGATTAGAGAAGAATATATATATTTTCAAGGGAATGTAGGTCTGCTGGATAGTAAAATGTGGGAATTGAAATAAGCTATTGAACCACTGAACATAAGTACAGCATGAGCAAATCACATCAGCATGCTACACATCAGAGGGAACATAGATGGCCAATCAGTTCTTGGCTGATGACAAGACTGCCAACAAAGGCAATAATTGCGATGGTCTCCTTAATGTGAAGATCTGTCCACCAAACCCAATCAACAAGCAGCTGCCACATAAGAAGGCATTTAGGTAACTAACACCTGTGGTCTCATTTAAAAGTACAATTTGCTGTTTTGTTGGGTAGTGCTTACCAAATCCAAGGGATATCTATTTTTGTTTTTTCTACAACTGCTGACAGATAGTTAGATCATGTAATTTTTCTGAAATTTGTTTTTGCTTATCAATGCATGTTATTCATTTACTAGGTCTGTTTTTGAATGATTAAGGAATATTTTTTCTGAACTCTGCATGTGGCTTGGATTTTTGAGCAGCATCTGTGTGTAACATGAATTGAGATGTACTTACATTGTTAGCTTGTATGAATCCTTTCTTTTTTCTGACTATGAAACATTATCCTGTGCAACAGGATTGTTTCATCTCAGGGGTTTACTACAGTTAAAATACAATAAATTATTATAATGAACTATAAGCAGGCTATTTGCTTCTGTTTCTCACTGCAACGTCTATAAAAGGAAGAAAGAGGAAAGTAATGTTTTCTATCCTGGAAAGTGGAACCTTTAAATAAGAGCTGCAAATTGAAGTGCAGAAGCTGAAATATATAGAAGCTGAAATGTCCACAATTGTGACACCGAATGGGAAACACGTGAGCCTGAGAACTTTCGTAGGAGATTTTCACAATTAGACCAATTGACTTAGCAACATGTTGGTTTGGTTTTCAGTTGTTGTTGGGGTTTTTCCATTTAGCATTTAGTCATTTATCAGAGTCTAGAGATTTTTCTACCAAGTAAGCATCTCTCCAGGTGGTGGAATTTTCTCTTAGGAGTGGGAAAACTGAAGTGATTGTAGAACAGCTGCATTACCTGCTTGAATTGTTCCCTGAAAACAATGGCTAGTTTGAGATGGAGTCTGATTTCATGTTTTTATATCAGCTTCTTAAATTAACTCGGAGACAGCTCAAACTTCCCGTATGATTTCTTCTGCACTTCTGTGTGAGAAGTGGCAGAGTCTGTATTTGGCCAGAACTTGGTGGGACATTTGGGGACCTAATGCTATTAGTGAGTGGGGACCCACAAGTTGTGCAGCTACCCCAGCTCACAGTGCAGATCCTCCAACCTTCTCCTTGCCCCAGAGACCAGGCAGCAGCACTTGCTAAACTTGCCTCAAGTGGGGAATAGTTTTCATGAACTATAAATGAGAAGTTCTAAAGGAAACAAAAAAGTACTTTAAATCTTTGAGGATAAGTGATGTAGCAGTGACTGCCTTTCCCCAGTGTGTCTGTCCATGAAGTTCTCACATCCACACACAGTATTGCTATGAAAAGCTGTTAAATATGGGCCAGAAATCTTTTCATGAAAGGAATATAGGAAAGCAGGCTCATAATTTTAAAATCATTAAAGCAAAAACTTGATGAGATTGCAGACACCTGTATTTTTTCAGGCTTTTAAAGGCCACTTCTGTCTTTCCTTTATCATTTCTGTCTGCTACAGCCTCTTGAAAGATTTTACCTTTTTGGTAGAAGCTAATATACTTTTTTTTTTTTCAGAACAACTTAAAAATATTATTAGGACTGCCTTGGTTTGGGCAATAAACAGAATTATTAGTCCTCCATATGCAATATTTGATGTGTTAGATGTTTTTTTAAAGATAGCCCATTAAATAAAATTGAGGTAAACTCTTTGCTATAAATTTCTTGAGCTTCCAAAAAAATCATTTTTGCCTCATTGGATCAAATTAAGCCTTTTCAAAATTACATATGTTAGTGTGTGGGTAGAGCATATTTCTTTTTTTGTTTTGTTTTGGTATGAAGAGAGAAATCAAAGGAAGCAACCTTTCTAGAATTGGACATTCTTACAGCTGAAGTGAAATGGTGACAAATATTCACCCAGGTTCCTGTCTAAAGAACTTTTTGGTGACTAGCATGTAGGTTATTTCTTACAAATTTGAACTTTTTATCATTTGGAGATAGTAAGCAACAGACTAGAGATACTCTTTAGAGAATTGGAAATATCAAATAAAAGAACAGAACAATTTCTATAATAAAATTCCTATTTTTAAAAATGAGGCATTAGAACAAATCTTATTAATCCAAACCTTGTAACATTTTCTAAAAAGAATTTTTTGTACTTTGAAGCAAATACAGAAAAAGTTCAGGTGCTGTTTTTATATCCCTGCTCTGTCTTTAGGGAAAGACAGTAGAAAACAAACATGACAGTACATTAATTCATTGTTTCAGTAAAAGATCAGATACATTAAAAATGCACATTTGTTTTCCTTCTTTGACTTTAGTTAGTGCAATAGAGGGAAATATCAGCCTTCTGGTAGTAGATGAATGTTGCAAGTACATAATAGATGCAGATCTCCAAGCACATCAGTCATGTGTCATCTGAAATATGCATTGTGTCTCACATTGCAATTGCTTCCCCAACAGTCATGAAATATTCATGCTGGATATATGCAATCCGTGCCACATGACATGAATCACAGAATCACAGAATAACCAGGTTGGAAGAGACCCACTGGATGGTCGAGTCCAACCATTCCCACCAATCCCTAAATCATGCTCCTAAGCACCTCATCTACCTACATCATGACATGAAGCAACAATAATAATCAGGACTTCAGTCTAAGGAGGCCAAACCAGGGGCAGAGTAGGCTCCATTTCACCATCATATATGAAATTAGGAAATAAATCAATTACAAATAAAGTATGTAAGGCTTCTGTACTTACAGACAGGCATGTGCACACGTGTACGTACAAATACTGGTGCACAGAGGCACACCTGCACATAAGCACTCTATTCCTTCTGCCCAATCAGTCAAGTCAATATAGAGTTCAGTGTCTAGCAACTCTGTTTTCCCAACTATAAAGGATTGACGTAGCCCTCTAATCATGGTCCTCTTCATTGTTAATGATGCATTTAGCTTCTTAAGCTCTTGGAGCAGTTGGTTATATAAGAGAATATCCACATCTTATTCCGACTGTTTGAATTACAACTCTCTTTTTCTTGTTCTGCCAGTCAGTCCCATTTAAATTCTATGGAAGCTGAAAAGACAAATGTGTATGTGCTATGTTTTGTCATCATCTATATATCCTCAGGAGGACAGAGTACTTCACAGGTAGACTATGCAGTTTGTTTTTACTTAATGTATTGTTATGTAGCTTCATGCCTAGATGTCTGACACCTTTGCATGACCTGAAAGAATTTCCAGACTTCAAGGTCTAGTCAGGTTCCATAGATGTAGTGATGGAAGAAATTGGACAACACAACAATGATCAATATGATCTGAGATGAAGCTGCTTTATTTTGGGTTAACTGGCTCTTTATATCCCAAGCTCGCCAAACGTTGATTGGTCGATTCTGCCCTAGTGACAAGCATTCATTGGTCACAGCCCAACCACATAACCATGTTGCCAGGGTGCATTTCCCACCTCCAACAGCCAGCTGCCTCATTAGCATAACACAACAGAGTCGTTACAACTTATTATAAACTCAAGCACCGTAGCTAAGGCTTTCCCAACTCCACCCAGCCACAGTGCTTGGGCTGCTCATTGAATGTTGCCACCCATCACATAAATGTAGTGCAGGGGACTTGAACTCCACCCCAAGGGGCTGAAATCTTTTCAGGTGTTTGCAGATGTAAATTTTTTGTTTTGTTTTACAAAACCAGAAAATAAGTACTAGCCCTCAAAAAACCAGCTACCAGCGAGGAGTCATCATGTTTTATCATCCATAATGCTGTTACCTTCCTTGAGTGTTCAAATATTTTCTCTAGTCTTATAAAGTGATCCAGCATCTAGAGCTCTGAGCTACTTCGAAGTACTTGAAATGATTACTTTCCATTTTAATCCTTTTTTTTTTTCCAGCTGAATTAGTGAAGAGTGTCTGTAACAGTGACAGCTGATAGGCACAGAACATGATTATCTTAAAACAGACTTTGAAACTGTCACCCTTCCAGAAGAGAAATGCAACACTTTCTAAGTCAAACTTTTATTGGTGACTTACATCCTCTTCCACTATTTACAACTTGGTTTCATGTATTAGTAGGTGTTGCTGTAAGGGATACAGAAAAGATGTTGTGCTTTGACTGGCTCAGCCAATCCATCACAGAGAAATCTGAAGAGGCTGAGTTGTTGTGATGAGTCCAGTCAAGAAGCTGCAGAAGTTTTTTTCTCCTTTGTTTGCATGTGGGTATGGAGAGAAGGAGAGAAGGCATACCTGAAACCATCAGGTGTCCTGGGACTTCTAGAGTGGCTAGAGAGTAGTAGGATTCTTTATCTCCCTTATAAACTCTGTATGGGCTTTAGTATACTAGATGATACAGAGGGTGACTCGAAGCTGCTTGCATTGTGCAGTCCTCATCCTCATAGTGTGTGGAATACTAAGTGTAGGTTTTAAGCACAGTATATAGTCTAATCCCCAAATGCACATTTAATAAACATTATAAATGATTTTTCCCTACAGTCATGAATAACAAATAATACAATACTTGCAAATTATTTTCAAAAATATATTTTTTCCAAAAGAAAGGTTATATATGACTTTTTCAAATTTATATATTTATTTAACCCAGCCACCCAAGTTCTACTGCCACAGTGGACCAGCAGGAGAATTATTTTCTCATTTGTACCAGTGAATTCCTAGTACGGCGCTTCTTTCTGTGTAAAGAATGGTGGGTTCTTGTCAGTCTTTAACAGACTTAGAGAAGGCGTTATTTTTAAAATTACCACGTCAATTTAACTGTGACAGAAACAAAGGCAGGTACCAGCAGTTTTCTTCTGATTATGTTAAAATCTCATCTATTATTTAGTTTAAAACTGACAGCATATATTAAGGCTTAATGAAGGCTTTCAGTAATTTCAAAGACAAGATTTATCTTTGCAGATTTTGGGACATTTCTGTCATTTATGAGCACAATGATTAGAACAAAGGTTAATCCTGGGAGGAGTTTCATCTAAATTATGTTAACTTTGAAATAAGGAACTCTGAATTTACAAAAAAAAAACCAAAAAAAAACCAAGATTATTTGAAAACTAGTTGCATGTAGTCTGGCTTTAAATGTAACCAAAATGGAGATTTATGGTTTCTATTTTTTTTTAAGCATATATTAAAATAGCATTACATATGTAAAAAAGTAATAGAACATCACACAAAAAAATGTTGGAAGTTAAGGCTGGTGAATGAAAATGAATCTTGTTCCTAGACTTCATAGTGCTCATTAAAATTTCCTGAATTTAAATGAGTGTGTCTCCCAGAGTAAGGAGAATTTTTGAAATTCATACTTCCAAAACATAGCTCAGAGATGAGACAGTTTGCATTTTATTTATTAAGGTAATACTGTTTTTTTGCTCAGGTTTTTGTTTTTTAGAGGAAGAGTTGTACAATTATTCAATGTTTATGACTTTGTATGACTCTTTCTCTGAAAACATCTGTAGCTACTGGCCGATTTCAATCAAATTTGACAGAAGGCTAGAGGTCTCCAAGGTAATTACATTTTTTCCGATTTAATAAAGACAGTCAGAAGAAAAAAAAAAGAGTGAGCTTTGAACTATTATAGATTTGCTTCAGGAACTTTTGTTCTTATTTTGTCATGGCAGTTTTGAGGAAATGGAAAGTAATATGCATATGCAAAAGTTATGGAAAATCTTTATACACTTAAGTTAAAAACAAACAAAAATCTACAATTAGCTATTAGGTTTTAGGAAAGCAAGGGGTTTTATTCAATCCACTGCATTTCCTTGTTTTAATAGAGGGAAGGGAAAAGTTAGTGGAGTTGCCACACAACATTATTAGCTCATTTTGCGAAAGATATAAGAACTGAGTAGTAGAGAGGATGACACTTTTATCAAGTGCATTTCTAAACTAAAGTAATATTTGGCAAAGGAATAATTTCTGGATTTGAATAGTGGTTTTTTTTTTTTTTCAAACACCCAGAATTTCATATTTTTAAATTATATACTTCTTACAATGGCAGGCATATGGATTAATCTTTAAAATTGAGCATGAATTAGGATTCACTGTATTCACAATTTTAAGTGTTGTGATTAATGTGTGTCCAATGCGCTCCTGCTTTTTTTTTTTTTCTTTTTTTGTTATTGAGCCTTTATTTTTTTAAACTATTGGAAACATATATTTTCTTAACACAATTTTGTTTCATTTCTGCTATTAGCTGATGAAAAAATTGGCCATAACATACCTGGAATATTTGAGTATTGGAAAGGAAATAGTAGCAGCCAAGCGGCACTG
The DNA here is from genome assembly GCA_033459285.1 of Clamator glandarius. Lineage (NCBI taxonomy): Eukaryota > Metazoa > Chordata > Aves > Cuculiformes > Cuculidae > Clamator > Clamator glandarius. The sequence goes on from JAUNZM010000066.1 coordinate 549,762, forward strand.
AGGTTTGTGATCTGGATCAGAACGTCCAATCTGATGAAATAAGGTCCTGCTGGTAGCAGGTAACTGGGATGGCAGTTTATCTGGATTAAATGCACTGAAACTTCTGTAAAATGCATGCAGAAACAAAAATTTTCGTCCTCATGTTAAGAAAGTAAGGCAGATATTCCATTCATTTATTATATGTTATTTACGCTACTAAGTAAATCTCGGAAGTTCTGTATTTCAGTTATTTTGTGAAATGAAAGGAAAATGTTATAACTGAGTTATGCAGTGGAATTTCTTCATGAAATGCAGACATCTTCCATGGTAGTTTGGGTCCAAGAAGTAGGAACATCAGCCGTTACTGCTCACAGCAAGCTTCAATGAAATGGCAGCTGTCTTCCCCAAAGGCTTTCTATGTCTTCTGAACTATTTGTAGAAATGAAGAGGACATCATCTTCTGGTAGAGATGAGCTAGTCCCTGACAAAATTACCTGTAGAGAAGCAATTGCTTTCCTCGAATCCAGACAGGACTGGAATAAGTATTGTTTCAAAGAAAGACAAAGTTCTGACTATAATGGGGGGAAAATTGCTTTTACTTACAGCACAATTTTCCCATGTGCATTAATTATTTCACAGTACATCCAATTTATGCAAAGCACGTGAACAATGGAAAATTACAATTTGTAAGCGAAAAAGGAATCAGACAAAAGTGAGCAGGCGCAGAAGTACAATTCTTATGAGACCCTATCTTTAATTATTTTTAATGCAAAAGCTAAGTGACAGATTTAGTTAAAATCCTGAGAAAAGTCAATCTTTAATTAGAGTATGTCCTTTGAGCGAGGAAGGTGATATAATGTATTCTTCAAATAAAACAAAGAGGATAATTCCTTTTTTTTATACAAATATCTGAAGTCAGCCTTAATACAGGGATTGTTTATATAATATGGCATTAAAAGGAATGAAAATTAACATATGCCAAGGCTACTTCAAGGTTGTAAGGCAAGCACTCGCAGCCTAGGAAACGCTTTGGGGAAGATTGCCTATGCAACACTGATTTGTCCCCTTCAAGCAGGTGCACTAATACAGTCTGTAATTACCTGTTCACTGACTTGTTTTTCCACACAACCTTTAACTTCTGCTGAGTACTGAATGACGTGCTATTCCGTATTTCTCATCAGCTGTTCCCATCAGCTTGTAACTTAATGGAATATTTACGGCACATAGTTCAGTCCTTACGCTGAACACAGACAGAATTATTAATTTCCTCATGTACTTTTTTCCAGGTATTTTGGCTGTTATGACTAGATGCACAAAGGGACACAAGAATTTTGCTAGTTAGCATTGCAATGCCAAATTTCTAGGTGTCTGGCTCTCTTTTTCAGTGTGCAGACACCTTGCATTGCTGCTACAGGGCTTTGTACAAAACAAGGAGTTCTCTACTCCATTTAGATGACATGAATACTTGCAGAAGTTAAAGTGTATCGGCATGAGTCTAATTAATTCTGTTATATTAGTTAAAACTTTGGGTCCCCAGCTCAGAAGTTGAGAGGCAGTGCACCACTGCATAGGTTGATCATAGATGCTTGTTTGTACAAGGGATGTTTCTATGTGTCAGGTCTGAGTCCAGGTGCCTTCTGCTGCTCCTGGCTTACTGACAGAAAACACATCCGGGAGTGATTACCTAAAGTCTTTCTTTATTTCTGCACGGAAGGATATAATTTCTGGCTTCTCTCTTGTTGGGATGGTAAAAACATTGTCCTCTTGCTCACCTCTTACCTGCTGGCTCCTAGTTATATACTCAGATTACAGGATGCCAAGGTTTAATTCTCACCTTTTTTAAAGATGAGCTTTCATATTTGCAAGTACTGTCTTTTGGGGACAATCTTATTACTACCATCCAAGCAATGCTGAGGTGGAGACCCTGCCAATGCCACCTGACAGGTGCCATCAGAGACCACTACCAGATATGAATTGGGGCTCATTTGAAGCCTTGGATACAGGGGCAGTAGGCAGCAACAAAGCTTTGGGTGTCCATGGGCTTGTGAGTTGGCAAGTAAGATCTTAGGGAGGTTTTGGGTCAGGCCTCATGGTGCTAGAGTTGGGGGATCCACTAAGTCTTAGCTGGGGTAGAGGCAGCACAGCAGGCATGACGGCATCCTCATTGAATGCAGCTGTGTCCCACAGCAGCTGACAAGGTGAGCCAGGCAGCCCTTGTGAAGGTAGCCACATTCAGCCAAGGGTCATGACCATCTGTTGTGGCTGTAGGGCCTAGGAGGGCTAAGACTGGGTCAGATTGGGGTCCAGCTCAGCAGGACTCATGGGCAGGCACTGGTGCAGCAGCAGCAGCACAAATTGGGCAGCAATCTGGGGTGAGAGGCTTGGTGTAAAGCAGCTCCTCAGAGAAGGTGGGGGCTGCCACTGATGAAGTTTCTTCTGACTTTCTTCATGGTGGCTGCCTTCAAGATCACCAGCTCCGCTCTAAGCTGGCCCAGAGCCCACCTAGCCAAAGCCCCAGGAGGCAGGATGCACTCAGGATCATGACAGCCTGCTCCATTCCTACTGAAAAATTCAAAGTGTCAGAAAGAGGGAGAGGAGAGTGCATGAGCACCTCAAAGCTCGTATGGAAGCAGATATGAGCTTTCCTGTTGCAAGAGAATTCTATTGTAAAATGTATGTCTGTTTATTTCTCTGAGCTCTAATGATTTATAAACCACTGAGGAATTCAGCTTTAAAACACCTCTTGATTGCAAGCCATATTACTATTTTTCATGAGTTGCATAGGCACAATAATGGAAGTCCAAAAATTTAAAAGCATCATTTGGGTCTTCAGTTTGACACACTTATGACAGAGTTGTATAGAAGTTTATGTGCTGATAACAGTATTCCACTTGAATGTGTTGCTGTTGTGAATGCACCATATCTGCATTACGTCCCAGATGTATCAAATTAATTGCCCCCAAATAAGGAAAAGGCACTTAGTACCCATGAGAAGGAATTTGATGTAATATTTTTTGATTACAGTATATAGTTAGGATAGACTCTGCCAGTTTTCAGCTGTAAGATTATTTTTCTATGGTTATTGCCTCTTTCCTAATCAGTCAACAGTTATGAGTTCCTGTATGAGATGCAACGTGGATGGTACAGGAACAGTCTTTCTCTGGCAACAGTTCTGCTATAAATAAAGGGGCAGGATCCTACAGAGGGAATGTATGACCTGAGCAATGGCTGTTCAGATCTTAAGAAAACTGAACCATGTTTTTACAAAGGAATGTAATGCACATGCTTGAATTGGCAACCCCATATTCTTTAAAAATAGGGTATCTTTTTTTACGTACCATTAACTAATGTCTTTGGTGTATAGTATTAGTAATCTATAAATGTTTCAGTATTTATATTCCTTTGGGAGCAACGGTATAAATAGACAGATATACTTAGACACATATATATATAGGGAGAAGCATATAAAGGAAAAATAAATTGCAGGGAAATAGTGGATTTGGCCTGCAGATTCACTTATTACCAACTTATTACTTAGAAACCCAGCCTGCATTTTACAGGCCCAAAATTTCACTGCTGAGATGTATAGCTATGTGGAACACTGTGTGAAATTTCTGTGATGATGTAAAACCAAGGGTTTTCAGAGGGGTTAAAATGTTAATTACATTACAATAAGAAGGGAGAGTGAGAGAATTGGAAATGCCCTAGGTATGTATAACGAGTAAGAAATGGGAAAGACTGAAATGCATTAATATTAAGCCTTCACTACATAACTCATCCTTATTGGACACAGCTGTCGATAAAATATGCCCTTACTCTTGACAAGTAGCTCCTGTGTTTTGCTTGTAGATTAGCTTGCAGCCCTGCTCTGTATTCTTTATCTTCATCACTGCACCAGTCCTTTAATTAGGCAGTGAAATCTTCTGCATAGTGATTACGAAATCACTGTTAAGAAGGTGTTACGAAAAAAGGCTCTGGAAGCTGCTCAAAATAGCTTTCAGCTTTGGAAAATCCTCTATCTACTGTGAGAATGGAAATGTATGTGGGATTCAGATATGCGTGAAAACTAACTTTTACTTAGTTAATGTAGAAAAGTTTTAGCCCTTAGTATAAGAATATTGTGCTTAATAAAAACTAATCTGCGAATAGATAGCAGTTGTTATTTTCTGTCACCTGGCAAGCAGAAATTGTATTGAGATTGCATACAGAATTTAAAGACATGTTTAACAGCCTTATGTTGATGAAGATTTTTGATTTCAAGAGAAATTATTTGACATTCAATACAAATATATTCAGAACTTCAGCTACTTATGCTTATATAAAGTAATTCTAGATGTATTTCTTTGTAGCACTGTTTTTGTAAAGCACTGTATACCACTATTGTTGGTTTGGTATTTTTATTTTGACAACAAATGTACTTCAGTTCCTGGCAATCAGTGAGTATTAACATTTTAATTTCCCAACCTCAGTCATAGACTGCTGCATATGAAAATATACACATATAAAAAGAAGCAGAGTGGAATTAATATTAGTGCTGTCAAAACAAAATCTTTTTCCTTCATGTTCATGATTTTTAGAGAGAACTTAGGTTTGGTGGTTGTACTGAAATACTGTTAATTCAATCTGGAAACTGTTGTGCCTGATGAAAGAGGCAAAATCAAGGCTTTCTTTACATGCTACATTATTACATGTAGTACCTACATCCAGACCAAATTATAAAAACAGAGAACAAGGAGATCTGGGGTTAGAGAAACTGGCTCAGGACAGCCAAGTGATCAATAAAGGGCTCATTAGCTTCATCCTGCTGTCTGGAATGTACTTGGTAGCAATGTGTGAAAGAAAGACTTCCTAACTGTACTGTGTGGAGGCAAAAGATCATGGAGGTAGTTTGCCATGGGGGAAATCGATGGTCTTGCTTTAAATATATGTAGAGAAAAGGAGGAAACTACATTTTTTTCAAAGCATCTCCTGTCTTGTTTTGCTTCATGTTTGTGTATCTCTGTGTTCCTTGTAGTTGTCAGAAATGTCTGCTTTTTAAATCAAGGTGTGTTCTATTTTTTCGTGAAAAAAAAAATATCCCAAAAACTTAATCTTGGTGTAAAACTTCAAGTTGAACATGTAAATGTAACAAAACGAACTAAACAGAGTCCTCTGTGCATTTATGCTTTTTGTGGCAGTAACATCCCCCATAATTCTAGCATAATGCTTTCTTTCTTTAATGAATGAGATGTCCAGAATTGCTTGGGTCAAACTTCAATTGTTATTTTTTTTTCCTCTTCACAAGTATCTATATTTAAGATTTGAAATAGTGAGCACTGAACTGTAAGTTTATTTCAGTGAGTCTGAGAGGTATGCCAAAGAACGAAGAGCCTACACAGTATTAGTGCTCATAATGACAGATTGCCTTCTTCTGTCAGTGTGGCTGCATTTGTGATCTAGTGTCTATGCCTTCTTTTTTTTACTTGTAGGAATTTTTTACTCATATAAATCTTCTGCTATTATTAAAGGAGACAATTTGGACTTTTTTCTTAGAGTCTAGATAGAAGCAGAAGTCAGAATAGCTTATGGTTGAATGAATGACTACAACCTATACTTTTGCATGCAAATGTCATCTTTTTGTGAGTTGGATTGAAGAGACTTTGGCTGTTTTATATTTTTGATTGGTAGTTTTTTTATTATTTTTTTTTCCTTTCTGCTTTGTTCTGATATAATGCTATGAACTGCAGAAGTTTTATAGCTTAAAAATAATAGGAACTTTGGCGATTTATATTGAGGCTTCTTTCTTACTGCAGTGGTAGAGTTCTTATTGCAGAGAACACATCACATGATCTGCAGTATTTATTCATAACTGGAAAATATTACATAGTATTTTTAAATTGATAACTGTGCACAGAGTTGTAAATATTGTTTGTACAGGATTGACTTTCTACTCATATCTATTTCTGTATTTTCAAGTATTTGATACATATTATTAGGAGAGGTTTAGGATGTGAAAAAAATTTATTTTTTAGAAATAGTTTTTCCTTTTTATGTAGACACAGACATCACTTTTTTTTTACTTTGCTATCGCTGCCGCACAGTGTGTTTGGTTTTGGAGACTGTGAATAAAGTCCAAGGTACTTCATTAAAAACCACTGGAATGGGTGATGAGAAGAGCCTCGGGCTGGCATGAGATTATTTTGAACACCGGTCTCAATTTTTTACTTATTCATATTCTGTGTTGTATTTCAAATAATGAAATATCAGATTTAAAGGCCAAAATGCATGTCTAAGATTAGAGAATTTGGAGATTAAATGTGTCTTTACTTTGCCATGTGAAGATTTTCTAAGTTCCTGTCTGTATGTTAAACAGAGAAGTTGAACAACAGAGTCCAATTCAAGGTAAGCAACATACTGAGAAAAAAAAAATATATATGCATCAGTGAGTGGATAGCACTGAAATTTCTGTATGTTGAAGAGAACACGAGAAAGAGGTGAGTGGAATGGAAAAATGGAAGATAAAGAAAATTCTCATGTTTTTCTTCCTTCCTTGTGTAAACGTAAACTTGAAGATCTGCAGTTCATTGTAAAAGACTGCTGTTTGGCTCAGATATCTTGGTAATGAACTTGAGCATCTTGCAAGGCAGGACAAGTGTTAGTAAGCTTTTCTGAGTGGGGCTAGTTTAACTTGCTTGGGGGCACCCTTACAGAGATCCCAGACTCAGTCTTTTTCGAGCAGCTAACTTGCGTTTCTTGCCAGTGCTGCTGGAGTGAGCTGTTGAGCAGTTAATGGTATAAGTCCATGATGGAAATAACAGTGAGAACTGCCTGGGGATGGGAGGACAGGGGGTTAAAAGGAAAGGGGAAAAATGTTATGTTGCGGTGCTGCTACAAAATAAGGTATTCTATGTATACTGCTCAATAGCAGACTGCAGCCTTCCCTCCTTTCAAATCCTACTTCTTGCTGACAGTTGGATATTTTTACATAACATATTTCTTAATATGAATATTTGCAAGTAGGTTGTAGATTCAAATGAGGACACTAACCTCAAGCTGCAGGCTAGGTAGCTAAGTGAGGCTGGGTGGGGCTTCTCTACTCTGCTTCTGAATCCAGACTACTCTGCAGCAAGTTTTATAGGATGAGAAGGAGAAGAGAGAGCACTTGCTTTTGTTGACCTGCTGTGAATTGGGCTCCTTTGGAAGTGACAGGAAACCTAATCACCAGTCCTTCTACAATGAATGTTTATGTTTATTTATTTAATATTTTTGATCCTCCGCCTCTTTCTTTACAAATGGCTGTAGTACACACATTTGAGTTTGCTTTTTCAAGTTTTGTTTCCAGTAGTACCTGATTGCCATTGTAAATCTTTCATCCCTATGTATCCTTATGAAGTAAACCTACTAGAAAAAAACTACCATTTTTGTTCAGAAAGGAAGAAAGCTAATTATAAAAAAAACCCCTGCATTTTCATTCTTTAAATGTGGTGTGCCAGTCACTGCTGTTTTTCATTAACTACATAGCTCTTCTAGATAAAAGATCCACATGGAGTTTTCACTCACTGGGCCAGAGGACCTGGAGTTTGTAACACTGCAGGATGCACTGAATGGCTTAACAGCTTCTGGAGAACGCTTAGGGACATTTTCAATAGTGCCATTATAAGTATTTTATGTTTTGAAGCAAATTATACTCCACACTTCAGGTTTTAACCCTGAGTTATTCCTGCACTTTGAATGTAAGCGTATTTTGAAAGCCTTAAGTTGGACAGCAGAGATTTTTCTGAATTAGCTAAAAAGCATTGGTGAGAAAGCCAAGTGATTGTGGAGGAATTATTTTCAATAGATCGTAAAAAAATTGTGAAAACTAAGGTAAAAAGAAAAGGTGGAGGAGAATAATGAATGATGCTATGGCTGTGCTTAGCCCTAGTTCTAACAGCATGGTAAGATTAACTGGCAGAACAAGCCCCTAAAATAACTTCCTTGTGGGTTTAACTCCTTGTCCTAAATCTAGAGGAGAACATGTTACATAAATGAGGAGAATAGATAATTTCTTTGCATATTCTTAGCAAAGTGGTTTTGAGAATTAAGACTGGAACTAAGTACAACTGAAATTAAATATTCATGTACATTTAATGGCTTGGCCATTATTGTTATAGAAATAACTTAACCCTTGGGATTTCAGATACCTCTGACATTTCCATTCCCAGCAAAAAACAGCACAGTTGACTTCCACTGCAAAATATTTATGGGGCAGAGATAGGACTTATTTGGTAGAGACACAAGTGTTTGGAGGTCATTCCTGGGCTTTTTAGGTAAGCGAAAACTTCTCTGTCTGCTGAGGTATAAAAATACGAGCGTAAGTTCTTTCACTTCACCATGCCTCCCTGCCATAAACACTGTTTTCCCACTGAGCATTGCATAATGAATTAGGATACTTTTTGTATGAAATACAATGAACAGTGAAACTAGGCTGTACAGAAATACCTAAGCAACATTTGGTACTGGAAAAGGCATAGCTCCAGTGGTCCAAGGGGAATGTCATGCTCATGAGCTATCCAGATAGCCTGTCTTTTTATTCTGGTGTGGTTAATGTGACTATAGTTTTCCAAGTCATAGACAACTTAGAAGTAGATTATCTTGAAAGCTTATTAAGGAAAGTTTAGTATGGTGGGCCTAATAGTGCGTACTACAGGCTACTAAATCACACCAGAAACCACTTATGGTCTGTTGGGGAACATAACATTGAGCTAGCTATTAGGCGGCAGTTCTTTCTGTGGCATGCTGGAAGTTTTGTGCTGCCAGTTATGATTTCTGAAACCTGGCAACTGTTGTTATAACCTCAACTATAGCATCCAAGAGCAGTTTCCCATCAACATGAGACTAGAATAGAGAGATAAACATGAACAGAAACAAATGTTTCCACCCAACAGCCACCACAGTTGTTATCAATTTTGCTCTATAAGCTCATAAATCCAAATCAAAGTACTCAGGTAGGCAGATGTACCTCCAAAAGTGGTGTTTAAAGAAGCTAGCTTGCACTTTGAGAAGAATTAATTTTTAATACTGGAGAGAGGAGAAGAGAGAAGAATAACTTTACTGTGCTGTTCTTGTGTCCCAGAAATAACTATACTTCTTCAAGGGACTCATGGTATACCATGGTGGCACTACATGTGAATCTCAAAGAGATGGTGAAGCAGTGTTTAAACAGAAAATATATATTGATAACTATAAAACCTACATTCTGTGTTCACAAAGATGCAATTCCACAGTCAGGAGGAGGGAAAGGGGAGGGAGAGATAGGATTTTTGAATATCAGGGCCTAAACTAGGAAGAACTACTGAAATGTTTGTAAAGTCTGTATATCCAAAACTAGGAATGGCAGAAAATTGATAGAAGAAATGAGAACATAATCTTTCACCAGCAGCCAGCCAGGACAGTCCAGAAATAGTTTAAACATATTAGGAGCAGAAGGAATACTTATAATTTTTATTATAAAGAGTAGTCTGTTAAGAAGGATGTGGAAAATGTAAAAGGACTAGATAATGTATTTGTGTTTTGGGGAGGAAGAAAGTCAGACACTTAATACAGTTGCATTATGTAATGCTGAAATAGTTTGTATTCCAGAAGGAAAGGGATGCTAATGACTGTGTAAGAAAGACTATACTGAGTATGTACTTAAAACTGTCTGAAGATGAGATAGAGGTTGGTCACACAGCTGTGGAGCCAGCATTTCTCTCTTGCCTTCACTACTGTGCCAGTAACACTTTGCTCTATGAATCCAATCTAAGATGCTATCATTCGTGGTCTCTCTGTCTGGAAACAAACAAACAGAAATATTGCTCTCTCTTCTGCACACTTACTTCATCCACCTCCCTGTGAGTTCATCCAGCTTCTCAGCTCACAGCCTGTATCTGAAAGAACTCCCTCTAATTGGTGATTAGCTTGCATCTATCAATCTTATTGTTAGGAGGATTGACGGTTGAGACAGATGTCCAAGCTTATTCAATTAAAGCTCCAGTTGCATCCATTGCCAACCTTATGTCAGGTCAGTTCTTTCAAATGCAATTTGCAAAGCTTCAAGCAGGAGCTTTTTCAATACATTTTCAAACCCATTCCCTAAATTATTTTCTACAATTTTCTGTTATGTTTTTCTGAGTGTGGTTGGAATTTAATTTTAACCTTATCTTCATTTTGTTATGTGCTGGTCTAGAGCATAGACTCATTACATTTTTATAGTATGAGCTCTTTTAAATGTGCCAGACTAATGTTTCATGATTCAGTAGTCAATATCCATAGATGGCATTTCCAAAGGTATTATTAGCTATGTGGAGGTAAACAATTCCTCTTATTTATTTTTAAATTCAAATCATTTATGTGAATCCCACAAAAGAGATTAGTTCTTCATTCAAATAAATGAGTCTCTAGCCAGATAAAATCTTCTTGCAGTGTGACTATTAAGGTGGTGAATAAATACCTTTTGTAAATCAGAAGGATTTCATTAACAAGTCAGAAAGGGCATTTTGACTTGTTTCCAACTTGGCACCAGCCTTTTTCATTCTCACTGATCAACACAAAGACAAACAAGAGATTTGGCTTTGTAATGTTTCAGAAAGTCACAAGAAAAACAGGTATGTGTGTATTTTTTTTAATTATTTTGGAAGGGCAGGGATGAAGTTTGTATGGTTTTATCTCCTGAGAAATACTGAATTATTTCAAAAACACTGAAATTTTTGTGCAGAGATTTTATTACAAGTGCCTTCATGAGCAATCTATTGATGTCATTAGCCTTCTTTGTGAGCTGGAAGGAAGTTGAACCTCAAAAGAAACTGGAAAGGATTAAAAACGCTAAAAAAAAGAGTAGAGATTAGAACATCAATGCTGCTTCTGCCTTTGTAGCATGTTGGAGTGCTATGACTGATGAAAGTAAAAAGGTTCAGCATAACATTTCATAACTCCAAGGGAAGCAATCTAACTGGTAACTGATCTAAGAACAGTTATTCAGACAAAAATCAATCTGCATAGAGTTGGATCACCGTTATTTGTATGTGTGTGTATATGTGTGTGTATTTACTGCAGCACTGTCCCATTGTTGTGTTTTCAGAAAATAAGGTAAAACATATTTGGTTTCAGCCTTGTTACCTTTCTTTTCTACAGTTCCTTTTTCATTTGATGGTCTTCTATAAAGAACGGGGAGAGTCTAAATAAGTAAATTATATGAATGGATTTGCATTCCTAAGGGGGTGAGGAAAGGAATTGAAGGAGTGATTTAATGCATTTTTATACTGGTAGTCAGTAGTTCAGTGGTAATTTATGCAGTGTATCATCTGTACACTAGTTACTGGTATGTCTGTGTTGGATAATTGAAATGTAGAGCTCAGCATAAAATCCCCTGCACAATATGTTTGCAGGTATTTAATTTGGCTATGTCATATTTCCTTGAAAATCCAGTTTCATTTTTGTGTTGATGTTCTAGTTTGTGTTTATGGGTATGCCTGTTTTTTTCTTTTATGTGATACAAATACTCTATTTATGGAGACTCATTTTTCCCCAGACTGAGCTGGAGCTCTAATTGGTTGTATAGCTCATATCTAGCAACATCTTTCAAAATTGCAAGAGAAGTTATGACTGTATCCCAAAATATTGCATGTTGGACTTTTAATCAAACTGAATTTAAAATGTATTTTAAAAAGACAGTATGTATAATGCCTTAGCCTATTTAACTTTTTAAGCTGTATGGGTAAGGTCTGAAGGTGTTCCAAAGGAAAGAATTCCTTCCTTGTTGCTGAGGGAGTTTTTTTTTTTTCTCATGAAAAACACTTCTTTTGTTCTTCACTTTCGAAACAACCTTGAAAATTTATAGGCTGAACAAGTGGGGCATACTTACTGAGAGTGTTCAGGGTCAGAAATTGAAAACTTGCTTTTTTATAGTATCCCCAGAGTTTATGTAGAAGTTTTATGTCTTCCTTTATTCCAAGGCACACAAAGCCTTCTGGGTTTATTTTAAGAGAATAACAGTGCCAGATTTTTGTCATTTTTACATATAACCAAAGCCTCAAAACCGAAAGAGATTTTTTGCAATAGTTTTATGAAATACAATTACTTGGTATACCTAGTTATTTTGTGTATACATGCATATGTGTGTGTGTGGTTTCTTACATGATATCCAAGGGTTAACATTTTACCAGTGGTATTCTCCATTTCCATGGGCATTGTTTATGACAGGCAATAACTGGTTAGGGCCAGTGAAAAGATTAAAAAAGCTCATTGGCATTTGAATAAGTCCACTTGGGCAGTATAGTGGATAAACTAAAGAAGCTGGCCAAGCAAGTCAGCAGCTTTGCCAAGTGGGAAGATGACCAGCTGAAGGTTCATCTAGCATTTTGACAAAAGGCATCTTGACAAAACTGATTGCCATGCTATTTGACAGTGGCTGGACACTGACAATTTGGAGAGGGCAGAATGCTGGATACATGTACAGGTGATGAGAGAGCCTCCTGTCTTAGAAGAGAAGCTAGGATCTGTAAAAAGAGAAGAATGAACATACTTAGAAATTTTGAGACATATTGCACTGTGATCAAGAGTAGTTAGTGACACTGAGGAAGTACTTATAGATGTTATATGATTTGACCACTTCTGCTTATTAGTGCTATATTTAGTACAATTGAGGTAACAAATTCTGAAAATTACCTTCTTTTGCTTCATCGGAGGCTTAGAAAGGGTAAACTACAAACCTGAGACTCTGATTTATGGTGTTCAGGTATCTGGGGTATGTCGGTAAACACAAAGAGTCTAGAAAAGCTATCCCCTCTGATACAAGTAAGAAAGTAAAAACTCATATTTTTCTGAAATCCTTTCCCAAGAGGATATCTTCTTAAAAGGCTTTCTAGAAAGCATAAAGTCAGAGACTGCATCTGATCTCTATTCACACTGAAGAAGCTTAGCCATAAATGGATACTGTCTGGGGTACAGGTATAGCAGTACAACCAGATTTGATCTCAGAAAATCTCTGCTAGAACTAATGTCAGACAGAAGTGGAATTAAGCTGCTTGTTTCAGCTCTGGAGCAGAGTATTCAGAAATGCAAGATTTAAGGCTTGTCGATTCCCGACCTAAGCTGAGTCACTTATTATCCAGTTACACTCAGGGCAGTCTAGCCTCAAAAGGTTTATTGGAATAGAACAGCAGCATGTTAATGTGGCTAGACTGTTTCCAGAACAGAATGAATAATTTCCCGCAGCACTGTATAGACTAGCTATTCTGAGACCTCTCTCTTGATCTTCCTTCTGTGCTCTAATTAAGTGACCACTAATTCTTCTACATCCTTCATTCTGAAGAGGACTATGTCATGCTACTAATTTAATAATGCGCACTGCCTCTTTATAATGTTAAAAGTGTTTTGGTCAGGACTTGAAAATTTCAGTAGCTCAAATTAGTCACTGTAACTAGAGACTTCATAATTTTAAATGGTTTGGGGTTTGTTCCTGTTTTGAAGAGGAGACTATGAGGTGCCAATCAGGTTGCATTTTCACAAAATAAAACTGCTGATAGGCTGCTGATAGCCAGTTGATGACATAAGGATTTAGGATTTTAGCTTTAGGCCCTGTATTTTGTATTTCTCTATCTCACCTTTTTGTCATTTATATATGTGAACATGATGACGTAGTTCACTGGAGTACTGATGCCAAATGCAGTGATGCTTTTTAGTGACAGTGACAAGTGGCAAGGACAGTGAAGCGTCTAAAAATATATATGTATCTTTTGAGTGCTATCTGCTTTTGCAGAACAAGAGGGCACTTCATTATGTGAACTTGTGTTATAGTTGACACTATGTCACGCTGAAGTTCAAGAGGATTCCAGTCAAGGTTGACGGACTGGTTAATGGCCACATGGTAAAGATAACACTCGTTTCTCTTAAAGAAATCATCAGCTCAGAACTCAAGTATGATTTTAGTTCAAGTGGAGGGAGAATACATATATATGAACTAAGGCCTAATGTATTTTGTAAGGCTGTTTTAAAGTGCCTGTGTTACCAGCAATGTAATTGAATCTTTCATTGAAAAAACACATGAATGGAAGAGTAGAATTCTAAATGATAGTGGAAACGTTATTTTGTCCTGTTACTGATATATTGATACGGTTTGTGCATTGCACACATGATGGTGTTCCCAACTGAAAACTGAAACAAGTGAAAAGAAAATATTTTACCTGTGGTGAAAATCTAATAAACTTTGACTGTAAGCTTCTGGGTTTCCATGACTTAGCTGGGACAGAGCCAAAGAAAGAACTTGTTTTGCATTTGCTTTTCCTGCTGTTCATAATGCCAGCCTCAAAGGTCTTAGGAGTATAACTGTGTAAATGGTAAAATGTTAATAGTAGGATGGTAAAACAGGCTCATGTATCTGAAAATTGCTCATACCTTTTATAGCGGAGATTGCCTGACACATAAGATCACATAACTTTGAACTCAAGATTTATGATGACTGCAATGTATTTAAAACGACAGTGTTTTAAGGGGGAAATGTAATTTTCCACACTAAACCTGCTACATCTTGCTGCCTGGAATTTCTCATTTGCTTTTGGTCCATGAATTGCACGCAGGCAGGTATAGAACAAAAAAATGGAGAGTTTCCTCTAGAGGGGATTATAGTTAGGTCCTTAAACCAAAACCAGGAGAAGGAATCTCATGATGGTAATTTTCTAGTTAACAGACAATTTTCAGTAAGCCTGTGTTGTGAATAATAATGAGTAGAAATGGCAATAGCTGTATCTCTGTAGTGACTTATGTTTCAGTCCTGAAGAAGGTACAGTCTGTGCTGGCTTTTTTAAAGAGCAGAGAAAGCTTAACTCCTTCAGAATTTTTTGGCTCTTCATCAAGTCATTGCATGCCCTCTTGTTTGCTATATGCATGCCCCATTTGCTGTGCTGCCTCAGGTACCTGTACCCCTGCATAACGACTTGCCTTGAGTTTGAGTGTTTACATGACTAGACTGTGAACTAAATGCAAATGTTGCTTTTCAGCTGAATTAGTTCCCTGGTATTCAGTGTGCAGCCACACAAGTGCTCATATTGAGTCAAAGTAAGTGCTGTTACAGGGGCAAGAAGAAGCAGAGGCAGCAACTCCTTTTGAAGAGTTAATTGGGGAAACATTACTCCAGCTTTCAGCAATCGCACTGAAAATGGCTATTAGTATAGTAATTAGTCTATTGTTAGCATTCCTTTTTTTTTCTTTCCTCTTAAAAGGATTCTGAAAATGGTTTTGTTCTGAGGTCTGGTAATCTGGTACTGGTGCTTACCCTTGAGTCCATGCTGTCTCCTCTCCAGACCACCTCCACATCTTTCTAAGGTGTCTGGCTACTGCCTAATTACTCAACAGCTCTAGTTATCCTCCTTCAGTGCATCCATAAACCCACCTTCTTACTATAAGCTCCTGTTCTACCTTAATATAACCAGACATTCTCAAAACCACAAATTACGTTTGTTTCTCTTCCTTTTTCTCATCTCCCTCATGAATCTTTCAGCCTTCCCTGAAACACAGCTCCTCATTATCCAAGTTCACGGTGTTCATTGCCTCAGCCTCTTCCCTCAGCTAACAAGCTGGCATCCATTTACTCCTTAGACACTTTCAGCTTCCATTTGCCACATCCAACACAGCTTGAAGCAGTTTGTTTTGCTATAAATTGGAGTTTATGGTAACATACAATGTATTTGGAAATGTCAAAATATTTAAATAACAAAATTCCATAACCATAAATAACTAAAAAATCCATAAGCGGTGGTAACAAGATGACTCTGCTTCTGCAGTCTCAATGACTTATATAGGCCTTTGACTGTAACTGAAGTCTCTTTAGGAAATCTCTGCTAACTTTACTGGGTCTTAGATCATGCCATATGTTTCCAGACAGGCTGCTAGACCGCCCACCATCATCCATCTTCATCTTCTCTTTATTTTTATTGTGACAACTTCAAATTACATTTTTTCCTGTTTTATTCTCAGAACTTATTTTGCTTTTACAACAATCTCTTCAGATAAAGTATTTGCAAAGAAACAGATGGTGATCTTATTTTCTGTGCTGTGAAAGGACAGCACTTCTCAGCTTAGTAAGCAAAGTGAGACCCTTGTGGTATTCAGTGCATTTACAAGGATAAATCAAGCATCAGAACACAGAGACAGTCCCTTTTCCATTAATCACTATGTTAGCAACAATATATTGTTTCTACAAAATGGCTGAATTACATCTCAACATTGATACAGAGTCAGTAATGACACATCTTTCCCACTGACCACTAGTGCATTCTCAGTAAAACTAAGTCTTTAGTGAGAATGTTTGTTTTCAAGAAGCACTATCACTCTTCCATTTATTATTCTTCCATTTTCTATGTTGAGAGCACAGATCAATAAATAACTGTTTACCACTGGATGAAACAGTTTCTGTAGTACAGTATCTTTACAGATAAGTGGATAAATTCTGGTAATTTCTTTAAATTAAACTGCAATTAAGAGAATAAAGATCCTTCTGCTCTCGAAATATTGTTCAAGAATATTACTTCTGAAAGTCTGTTCTATAAGAAGAAAGTCTAAAGAATGGAGATACTCGATAATTTTTCTTAATTGAATCACTTAACATGTTCACTCATACTAAATAAACGATGTTGCAGGGTTTCTTTCTGTTCATGTTCACTACCACTACACATCTTAAAGTGATATACTTTGTAATAATCAGGGCTTACTCTTCTTTTATTCTTGCTTTCTTCTGAGGATTGCATCTCTTAATAGTAACTGTCAAAAGTGGAAAGATCTAATGGTCTTCTTGCCTTTATACATACATGCTGATATATGAAAGCTTAAGATGTCTATTTAATTTGTTTTATTTTTTCAGATTATATGTTTTAGAAATCACACAACGGCAGATTAATAAGTAAAAGGGAGTTCTCATGTGTCTGAATATTTAAAAAGAAAAATTTATAAAACATGTCTGTTTTTTTTTTTTACATGTCTGGTTTTTTTTTTCTTTAAGGAAGTATGTAGGGCCAGTTTGAAGTTAAGCATTAGCTTTTATCATGGTGAGTGTTAAGATCAAGAACTGCAGATGACAGAAACACAGTTTTCAAATCATAGAATGGTTTGGGTTGGAAGGGAACTTAAAGATCATCTAGTTTCAACCCACTGACCATGAACAGGGTCACCTTCTATTGGATCAGGTTGTACAAAGCCCCATACAACCTAATCTTGAACACCTCCAAGATGGGACTTACACAACTTCTCTGGGCAACTTTTTCCAGTGTCTTACCATCTTCGCAGTAAAAAAATAATTCCTAATATATCTAAGCTAAATCTACGCTCTCTCAGCTTAAAGCCATTACCCCCAGTCCTGTCACTATGCTGCGTGATAAAGAGTCCATCCTCATCTTTCCTGCAGGTCTCCTGTAAGTAGTAGAAGGCTGCTCTAAGGTCTCCACAGAGCCTTCTTTTTTGCAGGCTAAACAATCCCAACTGTCTCAGCCTGTCTTTTGCACACATGTATATGATAATATGTTTTGCATACATACATATGATAAGTTGTAATAAATATCCCATGACATCAACAGCTTATTCAACAACAGCAATACTTGTAGTCTTGAAATAGCTGCTCTTTCTTCCTTCAAAGTGAGATTTGAGAGCTGTATAAATATGTGATTAGTGTAAAAAAAGAGCTGTGCTTGCTAGGCCAGAAGATGGGTTCATGTCAGTGTGAGATAAGTAAGATTTTTGTATTTAGTTTCAGTAAAACTCTAGAAGAGGAAACTGTAAAATCAGGGCTTGTGATTGTAGCAGTTCTGACTCCTGTAACAGTATCTGATGAGCACTGTAAAAATTACTAGACATGACATTAAAATCCAAGATGTTTTCAATGGTTTGTTTCCTCCCTGTTTGCAGATTTATTTTATATATATATATAAAATATATAGAGAGAGGCTGACTGACAAAAATATATGGTGGGGTTTTTTTCATGGTCAGAAATATTTATACTTAAGTTTTTGTATAGCTTGATAGTAAAGTTATTCTGCAGTGCTCTGTTGGTCTTCTGCCAGAGAATTTGCAGAATAATACTTCTAAATTAGTTTTTCAATTTTTTTTTATTTATTATTGTTTCCATACTTACAGACTCTCTAGATTGATATAAGGTAATTTCAGTACTGAGTAAGTGATTATTCTACTCCTAATCATGTAGGTCAAGTGTCAGCTGACAACCGAAGTGAATAAGAGATACAATAAATTTCATAAAACAATATTTCTCAGAGGGAAAGTATGTTTCATTACTTTTGCAGTCTTCTGCACCTACCCATTTAGTGATAGTTCTGAATATAATAATAAATTATCTTGTACTTATTTAGCTGAATGTGGAAATACAATATAGTCTTCTGTCAATTAGTTTTTCCCCTTAGTAGTATTTCTGAATCATTCATTGCTATTGTAAAATTCTATTTGGATAAGAATACACAGACTTCTAGACTTCCTTGCTTCGTTTTTCTTGACACTATCAGAGTTTTCCTCCCAGTAAGCTAGGAAGAGAGAAAAGGTAATTTGTACTTTCCAGAGCTTTTGAATTGAACTGATTGGTATATTCTTTTCAAAAAGCTGAGTAAGTTTTATTACATACAAACATGACCTTCAGGAAAAAGTTAAAGATAACTTTAACAAACCACTTTCCCAACCACTTGAAAAGAAACGGTTAGGGAATGACTGGACTTAGCTTCTCAGGTAAGTAGCCCTCATTAATTACTGACATACTATTATCAGACAGTTGTCATTTGCCAATATTAAATCTGGAACACATATACACAATCAAATAATGAAATTGAGACACCAGAATTAAGATGCTGCTAGTTGGCTTTAATAGCTAATGAGGAGATTTCTGCAGTCACACTGGTAGTTGCAAGTGATTTAATCGCATCCTTTATGGCATTTGTAGTTAGTAAGATCGTGTGGTATAATTATGTCTGGCATCTTAATTTGATCTTCATTCTTTTCACCTTTCACATAGGAAACTCATTACTTTTCTCCAAGGATCCAGTATGATAGACAAAATGTCAGAAATAATTAACACTAATGATGGCCACACACAGAGAAATGTTGAGTGGGAATTCAGTCTACCTGGTATCGAGAATTCCCCTGGAAATCTGAAATTAAATGCTTCCCAGTTGTATTTGGAATCCTTCTCATCGGCCTTAGAGTTTCAGCAGTTCCATAGTCTAGTGCTTCTTTGGCACCCTGATTTATTGGATTGTGGGAAAGAGGTCAAACTTTTTATGGCCTCACATTGTTTAGGCTGTCTTTATAACTCCCTGAGAAGAATGATTGTTTTAAGATAGAAATGCCTCCAGTTTAAAATTCAGTGTCCTGAAATTTGTTGTCATGGTCCCTATGTCCCTTTAGCAATAAGAGCTATTCTTGGCTGTGCTGTAACATTTATATGGTTTTTACGCCAAAAAAATAATATTATTTGAAAATATAAATTAGGATTCTTTGCCATTCAGACTCAGTGAATGTACTCCAGAAGTTTTGCCTTCATTAAGACCTTGGAAAATTTCCATAACAACCATATGAGAAATAAGGTTTTTCCTAATACTAAATAGTTAAAACATAGTAGACACTAGATTTTCTATTCATGATATTAATACATTAAAATAAGCTATTGTCTTCAAGTGGAATATGAACTCTTAGCTTCTTCCTGAAATTACTGATTCTTTTTCTTAGTGCTGTCTGGTTTTGACTGGTAAGGGCAGTTAGATTATTCAAAACAACCAATCAAAAATCTTTGAATGGAAAATGTGAGGCTCTGCCATTTTTAGATGGATATGCTGGACCATGGCCATTTAAACTTATTCACAGGGTTTGTTTTCATTTGCTGCTCTGAACTTTTTTCCTTGCCTGGTGAGTGACCTCAGGGTGGGAAATATGCAAGTGCATATGGTCATGGGACGAAGAAAAGCTGAAACCAGAAGGTCCACGATTTACAGCCAAGGTTTTTAGAACATCTATTTGTTTGGCAGATCTGTTTGCTTCAAGCCTGGAACCACAGAGTGAGCAAGCACTGATTCAGCTGT
This sequence comes from Clamator glandarius, assembly GCA_033459285.1. Taxonomy (NCBI): domain Eukaryota; kingdom Metazoa; phylum Chordata; class Aves; order Cuculiformes; family Cuculidae; genus Clamator; species Clamator glandarius. The sequence continues at coordinate 569,801 of JAUNZM010000066.1, forward strand.
GGAGCCTGTGGTGAGAGAACATGGGCAGTGGAGGGGGAAAACTTAGCATGAGAGTTGGACAATCAGATAGTCACAGTACTCTTTTTAAGTTATCTATACAATGTATACACCAGACGTATGAAGCTCTGTTTTTCACACTTGCTGTATGGCAAAGAAGAGGGGTTGTGAAGCTAACTGTGGAGAGCACCTAGTCTCACTGGTTGATGGTGATTTCTCAGCTGGGTTTTCCTCAACCAGAGAAATTGTAACCAAGAGGCCTGTTCTTTCTTCTTATGTTTTAGCATTGCTTCATGAAAAGAGACTGAACAAGACAAAACATATAGCTAAAAATATCAGTTCAGCTGTTACTTTGAGGTAAAATGTTTGTCCCTCAAACTGCAAGTGCTGGATGATGTAGTAATATTTTATACTGATTTGGAATTAATATTAGCAATATGAGCTGCATTCTTCAATGTGCAATTGCATCAGGATCATCACTAGATGTCTTGTTTCTGTAACTTTTTAGCCACAATTCGAAGTGCCCCTGTGTATGATTTATGTAAAAAGACTATGAACAAGTACTAAGCATGATATTGCTTAAATATTTATTTTGAAAATAAAGTTTTCTTTAACCCTTGAAGCTCTGTTTCCTCAAAAATTCTCTGTGATTTAACTTTAGAAATTTTAAATACAAGTGAAATGTTTACAAATGTTCTGAATTCTAAGCACATTAGAATATTTGAGTATCTAAGACTATTCTTTTTTTATTATTATTCATTTTTTCTCTTTCCTACTAGGCAAATACAAACAATGCTTAGAAGGTGTAGTATTTTGCAGACTGACTTGACTTCTTGCATACCTAGACTTCTTAGTTGTAATATATGTCACTTTCTTCTAAGACCTACAAAAGACCTATTATTAGAAGTCAAGTAAGGATTAAGTATGGTCCTTCCTTCACTTTTCAGAGTGTTAGGAATAGTACTCATTTATTTTCTGATGCTGAATCTCTGTGTTTCACACTTGATGAAGCCTTGCTTCAGGATAAATCTTGTGGCATTTTGCTTCATCTTTCATAAATGGAATGCTGTTAATAAACCAATTACACACAGACTGCATAGCGTTGCTAGCAAACTACTACATGTATCTACTGTTAGTTTTAACTGATGTTACTTTTAATTTTGCGTATCAGATCTAACTTCTCTCCCTGCCTTTTTGACAGCTGTGACTGAAGTGGAAATTAATTCTAGCTTTTTAAGATCATTGTGTTATTAGGCTAGCATTAATATATAGAAAGGCCACAGATAAAAGGTGCTGACAGAGGAGGTGCAAGTATTGAAATTATGCCTCATTTGTGTTGGTGTGTGAGTCAATAGATCTCCAAGGCTGAGTTCATTGTCTTCTTGCTATTGTTAGTGCTCTTCTGGAAGATGAAAATAGAACCTGCTTCTTTCCCAGTATTTTTTTTTCCCTTCAGTGCATTTTCATTTGTGAGATAGTTCACCACTACGAAAACTGCATGCCCTATTTTTTTGAGAACAAAAAGTGGAATTTTTTGGCAACAGAATATTTACATCCACAGAGTAATGTAAGAGGAAATATAAGAAGAATACATAGAATTTTATACCCAACGTGCTGGTGAAGTGCCAAGCTTGCAAAAAAAAAAAAAAAAAGTTCAACTTTGACTAGATAATATACAAAAAAGTTAGGCATTTCTAACAGCCTACTCAACATCTCCCACCTTCACCCACATGCAACTCTGAACAAGTGTTAGTTTATTATTCTTGTGTTTAGAGACTTAAAATCTAGCTTGCTTTGCCTTCAAGTAACACTTTTATTACTATCGTACTGAAGAGCGGATTGCAGGATGTGTCTGAGTTCAAACCTTGAAAAGAAAACAAAATTGCTCAATTAGACTCTCTAGAAGAGCTTCATTTGCTGTAGTGAATTACATTGGTCACCGGTTACCATTAAGAAAGGACAAGGGAAAGAACAAGGGGTCACACACTCTGAGTGGCTCAGATTAAACTGGCCAGAAAGGTTCATGGTGTCATAAACATTGCAGAGAGTGAAAAAAGGCTTTGAAAGCTGGTGACTTAATTATCTGCCACAATCAGTTTGGAAGGGCTTTTAAACATGTCTAAAGTGTCTACCAAAATTTTCAGCAGGAGTGACAGCAGATTTTTAAGTAAGGATAAAAATGCAGCAGTCTTCCTGGAATAAAAGTCTGACAGACTATGATGAATTACCTTATTATAGTTGTTCGCATGACAAATGTACTTGATCAGTGTTTCTTCTTGGGAATAGTTGAGCTTATCCAGAGGCAAAAGTTGAAAGGAAATGAAAGCTAACTAGTAATCCTAAGTGGAATACATCAGAATTTCTATCAACGGAAGCTGAGAAACCTAATCCATTATTGTGTATGTCAATAACAAAACACTTCTCATGTCCCCTGTATGACTTATTCCTTTATCTGTTTAATATTATTGATAGAAAATTCAGATATGCATACTTTATAATTGGCTCAGTTAAAATGAAGAGGTCTACTTAACACAAAATACTTTACAAATAGTAAGATTTAGCCTTTTTCCATGCTGCAGGACAAGTCGTAGCACTAACTGAGAATGCCTACATTGAGCACAGAGACTGAAAGAGAAATTGAGATGAACCACACCTGCCCAGTGACATATTACAACCAACTGTTGTTCATCTTTACAAGTGAATTTTGCAGCTTTGACAGTCCTGACTATGAAGCCGGTTTTGGCCTTATATGCATTTCAAGTATCCAGAGACCGGCAGGTGGCTGCTGGGTGGCCTCTGTAAGGAGTGGCCAGGGCTGACCTGTGCCAGACAGAGCAAGTTCTGGCCAACTGCTGTGGCCCCACTGTGGTGTGTGGCTGAACCCCACAGCCACGAAGGCACCGCGGTGGGGAGAGTCTGTTTGTAATTACGATAAAGGTATACTGTGTAATGTAGAATAATATTCAGACTTTAGTTACCATTTTTCAAAGTATTTTTTTAAATACTCAAAGTGAGACACAATAATTATCACTATTTTAAATTCTACAGTATTTCCACAGAATCTCATTATGTAGGACCTAATATATGATTATTTAGTCAGTGTATCAGAGCCATACTAACCTGTAAGTCTCTGATCTACCCACCTTACAGTTTACTCTTGAAAATAACAGAAATCCCTCTCCAGAGTTTAGAATTAACAAATCAGCTTTTAATTACTGATTTCTGTAAACATGTAAATTAGGTTGTTACCCCAAATTGCATCTGACCCTGCTGGCTTTGCTACACAAGGCTACAAGCTCATCTGTCACGATGCAAATCTGTGCAACAGAATAAGGGTAAAATTCAGACCATGAAAGATCTTAATATTTTTAAACAATATCAGGACAAATTAGGTGTTTTGTTTTGACCCAGCCTTTTTTTAAAAAAACCAAAAAAAAACAAAAAAACAAACCCTTGGCATATGCTTTTAAAATACTCTTAACTTTTGCTTGTTTGTTTGTTTAGCCCTTAAGCAAAATATATATGGCTCTGACTTCCATGAATACTTCTTACAGGACTGTGGCATAGTAAGTTGAATAGCACATTAATGATGTATTGTTCTAAGTAGTGGATATAAAGCTGAAGTCTTACTGTAGGCGCAAAACATTTTTTCTGATGCATATATCAAAGATGTTTCAGTTTGTTTGGTTTTTTTTAAATTCATTTTTACTGTTCTTCTGATTTAGTCATTGGTAATGGTTTTCAGTCAGGACTGTGAATTAGAGACGTTTTTCTATATAATTATTATTTTGTTTCAAGAAGTGATTTGAAAATCAACCATGCATACAAAAGAGCTTATGCTATTGTTTATCTTGGCTTTAGAGGACAGATACGTACATCTGCATCCAAGCTTTCAAAAATTGTCAGAAAATCATTTTCTAAAGAAGAATTACTTCTGTCAGTGCTTAAATTTAAATTGTGGAAAATAAGATTTAGTTATTGCATGTGCTTTTAATACCGCATTCATGAAGTGCTCATTATACTTTAACCACATTGATCACATTAAAATAAATACAGTTAACAGAATGTGTAGTCAGCTATTTGGGGAGAAACATTGCTGATATAACACAATTTTCCTCATTATTTTCTTTGAATTATTCTTGTCTTTTTATGGTTTAGAGAATAGGAGTGGGGCTGTATTTGGGTCAAAAGACATAATTTCTGGTTCCCGTAAGTACCTGTCCAGACTTGCTACAAATATAATGCCTCTAAAAAAAATTAGCACCTGGATGGGTTTATTGGATGTTCTTTAGCTCAGGCTCTTTAGGTTTTGTGTTCCAAGCACAGTGTAGATAGTGACATCAATTTAGCAGACAGTGAAGACTGCTAAGTTGTGCTCGAGGCTGCAGTGCAGCTGACATACTGCAGCTGTACTTTTAACAAAGTTATAAGCTATACTTTTGACTAAGTTACTTTGATTACTGGAAGAATCTCTCCACAACAAGGAACTCTGTGGGGACTTAAATAGAACATGTTTACTATAGGAGGCGCACAAAGAAGAAACAAACCACTTTGATTTTTGTCTTCAGTGTAGGGAGATGCAAGCCCAATATGTGCAGTAGATTACCTCTGCTAATAGTAACACAGCTGCAGAAGTAGGGCTGTATGTTCCTTCTGTCCTACATAAATTTACAGTGCACCATAGACAGGCATTGTGCTCTATTTTTGCAGAAAACACAAGCAAAGTATATATGTCTCTACAAGACTCAAGATTGATTGGCACTCTTCTGTATAACCATACTCCTAAAGGCCTATTAATAATTTTCCAACAGATTTCATCTGGCTACTTTTGCTATTAATATGGCTCACTTTGTGTAGCAAGAAGTGGATTTTCACATTCTTCTGTTAGAAATGCACAGCTACAGTAGGTATTATCTCTACTGATAACTTACATATTAACAGTTTGAAAAAAAGCTGTCTGAGAAATATAAGGGAACTCTAGTCTTTGTACCAATCATTGATGAGTGGCTTTATTTGATCAATGTACATCTCAAACAATGTTTAAAGTCAAAAAGTGGATTGAAAGGTTGAGAAGTCAAGCAGAAGTTGTTTGAAGTAATTGAGTAATTGACAAAGCTTCTGGACGTGACTGAAACAGTGCTTTATCCTGTTTGGGACTGATTTCATATCTTGATTTGGTTTGCATATTATTTGGGTTGATGAATTCTATCAAATATTATAATGAGACAAAAGAATCGTCAGTATCCTGTGAGTCTCATATAACTTTTTCCCTTGAAGGCTTTTCTAATTTATATATCTGCCCCTTATTTAAATTCTTGAATATTTTATTGCATCAATGTGAGTCTTAATTTTGTTTCTATAGAACATAACAAAGTTTAAAATTGACAGTAAAGAGTAAATGCATGCATTGAAAGGTCAACTGAAATAGTGGGTTTTTTTACTATACCTTATTGTGCAGAATTCTCTGTTTTTTCTTTATTTCTGATATTTAGCTTATTTTTGTGCATAGCATAGATTCAGTCATATGATATTTCTGTTGAAATTTTGACAAAGCAGTTAAACAGAAGAGCAAGTAAAACTGCAAATTAATTGAATGGATGGAGTTGAGTCTAATGCTTCTTTAGTTGTCATTTGCCTGTTTTGTTCTGCTTAATTTAGCTGCTTTTCAGCTCATAAACTTCAAAGTCAATACAAAGTCGAGCTCAAGGAAGATTCATATGTTACAAATAGGCCTGACTAGTCCGAGAACTGTGAGCAAGTCTGGTATCTGTGCAGTTTTCACAACTGTGATGAAGATGCAAATATTTATTTTTTGTCTTGTTTGAGCTCAACATATTAATCTATAGTAACAAATTAAAGGAAGAGTTTGCTAACATTCAGTACATAAAATGACTGGGTTTGAGAACTTAAATAAATCACCTTGCTGAAGTGTAGGTAATTGTAAGTAACATGTGGTTTATAGTAATTTGTCTCATGAGTAGTGATCACAACTAAAAATTATGTTTTGTATTTGTGGATTTTCCCAACTGGGTTTTAAAAACCATGTATCTCTTTATTAAAGACTACTAATTTATAGTGTACCATGTCATAGGCACTGCTGTTGATTGCTAACTGGGTGGACATTTATTGAACTCAGCTTATTCCTCAATGGTACATCATAAAACCTTAAACTTCCAATTTACATCTCAGTTGTAAAGCTCTGATCTCTTTAAATCTAATGGAAATGAACTCTAAACCTTTATAGAAACCTGTGATGATGCTTTTTCCTCATGCTGTTCCATGCATTACACACAATACTTCCTTGGTCTAGTTATCTTTGCTCCCTTTGACTTTGTCAAATCAGAACATCTCATTGCCATTTTGCTATCTCACTCTGAAGCTCTTTTCTGACTAATTATTATGTCAAAATAGGTTGTTGCTTACCAACATCTGCTGCTCAGTTTCTCAGCTGAAAATACAGAATATAATACTCTATCCCACACTTTAGGGTTTGGGGTTTTTTTGTGGGTTTTTTTTGTTTGTTTTGCTTGTTTGGGTTTGTTTTGGTTTAGTTTTTTTTTAATGAAATGTGTCTTGGGTAGTAAAAACTGCAGGTGTTTTGGTATTCCAGATCTAAGCAATATATACCCCAATATACACTACTAGTATCTGTTTTTCTTTTGCAAATGATGTTTTAAAATTTCTCTTCTGTTGCATGAGAGACATGGTGATGATGGCTGCAGTTGTGATAGTCTTATATATAAATAGTAATATACTTAAATCATAAGACACGTTTTTGACTCTGCAGTTTGACAGGAAGAGTATAAAAGGAAAGGTGGAAGGGATGCAACAGAAAGAGTATTTCTCTGGAGCTCCTGTATTTTATGTCTTAGACAAATGGTGTGACCACTGTTTGAATAGGGAAGATATGTAGAACTGTGACAACACTTGAAGTAGTGGGACTTCTGGGTGAAAAAGTCATCCTTTCTCAGAATGTGCCCTGCTCACTCAAATGGGAGTCCATTATTGAAGTTACCTTTCACGTTCCCTGTAAGGAAGTGTCGCTGATGGCAGCATCCAGAGGCTCACCAGCACTGGCAGATATTGCTCAGGAACATACTAGCCAACTGTTAACATGCCATTGGTACGGCCCTTGGTCATGGAGGTTTTTATGCTGTTGGAAGGTTGCTGGTTTGAACAGCTTGGTAGACCATCGACATTTCTGGTAATTATATTCTAGAATGACTGTATAGGATCTGAATAGCACGTTTCTTTGTATCATATAGATAATAAAGTCAAGTGGTGTGAAGAGATCTATAATGCCAAGATTTTTACAAATCTAGGAAAGTTTGTCTGGAAAGGACAAAAAAGGCTTTGTTTCTTGATCACTATGAGCATTAGTGGATTTGACATAATGAATTTACAAAGTTTGGAGCAGTGCATGGTGGCCAAGTGTGAGGACAGAAGATTACATCTGTACATTCCAGCAATGACCATTTTCCACTGTCATTGTCATTTTGCTGAATTATTTCAGTTATGAAAGAAAAATATATATTTTAGTTTTTTTATCTTTTAAATTTTCATATCATAGCACTTTTTCATCCTTCTTGAAAATATTTAGCAACATAACTGTAAGTTAAACACACTGATATTTTAAAATCTGAAATAATTTGTTTTAAAAAATAATCTAATAGTCGATATTCTTGCCAGAATATTCCATACTTCTTCCAGTGTAATAAAGCCATTACTGGAAGTTATGCAGTTGAAGTCAGTGGAGCCAAACAGCTTTCATCTGGAATAAAAACACTAGAAACCATTCACCATTGAGAAAGTCTCCTTTTCCCCATTTTCCTTTTTCCTTTTCCTTTTCTTTTTTCTTTTCCTTTTCTTTTTCTTCTCCCAAAGATTATTACTGATCCCTGACCTCTTACTCACAACTATCAAGGGAAATATAAAAAAATAGCTTTAGAAAAGAGATGTTCCTAGGCTAGTACCTGTGTATCCTAGGAGCTAAGACTTAGTCCTTTAGCAGTTACTAAAAGATTTTGAAGTCAACAGAGGGAGCAGGAAAAAAAGTGGTTTAAAGACAGCTTTGTTCCACATGTTTCAGTAGCAGGACAGAAGAAAAGTTAGTTTTTCTGTCACTTGTCCCAGAGCCATTCATTGAGAAAATCAGTCAGCTCGCCTATTGGATAAACAGAATTAGGTTAAAGGAAAGGCTGCATTCCTCTGCCAGCAAAGCTAGTATCCTTTTCCCACTGAGAGTTATCATACTCTCTGTTGTGCTGTTTCAAGCATCACTTTTACCAGAAACTAACCCAAGTGTGTCTAAATTATCCAGTTTAACAAGAAAACATAAAACTGTCTTTAAGTGATTGAAGTTTAGAGTGGAGAATGCCACCAAACAGTTTTGAGTCAGCATGTGATTGCTTAAACAGAGTGTCAAGAACCTGTAGAATGCGTAGGAAAAAAGAAATAAGCAAATACATGGTTGCTGGCTCTGGAAGGAATTGTCCCCAGCCTGTGCTTGCTGGGTACCTTGGTGTTGCTGGGCCAGGACCACTGAAGCACTAGGGTGACCAGTGGACTGCGTGCACTTTTCCAGCCTCTCCATTGTTCTGAAACCCAGCAGTACTGCCTAACTGAATCCTTCACTTTGAAATCCAGTGGCATTGTTCATGTCCAACAATAAGGAGAACAGTGGACCTTCCTTCTTTTTGTTGCACTGATGTTTTTCTAAATGGAATCTCTAACTGTTTTGTATTCCCCACCATGGGCCATGGGTGAGGGTGTGGAACATGGCGGTAAGGCCTGCTGAGGTGTCTTATACACATGCACGCACACACCATGCTGGCAGGGAGCAGTCTAAGAATAGTGTAAAAATGGGGAACAGGGTAAAAGAATCAATCATGAGGTTGATGTGGTGGTGGGGATGGTAGAATCAGAGGGATGGTGTTGGATGTGGTCCAGCTGCAGTGCAAACTGGAAACAAAATTACGTTGTGTGGGGAAAGATAACATGATGTAGGAGAACACAGATGGAAATGTGGAAAACCCATCTGGGCAGCTCATCCAATGCAACAAAAACCTATGTTAGTTTGTTAGGTGAGCAAATTGCCAATATGTGCTGATCATGTCAGAAAAAATACCCATTCTGGCCCACAAGATGAAGGGGTGGAGTTTGTAATAGCTAAAAGTTCAGACTGTGATAATGTTAACTGCTGTAATCTGAGCATATATAGACATTGTACATTGTTAATCACTGCTATCTTGTCCCAGGGACAAGTACAGAGTTTAGTGAATGTGTGTTAAGATTATGATGGTGTCAAAAGTAGAGAATACAGAGGTTATATTTTCAAACATTTGTTAAAGTGCGTTTCATAGAGGTGAGGGGTGCAACGTACTGGATGTAAAAGACAAGAGTGGATGGCAGGGGACTTGCATTGCATTGACTGGCTCTGGCTCTGAAACTGGGGTAAACACCCCATCACCTGCAAAAACTTTATCCAATCAGGGAGCCCATACTGCACCTACTCAGACATGCTGGAACAAAAGTGTCAGTCATTAGCGGCAGGAGAGACTCCTAATGAGAGATGCCAAGTAGATACTCTAGAAGATACTCTTGGAGACACATGATGGAGAGTTTTCAGGGTTATATGAAAGACTTCTGGGATACATGAGGGAAAACCCAAAAGTTTCAAGAAAGGAGAAACTGAAGGACACATTCAGGGGACTCAGTTGTCCTACCCTGGGCTACCCTATAGCCAGTCTCTATGTTGACCTACTTGGCTTTCCACCCAGACTGTTCCGTCTCTCCTGTGGGATATGGAGATCATGTAATTTATAAAACTACACATATATATATGTGATAAAGGGTTTCTGTATTTGAGTCCATTTTGTCTTTACACTATGTGATCGTAAACATGAATGTACAATGAGAGGTAGTAGTAATTTCTCTGTCATATGTTTTTGGACAGCAAGGTGTTTAAAACTTTCAGACCAGGCAGCTGGTCAACATTAGACACCTCCTGTGATAAATAAGGACTTCTTAAAACATATTGGATACCTCTAAGTAGTCAGAGATGCTATGTAATGGCGAAGGAGAGAGGTGAACAGAAGTGAAAATTACCAGCGGCAAGGCACTCACAGATGGACAAAATTTCATGTGAAAAATGAAGTTAGTTTAAATGGAGGAGTAATATCAATGTGAATGAAAAAAAAAATGTTGAAGAAGTTTTCCTAAGAGGCTGTAATAGTACTGAAGGAAGAGAGGGAGTGGTGGTAGACTTCAGATTATCTGTAAGTATTTACACCTTGAAGACATACTTAGGTGGCTGTTTGTATATTAATTCTTGTTCTTTTGCTCATGAAAAGTTTAGTTTAATTGAAATCTTTGGTAGCATTTCATGCAAGGTGTTGCAAAATCATAAATATGATGGTGCTTAATAATTTGTTGTTGTTTTCCAATCCTCCTCACCCTAAAATGCAGATTCTAGCACAGTGAGCCTCAGTTGTTTATATAATAGCTCTAAATTAAGGGATACTTTGTTGTTATGTTGCTTTTTTTTCTTATGAGGTGAACTGTGCTGAAAAGCATATAGTTTTATAGTCTTGGTTGAGGCCCCAGTAATACATGCAACTGTTGAACAGCTAGTAGGAACAGTGTTTCAGTTGTCACAGGAATCTATACATTCTATAGTTCATGCATTTGAAAGGATTGCAGTTGCCCCATTGCTGGCATCATTAAAGTTACTTTGCTTTAAAGAATGCGAACCATCTTAAGGGTAGATTTTTTTTCAGACATATATATTTCCTAGTTTATACACTTTATAAACAGAAGGTACTACTACTTCTTCAGTCACTCTTTGAGCTTCAAGACATTTTACTGCAGACAAAATCTTATGGTACATTTGTCATGATTGGATGTCTGTTGGCAAAGAAAGTGGAAGACAAAATGACATCAAACCATTTATGTAGTATCATTAGCAAAACAAATCAGTATAAAGTGAGGACTATACAAACAGGCTTTGAGTTTTTACTTTCCCAAAAATATTGTTTACACATGTCTATTTGCACAAGTGATGTTTAAAATTCACCGAACAAAGTTAGAAAGATAGAACTTGAGTCATACCAAGATATATACTACTATGGATCTTGGATTTTTGTTGCAAGATTTGGCTTTTGCCCTTATTTGGCTGAAAAGATTCAGTTTATACTTATCCTAGGAGAGCAAATGACAAGGCTGTGGTAGAAGATGCTGTCAAATTTCTTGGAGTGCGTTAATGCTAAAGTCAACTGATTTGTTGATTGTATGTTGTTAATTCTACCTGAATTTGCAAAATGTATTATTTAAAAAATACTATGGGTTAACCAAACAATTTCTTTTTTGTGTTCTAGGTAAGAAAATATCAGGTTTCTCTCTATAATCAGACTGCATCAAGGTAAAAAATTTCAGGCATCTGAAGTCTATGGTTGGACTATAGTTGTATATGCATGTTTGTGGACAACAAATTCATTTGCATATGACAAATGTCAGTAACAGATTTGATTTCCAAAGGAAAAGTAGTCATCTTTACCAAATCTTTAGCAAACCTTGAAAATCTAACAAAAATAATTATTTTCTGTGCTGCAATCTCAGTAGGCTATGTCTTGCTTTTCTTCTGTGAAAACTATTTAATTCATATATTTATTATACTGGATGTGCTCTATATATCTATGTGTTTGCAAAATAAGACTAAACATTAATATGGTCAGTCTGTGAAGTGATTTAAAAATAAAGAAAAAAAAAGAAAAAATACATGCAAATAGCAAAAAAATAGAGTTGAATAGGTCATGAAATGTTTTTATTTTGCATCCATTGTGTCAGTCTATATTTATGGATATGACTCCTGTTAGAATCTTGTCCTTTGAATAGACAACCGAATCTCATTAATCAACCTGGTTATTGAAGTAAAGTACAATTAATTCTTTATGGTTAAGCAGTCAGCATTAGTTTTAGCCAAGATTCAGTTCTGGAATATCTATCACCAACAGCTTTCTAAGATTTTCCTGGAAAATTTAATTAAAAATTAAAATTGTTACCTATTTTTCCCCTCAGAAATAATCTGTAGTTTTGCAGTTCTAAGTATGGTAGTTTTCCAGCAAAAGTAGTGTGTGTAGTCTTGAAACCAAGAAGTCTTTCTTTCACTGATTGCATCCTTTCTTTAAAAAATACAATTTTAAAAAGAATGGTAGTGCTAGTGTATCCTTGATAATGTTGTATTCACATTTCAGTAACTGAGATTTTTTTTGTTGCCAGTATCTGGATTTTTTGATACTGGGATACATAAAATCCGACAGCTACACAAAGGCAAGTAAGCAGCATAAATCCTTTACTGCTAGACAGAATGTTGTGATGAATCTAAATGGCTTTTTCTAAGCAGGGTTTGGTGAGGTGTCCAGAGATTTCACGATTACTTAGCTAAAGCAGAAATCACACAGAGATCTTTCAAGTATAACTTTGGGGTGGGTGTGTCTTTCCTTGTCCAGCTGCATTTTGAATGCCTTGTCAGTGCTATTAGATCAGCATAAGATTGATAGTTATTTGATATAGCAACATCTGTTGTTCTGCAGTGCACTTTCAGCAGATGCTCTTACTTTAAATGTAATACGCTATTTTTTTTTAATCTTGATGCATGTTACCTGTAGTAGATGAATGGTAGTAAAGTTGCAGTGCAGATTTTGAAACCATAAATTGTGTATGTCTGGTCAAGTTGATATCTGCAAATTGTACATAAGGTCATTAAGTTTAATAAGGATGGCAGTTGGACAACTTTCTGATTTATTCCACAAATTGGTCTACAGAATTCTTCTGACTGTAGGGCAATTTGTGGGGATTTTTTTTTTTTTTGTTTGTTTGCTTTTCCCTTCTCTGTTTGCTACTGTATTTTCACCTGTCACACCATATGAAAAATTGTAATAAGAAAAATGTTCAGCGATGAAATCTGTAAGTTAGTTGTCTTTGCATGTATAGCGTGCTGGCAAATGGTCTAGATAGATATAATTTTAAGACAATCGGTGTTTCCTACTTTATATAAGTGAATGATAGTATTTAAGATAAATAAGATGGTGATACAACCAAGTATTTCTGTAGTCAAAGTAAAGATTTTGGTGAAAAGTGACCCTTTTCTAGCTGGAATATTAAATCCAGGATATTATACCAATGCAAGGCTCTTAAATGTGTTTACACAGCAGGCATGCCATATTTCATGCTTTTAATAAGTCCACTTGTAAGTACCATTTCCTTCTTTCAGGGAGTGTCATGCTATAACTTGTATGCAAATTCTGGTTTCTGTTACAAAGCTACAGCAATCAAGTGAATCTCATATAATGACAGCATTTGCTGAATGCTGTTAAAATTCTTCATAACAACAGGGAAAAAATTGGGTAGCTGTACATGCTTGATTGCGTACTGCTGGGTACTTCACCAATGTGCTATCTGAAGTTACTTTTCTGTTTATTTTTTGAATAATTTAAAGAATTCGTAGCATCAATAACTCTAATAACTCTACACATTTATGTTTTATCTAAGGAGAACACAGAAATCTGTATAAGGCAACGCAGCAATTTCTTTTCCTGTTTCTATCATCATCCTGTAGTCTCAACTCAGTATATTTTCAGTATTATTTCTTTTAAAAAATTTTAAGGGTTCTGTGGAGAAGTAGAAAATTCTAGAATTTCTTTGTGGGAGAGCTCAGTCCAAGCTTCATGTGGGGATTTCTTTGACACAAATGAACTTTGCTTTTCTATGAAATACCTATGTCTTTTGAATAAAAAGGTTTGGCTTCTTGGGCTAAATATTAGTCTACTGTACATTTTAAGGTGGTTTAACCCTAGCCAGCAACTAGGCACTGCACAGTTGTGCATTTAATTACCTGTAGGGGGGTGGGAGGAGAGAATTACAAGTCTGAAAATCAGAAAACTTATGGGTTGACGTAAAAGCTGTTTAATAACTGAAGTACAGAAGGAGGAGTAATAATGGTAGCGGTAACGCTAATACTACTAATAATAAATTCTAATGAAAAGGAAAATAAGAAAGAGAGAGGAATTAAAATGCAGGAAGGGCAAGTGATGCAAATGAAAACCATTGCTCACCACCAAGTGGTTGATGCTCAAGACAGTTCCAGAACAGCAGCCTCCCAGCCAACCATCCCCCAGCTTTATATACTAATCATGTCTTCCTATGGTGTGAGATATCCCTTTGATGCGCTGGGGACAGCTGTTGTGCCTGTGCCCCCTCCCAGCTTCTTGTGCAGTCCCAGCCCACTCACTGCTGGGTTGCTGTGAGAAGCAGAAAAGGCCTTGACTCTGCATGAGCACTGCTCAGCAATAATGAAAATGTTCCTGTATTAAAAACATAGCTCCTTACAAGCTACTGTAAAGAAGATTGATTCTGTCCTACCCCAAACCAGCACACCTATGTTGAGAGAGAAGTTATCAAAGTTCTTAAGAGATACGCTTCTTTGGACCCATTAATATTAATAGAGGTTTCTGAGCAGTTTGATAAAATAGCTCATCATAAACATATTAATGCAATATAACGTTATGTAAAGCTACATAGTACATAACCAAAGCTACTCTGGATAATTTCTGACAAAGGATATTATAATCCATTAGCCATAATTTCCAAGGCAATTTTCAGCCAGTTTTAAGTTGTATTAACAGTTTGTGCTATAAATTATATGAATTTCAAGGATTCTGGATTTCATATTGTTTTCACATACAACTATAACATAATAAGCAGCCTTTTTACATGTGAGGTTACATTAGGACAAGTTGGATTTTTGTCTCTGCACCTATTGTGAATGGAGGTATGGTCTCTTTGTGATAAAAATGGGTAGGGATAATGGATAATCCCTCCTTTTACCTCTGCATCCCTAGTCTAGGAAAAAGTAATTCAAGAGAAGACTTGACTTCATAAGTGAAATAAAATGCGTTCAGTCTAGGGGCTTTCTTGCCAATGTGAGGATTAAATGAAATTTAGGACTGCAAGTAGATTTATCAGGTTAAATGCATATTGATTCCCCCTTCCACCCTCCTCGCCCCAAACTGTCTAATGCCATAAATGGGAAGGGAATTATGCAGGAGCACTAATATAAAATCAAGTTGTTAAATCATGCACTTGTGTTAAATATGCATATGGAATCAAACAAAAGATTATGTAGAAAACGTATTTTTTGCAAGCTTTCTTTTTATACTTTATTTTTCAAAATATAATTTTACTTTATGATAGTTTGTGTGCATCTTTCTTCAACTGATCACTGAACTTATGACTTTCCAGAATAGATGAATAATTAAAAGGGAAGAACAAAGTTCTAAATTGCCTGTGATATCATGTACAATGAGGAAAAAAAGTATATCCTTCAAAATTAATAAATTATTCTGTGGTTTTAATAAAGAAATCCTCTTTCCATTATGCAATATAGGATCTTCTGCAGTTCTGATGTCTGTAATATTGCTAGGATGTGAAAATGAACATGTATTTTTCACAGAATTTGTATTTTGGATGGTTATTTATGCTATAGCTTTGTATGCTCTGATGGGCAGCATCTACTCCATAGATTGCTGGCAAAGTAACTCAAAATCCTCATTCAGAATTCCTCCAAAAGTGCTGCCACATTACATTGTCCCTGATACAGGACACATTATTATCTCATATTCTAACTTATAATGACAGAATATAAAATATTAATGTATGTACACATGAATCAATAGAAAGCTGAAGCAAAGCTCATTTCTATAGTAATCAAATTATTCACTAGAAAAGCCAGCAAAATTACTCTACTGTTATGATAATAATTAAAGAAAAATGTTACTTTGCAAATCATACAGTTTTAGTAGAAATAAATCTAGAAAGATAAATCAAAACTGTTTTCATAGCAGTCAAACATCAATTAATTTTTAACTAGGTTATTTAACAAGGAATCTGCAAAATTAAGCTGCTATTAGTGCATTAATGCAAATATGCTACTTTCCAGATCACAGGATTTCAAACCAAAAAGCAAGTTCTTGTGGAACAGTCAACTAACTTTTCCTTATCTGAGTCATTCAACTTTTCATCAATGCTCTTTTTGTTCCCCTTGATTTGACTATTCAAAAATTCTGTTGCTGTCACCCCATCACAGAAGATAATTTTTATCTTTTTACCTTTTTTTTTTTAAGTATCTGTTTTGAATAAAGAACCCTACTATAGTATGTTCTGGTGTTCTTGCTACTGTGATACAGTGAACAGCAAGTTGTTGTTAATATGGTCCTTCATAGGTGACACTAGTAATGAAGGCTTGGATCTCAGATGAAGCTGTTCAAGCCAAACACGTAATGTGGGTACACACAGTGATGGTTAGTGGCCTATGTTGTAGTCTGTATCTGCACATTTAGTTGCTGGCTAAAGCTCTGATGAGAAGGCATAATCACATTAATACCACACATTCATTTACCTGTGTGAATATTCCCTTAAAGTCGGCTTTATTGACTCCTGCCGTATAAGTCAATAGTGTAATTTACTTATTCCCATGGGTATTTATTCTGTTTTAAAAATGGTGATACCCAATCTCCCTATGCATTAATAATGGGAAATTCTTCTTATGAAACTTGCAGTGCGGGAGGATCTAATGAATGAGTTTGATTTTTAACAATGAATGAGGCTTAAATTAATGTCTAAGTATAAATACATGGTGAAGTTCAGTTCCCTCGATAGAATTCATTTTATTTTTTTTGTAAATCCTTTATTGCTTACTCTTAGTACCTGTAAATACTGATACAGTCATTTATAGAATGCTGAGTTCAATGAAGTTCTCACCATTATTTTGCATTTTCGGTGCTAGGTCAATAAAAAGCAATTTGTGGATGAATACAGAAAATATTTTAACAGTATTGTCTAAGGTTGTTTTTTCTTGACACTTGTTGCTGTTAATGTGGAAGACAACTTGGAGAATAAAGGGCATTGCAAACAAATAAATGAAATAAATGCTGTTAAGAGACCCATCCTATAACTTTTAATTTGATATTTCAGTATGTAAGTCTAAATACCCAAAGCTTTTGTTCCAGAATATTTTTGCTATTTTTTGTTGAATAATTAGCCAAACTGATTAGAAATATATCAGGCTTCAGGAAAACCTACCAGATACCTGTATAATGTTAGAAGAAAATCTGATGAGTTAATTGATTGCCACTTGTGGTAGTAGAAGGGATTATTTTCCTTTTTTCTTTATTTTTTTTTTCCTTCTTTTATATTATGCTCTAAAAGTCACAGGAATAATCAGTGCTGAAAACTCTTCTGCAAAAGTCTACTAATTTCTCTTTGGAAGGAAATCTTTTGAAAAGACTTCATTCCTGGCATAACATGAAATATCAAGGAGTTTTAATTTAGAAGGTCACAACTATTCCCTAAAAGGAAAAATATACATTGGGAATTAATGGCACAAGTTCCTAATTATGGTGCAAAAACCCACAGAATAGTTTCAGCCTCTATTCACATTTCCTCATTAAGCATTCTTTGCTGGTATTTGCAAAGAAGAATGATTCAGGCACTGTGCAGTAGAAGTTCCTCAATGATTTTCAGTTAGTCAGTCTAATTACCTTTCACTTCACGGCAGTGGCAAAAGCTTCTGAGGGAAAACCCTTCCCCAGGCATCTTCTATTGTATTTTGCATTCTTTATGTGGGTTTTGCTGCAACAATTCATTTTATCATATACTTACTCCCAAGTAACTCATTGAAGAGCATAGAAGACCTGAACATGTGTTTAGGCTTCATCTGGCTTGATGCTCACTGAATAGATGAAGTTTGTACTGAAGAACTTTCCTGAATTAGCATCTAATAGTGAAGACAGGATTAAAAACTTTGCTTTATGAATTATGAGCTTCAGTGCATCAATACACAATCATGGAATATCTTGAGTTGGAAGGGACCCATAAGGATCAAGTCCAACTCCCTGCTTCTTGCAGGTATCATCCTGTTTGCTGGTCCCCTCCTCCTCCCAGAGGGTAAATCTTTGGAAGATGAAGCATTCTGGCATTAAGTTGCCACATTTTTTATTCAGCCACTGATAATTTAAGTTTACAATTTTTCACTAGACTTCTTGAATTACTAGAAATAATGAGGTGGAATTTATAGAGAGGCCATACGATCTGTTCCAGGTTAGTCAACATTTAGTTTTTATGACTACATAGTAATACCTCACATAACAGTCATTGGCTAATATGTCTGTAGACATGTTACCTACATTTTGACTTTTTATATAACTGCACAACAATATCTCCTGTTTCAGAGAGAGCTCATAAAATTTTATTTCTTCTTTTTTACCTCTGTGGCTCGCATTGATCTTGCATGAGTCCAGCAGATGTTTGCCTATTGCATCCTTAAATCTATCTTCTTCTGTTATTTTAATTTGGCTGTGATCCAATTTAGTAATAACAAGTAGAAGCACAGTAAAATTTTTTATAATGATACAAACTGTCAGAAGCTGAAAGCTGTTCAGAGTAAACACAATTATATATTCTGTGGTATCCAGAAGAAGCTGGAAGAGGGTTAGTATATAACCCTGTAATTGGAGATCCTTCTGTTTATCATTACCTGTCCTTATCCAGATATTTAGTTATTTTTAACACTATTTTTGAAAATTGATTATATAGATGAGTAAAAAAGACTATTACAGAAACTGAAAGGTTTATTTTCTCCTGAGTAACGTATTTGATCCACATTTGTCCCTAGATGTAAAGTCTTTGTTTTTCCCATATATTTTCATTCCCTTACTTCCAGGAATGTATGTGCAGCCACATATGGTTTCCAAATAGCAATAAACTGCGTGAAGAAAATACACCAAAACACCTCAGGTGCTTTATTTAGATATAATATGCATCTAAATCAATTTAGATGTAATACACACTTTGGCAAAGTGCCATGACTTTTAGACAACTGTAAGAAGAGTCAGCAAAGAAAAATAACCAAAATTGGAGAATCTAAAGAAATATAGATTGTCTTTTTGTGCATGCTGAATTGGGAAGCATATTTCACTATAATATGTGATTTTGTTTGAAGTGCAGAATGCTGCAAAACAGCATGTTTTTTAACATTAGCATTACAAATACAGGGTCTTTATGAGGCATTGTCTGTTGTCTTTATTTGACTCTGGTGATCAGTTTATACACATAGATTTAGGGAAGTATACTTGGGAATCTCCCACCCAGCCTAATGGTCACACGTCACACTGGACCTTGCATTTCATCAACAGTCACATAATTTCCCATTAGAAACTAAGGATGATGCTAGATCCATAGTTACCTTAGGAGAACAGCTCTGCAGCAGTGTTTGCCCCTGTGCCAAACTGATTTATAAAGTAGTACCTCTGAGATCCCAGCCTCACAAGGGTCTTCAGCGCCTTATGGCATAGACTACTCTCTGCTTTTCCTCAGAGACCTCCAAATTCTCATTTCTTCTCTTACCTTCCTAGGTGTAGAAAATAAACCTCTACCAAAAACCTGGAGAATATGCCAAATCTACAACTGTCTTAAAGGAGGGAGTGAGCCTTTGGGAACAATAGGAGACCTGAGTGTGCAAGTCTATCAAAAGAATAATGTTCTTTTTAAAGAGCTGCATGCAGAGGACAATATGATAATTTGTTGTGTCATACACACTTACATTGGTGTATGTAAATGTTTCATATGTGTCATACATATTTAAGTTACACAACTAGCTTTTGTTCCTTAGGGTGCTGTTAAAATGTTAATAATCCTTTTTATTTAAAAGCTTTTAAGATAAAAAAAATCATAGTTTAAGTAGTATATTTAATTAAATGATAATTTTGTTACCTTTGTGAGGTCACTTATTTCATTATAAAATTATGAACACTATATGTTGTCCAATTTAAACACTTGCATATTTGTACAAAAATCTCCTAGTAGTTTTCTTGAATGCTATTGCTTCTGCCTAAAATGTGTTATTACAAACAGTGCAGAAGGCCAAAATCCCACTTAGTGTTAATTGGCACAACTTAAGAGAAGCTTGAGAATGAGTAGCAGCACCAGGTATGGCCAAGCAGTTCTAACAAAGCATTTTTTTTCAAGTGATCTGCATAAAGAATGGATGCGTCCCTTGTCTTACTGTACACTCAGTATTGCATATGTTTCAAAATGTTCATTTAAAGTTATGTAGGGTATTAGGAATTTCAGATCACTGGTCAGTAGGCAAAACTACAGTTCATTAATGTATTGCCTTGAAAATGAAGTATATACAGGATTCTTCTGATACTCACTTGTATTTTATTCAATAAAACAGTGAGAGAAACGGTTACATGCAATGAATCTATGAAACTGCAGTGTTCACTGGAAAGCTATCTGTATCTTGTAGTGTTTCTCAGTTGAGATTATTACCTATAATTTTATATGTATTAAAACAGTGGATGGCTACAAATAGGCATATATTAAGATGAAGGTCTGGGTTATAATTTCTGAGAAACTGTAAAGGATTTAGGCTATTCTTGTTTGACATATGCAGTTCTGAAGAAATTAATCATAGAGTTCCTAGCTTATGGGAAGTTGCCATTGAGTACCTGGAGATTAAGTGCCCATGGTGAAGCTTTTTTTTTATCCCTGAAGATAAAGAATGATAAAAAAATCAGCAAAATGTATTAAGCTACCTTAATAAATCGTTTCTCTTGAAAATATGGCAATAGAAAGCATGATGTGTCCTGAAGACAATTATAGAATCATATTACCCTTATACAAACAAGCTTTGCTTCAATCAGAGGTTTTGCTGAAGTAATTTTTTTCATTATTCAAATTAGGGAAGACTGCAAGAGTTGCTGTTTGTTGTTGATGTTGCTTTCCATTGGTGACCTAAGGAACACCCATTTCTGGAAATACTGAAGAAATCAATTACTTGTATGCAAATCATTTAATGCATTGCAAATTCTAGGTTTTGCAGTAGATCTTCTGTGGTTTACAAAGAAAACAAGTTTTATACTTCTCTTCTTTTACTTCCAGTTTCTTTCTTTTGTTATCATGTGCCCATGTGCACATACCAGGGAGCTCATATATTAACTCATCTATGTTTCATTGGTCAAGCTTTGTCTGCATCTTTGACAAATACTGAGCTAAACCTGAAAAAGTGTCACTGCATAAGAAACTGGATATTCTGCTCTGCTCTGAAGCATGCATGTTAATTCAAGATCTCCCTTTTTACACAACTGAATACTTTACTTTTTTATAACATTGAGTTCTTGTCCATTAAGTCATTTATTTATGTGTTAAAGCTGGCACCAGCTTTTAATCATAGAATCATAGAATTATAGAATAGTTTGGGTTGTAAGGGACCATGAAGATCATATAATTCAACCTCCCCTGCCATGGGCAGAAACTCCTCCCACAAGATCAGGCTGCCCAAGGTACCATCCAATCTGGCCTTGAACACCTCTAGGGAGGGGTCAGCCACAACTTCACTGAGCAACCTGTGCCAGTGTTTCACCACCTTCATCATGAAGAATTTCTTCCTAATGTCTAGTCTAAACCTTCTCCTTTCCAATTTATAGACATTCCCCCTCATCCTATCGCTACAAGCCTTTGTAAACAGACGTCCCCAGCTTTCTTGTAGCCTACCTTCAGGTACTGGAAGGTTGCTCTAAGGTCTCCCTGTAGGCTTCTCTTCTTCAGGTTGGACACCCCCAATTCTCTCAGCCTCTCCTCATAGCAGAAGTGCTCCAGCCTTCTGATCATCATCTTCATGGCCCTCCTTCAGACTGGTTCGAACACTTGCATATTGTAGTGGGGATTCTAGAATTGGGCATAGTACTCCAGGTGGGGTCTCAGGAGAGCAGAGTAGAATGGGAGGAAGATCACCTCCCTTGACCTGGTAAAAGCAAGCTGAAAGCGAGCAATCAAAGAAGCATGCATATATCTTAAGCAGCAACTTTGTTCTCTGGAAAAATGTTATTACTGTTACAGTAGAATTAGCATATCTGTTCAGTAAAACAAAGGGACTTTGTGAAACGTTCTCTAATACAAATGAATGATGGTTATTTTTGAGGGCTCTTTGTTTTTCATTGTTGGTCTAAACTACTTCAAGTGTCCTGGATAGGTGGTACTTAGCACACTCTGTGTTTGTGTCTGTTACTGTAGGGAAGGAGGGAAGAAGGAAACATAAGTTTGGTTAATAAGGATGTTTACTTCATTTTCTGTTGAAGAAACTGTTTGAGGTCGAGCTGTTCAGGTCTTGACAGGTTGTGTATCCCCTCAGCTCCCATTAAATTAATGGAAAAGAACTCTTGACGATATTTTAGTTTGAGACTCTTCACAAGAAGAGGTGACAGAAGCTGAGCCTAATATCCACCTTATCCTGTCTGTATACTTTTATCTTGTCTGCCTATCAAGTGCAGATTCAGTGCCTCATCATTCCCCTTGCTGCATGTTACTGACCCACAGAGTCTGCTTCATTTCTGATATGAGTCAATCAGTCATGGGATGGATTGCTGACTACACTTCAGGAGGTTAAAATGTTTCCCAGGGTTCATTGGTAGGAGGAAAGAAAGGAAACAGGGGACGTTTAAGGTAACATACATTAGTGCTGAATTTCACTCAAAGGGGTATTTTAATTTAAATACCTCTATTATGAGTTTAATTGAGTTGTTGCTTCAATCCCCTCTGTGCTGACATGTAACTATTTTTCTCCCTCTGTCCTTACTGTTTACACTCACATCTTTCCACCAAATTTTTTTTTTTTCTGTAGGATTAACAGAGATACACTTGAGTTGCTGCGTATCTCTTGTAGGAAATACTTTTGCTCTCAGAAGTAAATGTGTGGAATAGTGATGCTTAAAATGAAAGAGAAATTTGAATTCTTCAAGGACAACTCTGAGAGAGTAAGGAATATGCAAAGTTGTGAGTACTTGTAGGAATAGGATGAAAGTAGTAGAGAAACAGGTGAAGGATAAATATTCCTCACACCTGGCTGAAGATAGAGGCAGTCATCCCTCACTGAAAAGAAACCTGAAATGAATTTGAGCATCACTCTAGAAGACATAGCTGAAATAATAGGTACAGCAGAAAACACAGCTTGGAGGTAATAATGGGACTGCATGAAAATGTAGAAGCAGATGTTGACAGAGGCATATAAATTCTACAAAAAAAAAAAAAAAAGCAAAAAAGAAAAAGGTAGAAGAGATCTAGTAAAGAAGCCTTGAAAAGTGTCACAGAAACACTTGTAACATTACTACAAGCAGGTTGAAAGAATTGTTCAAATTAATATTTCCTGATAGGTTCATGGTTCATGCTTTCTCAAGATGAAATCTAACATTTGTATTGTATTCTGAAAAGAGGTTTTTTTATATGCTCCTTGTAAAATGCAATCATTTCTGTCTCAAAGAAATACTGATTCTATCCTTAGCTTCCCCTTCAAGGAGAAACTGTCAGACTCCAAGCATTAACTGGCAGTCTGGCTCAAACGGGTAAGCAAATTCCTCAATGCTAGTAAACTCAGTTACTATTTTCAAAGTTTATAAAGTATGAATAATCTCATACATATGTGCCTATGCATAAATACATCCATAATGTACCCTAAAAAGGCAGTTTTATATGGGAGACTGATTTTGGTCCCATTCCCTTAACCATTCTTGAGAGGGAATCTGTCACTCTCTGCCCTGATGGTTACGTTGAGAAGCAAGCGTGAAATTCAGCTTCCAAGTGTAGCTAGCCAAATTCTAAACAACTCCAAAAGAATGACATGCTGGCAGAAGGGATTAAAAGTCATATGCTCCTGCAATGGCCTACATACCTATATAATGGTACAGTGTGATTAGATAGATTATAGAATAGGGTAAGATATTCCTTGATGTTTACCAGACCTCTGTCTTTTTTTTGACACAGAATGTCAAGCATATATCTTTAAGGAAAATACATTCATGCTGTAACTTGGGTTAGCCTTCATACCACTAAACCAGTGGTGTCCATGGCATACTGAGAAATACAACCAGCAGACTAAAGTCCTCTTCTGCCACCAGGAGAGTTGTAAGGTTGTTAATTTTTTAGCAGAATTAGCAGGGCAAATTGTAATATAGACTCAGGTCTTGCTTTTAGGCAGCCTGCTAGTGTAGACTGTGCACACAAGAGGTGGTGCATGCAGTTGCTACCAGATGAAATGTGGAAAATAGGGATTTTTTTTCAGATGTACAATTGATACTGAAAGTCCAGGTTTCCTGCAGGTAGCCTGCAGTTGTTGGCACTGCCTAATACTCCTCTGCCACAAGTTTGCCCTTTTTTAAAGCTTTTTTTCATATCTTTCTGTAGTATTTGATAGTTGTTTACTGAACTTCTGTTTTTTTCAGAAGATAGAAATTTTACTATTTCGTAAGTTATGCATCTACATGAATTTAAATACTCATGATTCATTAATCCCTTGTGCAAAACCAAACCTAAGCAGATAGACCTATATCTTGTCTCCAGCTGGCTAAAGGTGTTGTATTTATGTGAATTCATACCGTATGTTACAGAATCACAGAATAACCAGGTTGGAAGAGACCCACCAGATCATTGAGTCCAACCATTCCCACCAATCCCTAAATCATGCCCCTAAATACCCCATCCACCCTCACCTTAAACACCTCCAGGGATGGTGACTCAACCGCCTCCCTGGGCAGACCCTTCCAATGCCTAACCACCCTCTCCTTGAAGAATTTTTTCCTTATCTCAAGCCTAAATCTCCCCTGGCGGAGCTTGAGGCCATTCCCTCTCGTCCTGTCCCCTGTCACTTGGGAGAAGAGGCCACCACCCTCCTCTCCACAACCTCCCTTCAGGTAGTTGTAGAGAGTAATAAGGTCTAGAGCTACTATTTTCCAGCTTTATGTTGCAACTTTAATAAGTCTAGCTTTCTTCAGTTCATAAATAAAAGACTGTCTTTTTTTTTTTCGTTGTTGATAGGAGCACCAGTTACAAATTACAATAGTTAAATCCTGTGACTCTTTAAATCAATTCTAGGCAAATAGATTTTCAATTATTGAATATCCAAATCAGCTTATTTTCTTTCACTGTGCTGTTGCATGCACTGGCAACATCTTTTAAAAGGAATTAGCCTGTAGCCTTGAAATTCCTACTGTTTAATTTGTAAGTGCGCTTACCTGTAGCATTTTTTTTAATGCAGACTAGGCAGTGTTTTAGTCTTTATTTTTATCAGTCCTGGTAAATCTGTTAATTTGCTGTCTCATTTTTCTCTAGATGGATCTCCATGTCATGGTTGCCTTACATTTGAGTAAAGCTGTAGCTAAGAGACTAAGGGTTGAGATCCTGTCCCCTCCATCATGTTTTTATTGATCTCCTTGTGTGAATAAGTACCTGCCAAACTCTTTTTACAGAATCAGACCTGGAGCTTACCTTTGGAATATAATTTGGGCATTATAAGTGCATTTCCCTTTTTTAGAAGGACAGATCAGAGGCTGCCTTTGCAGGTGATTTATAAGTGGCTCTGTAGGTTCCCTACAGAATGTTGCAGTGTGGTATCTTACCTGCTGTGAGCCATAGAGGGGGTAAGCATTATCACTTCTTCGGTTCAAACTGCTGTATAAATTAGCTGGAGTTTCAGGATTTTAAAAGCTGTCTCTGTGATGGTTTCATATATGTGTATATATATACACACATATGTTATAAGATGACAGGGGACAGGAGACAGAGGACAGGACGAGAGGGAATGGCCTCAAGCTCCGCCAGGGGAGATTTAGGCTTGAGATTAGGAAAAAATTCTTCACAGAGAGGGTGGTTAGGCATTGGAACGGTCTGCCCAGGGAGGTGGTTGAGTCACCGTCCCTGGAGGTGTTTAAGGTGAGGGTGGATGAGGTACTTAAGGGCATGATTTAGGGATTGGTGGGAATGGTTGGACTCGACGATCCAGTGGGTCTCTTCCAACCTGGTTATTCTGTGATTCTGTGATTCTGTAAGAAATGCAGTTCATAATGTCCTCTAATACTTGGAGTTAATTTTTATTTACATTCTTGCATTTTATATGCAAATGACTCGTACTGTAGAAAAGGAATATATTAATTAGATTAATTTCTTACCTCATATAAATCTTGTGAACTGTCACCTGCCATTCAATCTACAAACCAGCTATAACAAAACAACAAACACTACAAAGAGGTGAGGCATTAAATTTCTCCTAATCCCAAGGCAGATATGACAGGTTTCAGTTTATGCACACAGACTTTGCTGAGAGTACTGAAAATACGGAGATATTTTTTCTCCCTTCAATAAGCCCATCAGAATAAAAACATTTGTTTTAAATATGTAGCTGAAAATATTTGTTCCTATGTCATGGAAAACAAACAGAGTTCTATACATTTTCTGGTGAGACAGGACTAGATTTAATTTTTTCATAGGTAGACACAAAATATAAATTAAGTACAGTTTGAAGGATTCTAGAGGTTTTTTTAAAGGATATGCTTTACTGTAGGTTTTTAAAAGTTTTTTTTCTGAATCCTGATATCTACTGAGAAGAAATTAATTCCTTCATGCCTTTATTACTTTGAAATGTATGTATGCGTTCCCTGGAGTATCCAGTGGGTAGCCTGGCAGTTGTTGCGCTACAAGGCTTCTCCCAGCTGTCATTAGCCTTCCCTCATGCTTTGCGATAGAATATCTGTTTGAAAACATTGAATTTATCTTCTTTTATGTGAGTGAAGGGTATTTCTAAGTATTGGTCCAGTATTTAGGGCTTAAAGACCTAGACTCAGTTTACCATACTTGTTTGAGACTGGGCAGATGAACTATTCTGTGTAAAATCTTTATTCAACATGACATTGATGATTACAGTCTTCCTAAGAACTTTGTGAAACATAATGATGTTTAATGTTTTCATATTAGCTTCCTTTCTTCTAATGCAAGTGATGTACAATTCTAGTATAATAGTATTATTATTGTGATTTGTTCTTTAATCCATTGGAAGCTTGCAAATAGATTTCTTACTATCTCCTATTGAAGACATACGCATCTCCAAATGTTTCCTGAGGCTTGCAAAGCACAATATGAATTAGCGTTTAAGCTTCATACATTGATTTCTGCCTGCATATCAAACATAGGTGCTGACTGAAACATTCTCAGTTTTTTTTGAGAAAGTGATTCTCAGGTTTTTTTGAGAAAGTGATTCTCAGTTTATGAGTGATTTATACATTATTTTTTTCTGAAACAATTTACTTATATCACAGAAACTAGGAGGCAGATTTGAATGACCTTTAGTAGGTAAAATGTAATATTTTCTTAGTTAAATATGCATTTGAAAAAGTATGTTTCAAAAACTATTCAGTATGAGAGTATTGTCTACCTAGATTGATAGTTTTATTATTAATAGATTTAGACTATATTATATAATTTAATTGATGTTTATAAATAGCTTCCTTCCCTGTGGTTATGAAATATAACATTTACCAAACTTCTTCTTTGATGGAATTTACATATGGCACATCATGATGATTAAAAGCCAGCCGTCTTTTCACAGCATGGCAAGAAATAGGATTTGATTTATCTTCATTGCTCGCCAACCACTTGCTGTGACTGTACTTTTGAAATTTTAATATTCTCATTTCTCGAAGGGAGCTTGTTATGTAAAGTATTATGTAAATATCTTTTATTCTTTAGTTTTGGCTTTCTATGTGAAAAATAATGATTTTTATGTGATGACAAAATAAAGCAGAGGTGGGAATGAAAAGTCTTCTTAGCCAAAGAATTTTTGTCAAAAGAAACAGATTTCTACTTCAAAATCTGAAAGAATTTAAGTACAGCGTGATGTGAACAGTGTGTATCGAGTCCCATTCTTATGAACTGTTTAGCAGTTGATGAATGAATGGCTGGAAATGTGTAATTTCTAGATTTCCATTCCTAACCTTTTATGATTAGTGCAAGCACAGTCCTCTCCTTATACTCTCCTCTCACAAATGCCTCCTCAGTAGCAAATAAGATGTAAGGGCCAGACCTGAGGCTAGTCAGGCTGTGATATGATAATCTTTACAGGGTGGAGATGCAACAGCATGCATCTGCTAAAATAAACTACATTTTTAAAGAGGTGGGATTGTATAATCCTGTTGTATCTGCTCAGACTTTAACACTCTCCTTTTCACTGCTGACCCTCCCAATGCAAGATTTGATCAAGGTGTTCTTCAAAATTCTGTACCGTGCTGGGAAAGTCTAGTATCAGCCTGTTATCTGACACCTTCTAATTCTTTTTAAGTAATTAAGCACCTGCTGATTTGCTGAGCTTACACTAGGATTTTTACTTTGATTTTTCTCCATATTTAACTTGGGGTTTTTTCTGTTACTCAGTTCAACAAGGGAGCTAAAACTGATTTGATGGTCGTCCTTTCCTCTCCTTGTGAGACTGTCCCTACATAATGCCTGTTTCTCAGTAAAATGAAAACAAAGACAAATTATACGTACTGAGTGCTATGGATTAGAAAACTGAACGCAAAACTAAATGCCAAATTCAAGTATTGTCTAAACCTACATACAACAGAGAGAATTAACTAATGCCTGTACTAAAGATTTGAAACAGGAGGTGCACAGTAGGTGGTTCATATCAAATGCAGCAAACTCACAGATAGATTGGTTTTGTTTTGTTTTAATTTGGTGGGTTTTTTTAAAAAAAAGAACCATTTCCCTTGCTAGTGTGTCTGCCTCCTAAAAAACCTGCAAGGCATTTAATGTGCAGAGAAAGAAGTAATAAGTATACCAAGGCTAAACAAGATGATAAGCTCTGACAGTCCAAACTGGTGATTGTGAAGAAATTATGTCATCTGTACAAAACAATCATACTTTCTTACACTGTTGGAAAAGAAGAGGAAGCAATCATATCTCTCTCATAATTTTTAATAGACTATTTCATACACTTGTGAGATTTCTTTGTCGATTTTAAGAAATTAGTATGGGAAAAATGAGTAATTATCAATTCTAAAAATAACAGGTAAAATCATTCCAGAAGTGGAGCCCTGCTAGGGCTGTAAAGCTAGTTAATACGGGGTTCTTCTTGAAATACTCTTAAGTCCTGCCTGTGAGATGTTGTACATCCTTAAATCCTGTTGGATCTGAATGGTAAAAAGGATTAAATGTTCTGCAAGGCAGAGTAAATTACTTCTTGTCTCAGCAAGAATAAACATATAAAACTAGTGCAAAATCTTTTTCTTGCTCTGTGCATTGTTCAAATGCTATTTGTTGTGATAAACAATATATACAAATAGATTGTAACCACATTACCACGACTGAGACTTGTTTTGCTAGCTATAGGAGAAAAGAAAAAAAAAAAAAAAAAAAAAAAAGAGGAGGATTAGGTAGGACTTCTTGGGATTTAGTTTATAAACTGTAAACTGTGGCAAATCTCTATTTAAATAATTCTGGAAGTAAGCGTGACACTCCTGAGTTTCAAATTCATAAGTTTCTCACTTGTAGCCTGGTCTGCAATAGTGAACTTATGCTGTTTCTATTAATCAACAGACTATTCTGCCTGGAGTACAAAAGGCTTCCAAGTTCTAACATGGTGACTTCAGACACTCTGGCCGTTTTGATTTTTTTTATTGTTTCAGTCACACAGTATAGATGTCAGTAATTAACCAGCAAAATAAGAGGTTAACTATTCAAATAATCAAGTTAGAAAATAGATTGCAATTTATTATTTGTCTTTAAATCTTTGAAATCACAGTGAAGACTTCATCAAGGTATTGTTTTTGTAATGGGAAATTATATCAGACAGGTGTCATTTAAATAATTTTCTGCCTCCAGAGGATACACTTTAAGGAAACCAAACCAGAATAAGTTAATTATGGCTGATCTTTCATAGCCCTGAAACAGTATTGTAACAAAAAATAAAGCATTTTTTTGTCTCCACTGTAGTTTTATAAGATGAATGTTAGGATGCTGAGCTGATGAACATTCAATTTCTGTGCAGGTATTTTAAAAGTCGTTATATAATGCTAATATTTAAACTGGGATAAATATCTTTTTATTTCAATTGTACATTCATTTTTGTTGAACTATAAAAACAAGCTTATCTTTGTCTTGCAGAACAGAGTATAATTTATATTTACCATTACCGAGAAATGCTGTAATTATACTTGTGAAGATTAAGACACTGATGAAAAATTAGGGGCCTTTTCATTGTACATGCCAGGTAGGGCGTAGACTACACAACTGTGATCATGTTGCTCCACTGCTGATCTCAGACTAACACTGTTCTAATAGAGAATTTCTGTACCTACTTGCCTGATCTTTGGCTAAGCAGAAACCATTGCTTCAGTGTGCCTGATAATTTTGTGCATTTGTACAGAGTAACAATAAAGTATGTATGTTGTCTCATGATGGCAGGAATAACAATAAACAGGTGGCTTCACTTTATCCCTACAGTGGGTACCCAGTGAGCAGAAGTGAGTTATATTTTGCATTGTTCTCATAAGATGTGACTAAGTTCAGAATAACAGTAGCAAAACCTGTATAAACAAAGCAAAAAAAAAAAAACCAAACAAAACAAAAAACAAAAAAACTTGAATACTTTCTTGTCCAATACTAAATTTGTTAAATGATTGTTAGATATGGGCAGGATTTCTCAGAACATCTATACAATGCCATTAAAATAAGAATATTGCCTAGCTTAGTCATAATATGAATTCATGGTGGCTGACAGCTATCCTGACAATTGAATGTACCCTTCATGTGTAACAAAATGGGTTTTATTTCATTGCTTTTCACTGGGATTGAAGCATTGAGTATTCTGACCTTACAGATACTTGATTCAATCTGAGATTCTTAGCTAAAATGAAACTGGTTTAGCCCATGGCTCAGCTTCAAGGCAAATGCATGCCAATGGGACTTGTGCTCTTGGAAATTTCATAGCAGAGGACATTGAACAGACTAATTGAGCATTTAGAGGTTGGAGAGCAGTCAAAACTCCTACAGTTCTCATTTATTTATTATACTTTAAGACACCTAGAATTGTTTAAAAGATAGAGAGAGAAGAGAGAAGAAAAAGACATCCTGCTTTTGGAAGCGTGTGAGATGGCATTATAGTTGCTAGCAGTTGTGGCATCTAAATCAAAGTTATCTGTACCAATTTGTTCTAAGAGTTTTACATTACCTATTTTTGCAGTTTATGGGGAGAAAACCCCCCACATTATTTGCAAAGCAAGGAGCTTGCTGTAAGTCTAACTGAAATCTTAACAGTCTAATCGAATAGTTATTATTTGAGCTTTGTTATGTACGAATAAAGTAGTACAAAATTGTGGAGAAAGTATCAATAGCAATAAATTTAAAATTTAAACACTTCGTAATATCTTCCTCTTTGCTATGATGTTATACTTCTCTTCCAGTGTCTCTGAGATCTTGACAGCTTCAGTTGTGCTCAAGCAGAAATGGAGGTAGGAATGGGTTGTAATGAGTCATCAGTATCCTAAATACCTTACTGGGTTGAGTATGTTATAAATGCTTTATTTCTCCCCTCACTCTAGTGTTCCTTTGAGGCAAGTTTAACATTTTGTTGTAATATGCTGTACACCTGGCTCTGTCTTCACTGGTTTATAGTCCCACGTTATATTCTAGATGGCATATTTTTCAAATGTTGAATGTTTGTTATTTTTTCTCTTACAATCCAGCTCCCAAGGTTGCATCTTTTAGTGACTGGTAATTGACTGCTGAAGATATTTCTATAGTCCTGGGACTGCCATCTGTAGTTTCAAGGCCTCTATCATTTCATGTCTGCACTCCTCTATGCTGTATTTTTATGCTAAATTCATAGATAGCTTTCTAATTTTTTAGAATAACAACTCACTACTCTATTCCATTGGTTATAAAAATACATCAAAATTCTAATAGCAGTGCAGTTTACACCATACAATTGTGCAAAGCTAAGCTAAATCAGGTCAGATACAAGTTACCTGATAATTAGACAGTTGCTTTTACATCTTATGCTAAAACAATGCTCTAGACAAACCCAAAACAAGTCTAGACAAAAGCTGACAAGTCCCGTCTTGAGGCCCTGTGGAGTTAGTATAAAACTTGTGATCTGTTATTAGCAGTGGCAACAACTTCACTGTGTTACAAAGTTATGCAGAAGGTTAGTGACTTGAAGCAAATGTTGCCATTCCATATTACTGTTTGTATGATTTCAGTTTGAAATCACATCATTAGATTTTTTTCCTTCTCTCTGTTTTCAGTTTTTGGAGTTGTTTTTCTTTTGGAATTCTGGATTGTATTAGGACTGTTCCCATCCTATTCTGAAAACACTAGTTAGGAAGACAACTCTGGAGCGTGTCCAGAGAAGAGCAACAAAGCTGGTGAAGGGGCTGCAGAACAAATCTTATGAGGAGCGGCTGAGAGAGCTGGGGTTGTTTAGCCTGGAGAAGAGGAGGCTGAGGGGAGACCTTATTGCTCCCTAAAACTACCTGAAAGGAGGTTGTAGAGGGGAGGGAGCTGGCCTCTTCTCCCAAGTGTCAGGAGACAGGACAAGAGGGAATGGCCTCAAGCTCTGCCAAGGGAGGTTCAGGCTCAACATAAGGAAAAAATTCTTCACTGAAAGGGTCATTAGGCAATGGAATGGTCTGCCCAGGGAGGTGCTTGACTTGCCTTCCCTGGAGGTGTTTAAGGTAAGGGTGGATGAGATACTGAGGGGCATGGTTTAGAGACCATGTTTAGTGGGAATGGTTGGACTCAATGATTCTATGAATATGTCTTCTCTATTTAAAATATTTTGGGAGCAGTTTTGCTTTTGTTTTACCTTGAGTTAATAGATTACCAGCTAAATCATGATAGTGGTGTCTTGAAAAGGTAGTCCTTTTGTGGAACCTGAAAGAAATAATTGGATATTTGAGGTAGCCATCACAGTGGTTTTGGTTACCTCAAACTGACTGTCAGTTGGGCTAGAGCCCTTCACTTTACTCTCCAAAACAGTCCAAAAACTCCCTTTGTGGAAATTCTCTAATGTGATTGGCAAAAATACCCAGACACAATCCTAAAACTAGCATTCACTAACACAGTTTAAGTTGCCCAGTGAGATCGTGTGACTTTTCAGGAGTGTAGTTCAATAAAACTCAACATGAGAAGGAAGTAAAAAGGCAAAGGCAATAGGTCCTTACAACTTTCAATCTGTGCCTCTTGAAGTTATTAGAAAGTATCTGTGAGTAATTCAACTGTTTCTGTGTGAGGCACTCCTGTACAGCAAAGTGGGGGGAATTAGAACGGCTTGGTGAAGCACAAAGT
This sequence comes from Clamator glandarius, assembly GCA_033459285.1. Taxonomy (NCBI): domain Eukaryota; kingdom Metazoa; phylum Chordata; class Aves; order Cuculiformes; family Cuculidae; genus Clamator; species Clamator glandarius. Next base: position 603,017 of record JAUNZM010000066.1, read on the forward strand.
GATATCACAAAATAACCAGGTTGGAAGAGACCCACTGGATCGTCGAGTCCAACCCAATCCCTAAACCATGCCCCTAAGTACCTCATCCACCCTCACCTTAAACACCTCTAGGGATGGCGACTCAACCACCTCCCTGGACAGACTGTTCCAATGCCTAACCACCCTCTCCGTGAAGAATTTTTTCCTAATCTCAAGCCTAAATCTCCCCTGGTGGAGCTTGAGGCCATTCCCTCTCGTACTGTCCCCTGTCACTTGGGAGAAGAGGCCAGCTCCCTCCTCTCCTCAACCTCCCTTCAGGTAGTTGTAGAGAGTAATAAGGTCTCCCCTCAGCCTCCTCTTCTCCAGGCTGAACAACCCCAGCTATCCCAGTCGTTACTCATAAGGCCTGTTCTCCAGCCCCTTCACCAGCTTCGTTGCTCTTCTCTGGACTCACTCCAGAGCCACAACATCCCTCTTGTGGTGAGGGGCCCAGAACTGAGCACAGTACTCGAGGTGCGGTCTCACCAGTGCCGAGTACAGGGGGAGAATAACCTCCCTGGACCTGCTGGTCACGCCGTTCCTGATACAAGCCAAGATGCCATTGGCCTTCTTGGCTACCCGGGCACACTGCTGGCTCATGTTCAGTCAGTTGTCAACCAGCACCCCCAGGTCCTTCTCCTCCTGTCAGCTTTCCAGCCAGGCTTCTCCTAGTCTGTACCTCTGCTTAGGGTTGTTGTGCCCGAAGTGCAGGACTCAGCATTTGGCCTTGCTAAACCTCATGCCGTTGGTCTCAGCCCACTGGTCCAGCCTGTTCAGGTCCCTTTGCAGAGCCTCCTGACCCTCCAGCAGATCAACACTTCCACCCAGCTTGGTGTCATCTGCAAACTTGCTAAGGGTGCCCTCGATGCCTTCATCCAGGTCGTTGATAAAGACATTAAACAGGACTGGACCCAGGACTGAGCCCTGGGGAACCCCACTTGTCACTGGCCTCCAGCTGGATTTAACTCCATTTCCCACCACCCTCTGGGCCCGGTCATTCAACCAGTTTTTCACCCAGGAGAGTGTGCGCCTGTCCAGGCCAGAGGCCGACAGTTTCCGAAGCAGAATGCTGTGAGAAACTGTGTCAAAGGCTTTACTGAAGTCCAGGAAGATACATCCACAGCCTTTCACTCGTCCAAGAGTCTAGTCACTTGGTCATAGAAGGTGATCAGATTAGTCTGGCAACACCTGCCTTTCATGAACCCGTGTTGACTGGGCCTGATCACCCGGTTCTCTTGCAAGGGCTTCTTGATCGCACTCAAGATCACCCGCTCCATGACTTTCCCCGGTACCGAGGTCAGACTGACAGGCCTGTAGTTCCCCGGATCCTCCCTGCGCCCCTTGTTATAGATGGGCACGACATCAGCCAGCCTCCAGTCCAGCGGAACCTCCCCAGTCATCCAGGACTGCTGGAAGATGATGGAAAGGGCTTTGGCCAGCACATCCGCCAGTTCCCTCAAAACTCTTGAGTGGACTCCATCCGGCCCCATAGACTTGTGGGCGTCTAGCTGGGCAAGCAAGTCACTAACCACCTCCTCTTGGACCTTGGGAATCTCATACTTCTCTTCCAAGCCCTGGGGTTGTGCAACTCGGAGGACTATGCCCTCAGGCTTCACACCTTATATATGATCATTATAAAAAGGTTTATGCCTCCTCAAGAGAGGTTCATTAGCTTCTTTTTACTGTTGCTTTGTGTATGTTTAGCCAAGGACTGAGCCAGTTGTCATCTTAAAGGATTTCTTGCAATTAATCTGTATGTTCTGGAGATTTAATGCTAGGTAAGTGAAATGATAGATTCAGAGGAATTATGTGCTTATGGGTAAGGAAATTGTAGAATGGTAAATACACTTGGAAAATATTTTTTCTGTGGAGTAGGCTTGAATTGAAATATCACTCAGAAGGAATTTAACATTGAGGACTGCAGAAACAGAAGGATTATAAAATAACAAGTCCTGAAGAAAAAGTAACAGTGTTAGAATTAAATTTTACAATAGGATATATAGGTGTTGGATGCTGAGTTGTTGGCAATTTAGGAAACTGGTAAATTATGAGAAATATAAGGGAGTACTTTTCCAGGTTATTAAAAGTGAAACTGTTACAGCTTGTTGCTATGGAGTATTATGGATTGCCAAAATCTGGATGCATTGTAAAAAAAATAAAGCAGATAATGGAAATTAAAATTATCAGGGGTTTCTTAACACACACAAAAAAAAATGTCCTTTTTTTCTGGGTAATCCTTAGACCTCTGACTAAAAGAAAGCTACTGGAAGCTATTCTTGCAGTCCTTCCCTCTATATCTGCTTGCACCTTGTTGGTACTGGAGACTGACAGTGCCTTGTTCACAGGGAGGAAAAAGTGAGATGCAGCCAGCTATTCTGAAAAAAGCCTAAGTATCTGTCCATCAAGAAAATGAAAATGTAGACTTTAAGATTCCTCACTCCTTATTTCTTAACCTACATTTACACTGTCTTCCAAGATTTATTTCATAGCCATTATTCCCACTCCATAGAAGCCCTATTCCTCATATCATGTTCTCTCTAGTTTCAACTTCATGAAATATGGGTGTAGTTTTTCCTTCCTGTTGTGCCTGCTATGTGCAAACATCTCACTTGTAACTTCATAAATGAGAGCTATGATATTGCAAACAATCCACTTAAAAATATGTCATTTGTTTGAAAAGAAATGGCGTGCACCCCTGGCTTAGGAAAAAAAAAAAAAATTCTCCACAAAACTTCTGTGAAGTACACCAGCATTCCCCAAAGACCAAGAAGGAATCTTTCTTCTAGGCTCTGATTTTCACAGGGGCTGAAATCTGTAGTAACTGGGTTTCAATATTTGGCACCTGTTGCAAGATTAATAAGTGAATATCCATTTCATTTTAGAAGTTACTGTCAAAGGTAAGTCTTGGATAGAAATATTTTTTTCTTAAGTAAGCTGGGACACATCAATTTGTGAAGCAATTTATACTACACCACCAGCACTGAAAGCAGAAGACTTTTGAGGCACGTATTTTATTTTGTGTCCTATCATGGGCTGCCTTCTTCTGGCAGTCAGTTGAATCTATCTATAGCAATCAACGAACTGGTTAAAGAATAATAATCTAGATCTGGGTTTTTAATGTACTTTGAATTACTTGTGTGTTTGTTATAGGTGCACAGTATTGATATTTGTAGTATATTAAACACAGGAAAATTAAAAGCATGAACTAGTCTTTATTAATAGACTGTTTTAACTCTATTGGACAGCAATGTCAATGTCACTAGGAGAGCAGAAAAAACCTCCAGTATGGTGATTATGTAACAAAGCATCATTACTGTATGTTTTGGTGCTAACGATTATGATTTAGACAATTATTATTAGAGGAATAAATTATGTGCTGTAGGAGTTAGCTTGTCAGTTGCCTATGCAGTTATTACTTATGCTTATGACTTATACAAAAAATAAATCAAGAAGGACCAATAGATATCAAATTAAGAATATTTGGAAATATAATTGGGTGTATATTTGGAGACATATACAGAGATTTTGTGTTCTTTCAGGCACATAGCTAATCTAATTAACCCCTGCTATAGATGATGTGTGTGAACTATCAAAGGATCAACTGTGAATGAAAACACTAATCCATCTAATAAAAGGCCCATTTTTCTACACAATAAACTTTTTTCCTCCCTTGTAGCTGTCATTCACAGCATGTACAGATAGGCATGGCTGCTACTGCTGGCAAAGCCTGTGTCTCTGTGGAAAAAGTGAGAGGAAAGGTAGGACTGGCTGTAACGTTTTGCAAAGTAATTCTTACGTCTTTGGACTTCATGCATAGCTTAAAACAAAATTTATAAATGTTGATATATTATAAATTTTGAAAAGTTTATATTGATCTTGACTATTAACTTAGTCTTTTTTTTTTTTTTTTAATTTATGCCATGTTGGTTAAAATTGCTGGTTTAAGGTATCTGTAAATAAAGGAGAACAGCTTTTCAAAATCCAAGTGTATGTCCTAATCCTGTAGTATATAGTCGAATACAGTTGATTTCCAATCTCACAAGTCTGAGCATGGAGTTAGAGGCAAGTGGAATTTACTTGTGTTAACCTGTGATATTTCTGTCATTATTTAGATGATCTAAACTCATATCTAGTGACAAACATAGCTCATGCGTTGTTCAGGAATCAACATAACTGCCACCCACTGGCTTATACTTTTCCCAGAACTCTTCAGAGAGATCCAGTACTAAGCCTAAAAGGGTCAGGTCTTTGAGTGCAAAATAAGTTGCCAATGCAACTGAAATTTTGCTGAAATAAGCTTTTCTCCACAACTTGACAAAATAGTAAAATTTTGGGCCTTATGCTTGAGCCCCTGGTCCAGCCTGGATATGCCAACTCATTTCCAGGTTCCCAAAAGCTCTCTGTTTGTTTCTCTACTTAGCATCTTAAGTTTTTTATCAAGTCCTTATCCCTCATTTCTGCAGCCTCTGGGTCCTGAGTTTTCTGACCTCATTGCCTGTTTACACATCTTATCAGAGATACAGTACTGCTGATACCCGTTTTCATATAATTTTCTTCTGACTATGTCACACCCCTCTCTGCCCCACTATTCTAGGCTTTCACTTTTTGCCATGGTATAATTTCACATGTAAACACATCATCATCTTCTCTTCTGTGTTCTCTTGACTTATGTCTCTGGCAGTCTTACATGAAACTTAAGATGATAATTGCTACTTCCATGAGGGAGTGAGTTGTTAGTTGCCAGTATCTTCTAATCATAATGGGCTTTAAGAAAAATTACTGTGTCCTCTACACAAGCATGTATATTTATTGCTTGTCCTTCCTTGTACTTGCTCACTTACCTGTCCTTACTTCTGCATTTCCCGTGTTTGTTTATGACAGTAGGCTGTATATTGCTGTTACAACAGATTGTAGTCTATTCAGGGTATGAAACTGTGTTTGTACAACAGTTAGCACGCAAGGATATGGACCTGAGCAGAACTGTGTGCCCTTACACAGTATAATCTGGAGGTAATTCTTTTAGGCCATTTTTCCCATCAAACTCTTGTGTGAATAGGTCAATTATTTTCTTTTTCCCCTGAATGCATTTTTTTCTGTTTCTGTAATCTTCAACTGTATAAAGAAAAAAAAAAAGGTGGTGAGGAGGGGGACAAACCATGAAGCCATGCAGAAGTTTGAAATGTTTTGGAATAGAATACCAAGATTTTGATAGTCACAGTAGACAGAAGAGTACTTGAAGAAATCAGACCTCACTTTCCTTGCATGTTTGGGGAATAAAACCAACAGAAAAAAGAAAAAAAATTCCCCACAAGCATTTAACCTGCATGTTATGCTAAAGAATTGACAGGCATATTAAAACAGAACTTAGAGTTTAATTTTTATTAGACAGAAATTAAAAATGTATAGAAACTTTTCAAGACTATTTTTTAATAAAACCCCAATGTCTAGTCTCATTGAAATGTAACTGATGGCTTGACCAATTGTTCATATAAGTTCAGTAAATATTTTTACTCTCTGACTATCTCAAGCTATTTGCTACACTCTGGTGCCCAGCAGCATACTAGTGCGGCTCCTGATATGACTGATAGGAGCTGAAAATTGGTTACAATGAGCTTCATCAATTTAAAGAAACTGGTATTATGTCCAGCAACGTAGGAACATAAATTGACAGCTATCATTTCAGCTATATGCCATTCAGCTGCTGAAGAACTAACTCATGGAGAAATTATTTTTTCTTTCACCTAGCTTTGCTTACAGTTTTAGGTATTATGAGAGTGGAATACATTTCTTCAGCTCCAGTTTAGCAGAAGCACAGCATAAAATAAGTCTGTTAGATTGACAAGTAAAGTTACCAAATAAAATCATTATATGGAAGACAGTAGACCTGTGCAATTCGAAGTAGTAAGGCTGATATGTGCTTAAACAGCTTAGGGAGTTCTTTCTGCCTTGCTGCATTTGTATGTGTTGAGGGCTTCTTTTTTTAATCTGAGGCTGTTAGTTCTGACACTGAGTTTAGGATAACATTACCCAGCATGTCCTTTACTAGGTTCCCACCCAAGCCTGTAAATAAAGCACAATTTGTTTCCTGTGAAACTCTCCAATTTGTTTCTTAGTAAAAGGAACTGTTAGGGTACTTCAAAGTGGTGGTGGCTAGTGGTAGTTCATGAGGAAAAATCAAGCTGTGAAAATATGTATAATGTTTTGCTTGTCTATGTTGTATGCATGATATTTCTGCTTTCTCTGTCCTCATTTCTTGAAAGACTTTGAAGAAGGTATGGCACGTTCTGCTGACAGAACTTCACTTTTTAATAAAATCAATATAAAATCTGTAACACTGTTTTTACTTTACAAATGCATCATTTGTCTATTCCCATGCTGCTTTTTAAATTTTTTTTTGTTTGTGTTTCACTTATTATTATTTTTCCAGCTGCAACATTAGGGACAGAAACAGATTAACTATATTTTATTTTTTTAATGACTGCTATGCTAAATCTTTGTCTGTAATGGGTGGGTAGGTCTATGCAACTTTACAGTATATACTTGCTATTGAATAAAAATAAGAATCGTACATTGTATATATGACCAGAATGCAATTGATAATTAATGCAATGAAAAAAATCATGCTGATATTGTCCCTCATGTTTTATTAAACTCTTAGATAAATGGACTTTTTTAGAATCTTCAGTATACACTGTTAAAACCAGGAAGTTCTTTTAGAAGGAATTCAATACTAAATCAACTTATAACAAAATGTTGCCAAAAATATCAATTATAGCAATCAAATTAATTTTCAGATATGTCCAATAAAGTCAGCTAATGGATATAATTTATTTTTTATGGACTTGCTGTTTAGCTGTACTGGAATACACTTAAACACAGGAAATACTAAAGCAATTAAAGTTCACTATGTACCGAAATTCTTAGTTTACAAATGAATAAGTGACCTAATTTGGAATTAGAGTTCTGCAGAAGAATGTGTGGATTTTCTTTCTCCTGAAACCAAAGAATCTGTAGCTTTCTCTTTCTTTGCTTGATTGAAATGTCCTTTAATTATTATATGCTGCCTGAGGTCATAGATTTTTTGTTTGTTTGTTTTTCAAGTTGCACACTTCTCAGTCTTCCAAATCTTGACTTAAAATAATGCAATGGACACCTGTGCTTATCAAAGTACATCAGCCAGTAAATGACTTAAATATTTGTTAGATATTTTTCCTTGCTCTGACTTGTATCTCTTTTTCCAGATGAATAACCAATAAGGTGAAATTAGGCACCCTCTGCTTGTACCAATTATGTTTGTATGAAAGCTATACTGGCAAATCCAACCTACATCTCTGTTGTTTGGGAAAATGTCCAAACTGATTCTTTGATACCCCTTATTTGTCATGTTTTCTAGAAATAAAAAGTGTTTTATTAAGAACTGCTTAAAATTAAGATATAACATGAAGTGACTGCTAGCCAAACACTCTTGGAACTTCATGTTCTATTATATGAACAAGAAGGACACATAGTAGAAAGGTAAAGCAACAGCAGAGGAAAAGACTGTTGAAAGCAGTTTTTGGACTAGGAGGAAACTGAAAAAGAATGGAGAAAAATCTGGGAAAGAAGACAAGCTTATTAGGCTGTTAGCAGAAGTTCAATGATGCAATTTCCCTTTTCAATTTCTGTTTAAATGTTTGTAGTTAAAAATATTTTTTTCTTATGTTTATAAACTGTTCATAATGTCCTTCCCTTCAACCAGTGAATTCCGAAATTAATGAAAATATTAGTTTTTAATATTATTTTAACTGACAATTTATATATCTTATTGTCACTTGCATACAAGTCAAAATAGCTAATACACATAAATGAGATGTATTAGCTTAACTTTTTCATTCTTCTGTTGGAATGTATCACTGCTGCCTCTCTGTTTCTGAGAGCTTTGCAGTTTGCACAGTGGCCTTGACACCTTTTTATGCACAGAAGTTTGCCTGGGTATTTATAAATCAACATAGACATTGACATTTCCAGCCTTAGAAAGTTGCTGCTTTATGTCAATAGATTTTTGACCTAGTTTTTTAGAGCATACTTAGTCCAAGAAAACAAGGTTTTTATTCATGAATAGACTTCATCGCTGTTCAAGAAACACTCATGGGCTATTTGGTTGATACTGCTAGCTTTTTCAGCCTCGTGTTGTCTTATAATATCCTGCTGACTGCATGAATCATGTTAATCTCGTAGCAAGGGGGAAACAAAAGTTGCAGTAGATAGGTGTCTTTTTTCTTTTTAACTTATTCCAAAGTATTTTTTATTTTCTCTATCCATATACTGCAATACAGATTACTTGTCAAATAAGTTCATAGTGCCTTTTCGGGCTGTAAAGCAATGAAAGTGTAATGTTGCAAGTCATTGTAAAGAAGTTCATGACATGTCCTAGAGTTTCCTCTTTTGCTGCATAGTACAGTATTACAAATACTTTACCCTAGTTTTAAAAATAATTATGACATAAAAAGACAAAAATAGTCTAGGTCAGATAAGGGAAAACCAGTACTGTGAATATCACTGTAATTTAATGTCTCCCACCCTTCAGCCCTTGGAATGGTAAAATCACCAAGCAGGAAACTTGTGTTCACAGCTGTTCTCTAGGCATGTGGTTTTGCCTTATTGGGTATACAGTTCTCCACTTGCTTTTCTCTGTAAGGAATGCTTCCCATAGAATGAACTTTTCTGTTATTGCTGCAATGAGTTGAGGGTTTGTTTTGTTGATTGCTTCTCTAAAACACAAAAGAGGAGGTCTTGGCATCTCCTTTTGTTACAATATCATAAGTGTTGGTGAGGCAGAACAACATCCAATATTCAAACCTTAAGAGATGGTAGCACTGGATTGAGGCCACTTAAATGGTTTCCCTAAGTTCAAGGGTCACAGGATTTAGGGGGAAGGAAGAAAAAAGTTTGTAATGGTCACTCCTTAAACTATGCAACCAGAGTAGTAAGAATCTGGATTTCTGTTGCTGCTCTGTTATGGTTTATGTTGACTATTCTAACAGTGGATGAACTGGCCATAACAGTGTTTGAATAAAAATGAGCGTTTTGTACAGCTTATGGAGAACAGCCTGTTGTTGTTGCTTTGTGAAATGTATCTTTACATTGCAGACTGAACTCTTCAGAAGGGGTGGGTAGGAGACACAAACTCCATGAATTTCAGTAAGATTTTCCTCTGAGCTAGATGCTGAATTAGGGAAAGGCTTAGGATGTGTGCAGTGTTCTTGGGCTGTAAGTCACCAGACTTCTGTGGAGTATGTGGAAAGGAGGAGTATAGATCACTTCTAACTAGTTTCTTACTAGTAATATAGTCTCTTGTAGTTACCAGCTCACTGTTCCTTATTACTGTGTTTGCATCTGCTGTCCAAACACAGTGGAAGGCAAAAGTGGATGTCTCATTACACCAGATATCACTGTACAAATTAATGAAAGTCAGAATTTTAAACAGGTAGGATATATACTCTCTGATAAAGCTGTTATACACACACACACACACACACACACACACACTCTGTTAGCTTTTTGGGGAGCATGGTTACTATGAACATTTCTGGAGAAAGCAAAATATGTAAAAGACATGATTGGTTAAAATAGAATAGTTCTTCTGTTTCAGTAGGCTTAATGTTCTACATAATAGCTTTAATTTTAGTATCTGCAGTAAAATATGTAATTAAACTGAAAGATGTTTACAGTGTCTCATACAGTGTACAGATGGTATCTTTACCTCTGTCTCATTGTCTTGACCTTTCAAGGACATTCCTCTAGATCTGTTGCCTCCACAGGAACCAAGTCATTTTTGGAAAGAGATGGTCTATAGAATTTAACTTTATCAAAATAAGCTAGATTTCATGATTATAAAATGTTTGCCAGAAACTAATTTTCTTCATTTTTCATTAAAATAATTTTTCTTCATTTTCTAGCCAGGCCTCTTTTTATAGGCCAAAGAAAAAACTGCTAACTGTACATGATATATAAGAGTTGGATAGAATTAGCATCCCTGTCTTGGCTGTGGGGTGTTTTGGCCATAATAATTCAATGAATTCCAAATAGATGGACAACTATTTCCCACAGCAGAAAATTAGCCTCAGGGAAAGTGAGGTTGAGTTACTTACAGCTCATTACTGTGCCATGGTTTTTATGCATGTGTGGCTTAGCAAAGTTGGTTTTGCTTTCTTACTCTTTTATTATCCTGTGAGGATGTCCTAATAAACTCTTATGGTTTAAGCCTCCAGTGTCCTAAGGCTATTCTCAGCTGTTTTTAGGAGAACACAGGTCTTCTAATTTTGACTTCACTTAATGGAACAGGAGGAATAGGAAGTGAGGAAAAATTGATGCAATAGGAGGAGCAAGCAACTTGTCTATTTAGTAGACAAATATTTAGTAGCTAACACCCTCTAACCCATAGAATAGGGAAGCTTTGAGATGTGTACTGCTCTGCCACTGTTCAAAGTGACAAGACCAAAAACTCATTATTGTCTAAAAGTGATCAAATCTTACCTGTAATACTTCCAGTTCACAACTGCACAAAGTGCAAAGACACAGTAGCAAAAAAGTATCACGAAGAATTTCTGGGTATTGTTTTGACCAATTATACGTCATCAAGCAAGATGAATATTTGCCAAGAATCAGCAGACCTATCATACTGGCGGCAGAAAAAAAAGGTATCAAAATTGTGCATCCTCTGACTCTTCTACCTGCCAAATGCACCAGGATGTCTGCTGGCTCCAGAAAAAGACTAAATACCATTTATGGAAGAAAGCTCTAAGGGCAGAATTGTCCAAGCCAGCAACATAGAGTTATAGGGTTAAGTAAGTGCTGAAAGACTATTTCAAAAAACATATCTTTTTAATCTCTGCCACAAACCCTGCACAACAATTCTGTTTTATTTATTAAACTGTCTTTCTCTTTCTGACAAAGTCACCAATGAAGGAAACAATGTGCTGTCAGACACTTAGCAAATACTAACAGTGACCATATTTCTAATAGTGTACTCTCAGCAAGTGGGTTAGCATTTAGGTTCAGTTTTCTGAAACAGTGACCTTGATGGAGGTGCAGTTTCTGCTGGTGTAGACCCTGTGCACTATATATTCTTTTGCCCTTCTGAATAATTTAATTTTTAATTAAACGGAGTTTGTTAAATCAACTTAGCTTGTTATGTGAATGAAAATGAAGTCCTATATGAAGAAAATTAGCATTTTTATGCTGAAAGAAATTATGGTACCAGGAGAAGGAATAATAATTCCACAAACTCTACCTGAATGCTGATGTTTGTGCATAACAATAGTACTGCAAAACTATTGAACAATTGCTTTGCTGGAGAAGAGATTTCTTCCACAATGACTTTATGCATGCTGTAATTATATAGTTATTGAGATATAAAAGCACAAAAAGCCCCACCCAAACCAGCCAAGCAGAACTAACAAATCTATTCAGCTTTCTGTTCTGCTCTTAAAGACAACACACTTCAGATTTAAAGGAAACTTAGTGCCACAAGCTGTGGTGTGGTCAGGACCTCTTGAGTTTAATGTCCTTCATGGCTGGAGTAAGAGGAAAACATATTGTTGCTTGATCTTTTTCTCTCCCTAGAGAATTAACACTCTAAAAATAAGTTGTATATTCCACAAAATAAAAAAAAATGTGAAAATAAGCTTTAGTTAAACTCTTATGTCTGCAATTATTTCTTTGCTTAATGCTGCTCTGAACTGACTCACAACCTTGGCATAGATGTTTGCCATTGCTGCTGTTCTGGTTTTCATGTATTTGGGTTGTATTATGGAGTATGTATTTGTTCTTTTCACCTGCAGAATCACATTATATTATATGACTTCTTCTCTAGTCAAAATTTGCACCAGAAAGCTTTTTGTAATGTACATTTTTACACATTTAGTGTTTGTACCATATATGTACCACGTGGATGGGTCTGCATTAAATGGATTCTCTTATTGAAAGTTTGTTTTGGAGAAAAAAAAATCCAGAGATTTTACTGGAATGAACACCCTATAGAAAGTCATGTCAAAGATGGGCTGGAATTTCAGGCCATATGACTGCAGAACATGTCAATAGAATATACATTTGTATATTTTTAATACATGTCTGGGTTTTCAGGATGGGTTATTGTAGCTGAATCTTTTACAAGTTGATTCCAAAGTGTTATTGTGACATTAGTGATGTCAGGCAGCATAAGCAAGTTTTCTGCGCTTTGAAGCAGAGGCTAATGGTATCTCTCTCCTCTTTCTATCCCCAGGCAGTCTCAATGCACAGAAGGTCTGGGATCAGTACCTGACACATCCTAATATAAAGTGGGGTTCAGACCTGCTGCTGCTTCCCTTTCTTAACATCCTTCGAGTGACAATTAGTTTATCCCAACAGAATTCTCTACTGAGAACAATGAATCAACTTTAATCTTACACTCAGGCTAGCTCTGGTTTGCTTAAGAGGGGAAAGAGCAGCATTCCTGGAAGGGAATTCCTGGAGGGTGGAAGGAAAAATGAAATGTGGTTCATCTCCAGCTTTCCTGTTTTAGCTGACAAAATAGAAAGGCAATGCAGGTGCAGCTAGAGGTCAAGTGCCTATTCCCTGACAGAGTCCTGCTCAATGGTCTATATAATTATTTTTACTCTCTGACAAAATACAAAGACTCAAATCAGAGTAGTGTTAGTCATATGCTCCTGAAAGGTAAAAATTTTTGTGCTGGACTTGGGCCCTAAATCTGGAGGATGATAGATTATAGTTTATCTGTGTCACCCATCAGGTGACTGTCTTCATTATTGGTCCACAGAATTTTTCTAAGTCCAATTGCTTTCGTCACTCCTGTTCCACTTCTCCTTTTTCCGTCCTCAGTCAGTTTACTAATGTGATTCTCTCTGTAAGCAAAGACAGAGACTGAGGGTACTCTTATCAATTAGGAATTGCTTTTAAATTGTGAGTACAACAGACGGAAATGTCTTTTTTATTTTTTTTTTTATCTAAGGCTTCTGAAAATGACATGAGTCATGACAATTTCAGGTCTTGGGGCCTAATTTCTTTGGTGACAATCTAAGAGTATGCTTTGGTGTTCTAGGTGTGCTTCAAGCTGTGATACTTAGTGTAGCCTTTACTCTCCGATCCAGTGAACACCATACGATTATTACCTTGCTGCATCCTTCTAAATGATTGTTACAGGCATTCCTAAAGGGTGATATTTAAGCAATTTGTAAACTGAAGCAGTTAACAGATAATGTTTGTAGAGATGAAGGATTAGATGTTGGCATCAGTAAGGCAAATCTAAGAAAAGTAAACAAGGTAAAATAGATTTATTGGGTTTTTTTGCATACAGAAAAAAACATAGACTCTCTGGAAGAATTATATAAACCTGCCCAGCATCTAGGTTTTTTCCTTTCTTTTTATCTAGATTTTTATCTTTTTCCGTGGTAAATGTGAATAAGCAGATAATGAATACTTCTTCATTTAGCTGTGCTTTCCAAAGAGATCAGATGAGTTCCATGACTGCCAGCCAGTGCTTGTAATTTTTGGCTCAATTTTCAAGGTGTTGTGTGAAACCTGTGGAATATTAAATAGTTCCTTGCTGGTTGAGATGCTTCTTTACTTGACACCGTAGGACAAAGGTCATATGATGAGCTGCAAGTATATGCTACATGAAGAGATAGTTAAAAAGCAAAATGCAGGTGTATTCTTAATGAAGGCATTATGGTATGGTAATGGTAATGAAGGCATGGTAACTCTGCCATGTGCCTTTGGTACTTGCCCATCTAATTGCAAATTTGATTTTAATTCAGACTGTTATAAACCATGTCTTCAGTCTGAGGCTTGTATATGGCAAGATAGGAGAGAAGATAATTTTGTGTCTGGGGAGAACTTAGAAGTTTTTTTCCTTCATTCCTGGTTTATCTGCATGCAAAAAAAACAACTTGTAGAAGAATGCCAATGGGATATTTATAAAACAATAGAGATGAAAGTATTTAAATTATCAATGAAAAAGCAATTATCTTTTCTAACAAAAATATGCATAAGAATGTAACAAATACTTGTTGCAAAGAATGAGGAAGGTAGATTCAGATTTAATTTCTCATCCTCTTAAATATCAGTCTTGCAGTCTGATGGTAGTGGATTTTTGTTTGCTTTCTTGCCAATCCTTCACTCCCTTTTTATTCTTAGTGAACTTGAAGAATTAATGTTTGAGCACTTACAGTGCTGCTCAGATCAAGTAGGTTGACTTTCGTAGTAACTTATTAACGGAATGTTTGTTAGTAGTACACCTCGTTCAAGGAACTGTAGATTTTAGCTTAATGATGAGCATGATTGGATTCATGTCCATCTCAAGTATAGAATGTCAGGAAACAGAACTTGGAACAATGTTTTTTAATTAGTTAGTTCAGGAGCAGTGAGGTTGTCACTGGGCTACAGGTTGTAATGGATCTTCCTGGAGGAAGTGTGAAGAATTTTTTTAGGTTATAATTGGTGCATATATACACACACAGAGAGAGTTAAAAACAGTTACTTGGATGAATTTTGAGGGGCTGCCAGATTTTAAGAAATTCCACAATTTTCTAAACCTTCATCCAGATGCATTTAAATAATTTAGTTTGTATTCATGTTTTGATGCAAATTAGTTGGTGTAGCCTTTTCATATCTTGTCCTGTGTCTTATTTAGCAATTAAATTGTGATGAATGTATTATCAGAAAAGTGACTGAATAGAAATAATAAAAAAAATCTTGTTAATATAATCCAAGGTGAATTAATTTTAGTAGCAAGTTCCTTTTGAATAATGTCCTCATTTAGTTTGAGGAAATGGGTCTTCCTTTTGTGATCACAAAGCCTATGTCTCAGTTTTTCCAGTACAGTGTACTTTAATAACTCTAATGCATGGAGCAGGTTTTTTACGTGAGGAGGTGGAAAGCTTATCGCTAATACCATCAAGGAAAGACTAAATTAAAAATATATGCATTCATTGCTGTGAAATGAAAGATCATATCTGCATTAGCAAGTAGTGTGGAAAGGACTTGTAGATTGGAACACCTGGTGTTGGGGACCCAACATCCATGCTGTGTGCCTTTCTAAAAGCTTAGTTTTCCATTTACTTTAGTCTTGTGGACTGGAGCACCTGTCAGAGATTGGAGAACACTAGAGATGTTCCTGGAGTACACCAAGTTTAGCTTCCATTCAAAGGAATCTGTGCCTTTCAAGACTGCTGTAAGATGTGAACCAAAGCATTGTAAATGGGAACAATCAGATTTATTGTAAGAAAATGCTGCTCATCTAAACTAGCATAGTCATATAGAAGCCACCCAGAGACAAATATGTATGAAGTTTTAATAAAATTGTGTATTCTAATAATGAGCAACTTCTTGTAATCAGGTAAATATCGGAGTGTGAATTTATACATCAAGAACATTCTGGGAAAATATGCCTGAAGAAAGTAACTTGCTAGCTAGGGCGTTTTCTCAGCTCAACAAAATAAACATACCACTTTTATAAGAAATGCACTGATCTTTTTTTTTTTGTTTTGTTTTCAGTGAGCAGTTATCAGAAGAAGCTCAGAACAAAGGATATTATCCTGTATTTGCCCAACTCAGCTATGAACTCTTGTTGACTTGAGAGGCTGGTCCTGATTTTTGAAAAATGTTGCCCTTTCCCCATCTGCTGCTATTTCAACTGCCAGAAAACTGTTTTGGTGGTTGGCTGGACCTGTTTCAGATGTTCTGGGGGCTTTACTTTCACAGTCCTGATGGAATTAGGGAACCATTCTTCCTGTCAGCTGAAATCTAAGGTTTATCTTTCCCTTTGCATTTCTAAATTTTTAATAATTTGAATTTATGCACTTATCCTTTCTACCATTTTCTATTTTGAGTCTTGGCTTTTTCTTCTCTCTTCCTTCTTTCTCTGACTCTTCACTTAAAATAATAAAAAGATTTTGCTGTGGGGAATGGGTGCTGTCACTTTTGGCTGATTTGGTTACGGTTTTTTGGGAGGAGATGGAGTGGTTTTTGTTTGGGGGGTTTTGTTTTGGTAAGTAAGTAACAGATCTCAAAGACAGGATAAGTAGATAAAGCCAAAGTGATGACCCTACACTCTGTGTCAGTCTGCATAGTTCAGGAATAGAGGTAGGGAAGAAGAGGCTTTTGGTTGCTTTGCCATTTCCTATGTTCTGCATTGACTTTGGGCTACAGAAAGACTTGTGGGCCATAGGAAGCACAGAATGTGGGATAACAGGGAAGTGTCTGTTTCCAGTTTCCCTATCCCAGAGGCAGAAGCTGGGCTCACGCAGGGTTGTTCCAAGTAACATATGACATGAGAATCAGCTTATGTAAGGGATTTTCCTCAGGGCCTCTCAAATACATTCTTATTTCCCCGGCCTAAGTGTGATGGGAAACTATTTACTCTGATTCTATGATTCAGTAACTGACATGTGATGAGACGGTAGCATCGAACTAGGCTCTTCTTTGAACAGAAGTAATGCTAGGGATAGTTTTAAATCAGTCTTCTTTAATGTGACACCCATAAGTATTTAGGAAGAATGTGGTTTCTTCCAATTAGGTCTTAAAATAAGAGAATTTTCTGTGAGAAAAGTGTAAAACTTCTTCTGTCTCTACATGAAAATAGCATGCAGACAGTCTTCAGCCTGGCATTATATTCACATTTTGATTCTACAGACTGAAAGAATCTGCAAGGCGTCCATCTCGCTGTGTAATAATATTAAATAGTGAAGCATACAAGCACACTGATCTCCAGAGACAACTTGAAATTTAGAGGCAATACACACATATTAGCTTCATGATGGTGCCAACAGGATCTTGGTACTGACAAAACTGATATTTGCCAGATGTTTATATCTGAAATACACACCAAGTCTCTAAGGTGTTAGAACGATCATTGTATAAGAGCAAAGACACATTTAAAAGTAATGCTATTTAGTTTATTTACTTTTAGTTATTTTAAACATCTATGAATCCATAATACTATTAGTGGACAGTAAGATCCTATCAGTACCCCAAAATCCACTTATCTAATCCTTTTATGGAATTAACCTCCATTTTTTTTAGAATTTTTGGTTCATTTCCAACAGTAACTGATTTTTTGTGGTATTGTCTATTGTGACTGCTTTTAATTGTCCAGAATATAACTTCAAAAGAGCTCTGCAGTAAGACTTTTTTTTTTTTTAATTCTCTGTGTTTGAAATTATTTTGTTTTCTGGTATTTGATTTAAAACAAGACCGAATCATCCATGACATTGCAATTAAATAATGAGACAGAGAATGAATGAAGGCAAAATGAGATAATCAACATGTATAAGCAGTTAATCATGCAGGCGTCTTATAAGCACTGACATGGAGGATTTCTAGTTATTACGGCTGTGGCTTATGAAAGAAGCTTTCAGTACTGAATATGTCTAGATTTGGGAGTGTTGCATTAAGGTGAATTTCCCTGCAGCTGCTCCACCTAGTTGCTAGACACTGAGATTTTGAACACAACAGTAATGCAGATTCAAGAACAATATATAACTCCATAAAAGGTGTTTGAAGATAAATTTGTGGTGTTTGTGAGGTCCTTAAATACAATAGTGGAATGCAGTAGAAATGTTCATGAAGAAAATACTTATACACTAGCTAGATAGAGATTTGTGTCCTAAAGTATAGGGTTATACTGTGAACACAACGATGAAAAAAAGTTCACAGTGACCTAGTTTATTGCAATATGCAAGAGTCCTGATGGTGAAAAGTAATATTCTACTGTTTAATTAGGAATTGTTTTGTAATATATAGGCTGCCTTGAGTCTGACATTTCCTCCTTTTAAATATTTTGCTTAGCAACCATCCCTCTATATGATTTTGTGGATGCAATTAATATGTATATAATGACAGAGCCCATGGGCTTGATCACGATCAAAGACCCGTTGTACTAACATGCATATAAGCATAATTTATTTGCTGTTAACTGTTTTTCAACTGGAACTTCTAGAACAGCGTGATCAAATTAGAGCTCCAGGGGGAATGTGCCATGTTACATCTGCTTCTAGATTAACTGAAATGCATTATGACTTTTTAAACAGAAATATTTACATTCTCTGGAAGAGGCTTACTTGAAGATGAAGTAAAGGTGTAAGGAGTGATAAAAATGAAGGTCACCATAAGAACAAAGTTCTATTTTTTTTATGGCAGGGTGATATACGGCCAATTATGCTGAACATCCTTTTTAAATTTGGCTTCCTATGAGATTGCTACCTGAGGAATGTGTTGAAACAGATTTGAAGAAAATGTCGATGTTGTTTTCTCCCTGCCTGTTGAAGTGCAAAATCAATAAAAACAACTTAGCATTGTACCTGAAAAAACAATGCTCTTGAGCATTATCCACATTCAAAAGGTAGAATTCTTAATTTATTGGAAGCAATGTTTAGTCCAAATCCCAGGTTGAGGTTTTCAGTTCTGGTTCTTAGATAATTTTCTTCAGTGGTCAAAGAGAAGAAACAAAAATAATACCAAGCTTCAAAGATTTAATTTATAAAGAAAGATTAAGAGGCTTATTTTGACTGAAAAAAGAAGAATATATTTTACGGTGATTTTAGCAAAACTTATATATTCAGGGAGAAGATGGCTAATGTTAAATGAATTCTTCTTTCAGGAAGGGAAGAGGGGAACAAATCAAAACAGATTAGGAAAGGTTGAGAAAAAGACAGCTTGAGTGAAACATTTTTACACGGAGTAATAAATGTATGGAAAAAAAATACTGGAAAGGTTATTGAAGCGTGAAGTATTGATGGATTCTAAAGACATCTAGTTTAGTTTCTGAGGATAAGTTGATATGGAAATTAAATAGTTGAATAGAATTGAGGAAAGCATAGATAAGGTAGATAAGGAGGGCAGTTTTTTTCTTCTTTTCTGGAAAATTAAGTACTCAATAAGTGTAAGAGCAATGTATTTTAAAGCAGATACTATTCTATTTTTCTTTTTCAAAAACACCCTTATAGATTAAAGCAAGATTTGCACCTCTCACGCATCATGTGCCTACTGAGATGCAATCTAAGCTTACATGTTCACTATGCTTAAGTGACCGTAACTCTTGCTAATTATGCATGTAGAAAACTCAGATTGTAGTGATTAACACTTACAGCTTCTTCCAGTTTCAAGGAGAACTTTGTTAGAATTATTAGCGATATGAATGTAGCCCACTTAACATATGTATTATTACTAGAAAAGGCACATGGGCCGCTCCATTAAACATGCGCAGAACCTCTTGATTTCAGCAGTAAGCATTTGCTGACATAGTCACTGTTTTCCATGTAATACAAGACAAACACTGGAAAATGAGCCCTTTCAATTCTCAGTTTTTATGTAGGAAAATGATCTTAAATATTTATTGATTATGTTTGCTCTTGGTGCCAAAAAAATTCTGAGGTTTTATATTTGTTGCCTGCTTGTTGAAATGTATGCAGATTTGTCAAGACTGGCTTTCCTGTCTCTTAGCTAAGAAAACACATAAAAAAAAAAAAAAAAAGGAAAGAATTGTTTTGATTTAGCTGGTTTCTACCTTCAGATGATGCTTTACTAGTATTAACTTCCAATTCCACTAAGTGAATTCTCTATATATAGATGTGTGAATATGGAACTAGAGGAAATTTAATAATAATTTAACATGCTTTTTGACTGAGGAACATTTTCATATGCAAAAGGCGCCCAAGTAATTCTTAAAACTATGGAAGTAAAGTGACTCTAATAGTCACAGGCTCCCAGACTTCACTGAATACTGAACAACCATAATAAGGCACTAACACTGTGCTGATAAAATCTTCCTCACAGCTATGGCAAGACAGCAGCAGCAGCCTCCTGCCTCTCCACTCCAGCCCCTGCCGAGTTCAACTGTCAGTAGGACATAACTTCAGACCCTATTTTTCTTAAAAATTAAAAGCAATTGCAATTAAAGGTTTTAAATTTAACTTTTATTAAAATATAGGCATACATCTGCCCTACATAGAGAGGTAAATTTGTTTAACTGAGTACAGTTGGGGATATAAATAAAATCTGAGTATTTAAAATTCTTTTTGTTACGTTGTGTTCTGTTCACTTCTCTTTGAATCTTAACACAAAATCTTGGGAACTATTATAAAACATTATGACAAATTACAACAGAATATATAATGCAATACAATTTATAGAAAGTTTTAAATTAACTACTTGTGTTTAATGACTAACAAGTGCTATGCAAATAGATTCCAGTCAAAGTTTTCTGTATTGCTACAACATGTGTAGATCCGTTGCACCAAGAACCCCAAAGATAAGAAAAATCCCAAATACTTCAATATTTTGCAGGCAATTTTTTTTTTTTTGTAGTTTAAAGAACATACTGAAGTAGTGGTATTTATGTATGACATACTAGAATTTACGAAAATTCTTGGTGAAATTAGATCTTTCATTGCAAGACTTAAATGATTGGAGTTTTTTCTTGTCTGTTTCTCTTTTAGTCTATAGTAACACTGATTAAAGAACTTGATTTGATATTTTTCTTTTTCATTTAGTAGACCAACAGGATAATTTAAATCTCAATTGACAGTAAGTTTTGTGAGTTGGAACGTATTGTTTATATGAGGTGGTTTAAATAACCTGTTTCTGGATAGCAGAGCATGTTTGAGTTCAGACCTTGTGAACAAACTCATTGAGTTTCCAAACCTGCTGCCTGATCCATGTCTTCCAGGTGCTTGTGTATTAAGGGTCTTTATGTCTCTGGAGAATTCCCATCTCATCATATACACTTTTGAAAGGTCCTTAAAATGTTTCGCTAGCTATCCAGATCTGCCAGAAATCAGAACTTAGGCCAGCCTCTTTTAGTCATGGTGTTAATTTTGGATGAGACTTTACCTTTCTTACACATACCACTGAGGTAATCCATCATCGTGCCAAAGCAAGGGAAATTCAATCCATCACTGTTGGATTCTGATACAGGGCTGTAAAGGGGATACAAGTCATCTTCCTGGTAGTAATCAAACAGCTGTGATACATGCCACTTTAAGCTTGTATCATCCTATAATGAATGATTTTCTTCTAAACGGGAGCCTGCTACAAAATCTTCTGACAGATGGACTGTCTTGCAGAAGTTTTGTTTTGTGGAGTTTAAGGCTGTGAACTAGTTATTGACAAATACTACATCATCAGTTCCAGTTGAAGACATAGACTAATAAGTGGAACATTAGCACTAATCCTTATTTAATCAGCCTTAAAATGGTAATTTCAAATTGATGAGGGCATAGGGAATAGATTTTATACTCTTAAAGTGCTGCTAAAAATACCAGAAATATGTATATACAATCCAAGGATGAAATTAAAGTGCATTCTGCATGTATGATGGGTGAAGTATGCTATAGAAAGCTGAGATCAGAGTCATACTGGAACCAAAATATTACTTGATTTAGAAGTAATGCACTTCCTTTCTGAGTTTCACAGTATTTGAGGAAACACTATTGCTTTATTTTTGTTTGTGGGTTTTTTTGATTTTTTTAATGTTAATTTAATAATTTCAAAAGTTGTTAAAAATGCTAACCCGTTTAGAAACTTTAATATAAAAAGCTGTAGCAAGCTAAAGCTTTAGAACTCATGAAAATTAACCATATTATCTATCTAATATAGCCTCAGAATTGACAGTTTCCTAGTCCACTTTACTTTATATTTAGAGAACCTAATGCTGATAGTTAACCCTTTGGTTTGTACAATATAACTTAGTGATTTCTATAATGCATTTATTTGGCAGGCTGTTGAAAAATGATAGATTATTATTCTTAAAGATGACCAAGAAGTATTCATATAAAATTAGAAATAACTTTCTAATTGTTTGCAATGTTTCAGCACAAGGAAACACAGTATTGCAGGGGAAGGTTTCTTGCCTGTTCAGAAGGACTAATACAAATATTGTCTAAGTCTTACTGAATACAAACACCAATCTCAATCTATTTTGAAGCTTAGTTAGGTGAGCCATGAAACATGTAACAAGCATACAAATGCTTGTTTTCTGAAGCTTCCTAACTTCAGTATTTTGAAATTTATCTAAGTACAGTTAATTAGTCATCTAATGCTGGAAAGTAGCTTCATTGAAAGCTAAGCTCAGAAATGTGAATGGATGCCAAATAAAACAGCAAGCATAAGAAATTTAAAGTATGGTACCTGCATCATTGTACAGTCCTGAGTGATTTGAGTACAAGTATTCATACAGCTATAGTAGTTTGGGCTACCTTGCACTGGCAAGTCTGTGCCACTTAAAGGAGACTGCTATTGGTAGCAATCAGGTTACTTATATTAATCTAGGCTAAGAACGTTTGTTACACTCCAGTATAGACTCATTCTGAGGCAAGAATGGGAAATGTCATATCCAAAAATTATCTAATTTATGTAGAGATGGTTTTATGTATCACAGAATAGTCAGGTTTGAAAGGGACCTCTGGAGATCTATTCCAATCCCCCTGCTAAAACAGGTTCACCTAGGACAGGTTGTATGGGAATGTGTCCAATCAGGTTTTGAATATCTCCAGAGAAGGAGATTCCACAACCTCCCTGGGCAGCCTGTTCCAATAGCTCCAATAGCAGACGGAGAGGGGAAACAATCCAGAACATGATAGACTGATTTTGTGTTTCATAGAATGTTACTCCTTTTCAACAGCGGCCTTGGTAAAGCATCAGAAAAGCCAGGAAGATATAAATAGAATTTCAGTACCATTGATGGCCATAAGCTGCAAGCCTGCCTGTCTGGGCCAGAAAGGACAGACGACACTTACAGAATTCGGCTTAGATTTTGGCTGGAACCAGTTTAATTACTCAAACAGAAAACACATAAAACAACACAAGAGAACTCCCTTGATCAAAGTAGGATATGTGACACTAGTAAGCTCTTCCCTTTATTCCTTCCCCGTTGCTACTGGGCAAATCACAAAAGCCTGTCTTCTTTCTGTGACTACTTCATCACAGAGTCTTCCAATTTGTTTCTATAATTAATTCATGTCTAGATTATAAATGATTAGCCACTGAACTAGCTTAGGTCAGCCTAGTCACCATCTGACAAGACATGCTTAAATAAAGAAAGTTCCCTCAAATAACCAGTTACAGATGATTTCCTAAACTGCTTTTGAGAATGTATTTTAGTACCTAGTTCACAACACTGGGGAAAAGTAAAAGGTGTTTTGCAAGATCAGGGTGACTATTAGAAATTAGAGAAATCTGGGTAAAATGTATGTGGTACAGAGTAAGCCTCCAACACTAAAAATGGAAACTATGGAATACAATAAGTAAAAGTACAAATAGATTGAAAATACTCAGTTTTTCAATTACATAGGTTGGAGTTCAGGATTTCTAGAAATCATACATTTCCATACTGAAAAATATAACAAATACATTAGCAATGAGCCAAGTATTTTATCTGGGTCTCTTTCAAAATATGTACTCTAGATCTAGTCTGTCAGCTAAAATGATAATGTACACTGGTGTCTATAAGTTCATTGATGAAGACTAAGTCTTTAGAATATATTACACAATATTAATGACTTTTACTCACTGAGCATATTGGTGTTTGTATTTTTCACCACTTGTCATTGCATTTTTCCTAACACAGTTTTTATTAAATACTATTTAAAAATATGGTATAATAACCAAAAAAAAACCAGTCCCAGATCTTGATTTTGGTTTTAAGGTCCGAAGTTCAGAATGCTAATGAATTTGTTAGTTACTGCGAAATGTGGTAAGTTGCTTGAATTTGTTGTGGTGGCTCATGGTTTATACAAGCACTGTAGAGCTAGTTGTTTATCCATTTCCTGTCCAAAAAGCCTTAAGTCACATGATGTTGAACACAAGACAAATAGACTCTGTTACCTCAACACTACACTTTGAGGATATTATGATGATAAGTGATTCATACAAGTCTACGGTTCGAACTACATGCACACTAAAAGGTTGATTTGAACTTAGAAAATGGCAGTTTAGTTTTTTGTCAAAGAAAATACATCAGCAGCTGTAATAATTTGCTCACAGAAATGCAGACCTAGACTTGGCCCTGGCCCCATTTCACCATTTTTTTCTTATCGCCAACATGCAAGTAAAAACTTATTTCCAAAGGTTGATGATGAAAGGTCAGTGGTTCTCAGAGTACCCCATTGAATTCAGTGAGTTTTAAGATGAAGTGTTGCATTCTATGTTTTTCAGTGTCTTTGAGGTAATAACTCAACTGCAGTGCCAAAAAAAAAATATTTGAGGTTTGTATTTAATAGAAAAGCATATAGTTGAGGCTTTTGTTCTGTGCTACAACCCTTTTTCATAACCATTCCAGATTGTGAAGTCAGTTGATCACTTTTTTTGTAGCAGGCACTGAAAAGCAACTGTCTTTCTAACAAAAAGACAAGAAAGCTTCTTCCAGAGTCTTTGAGTTACTCAGACACGTCATTTATAAACATTAAGCCTTATTTAGTGGGTCTACTAGTTCAAGCTTTTGAGAAAGCTTCCAAATTGCTACCCTGCCTAACTTGTGAAAAGGCTTCTTATAGTCCAGAATAGATAAGACAAGTGCAAGAAGTGTAGCACAGTGCCTGCTGGCAAGGGAAAAGGTTTTATTCCAGATAAGGTACTGTGCAGAAGCTGCCAGAGATCTGTCTCACCCTCAATCAGGAGGTATCTCAATCAAGATAAGATCATGATAGTCAGTCTCTCAGCCTTTAAGGGGAAGACTGCTAGCTATCTAGTGTGGCCTTTGCACATGTTTAGAAGGAGTAAATTCCAAGATCTGCAAATATTTTAGATCAGCTATCAGGGAGCAATACTGTGACTATTATTTGCTGCTTTTTTCTCATCATCACTGTGGAAGTCAGAAGTCAAATTAATTTAAACTTTCCATGTCTTTGTAATGTATTAAGAGAATGTACAGAGAGAGAAGAGAGAGGCTGGAGAGGTTTTTTACTAGGAGAAATCAAACTTTTATGATGATGTGTTTACAACCTTAAATGTAAATTCAAGGAAGTTAGTAGTAGCTTTCTCTTCAGTGGGAAAACCTTGATATTAAGTGAGTTTGTTCTTTCTTTCTTTAATCTTTAATTGTTTGGCTCACCAGTGAGTTTTTTTGAGAAGTCTTCTATGACAAAGCTAGAAAAAGAAGTTTTAAAAATCTTAATGAGTCCTGCTTATCCATACTGAATATAGTTTAAATTTAGATGAAAATATAGAAAGCTTGAGTGGTAAATAAATTCACATTTCCTAAGTGCACTCACTTTCAACTCCTGTCTGATGGAGTAAACTTTGGATAACAGATAAAATGTAAATGCAGAGATAGGTTGTCAGAAGCAGCATTCATTTCAGATGTCAGTGTATCTTGTATTCTAAAGCCTTCACTTTTATGTAAGACATGAATGTCTTCAGCTGATATGTTTGCTCTAAAGGTATAAAAAGAACTCTCAGTAATTGGAGGAGGTGAAACTTGAGTGTTCTGGAAAACTAATTTGTTTTATATAAAAACTCTTGCCTCATACTGAAAGAATTGGTTTCTCTGCTGATTCATGTAAGCATGTGTTCCTGTTGTAAAAACTGAAGTCAGTAGGTTGTAGATGGGAAAAAGATTGGCTAGTTTGATTTACTGATGCTTAAAAGTAGGTCCAACACCGCCCCCCCTTCCTCCCTCCCCTTTCTTCCTCTCCCCCTTTTCTTCCCCCTTCCTCTCTCTCCTCCCCCTATCAAATTTCTCAGTAACAGTGGACCTTCTTGCCCCTGGCTGGAAAATGTGCAAGAGTGAAGAGCAAGTTAACACCTGGACAATGCTTTGTCTGTGAAGCAGTTTTTAGCTAATAACCTCACTGTGCTTGAGCACCCACCCTATTCACCAGACCTGGCTCCCTGCAATTTCTACCTCTTCCCAAAGATCAAGTCGGTGCTCAAAGGAACCCATTTTTTGTCAGTAGAAGTTGTGATGGCAAAAAGGACAGAAATGCTCAACAAACTTTCAGAAAATGATCTGCAGAATTTCTTTGTATGTTGGCAGCAAAATATGCAGCTATATGTCAATTCAGAAAGGAAAAATTTTGAAGGTGATCATAGTTGATATTCTTAATTTGTTAACTAAAAAGAGTTGCAGAGACAGCGTGTGTTTTTGTGTTGGACCTCATATTTCATCTCATTTAAGGGGCACCAGCATAGTATCAGTATAATCAAACAAGTTGCAAAAGCCTAACTGTCAATGTATTATTAAGCAGATAATTTAAGTGTTACCTCAGAATTTTTTAGTCAAAGTTACTCAGTACATCAGAAACTATCTAGCTGATATTGATCTCAATTAGACAATACAGTTTTGCACCTTTTCCATTGCAGTTTCTAATGCTCTTCTGCAGTTCCTGAACAAATTCTCCTCAAGCCTTCTTTTTGCACTGTTTATACCACTGCAACAGTATCATGATGATGGAGGAAGTGCCAATAGTTGCACTGTGATTAAAGTTACATAGAAAGTAAAAGGTTGGAGACTGGGAGGGAAATTTTAGATAAGAACTGAAATGGTAAAATAAGTAATTTTTAATATTTTTGCTTCACTTAACACTTTATACGTTCTGTAGAGTAAAAGGGGGAAGTAAGAAACAACTTCCAGAGCATGTTTATTTGATGAGCTGCTATTTTGGTGTTTGATTACCTTTCTGGCCCTTTTCACTGATCACACAGCAAATTTCTTATCTACTACATGTTCTTTCAGATTTGTATACCCAATTGGCGATGACGTTTTATTCAAAAGTTGGAAGTAAGGGGAAAAAAAGTCATACAAAAAAATATTGGCGGTTATGGTTTCCCCCTACCCCCGCACCAGGTGATTGTGTTGGGCTTTTCCTGGGATTTTGAATTAGAGCAGCACTCTGAACTGCCAGATACTGGACAGCTCATAAGGGAGACAATGAGAACTGTAACAGAGAAGGAGGGAAGATCTGGAGATCTAAGTTTAAAATACAGAATTTGGACTCCATACTGACTAATACTCACTATGTATTTCAGAAAATGAATAACCTTATTATAGGATAATTTAGCAACATATGGGAGAAAGAGAAACTTCATGCATTGGGCATCTTGTTAGCTTGATGCTCAGTTCCTTCTAACTGGCTGTTACTGTTGCTTTTACAGGATGTGGAAAATGTACCACATGGAAATTATATTCTGGAGAAAGATAGCCATTTATAAAGTGTTTGTTTCAAATAACTTTATGCTTATTCCTTTCTTCTTCTCATTAAATGTAAAAATATATAGTCATATTACTCCTTGACATTAATATTGAAAATTTTAAGTCTCATCAGTGCCGAGTACAGGGGGAGAATAACCTCCTTGGGTCTGCTGGCCATTTGCCTTCTTGGCCACCTGGGCACACTGCTGGCTCATGTTGAGTTGGCTGTCAACCAACATCCCCAGGTCCTTCTCCTCCTGGCAGCTTTCTAGCACTCTTCCCCTAGCCTGTATCACTGCACAGGGTTGTTGTGCCCCAGGTGCAGGACCTGGCACTTGACCATGTTAAACCTCATGCCGTTGGTCTCAGCCCAGCGGTGCAGCCTGTTCAGATCCCTTTGCAGAGCCTCCCGACCCTCCAGCAGATCCACACTTCCATCCAGCTTAGAGTCATCCACAAACTTGCTAAGGATGCCTTCATCCAGATCACTGATAAAGACACTGAACAGGGCTGGACCCAGCACTGAGCCCTGGGGAACCCCACTTGTAACTGGCCTCCAGCTGGATTTAACACCATTTCCCACCACTCTCTGGGCCCGGCCATCCAGCCAGTTTTCAACCCAGGAGAGTGTGCGCCTGTCCAGGCCAGAGGCCGACAGTTTCCATAGCAGAATGCTGTGAGAAACTGTGTCAAAGGCTTTATTGAAGTTTAAGAACGCTACAGCCACAGCCTTTCCCTCATCCAGGTCACCTTGTCATAGAAGGCGATCAGGTTAGTTTGGCAAGACCTGCCTTTTGTGAACCCATGTTGACTGGGCCTGATCACCTGGTTCTCTTGCATGTGCTTCATGATAGCACTCAAGATCACCTGTTCCATGACTTTCCCTGGCACTGAGGTCAGACTGACAGGCCTGTAGTTCCTTGGATACTCCCTGTGACCCTTCTTGTAGATGGGCACAACATCAGCCATCCTCCAGTCCAGTGGAACTTCCCCAGTCTTCCAGGACTGTTGGAAGATGATAGAAAGGGGGTTTGCAAGCATGTCCACCAGCTCCCTCAATACTCTTGGGTGGATCCCATCCAGGCCCATAGACTTATGGCTGTCTAGCTGCGCAAGCATGTCTCTAAGCACCTCCTCTTGAACCATGGGAGCTTTGTTCTGCTCCTGGATATGTACACACAGGGAACAACTTTCTTTGCTATTAAAGATTGAGGCAAAGAAGGCATTAAGTACCTCAGCCTTGTCCTCATCCTTTGCCACAGTTTTTCCCTTTGCATCCAATAGGATCGAATATTCTCCCTGCTCCTCCTTTTACTGTTAATTATAGAAAGATATTTTATTATCTTTCACCAACTTGGCCAGTCTGAGCTCTAGTTGGGCCTTAGCCCTCCTGATTTTTCCTCTGCCAGATCTCACTTCCTCCCTGTAGTCCACCCAAGACACCTGTCCCTTATTCCAAAGTTCATAGACATTCCTCTTATTCTTGATGTCTTCCCAGACCTCCCCACTCAACCAAGCTGTTTTTTTGCTCTGCCGGCTCATTTTCTGTCACATGGGGATGTCTTGCTTCCTGACCTGCCAGGATTTCCTTCTTGAAGAGTACCAACCCTCTTGGGCTCCCTTGCCCTTCAGGACTGTCTTCCATGGGTCTTTATCAACCAGCTGTCTGAACAGTCCAAAGTCTGCCCTCTGGAAGTTCAAGGTGGCTGTTCTGTTAACCCCCCTCCTCACCTCACCTAGAACTAAGAATTCTACCATCTCTGTCATGCCGAGCTTCTCATCAACCAGCAGCACCAAGCTGTTCTCTGCAGGGCTGCTTTCAATCACATTGTCTCCCATCTTGTGTTGAAGTCATGGATTGTCCTGATCCAGATGTAGGACCTTGCACTTGGCTAGATCCCTCTGGATGGCATCCTATCACCCAGCTGCACCACTCAGCTTCGTGTCATCTGCAGGCTTGCTGAGGGTGCACTCAATCTGTCTACATCATTGATGAAGATACTAAACAGCACTGGTCCCAGTACAGACTCCTTAGTGACGCCACTCTCTATCTGGACATTGAGACATTAACCACTACTCTCTGAATATGGCCACCCAACCAATTTCTTATCCACTGAACTGTCCACCCATCAAGTCCATATCTCTCCAATTTGGAGAGAAGGACATTATAGAGGACCATGTCAAAGGCTTTACAGAAATCCAGATAGATCACACCCGCTGGTTTCCCTGCGTCCACTGTTGTGGTTACCCTGTCATAGAAAGCCACTAGGTTGGTCAGGCAGGACTTGTCCCTGGTGAAGCCATGCTGGCTGTCTCTAATCACCTTCCTGTCCTCCATGTGCTTTAGCATAACTTTTAGGAGGATCTGTTCCATGACCTTCCCAGGCACAGAGGAGAGGCTTACAGGTCAGTAGTTCTTTCTTGCGCTTTATGGAAAGCCTCTTTCTTTAAATATTTGCCAGCCCTGTTCTGCTCCCTTGTCCCTGAGGACCACGTTCCAGGGGATCCTACCGACTAACTTCTTGAAGAGCTGAAAGTTTGCTTTCCTGAAATATAGTGTCTTAACTATACTCCTCACCTATTGCATTTCCCCTTGGACCCTGAACTCCAACTGTGCATGATCTCTGCAGCCCAGGCTACCATCGATCTCGATGTCACTGATGAGCTCACTTGCATTAGTGATCATAAGATCCAGTATTGCTTCCCTTTGGGTAGGGATGTCTATTACCTGGCTTAAGAAATTATCTTCAATGAACTTTAGGAGTCTCCTAGAGCTTGCCATGCTATTTTACCAGCATATATGTATATGTATGTGTATGCATGTATCATGCGTATGTATAGAATATATGAATTTTATATGTAAATAAGTTTTAGAAACTTCAAAGGGTAATGCTTAAATGGAAAAAGACTAGGAGAATCTAGGGGAAAAAAAATGAAAAAAACCAGCCAACACACCAAACTAAAACAAAAAAATACCAAACCAAAAACCACAGATCCTTTATCTTAAGAGAGTTCTTCCCAGCAGTACCTCTACTGAGAGACAGATCTTGCTGTTTTAAATTGTTAGGGCCTGTAGACTCTTTTTTGACTTCCTGTTAGAATCAAGTTGTAGGGAGAACATTATGTTTGTCTGCATGGGAGTACAGCCTTTCATGAAATTAGAAGTGTGAAAGATAATCTTCATAGAACAATGGCAAAAAGAAGATAAAATAATATGTACTTAACCAGAGGTACAGTACTAAAAGGCTTATACTGAAAGCTACAGCCAAGAATAAGTTTCAGCCCTAAAGGGTTCCCTTTGCCTTCTCTCATGGAACCCCTTTATTTTCCATTTCATGTCTGCCTCACATCTCTTATCACTACTCCTTAGGCTTCAGCATGAAAATCATAAAAAGGCAGGAAGCTGTGGCTGTAGAAGCTCGAAAGAAGTGTAGGAGAATGAAACTAATTCGCTCATTGGGACAGAAAGAAATTACATCTTGGGGGGATGAGGCTAGCCACTACCTTTGATCTAGATTTTTAGAGGATGCAATTACTGATTGATGAATCTCATTACAGTTTTATTATCTAAAACTTAAAACTGGATATTTATTACTTTCAATGATGTTATATTAGAGTTTGTGGTTGTTTTAATGAGGCATACATTTCCTCTTGCCCAAATAAAAAATAAGCAAAGAGGGGTTTTTTAGAGTAACAAGGTAAAAATAAAACAAAAACCTCTGGCTTCAGACTTTCTTTCTGAGTCTTTACCGTCAACAGCTTTGTAAGGTAGGTTTCAGAACCTTGCAAATGTGTTCTGTAATGGGAATGTTTAATAATAAAAGTACAGGGGTAACATTTTATAGGTGTAGATCATCACTGCAAGCTTTAGATATCCTCCTACTGTACAGCAGAAGAATACGATGCTATATGCTGTTTTCAAAGTATGTAAATATATATTTTACCATCAAAAAAATGTATTATGAAGAGCAGAATTACCAAGTTAAAAATTATTTAAATTTTAGTTTAGAATGTTGCTTTGATATTTTTATAAATGTGTTAACATGATCCTTGCTTTTAGAGAACCCATGTTCTGAATTAGTAGAGGTATAATAATTGAGAACAGAGATACCCTGTGAGTAGATATTTATTGTTTGAGCTATTTAATAAGTAGTAATTAAAATTAAATAAATAATTTTATTTTGTTAAGTACTGTTTACTGTAACTAGCTTGTAATAATTTGTTGAAGTGTGACTAGATGCTTCCATAAAATGGTCATAGGAAAAGCCTTAACTTATTTTTCTATCCTACCTATTTACACCTGAGGGCAGGAGGGATTGGTTGGATATACTAAGCACAAAAATTCTGTAGTCTGAGTAGAAAAGTATATAAGTATTTTTCTGTGTGTTACATGCATTTGTAATATATAGAGTTCTGCATACAAATACAATAGTGGTGATACAAAGAACAATGTAAAGTGCACCGTAAGTAGGTTTCTTTAAAAAAAAAAAAGAGAGAAACAGAAGTTGCAAGCAATTAGAACTGGAAACAAATATTTAGTAAAATCCCGCTGCATTTGAAAGTGCTTTATACAGAATGGTCAACTGTACTATTCCATTAACTGCAAAATAGGCATAATTTGGACAGTTTTTCAGCAGATTAAATTGTACTTTTTGATGCATGATGCAGGCACTCAGCAGGATAGTATCACTTTGAATGTGTTCTACCTTGAATCACCTTCACCCGGCAACCCTACCTCGATATTACTTATTTATTCATTTTGCTGACAAAGGATTTGAGACGACAGTGAAATAAGAGGGGTATTAAAGAGCTGATACCTATACAGAGGTAGTTGGCTGTGCACTGTGCTATACAGTAACCCCTACCCAAGTTTTTTGTTGTTCAAATTACAATAAAAAAAAAAGAATGTAAGATTTACTCCTAATGTACAGATCTCTATAAACAGATGAGTGGCAGAATATATTTCAACAGTAAAACATTTCCAAAGAATTATTAATAAGAACATCTTAGAAGATCCTGACAATTCTCCAGGCTTTTAGGACATTTGAAAAGCATAAAACCAGCATTAAAAATACATTTAATACTAAAAAGCACTCTGGCAAGAGAAATAAGGCCTCAAATTTTGAGCTTGCTCTGCAAGTACAGGCTCAACAAATAACCCATAATGTAATTGCTTTTCAACAAGATCAAGAAAATTAAGTTGTCAAGTTATTAGAATAGCACATACTGAGGGTATAAGACAGTTACAATAACCAATATTAATATACTGGCTTACATAAAAAAAAAATTTGGCAAATTTAAAAGTTTTTAATTTTGACACATCAAAGCCTTTTCATCCTCCAATTTGTCTTGTTTTCTGTTTTTTACTAATCATATAACTTCTACAGCTTTTTAAAATTTATTATTCTCTTTTGAATGAAGTTTAAAAAAAAGCCAGCATATATTCGTATAATTGCAAGTGTCAGTTGTCTCGTCATGTGTATCAAATGTGTTTTAAGCCCAGAAAAGTTTTGAAGTTTAAGATTTAATTCTCCTTTCTGTTTTCCTGCTGTATTAATGCTGTCTGTAACCAAACACCATATGCATAGCTCAGAATTTATTTACTGTTAGATTCATAACATTAACACAACAAAACTGTTGCAGGTAAACCTGTTATTGGACAAATAAAAAGTTTTTGAGGAATTACTAGTGTGTCACAAATGTAGCAAATATTAATTACCAGCCTGGCTTACTTCTCAGTTTCAGTACCAAAAAATTGCAGGCATAAGCAAATACAGGGAAAAAAAAAAGGAAACCTAAAAAGATCAGTTTTAGAATCATCACATATTCTTCAAATGTACTCTAGGAAAATCAAAAATTATTAAAAGTTTATGCCTGTATTTTTTTTTCAAATATGATGCACTTGCCTTATACGCTTTCGTATTTATTTTTTTCTTCAGTTGTTAGATTGGGTTGTACTAAGGCTTTTATTAAATAAAATTATATCAGACAGTAGTTATTCCTGAAGTGGCAATTTTACTTATAATGTGAAAGTTAAATATATTTATTTAGTCTGATTTTAACATGTATGTACAGCATACTGCCAATGGGGAGACTAGCTGCCAGATGAATTATCTGAGTGTCTTTGCCTCTTCTGAGGAAAGCAAAGCTGTTCTATGACCACTGAAAAAGCCTGAAAAGATTTAGTCTCCAGTTCAATCAACAGTTCACAGTCTTGAAATGGCAGTTTCAAGTTTAAGTGAGGGTCTTGCAAAGTGTGGCATTTTTAAGTAAATGTTATGCTTTCATCAAATTGAGAATCCAGAGTAATATAACAACAGTACAGCAAGCAGTAGGAACGAAAGGCAAGGGTTAAAAGCAAAAAGGATGTTTTATGTTTCTCTATGAAAGTATCCCTTTTTCCTGATGCAGATTAATTTCTAAGAAAAATGTTTTTATGCAGTTTCATAATGCTGAAGAAATGAACTACATTTTGATCTGCAGTAGGCTTACTCACTTACGCTTGTTCAATCCTATGGTAAGCCTAGAAACTTTCACTAACTACACTACGGAAAAATCATTTATTTAAAGTTATTGATTTAACATGATCTTGTTTGAATGGGTTTTTGTTATTAAAGCAGTCTTGATAATACTGTTTTCATGATTCCTGATATAACTTGATTTTAATAGACAGTTCTTGGTATCAAAGGATTTGTTTCTGGCTTTTGACAGGAAAAAAAAGAGTAAGGAAATATCCTTGCTCTTGGACATCATACTCTTTCTTGTATGGAAACACAAAGGCCACTTCTGAGATCCTAAATCAAAGCTGATACTAGATATCAGAAAGTACAAGGACTGTGTGGAGCCATAGTTCAAGCTGCTTGCCCTGTGTATTAGCCAGCAGTGATTCTGAATGTGGTTCTAAAAGAGTACGTGTACTGCCTGTCTTTTCATGGTCACTGAGAATTTGTGAACCAATATCTTCAAAAGCATTTGTCAAAAGGTTAAAGGTCTTCAAGATATTCAGTGTCCAGAATTCCATGAGAGCAACCGTGGCAAGAGAGTTGTAATAACTCCATAGTGGGGGAAAAGAGATTATTTGTATTCTGTTTGAAAGCGACTAGTTCACTGGTCAGTATAAATATACCAGCTAGGAAACCAGCTCCTGTCTAATCATGGTATGTGCTCTATCTTTTCTCCAGTGAGTATTTTATGGAAGGGATATGGGAATTTTTATACTGGAATGAAGAGACGGAGTGAGTAAGACAGACCAATCTGTTGGTTGACAATTAGTTTTGCTGTCCAAGGAAAACTTGTTTAAATCCTTAGTGAACTGGAGTGCTCTGGAAAATGGTATTTTGATGTTTCCTTAGTAGAATAGTAGAGTCATAATTTAAGTTGAAAGGAACCTCCAGAGGTCATCTAGCCAAACTGCCGGCTCCAAATATGTCTATTACGGTCAAGTTGCTCAGGGTCATGTTCAGTCTTATCCTGAACACCTCCTAGGAGAGAGATCCCACAACCTCTCTGAGTAACCTGTTCCTTGTGGTTTAAATTAACAACCCCACCTCCTCAACAATTTTTTCCCTAATATATGAATGGAATTTCCCACATTTCAACTTGTCCATTGCCTATTGTCCCATCACTGTACACCCCTGAGAACAGTGTATATCCCCTCTGTATCCTCTGATTGTCTTTTTTCCAGGCTGAACTGGCCCAGACCTCTAGCACCTCCTTCTATATTGTGTTCTCTAGCCCCCAACCAACTTGGCTTGCCAGTATGTCAATATCTTTCTTGTACTGGGGAGCATGAAACAGTATCCAGATGTGGCCTCATAGAGGCTGAAGAGAGGAAAGCAGGCTCACTTTCCTAAGCCAGCAAACTGCACTGTTTACTAATTCAGCCGAGGCTTTGAATGGCCTCCTTCACTGCAAAGACACGGTGCTGACCTGCATTTGACTTGCCCACTAGGGACTGAGATCTCTTGTATTCAATAAGGTGTTGTGCATTAGCACACAATTTAACTGCAATAAGAGTTCTAAAGATGAAAAAATAACTCATGTTGTTCTAAGACAGAAAATACAGAAAATAAATGCTAGTCAGTTTGTTGGGTTTTTTTTCCATTTAATTTAGTGAAGAAGAACTTGGACAGATTGTGTATTTCTTTTTTTAATTTTACACATTTGACTTATTTTAATTAGATTTTGATAAAATTCATTGTATCAATTTATTGGTGGAACATACTTTGTATTCTAGAAAGATGATCTGCAGGCATGTGAGGTAAATTTTTTTTTTTGTTAT
This sequence comes from Clamator glandarius, assembly GCA_033459285.1. Classification (NCBI taxonomy): domain Eukaryota; kingdom Metazoa; phylum Chordata; class Aves; order Cuculiformes; family Cuculidae; genus Clamator; species Clamator glandarius. The sequence continues at coordinate 638,476 of JAUNZM010000066.1, forward strand.
GTTCCCTCACCCCCAACCCACTGTGAATTTAAGAGTGTTATAATATGTTCTGGTTTAGATCACAGGAGCAGTAAATTAATTTTAAGTTCATGCTGGACGCTAGTTTATTTTTTAAACCTTAAAAATGCATACTTTATTTGCTTAAGAAAAATCAGAAAAAACTTCCAATAAAATTATGTTCTGTGTGTGATTATTCTTTCTCATTATTTTTACCTCTTCATTACAATCACCAGCTGGGTAGCTTCTTTAATTTACTTCTGAATCGCTTTGGAAACCTCTTCTAACAGTAATACTTTACCTCATGCATATATAAAAAACAGATGCTGACCAGAGAGCAGATTATGGCTGAAAGAGTGTCAGCCTTATGTGCAACACCTGCCTCACTTTTTTTCATATTCTCTATACAGCAAGGTGAGAAATAAACATACTATGGAGCAATTGAAACACAGAGGGAGTCTCAAGGTAGTGGCATTGTGGATAATTCAGTCTGGAGAAAAGTAAAGTTTCAAAATACCAACAAAAGAAATTCTTTGTGTATGCTCGAGATGTATTTTCCACAGTAATAACAAAGTTATTTACTGCATCTTTTAATGCTGATATGTATAGGTAGAAGACTAATTAGCATTCATTTTTCTTATAACAGAGATTGTTATTATTTAGGTGTATCTGTTGGTGTTAATTGAGGTTATCCCAAACATTGAAACTCTTCCTGAATCAAATAAATAAGCCCCCTACTTAGACACAGAACCTGTATAGTGGTTTTCAAGAACATAGTGGTTTTCAGTAACAGAGATTGCACTGTGGGTTGAGATAATCTTTTCCAGTTCTTTAGGTCTTTTATAGATTGATTTTCCTTTTCATGCCTTTGTAATAGTCAACATGAATCTTTCCCTGCAAACTGATTCCATCTCTTTGTGTCCTCCAACAGAGGATAGTCAGAAGAATTGACCAGCTGTTCTCAAACCCCTTTGTATATTGGGAAGCTATGATCAATATAGAAAGCAAGCATTTGATGAGACACAAAAAACCAAGTTTCCTTTAACCTTTTGCTGCAAGTCATACATTTTGACCTGCATGAACTTCTGAAAGCTTCTTTCTATATAGGTTTACATTTATGTATAGATGTTGTCATGTGTTCTTCAAGGAATACCACATACTTCACATAGAAAGAATAAATATTTACTCTGCTTTGATCAAAAACTGTCAATAAAGAGTTTTGCACCTATTTTGCTGCACATAGTAGTAGGTAGTCAGCAACCTGTGCAAAAAGAGTACTCAAAGCTGATTAAATTGTTGTTCCCGTACTTTGAGAATCCAGGTTGTTTAAGTAATTCTGATTGGCGAAAGTGTCAGCCAATTGAATTTGAAATCTCTTACTTGAACAAATGCTAGTTTCTGCAGCAGTATGCTTAATTCCAAACTTTAACTGCCTGGTCAAAAAGCACACTACGTATGTAGAGTGGACACATAGCCACAAGTATCGTACCTGTTTTTTCTAACCTGTGAGTTGTAAAGTAACTGTCACCAATTTTAATTATTCTAGGTGCTTTGTTCTACTAGTCTTGGTGGCAGAGGCTTCAAAATGCCCTTTCATTCTCTTTTTGGAAGAGAATGCTTTATCAAACTGCAGAAGTCTGTCTTTTCATTCTTCTTTTTTCTTTTTTTGACAAGAATGTATACTCTGTTATAGGCAGGAAACGTTACAAGCGTTGACATGAAGAGAATAATTTCTGCGAAAAGGTCTCAGCATCTAGTTTGTTAGTCTATGAATGATGGCCAGATTTAAGGATGTTCAATTCATTTTTCTTGATGGCACCACTGCCTTCAGACAACCTACCCAAACCCATCTGTTTTAAAGAGCTCTGCGTCATAGATTAGCTGTGCCTGAGCCTATGCTTTCCAAGCTATCTATGCTTTTAATACATTCATTTTAATAGATTTTGGCCCTTTTAACTTGCCTTATATGTGTATTGGTCTTTATAGGAAACTTTCTATTTTTGAAGGAGCTTTTCTCACTCCCTATAAAAGGAATACATAGTTATTCTAATAATAATTTATCAGAAAAAAACACATTCTTTTTCTTAAGTGTATATTCCACAAACAGAATAATTTAATCTAGTTACAGCAGTATGTTATCCCCTGGTGTTCTTCACACAGAATAACCAGAATAACCAGGTTGGAAGAGACCCACCGGATCATCGAGTCCAACCATTCCCACCAATCCCTCAATCATGCCCCTAAGTACTTCATCCACCCTCACCTTAAACACCTCTAGGGACGGTGACTCAACCACCTCCCTGGGCAGACTGTTCCAATGCCTAACCACCCTCTCCGTGAAGAATTTTTTCCTAATCTCAGGCCTAAATCTCCCCTGGTGGATCTTGAGGCCATTCCCTCTCGTCCTGTCCCCTGTCACTTGGGAGAAGAGGGCAGCACCCTCCTCTCCACAACCTCCCTTCAGGTAGTTGTAGAGAGTAATAAGGTCTCCCCTCAGCCTCCTCTTCTCCAGGCTGAACAACCCCAGCTGTCTCAGCCACTCCTCATCTTGTTTCTTTATTTTTTCTATTGTTCATAAGTAGTATGCCTGAATGTACTTTTGGCCATGTTGTTGTTGGTGGTTGTGCATTTTCTGTATACAGGTGACAATTTAGAATAAAATTAGTTATAGTAAAATTCATTCTAGGTATTTCCTTAAAAATATCTTTTTTTCTTACTGTGAGCTTGTTTCTTATACATATGTATACCTCATATACTGTTGGTTCAGATTTCTGTTTCGGGTTCAGTTCCATATTGAATCATCTCTTAGGTTTCCAGTGCTATAGAAACAAGACCAAAATCGATGGTGTATTGCTAGTTAAAAGATATCACAACAAATTGACTTATCCGGAAGCCACAGCTTGAATATATTTGCCCACAATGTACCTTGGTGCTTATGTCCTAGATAACATTATAAATATACTGTATCCAACAGTATATTGTTTGCAATGGATGGTTGGTATTTATATTGCATTAAAGAAAATAATTGAATTACCATTTTCTGTCCTTACTGTTAAGAAGTACTGTGCCCTCTAAATATTCTTTCAGCTAGGTTGATTAAACCACAAGCATATTATTAGTTAGCCCCTATTTTGAATTATTAAGGCCTGCCATAATAACTGGTTTATTGTTAGAGTCTAGCTTATATTTGGACTCTTCTTTAATTAGAATGGGAACAGTTCATTTTGTATTTTTAGATTCTAAGTAGTAAATGAGCATAAGTACAGCTACAAACTTAAGTTCACACACAAGTTATGACACCAAAGTAAACAAGGAAGTATTTTATTGCACTTTCCTATCTTTGTACCTATTAATAATATCTTCCCTGTGATGAATTTAACACATCTCTTTTTCACTAGAAGCTGAAATTTCTTCTAGCAATGTGCTGAATCATCACACATTAGGAAAATTGTTGATAGTAATTTTAATGTGAATACACAAGTGTGCATTAAATGTAGTTCACATTTAGAAGGGGTGAAATGTAAAATCCTTCCACATGAGATTCTGTTGTTATTGTAAGATGCAGTCTACAGCAAGGGCTAGCACAGGGAACAAGGTAGATTCTCAGGATATATTTCTTCTATGCCAGACATTAGACAAGGCCTTGGATACCTGCAAACTCCTGTTGTCACCTCTCCTCTATCTTTTTATTCCAGAAGACAGTGACTAAAATTCCTTAGCTGTTTTAGGGCTAAGTTGACAGGTACTATAGAGTAGGAGAAGACCAAGATAATCTAGAAGTTATTTGAATACAATTGAAAATAGCACTTGGTGACCATATATGTTCATCACTTATTCTCAATTCTGCAAACACAAATGAGGTTGCATATCCAAGCAGTTTAAGTTAGCTCCCGTCTAGCCACCTTACCAGGTATGTGTAAGTAATAAAGCTAGTTCAAATACATTCTGTATCTCTGTTAAATCATCCCATCTTGTGACTGTTTTTCTGGCTCTTATATGCTACAAACTGTCACTGTTCACATTTCCTTTTGTATCATTGGAGACACCACATTAAAGCATATATTTCTTAACTTGGGAAAGAATTTATCTGTTATCTATTTATCTGTCATTTCTTACTGAAACGTCTTTAATTTAAAGTAAACCAACTGGAGACATATTTCAAAAGTGGTTTAAGATTTCTCGGTACCTCTGTCCAACTCTAAAAACTCTTGGTTGAGTATGAAATTTCTTCTGGGAGCACAAGCAGCTTTTATCTTTTGATGGATAAAGATTAGCTAACCACATTAATGCTTTTCATAATACTGGTGATGGAAGTGCAACTGTTAGACTGATGTGTATAACCTGTGAAGCAATGGGGGAGATTACCGAGTGTTTGCTGCTTTCTTTCCAAGATACTCAAAATGGTATTTCACCTTTGACTTCTTTTGCCTTTGTTTAAGAGGATGGAGTACCCATTTATGCTTTTAAAAAGCAATATATGGTAACATATTTTCTGTTGTTTCTCATTTTATCATAGGAAATGCTTGGGTACCATAACGATTATATGGTATTTCATGGCTGGAACATGCTACCCTTCTATTCTGCACTGGTTGTAGTTGAGTTCCAAGCAAAGTCTGACGTGTCAGTTTTAACCTATATCAGTTAGCTTCTCTTCTAGAAAGAATGCTTCTCTCCCACTAATGTTATATTTGCTATATTAGAATAGAGGAACTGCAATGAAAAGAGTTGTTAATTAAGTCCAGTAGATTGTTTTTTATAGGAATCAGTTTTTAGTATTTCACACCTAGTAATTTTATCATTACTGTTGTATAATATTCCCATTAAAACATACTGGACACAGAAATACATTATGAACATGAGAAGTGTATGGTTTTCAGAACTTTCACTGATTCTACTACTATTTTTCATGCTATTTGTGTTATCCCTAGACAATTACTAATAAAAGTTTCCAAATATTTTGGGAGGATCTGATAAGCTCTTAGGATTGCTCTGCGTGGCAATAATTGTTCCAAGTGTAAGAAATACGCACAGGCAAAAATAGTACGAAATAAGGCAGAATTATGCCTTTCTCTTTCACTGTAGGGTAAGTAGAACATTCTGCATCCTGCTTCATATTTTAGACAAAGACTTTATTTTTTTTTGTAAAATATGTAGAGACAAATAAGTCTTCTAACTTCGAATCTCACTGGTTTTTAACCTACATTTCTCCAAACAGTTCTCAAAAACTTCCTTCATTCTGGCACCTGTTTTTCTTCTGTTACTGCACAGTTTTTAATAAACTTTAGGTAACCCTTCAAATGTCACCAGTTCACTGAGGATTTTCTTGGACCCAAGTAATCAAGAGGGTCTTCAACTACCTCAAAATCCACACTGATCATCAGGCTGTGGGTTTACTTTCCTTATAGGGGTTTGGTGTTTTCTTACAGAATCAATAAACATATATCCTTTGCAAAATAAATTACTGTTTTAGTTTTACTATGAACTTTTCAATGCTTTGCAATATTTAGAAGCAGCTGTATTGAAGAATGGGTAGACTGACATCCTCAGCATTGCATTTCTTCCTCTGGTCAATTTAAATGGAAACATCACAGATTTTGCATTTTTTGTTAAATTTAATCTATTCATCAGATTTATTGAGAGTAATATAAAGTGACACTTAATTTTATCATATTTGGCTAATATGTAACTTGGCTGTCATACACCCAGAGAGATTCTTTAGGGTGTTCAGCTGTGATATGTGACTTATAATACAGTTTTGTTGCATGGAAAGGAAAATTTTAAGCTGAATGTGTTTGGTTTTCTCTCTCTGAGAATGAAGGGGATGGAACTGATAGCAATCTTTTTAAGACTTTATTTCCATATATTTGCCTTGATAATATTGACCTTGGACTTCTATAAGAAAAACAAAGGTTCAAAAACTCAACACACAAAAGATTCCTACAAAAATATTCTCTTAGAAATTGCATGTCTGTAACATTCACGCTGTTAGGAAGAAGAGGTCAGACACAGTGAAGAGATCAGATGATATTCAATAAAATCTCACCCAATGCAAATAATTATAAACATACTATTTAATTTGTGTAATTCACTGTGAGTTCTAACTATCTCTCTGGCAATTCTCTCACTAGGTCTTCCCAGGTGTCCCCTGCAATACTGGGTACTCAAAATATTGAACAAAATGGTATAATTTACAATCAAATTAAAAGAATCTCAGTGGAATAAATCAAATATGTCACCCATGAAGGGTAATTATCTTTCATTTTCTCAACTATTGCTACATCCTCGATTTCTTTGTTTTCATACTTGTGAAGTAACCAATGCTACTTCTGTATATGATACAATAAACATTTCAATATCTTTTAAACATTTTAAAATTACTTTGGATAATAAGTTCTTTAAAAATTACTTCTACTGTTATAATGAGCCAACAAGTATTATTTTTAAACTTTTTCTTTTTTAATTGTCTAGACAAATTTTCAGCACAAATAAAACAGGCTCTCATGGTAATATATTTCATGTTTTCTCAGCACATTGTTTGTCTGTCACAATTTTAACAATTTATCCAACTTCAAGAACAATGTAGATGTAGCATGAGCAGCAAACACATTATTTGAATATTTTGGTTCAGCAGCTGACTTGCTACTTTTTTCCTGAAGTGCTGCTTAAAGGCTGAGTAAGGTTAAAAAAAACCCTGCAGCTTAATACTCCGGTAAACTTTTTGTTGCTCAGCGAGTCAAACATATACTATCAAACTGTTACATTTAACAATTAAGATGTCCTATTCCTACAAGAAAATCTTTTTCTGTCCTTCAAAAGATCCTTTAGATTTATGACTCCTTCTGAAACTTGCAGTAAATGGGAGATAGAAACTTAACTTTGATTAACGTTGTTTGCAGATTTTCCTGCTTCTTGTCTTTTAGTAAATGCTGTGCATCCAGCTTTAATTGCCTTTCTGATGTTTTTTTCATAGCCTTTTCATAGCACTTTCATTATGGCCTGGCTATTTGGAGATGAACATAATTTTAAAATGGTATAATTTTCTCATAAAGCTTTAAAGCTATAGTAGCTCTTTCTGTTAATTTATCTACAATGTATGAACAACAGTGCCATACATGAGATTAAGTTGATGTAAAGGGAACATGTATAGGAACATTTTCTCCTGAGTCATATAGTGTTTTCTGAGACACTTGGGAGAAGAAAAGTCAATTTGTCTTTAGGCTGCTGTATTATTGTTCATAATGGCCTATCAAGCCACTAGAGTAGTTCTAGATGTACCAGCTAGAGAATGACAAGCATAAAGTTAAAAAAAAAGTGAATTATGAACTACAAAACTACATCTCACTTGTCCTTCAAAATATTCCTGTTAAGCAAGAGTAATTTTACTGAGTTTGTATCACACGCTGTGTTCCTGTAATCATGGTTAGTGCTAGTATCTCAGTGACAAGGCTCACCTAATGTTCCATTCTCTGCTTTAAAAAAATTCTTTTTTTTTTAATAAAAACATACAAACAAACAGAGAAAAATTTTATGGTAGTATCTTATTTTTAGAGAAGGGGAAATGAAATATAAGGTGACCATGTGGTTTATCAATGTTTGCACTGGAAGTCTATGGAATAACTTCTATGTAGTTAGATTTTTAGATGTTGTGTTTCTCCAGTGAAAACAAATAATTTTTTAGAGTATTAATTGAACCTGACAGTTTGTTTTCAGTTGCTGATCCCAAATGCAAAGGGAAAAAATGCATGATAGGGAATGGGAGAGGGCAGGGTTGAGCCAGCATCATTCTGAGGGGGACAGTGGTCCTAAAGGCAGAAGTTCAGAAGTCCTTGAGTACTGTCATGGTTGCTTCTTAATTGTGAGGTGGTGCTTTTCAGTTCTGCTGCTTGAGAAAAAAGCAAGGTATGTTTTCTACCATATGCGTCTTGTTGAACTACAATCCATTTTTATGGGCTGACAGATTGGGTGAGACAAAATTAGAGGATGGGAGTTAGGACATGTTCAAAATTATAGCCATCATGTCTCAGTGGAGGCAGACATTGAAATCTATGTTCTAAATAGATTAAACTAATTTAGCATGAACAATTTTACCAGATCAGTTGCTGAGATTCGTTATGATCATTACCTACCTCTGTTTCTTTGATCAGCTTAAGAGAAGAAAATATTCATCATAAGTGAGGGACTAATACAACGCTCAGAGTGGAAATTTTTGCAGTTTTAGTTGATAATGTAGAAACAATAGCTACTCATTTTACATCTGTCTGCAGGCCCTCCAATAATCCCAGTTCACCCTAGTCTTGTATTGTTACTGAATCAGAGTGGGGAAAACAAGAACATATCGAATTCTATTAAATTCTGTACTGAAAGATATGACTCAGGTATCCCTGATTATTCTTTTGCTCTGTAGGAGAAGACTGCTAGTTGTGGAGAGTGATAATCTGTCCACTAATCTGTCCAGAGCACTGATTAATGGAGTTTATGAAAAAGAATTTTATCTTGGAGTTGATTTTCCTAATTCTTTCCAAGACATAATTCAGAGCTGGAGTTCAGTGTTTCATCTCTGTGGGTTGATAGACTTCAGAGAGAGAAAATGAAGGAGAGGGGGTTGGACATATTAAAAATAATAGTGAATGTCTGCAATACATTTAAATTTTCATATTTTTAATTGTTTGTTTTTGAGAGATGTATTACATAGAAAATTCTAGACTATGACAAAGATGCAACAGATAGTAGTTGAATTGATCTGTTAGAATTCTTCTTTCAACTCATTTGGCATGTCTAGAAATAGAACAAAAGGTAATCAGTATACATTTTTATATTTGTAAAACTATGTTGCTTATAATTCTTTCTGCAGTTCAAGAACAATTTTATGCTCAAATATGTCTTATTTTAATGTCTTTGAGTGACTGATTCCCATAAACTAGGCGTTATAGAAGTTTTCTATAAGCCATGTATATTGAAACCGAAGAGGAAGGAGTAGGACACGGTAAGACCAAGGTATAAGTATCATACTTCTTTTTAATTCTAGAAGAAGCCTGCGCTTACACTTGCTAGGTATTTGTGTCTTATCTTAAAGATATATAACATTTTCAAAGAGTTATGATTGGGAGAATTTTACTGAAAAGTGAAAAATATGTTTTTTTTCAAATGGACAGCACAATTTAAAACAAAATTTAAGCTTTCACTGTGCTAAAGCTATTAAAAATTCTGAATCTGCATTCTCTTAGGAGAGTTCGTTAGCTATAGTGTTGTCAGGTATGCTGATCTTGGGTGATCAGTCTGTCTTAAAACTTTTACATTCTTACAGATATACATTGCTGAAGCAGAATTGTTATAGCTTCTAGTTCAATGTCACTGACTACAGAATAAGGAATCTCTTGATGTATGACTCAATGACTGTTTGGACAGATATTTTACTGTAGTATAGCTATACAAATATTTGTATGTTTTGTGAAATGGGAAATAGACACAAGATATTTTGGTCAAGTTAAGATATTTGTATTCAGTAATACTTCTTATCAGTAATTAATTAGACATTAACATTGTTTTCACATGAAACATCTTGCTCGATACTTGAGACATTAACATGAATGTGAGCAAGCAATTTATGCAGCAACTAAGGACTGAATGACTTACTAAGTTCTGCCCCACTGTAGAGCAGGTAGGCAAGAACAGGATGAAAATAACTGCTTTAGATGAAATAAAACTACTTTTTTTTTTCCCCTAGTTTCCTGCTGCACTGAACCTGTGATTCCTTGTTAGAATTGTCACGTGTAAGAAAAAAAAAAACCACAAAAAAAAACTACCTAGCAAAAGCAAGAATGTTAATTTTCCAAATCTTCCTCTAATTTGATAACTGGACTATTACAGATCTGATTGCTATTGGGTAAAATAATTCTTTGCAACTTCCCAAGTATTTGTAACTACTTCCCATGGCTTTTCTTCTAAGTACCCAGACTGAAATATACCAAATTAAATGTGTCAAATTTTGTATCAATTTCTTGTGTGCTCTATGCTTTCCTTGCCTATATATTACCAATATCTATCTTGAACTAGAAGTCTTCCATTTTTTTGGTTAAGGCTGTGAACACTGAATTGGTTATCAGCTAGCTATCAAAGGTTCATTGAATGCAAGGATTTCAGTTCACCAAGTCGAAAAGGTCACTTTACCCCAGAGGATGTGCAAGTGCTCAATAGGACGGTAATGTGGAAAAAGTTAAAAACTGAAGGATTTTTTTTTTAAATGCAAATGAAGTCTCACAACAAGAAATAGCCATCTAACAAATTTAACAAAAATACATGAAAATATGTGCAGGAAGATTAATAGTCATTCCACCATGACTTTTATGGGCACAGATGCATGAAGATTAAATCTCTAGTAAACTTTTTATTCCCTACAGTTTGATTGTTGTTGAACGGAGTATTCATTTAAAGGTAAGGGAATGATAGTAGGCTTCATTACTTTTAATTTTCCCATGAAACCCAACGTATGATTTGTGATAAAGTCTGAAGTTCATATCTTGCTTTAGCATTATTTCTTTGTTCTTCACAAAGTAAGCTTGTCAACACACTAGTTTCTTGGTTCATTTAAGTTATGATTTTTTTTATTAAATTACAGATATGAATCATTTCAGTGGTTTGAAATGTGAACTGGCATAGGCGATTATTGAAGCAACAGCTAGAACAAAGACTCAGAGAGAACTGTTTTCCTCAAGAAATAAAAGGAATTTTTTTTGGAAAATTTGTTTCCCTAAGAAACGCAACCTGTGTCTTTCTGATGTATACTGTCTTTCTACTTGAAAAAAAGCTTAAAACCTATCTATTACTGGTTTGCTGGTTTGACATCAGATTTTCTTTTTGTGTGTGTGTATGTTTGTAAGTCTCTGCTTTTCATAATGACTTCATTTTTGTAGAGAAGGAATAATGTTGCAAAGATCAAATAGATGGACAGATTTGAACCATGGGCTTTTGAAAGACTTGCAGTGAGTGTTTGACTCTTGATCACTTACTACCTAACTGAATTGGAGAGTTGTTTTCCTCTTTGGTGAAGAGTGGTAGTGTTATAATCTCCTGCATAAACAATCTTTAATTTTATTTTCTTGATGTTTGCAGAATAAAGGGTTAAATAGATATTATCACAGTTGTATGTTTCAAAGGCTTAAAAAGCTCTGTAACTTTCTGTGGGTAATGTATTTCACTTTGAAGTTTTACTTTGGTAAACTTTAAGTTTGTCAGTTGTACTTTAATTATAATTTACATGTGAAATAACATATTTTACTTCTAGTTGGTTGAGACTTGAGAGTTAGGTTGAAGGCAGGATGTTTCATCAATAGAATCATAAGTAATGACTTTATAGGCACAGCATTTATTGAAGAACATTGCTAGCAAAAAAAGAGTCATGCTTTCTCACTTGGTTTTCAATAAAACAACTAAGTAATTTTCTAACTGTGCTATACAGCTTTTGAAATAACTGCCAAAATCACAGATAGCTAAGTTTAGACTGTTTCTGTGATAACAGCAAAATTAAATATTTCTGTGGTGTTTTGGTATTGACTCCAAAGTCCTTTCATCTTGTGTTTTTGAGGATGTTTTGGAAAGTACCTGGTATTCTTGTTCTGAAATGGAAATGGGAAAAATGTATTAGATTGTGGAGTATATAAATTGAATATGGCATTTATTTTTAATGGGGAACAACTGGAACATTATATCAGAAAGAAAATGTTCTTCTAATTCATTTCACTTGCACTTGAAAGCAGGTTGAAGGGTAGCTGCCCTGTCCAGCGGGGAGATAGCTGGTGTTTTGCTGTAGATCGTAGTATGGGATATGTCATAGAATCACCAGGTTGGAAAAGACCTCTTGGATCATCGAGTCCAACCATTCCTATCTGCACCTAACCATGTCCCTGAGCACTTCGTCTACCCTTCTTTTAAACACCTCCAGGCATGGTGACTCAACCACCTCCCTGGGCAGCCTGTTCCAGCACCCAATGACCCTTTCTGTGAAAAATTTCTTTCTGATATTTTGTCTGAACCTCCCCTGGTGGAGCTTGAGACCATTCCCCCCTGTCCTGTCCTCTGTCACTTGGGAGAAGAGGCCAGCACCCTCCTCTCTACTACCTCCTTTCAGGTAGTCATAGAGAGCCATAAGGTCACTCCTCAGCCTCCTCTTCTCCAGGCTAAACCCCAGGTCCCTCAGATGCTCCTCATAAGACTTGTTCTCCAGTCGGATCACCAGCTTCATTGCTCTTCTCTGGACATGCTCCAGAGCCTCAACATCCTTTTTGCAGTGAGGGGCCCAGAACTAAACACAGTATTCAAGGTGCAGTCTCACCAGAGCCGTGTAAAGCAGCAGAATAACTTCCTTGGACCTGCTGGCCACATCATTTCTGATACAGCCAAGATGTCATTGGCCTTCTTGGCCACCTGGGCACACTGCTGGCTTATGTTCAGTCTCTGTCAACCAACACCCCCAGGTCCTTCTTCTCCGGGCAGCTTTCTAGCCACTCTTCCCGTAGTCTGTAGCACTGCACAGGGTTGTTGTGCTCCAAGTGCAGGAGCTGGTATTTGGCCTTGTTAAACCTCATGTAATTGCTCTCAACCCAGCAGTCCAGCCTGTTCAGATCCCTCTGCTGAGCCTCCCTACCCTCCAGCAGATCCACACTACCTCTCAGTTTAGTGTCATCTGCAGACTTATGAAGGGTGCACTCAATGCCTTCATCTAGGTCATTGATGAAGGTATTGAGTGCAGCCTTATGTGAAATGTCACAAAGTTTACATTTTTATGTTTTAGAATTTTCACAGTTAGCTTTATGAGTTTCTTGTCCCAAATTCAATTTCAAAATAATTAAGAATACATCTTACACATAATTACTTTACGGGGTTGGAGGGAAGTGAAGAATGGGCTAGTAGAGATATTCTTGCTATAATTTCATAGCAGTTAATGAAGAGAATAGAGAGTTCTTTACCTTTTATATTTTGATAATTACAGAAGTATAATAAATACTATATTGCTGAAGGTACAGTTGTAAATCTGTATTTTAATTGTTTTTAAAATGAATATGCTGATGATGAATTTGCAAAACTTTTGACAGTAGTATCAGTAATAAGTAATCAGTCAATTTTGTAATGTGAGACTCTAAAGTAATAATGGTATTCAGAACACTTGTCACACCAAAAAATATTGTTAGAAGCTGTTAAACAATATCTTTAGTATTTACTCTCCTCCGTCAAAACAATTACTCTTCTATTGTTCTAACATTCAAATAGTAAGCAAAATAGATAGATGGGAGAATTCTGTGGAAGGTAGAGTTAATAGTTCATTGAAATCAGCAACTTTGAGGTATTTATTATATACACAGACAATAGAGATGGTAGAGTCAATTTTTACATCCTTTTTTAATACAACCTTTTGTAACAAAGCCTCACCATTTGTATTTCTGTATTAAATTAATTTTAAAGAAAATATTTAAAGTTTCTTATGAATCATAGTATATGTTTTAATCTATCTTTTGGAAGTCTATAATACAAGTGCAGGATGTTTTAAGGTGTTAAGTGATAGTTAATGGTAAAGGGAAAAAAAAAGCCTAGTATTTTCTAGAAAAAAAACTCTTTAATATAATGTTTTTGACAGGCTCTGAATGTGTTTTTTCTTTGAAATGTGTTTTCTCTAAAAATGGCTCATTTTATGTTTTTTCATTTCTGAACTTAAGCTGCACTTTATTTAATACAACTCTTCAGTTGTTTCTGAATCTTCCATTTTTGTACTACTGTCTTAAATAGGATAGATAGACGACACTGGATTTTAGTAAATTAGATATAAAATAATGTTGGTATGTGTGCTTCTCTGTTAGTTTGGGTTTAATGAGTGTCATCTTGCACCACTTTGTCCTTTCCCCATTTCCCCACAACTCTGATTATACTTCAGTGGGTCTCTATCACGAAAAGATCTGCAGGTCTTGAAATGTGAATCAAGAAAGTGAGGGGGCAAGCTTTATTTAGAATTTCACTTAAACATATCTGTACCCTCTGTCCTGCCTCCCAAATGTTTTGAAGCAATCCTGAGAGGCATCAGGTCAATGTTGGAATCGAAGAGAGTATGGGTAACACAAGGAATTGGATATAATGTGTAGACAGAGGAGATGAGGATCTGGAGTCATAGTCCTTGAGGACAGTGGATGACTTGAATAAAGTCAGTCTGGTGACTACAGTACTCAACATAAGTATCCAGTGTAAGCCTAAAGAAATACAAGTAAGAAAACAAGGACTGTATTATGGATAAGAGCTTGTGGCTGTCCCTGCTTATGGCAGAGGTGTTGGAACTAGATGATCTTTGAGGTCCCTTCCAATCCAAAACAGCCTTTATTTTTATGACCAGGAAGATTTGGGGCTAGAATAGTGCTATGAACTTATAACAGTAGAATATATGAGGGGAGGAGGCTGAACACTGCCTGGATGGGAAAGATGTCAGACTCAATGTGGTTGGAGGGAGCCTTGTACTTCCCCACCAGTGATTTCCTTTCTTAATTTTCATATTGGGAAAGACAGAAAGAATCAGCAGTGGCCCAGTCTAGGTAGGCTTGTTTAGATAAAGGAATGGATCTATACTTGGTGTTACTGGAGCTGCTAAGAGTGTGAAGGATAGTCAAGAAGCAGGATCATCCCATCTTGATCTTGCCCTTGCTTTCTTCTGTAGAGAACAGACAATCAGGTAAGTCTGCAAGGAGATGCCTAATGTGAGTTTTGTTTATCAAAGTATACTCTACTGTTGTGATATCTGTAAAAATATGTTTTTCAGAGCATTAACTTTCCATCTTAGTGCAACTAATGTAGGAAGACAGTGCAGCATCCAGGCATTAAGGAATGACAGAGAATTAGCGGTTATATAAGGCTGTTTGTCCTCAGCTCAGAAGAGGAAGAATAGAGGTAGATGTTCTGGGCCAAGAACTCTTCATAGAAACAAAATAGAGCAGAACTCCATTCTCTTTGCAATTTCAGTGTTGTCTCAGAATAAAATAAAACCACATAGTCTAATTTCTTTATTTCTGCTGAATTGCTGATTTTACATAAGATAAAAGATTTTTTTTTCTGCATTTGATGTAGTGCTACTTTTAAAACTTTATCCTAAAAATTTGATTGTTGAAATTCTGTGTTGGTCTGTTTGTTCTTTTCTAATACCTTTTTTTCATGTGTGAACTATACTTTTAATTGTATTGTATTTGTTTAATTTAATATACATAGAGTTTGAGCTTTATTGTTAATAATACTACAGCTGTTATCAATGCCATGCTCTCAAGAGCATACAGATTTCCACAGAGATTTTATTCAGAGTGCTGCCATAATAATAAAAATTAGGATTATTGTTAAAAGCACTGAAATATGAAAAAATATAAGGATGTAATGCACAACATGCCATTTTTTTTACACTAAAGACTTGATTTGCAAATGTGAGTGAAAGATTGACTTTACATTTCCAGAGATGATTAGCTGCCAGCTCTAATCAAATTGAGAAGTAATTAGCAAATCAAAACTTGATTATCTCTCTGTTTGATTTACTAAAATTACAGTTTATGCAGCTTAAATGATGGGGGAGGGGAAACGTCTCTTCATTACACATAGCCTACAGTTCCGTATTAGGGGAGCAAAGGAAGAGGATCATTGCTTCCTGTACTTCAATACCCTACACTGTTGCTTCTGTGAAAAAGGTGCTGGATAAGTGAAGACTCCATCCCTTTTTATCTTTGAAGTATGTGGTTTTGAGTAACTGTTGTGAGAATTGTTTGGGATATGCAGACCCAGACAACCTGACTTTTCATTGCCAGTACTCTTCTTTCACAAAGTGCTTCAGTGTTGTTACAGAGTTATTAAAATGTGAAGGTTATGCATGCGGTTCCACAATAAAGTAAATGATCTAATTGATGCATGCACTGTAACAGTACAGGCAAGGTTGAAAGGGGAGAGCAACCTTGAGAGTGCTGGAGTTCAGTTTCCATCTCTACCACCTACTGACTACCAAACATTTTCCTTTGCTTAATTTCTGCAATACTGTTTTTCCTTCTTGTGGAAATGATATAATTTATTTTGTTCTTTCATCTTATTGAACTTTGAGTTTCTGAGGAAAAAAAATGTACATGGAGTCAAAAATGCTCTAATAGATGCTCATCTAGCTACCTAAATCAAATGCAAAAGATTAGATTTTTGTCTGTATGGGGCTACATGTTTTTCAAGTATGCAGTTTGCTATAGTCTTTCTTGCCTGTCTCCGGCTTGAGATTAGATGGCTGTAACGTTCTTTACATTTACGTTGTGACCAAGACACGTTTTAATGCATCTTTTATACTTGAGTCTTATTTGTTACAGAAGTAACTGCAGTGGAGAACTTCTCTGAATTAATTTAATGGCAGGATTAGCAGGCCAGCTATAATCCCATTGAAGTACTTTAAAAGCTGCACTTTTTTCAGGTAGCTTTACTAGAAACGCAAGAGGTTTGAAACATATTCAGAACAGAGTGTGTGATGCTTTGTTTGTTTGGAACTCTGGTGCCAGCATCTTAAAAATAAAAATTACAGTTTAATTAAACAGAAGATAAGCCTACTAATATTACAGTATGAAGTATTGCAGAAATGCTGATATTGAAGGAGCCCAGTTCTGCTCTTACACGCTAAGTATGAAAAACTAATTAATGAAAATTGAATCATCCTTGTGTCTGTATATATGAAAGCCAAATGGATCCCTCACATAGTCTACATTTCAGAGTATATCCCAGCAAACTTCCACAAAAAAAAAAAAACAAACCAGAAAAAAGATGCCTTTTTCTATGGATGATTTTTTTTTCCTTTAGTTTTTAGGGCACTTTATTCTCAGACATGGCTTGTTTATGTAGCAATTTAATATACTGAGTATTTCTGCCTCAGGCTGCAAGGTTGTGGTATGGCAGCTGATCTATTTCTCTTTCAGATAAAGTATTTAATCCATAAAATTTTCCTTTCTCTAGGGGACATCACCAGCCTTAAACTTTACTTTTGGGCTTTCAAACCTGTATAGACTATTAAATGAACTGTTGTATATTTCTTATCAAAAGCTTTATTTACTTTTTCTTGAGCTCTCAAGAACTGCACCATGCTTATCGTCCCCATTTCCTTTCCTCCTGCAGATTCAACCCACTCTTAGGTACCTATTACCGTTTCCTACATCTAAGGAAGCCTTTCTGTCATTGGACTGAAGAGTGATCCCACCATCAGTCGGCACGAACTGTCATGCCATCACAGGATGTGTCTAGTGCAGTCATGCCACATAATGAAGCACAATTGATTTGAAAGAAGCTCTGTTTACTTTCAACTAAAATGTGCTGTTGAATGAGGTAGATCTCATGAGGAACAGCAATGGCAGGAATCTACGATAAGCAAAAATGATGGCCGATAGCTCTATGAATGGGATTATGAGCTATTCATAGAATCATAAAATAACCAGATTGGAAGAGACCCACTGGATCATCGAGTCCAACCCTTCCTATCAAAGACTAAACCATGCCCCTCAGCACCTCGTCCACCAGTCCCTTAAACACCTCCAGGGAAGGTGAATCAACCACCTCCCTGGGTAGCCTGTTCCAGTGCCCAATGACTCTTTCTTTGAATTTTTTTTTTCTAATGTCCAGCCTAAATCTCCCCTGGTGGAGCTTGAGGCCATTTCCTCTTGTCCTGTCCCCTGTCACTTGGGAGAAGAGGCCATCACACTCCTCTCCACAACCTCCTTTCAGGTAGTTTTAGAGAGCAATGGAGAGCTTAAATTGATCTCTCTGATATCCTGTCCAGTAGTTAATTCAGGTGTCCGATAGTGGGAACTTTAAGCTGACAGAATTCATGCACTTAGAAAATAATTAGACTTTATCATTTTTCAGCTGAGATTCTTAAAGGAATAAGCAGGACAAGATTATCCATCTTTTCTATGTAAAGGCAATAGATCTATTGTAACTGTGTCGATGTCAATGCTGATTTTAGTTATAGAAAACTGAGTTTTCGCCTAAGGGTTGTGGAATTTTGTTTTTAGTTTGGAAGTGTTGCAATGGTGCAGGCAATACTGATGAAAATATGCATTTGTCAAAACCAAAAATATATTCTTTTGACAATCAGGATGAAGAATTCATTTTGTTTGAACTCCTGTGCCAGTATCTTAAAAATAAAAAGTAAAGCTTAATTCACCAGAAGACTATAGAGATAAACCTAGTAATATTACAGTATGAAGTATTGCAGAAATGCTGATATATTGAAGTTTTTAAAGTTTTAAAATGATATTTAATATTTAGAGTGTTTTGTTTTGGTTGTCATTTTTATATTTTCATTTACTTATGACTACAACTGTTTACAGTTTTTACTCTGAATTACTTTGTTTCAATGCATGCTCTCAGTCTTGATGATAGAATTATTTTAGCAAAAATTTTGTTCTACCAATTTCAGCTCTTTGAGGGGAAAAAAAGGATTATCAGAAAATCTTTGGAATTAATCTCAAGTTTCTTTTGCAGGCAGCATGTTTACAGGTTGTGGTAGAGTTCTAAAAGGTATTAAGAGATCTAAAGAATATTTTTGTCTCACAGTTATCTCAGCACCTTGCATTAGGCTGCTTGTATCACAAAAAGTATCAGTCTTTAGAGCTGACTTGTAGGGTTACTCTTAGATATAGGTTACTGGTTTGAAAGTTACGACTGCATTTTCCATTAAATTTGTACTGAGTCTGGCTGGGGCAGAGCTTACTTTCTTCATAGCATCCTGTATGGCTCTGTGCTTGACTTTTGTGGCTAAATCAGTGTGGATAACACACTGGTGTTTTGACTGCGGCTGAGCAGTGCTTGCAGAGCCTTAAAGCCTTCTCTTGTCTGCCCCTGCAGAGACTGGTAGGCTGGAAATGGGTAAGAAGTTGGGAGGAGACATAGGCAGGACAGCTGACACCAACTGACCAAGGGGATAGTCCATACCATATCATGTTGTGCTCAGCCATGAAAACTCAGGGAAAGGAGGAAAACCAGAGGTTGTTCATTGTTGTGGTGTATGATTTCCGAAGCAGCCATTAACAAGTGTTGAGGCTTTGCTTGCCTGGAAGGTGGCTGGACATCTTCCTGCCAATAGGAAGCAGTGATTTTTGCTTTTCTTGCAAGTATGGCTTTTACTTTCTCTATTAAATTCTCAAGATCTCAGCCCATGAGTCTTCTTGCCATCCTTCAGTTTTCTTCCCATCCCACACAGGAGAGGAGTGAAAAAGAGGGAGAGTGTGTGTTTGGTTGCTGGCTAGCATCAACCCTCTGAAAAATGACAGAGATGAAAGAAGTTGATTTCATTTTTTGTCTTCAAGAGGTAGCCTTTCACAGTCCTTGAGGATGAGGTTGTGGTCAAGAAGCTGCCTCTCTTTTCGATAATGTTTGGAATAATGTTAGTTCCAGGTTCCTTTCCCAAGTCTCCATCTTAATTTGATTCTAATATGTTTTCAGTATCTACTTCACAGTGTAAATTGAGCCCCACTTGATGAAATTAACTATTGCTAGCAGAAGCTTATCTGTGGCCATGAAGTCATACTGGCAAAAAAGATTGATCTGTTCTTGCTGACCCACAGTCAGGCTACAATAGTGCTATGGCACATCCTTAGTACCTTTTTCCCTACCTATTCTGTTGTTTCCGTGGGAAATCTTTGTGAAATAAGATTACTCTTAGGTAAACAAGACAAGCTCTTGGGTATATCAAACTCATATTTAGAAGTTTTGCATAAAAATAATAATTATTAATGACATCCCAGTTTTCCAATATTCACACCAATTGAGAGGCAGGTAGAATTTAAGAGGTTTTGACCTTAGAAACATTGTGTCACAACAGATAGGACACTGTTTCATGCTATGTTGCTGTAATTAAGAAGCATTCAAAGGTTGTTTTTCTTTCAGCAATTTCAGACATGTTCTTGCAATTCAGATTTTAGTGAGTATCATAACCTGTACTCCACTAGTACAATTAAGGTATGACAAAGGCAGAACTAGTTTGTGAAGTTAATTAGATTTTTCCATCTCCTCACTTTCAATTTAGCTTGTTGGTCTGATGTGTTTCTTCCTTATTAATTGACATTATTTTACACAGTATACAGACCGTAGTGGTGTAGTAGTCTGTCAGATAAATAGTGGTTATTGAAATAATCATGGAGCTGAACTATTTTTTATGAGTTTTTTATTGTCCTCTTTTGTTTGAGCAGTTGAGCCTTGTAATTAATATTTACTTCATTTCTGTAGCAGTTTTGATTTGCACTTTAAAATACATGAATCTTTTTTTTGTGGTTTTGGGTTTTTCTAGAGAATAAGAACCCTCCTGTATTCTAGAAATAGATATAGCATATTGAAACAGCTGTAATCATTACAGATGAAATATTAAGAGACTACAAATCCTTTAAATTGTTCATTGATTAGGGCAGAATTATAGGGATGCTGAATGTTAAACCTAACACTGTCAGAAAAATATTTATGGCTTTGGTAACACAGAAGTATTAGAAGTTGGATTGCTGCCCTGGGGATCATACAATTCTGTCAAAGACTATTCATGGGCAACTATGTTATGACTCAAGCTAAATAATTCACCCCTTTCAATATGCATTGCTTTCCAGTCCTGTTGATAAATTTATTCTTTTGATTGTCATCTAAGTGAAAGGTTGACAAATACAGATAAAGAAAGACTAGATGCAAGATCACAGCTAGTGTTTATAAAGCATGTATAAATACATAATTTTAGAGCAAAATCCTTGTTCAACCAGCATCTGTCAAGTCCCTGCAATCATAAGATACCAAAATCACTTGGTTCAGTTAAGTACCTTGCAGGATGGCAAGTAAAAATTTCTAATTCTTTTGAATACAATGACATTTGTACATTCTGGTGATAGTCCATGGTCTACCAAGTTTGAGCACTGAAAGAGCAGCTTGTATGCCTGTATTCTCCATTGCACTTAGACCTTCTATAACTTATACCTTGCGTGATTTAGCTTCCCTATGTGTCATGCTTCTTTCATTTTGTCCAATTCTCAAGATGTTGCCCTGTCATGTCACAAGAGACTTCATTATGATCCTTGTCATCCCACAGGACATGAGGTGGCTCTGATAATAATGTTGAGCCCTCACAAGTGGTATAAACTGGACCTGGGTGAAGTAACTCCTGCCATATAATTCTATGGCTTAATATCCTAATGGAAACCACAGCTGTAGTTCTCCTGGATTATCACTATTTTATGAACTTTACTGCAAGCTGAGGGCCTTCCAAGAGAGTGAATGATTTGGGCATTGTAATGGGAATGCTTCGAACAGCCAAAAGGAATTCACAGAGCAGCTCAGTTACCAGTACTCCCCTGACCAAAGTGTCCCAGCAGTGGAAGTAGCTGTGCAAAGCCTTATGCATTTTGGCTGAAATACCGGTATGATGCAAAGATCTTCCAGACACTTGAGCAAAGTGATATGGGGTTGAAATCGCCCCTCTACCTGTGCACAGTGAGTAGTGCTAGCTGGTACATGAGCAGTCACAGAATTCCTGTGACATCCTGTTGATGGTATCAGCATTGTCTGTAGAAGTCTCAGCACTTCGATTTGGGTCATCCACTGAAGAACGTGTTGACACACTTGAGGAAAGCCTCCTTTCTTCACAGCTTGTTATGCCTTAGTCCACAAGCTACACACTTGTGTTCAGGCCTTCTTTTGACCTGCACCATCAAAGAAGGGGGTTCATTTATCTGTGTTACAATCCAGATGCCGACAAGGTCACTCTCAGGGTGAAATCAAAAAGCAGGATTTATTTCGGTCACAACCAAAAAACTCTGGTTCATACCCAAGGCAGGGGGGCAACTTCCCAAAGTTTCTGAAACAGATTTCACTGTTATCAGATTACAATGTGATACCTTAAACATAGCCAGAGTCACTTGGATTCGATCTGGCACACGCCGATGACAGTCAAAGAAAACACAGTAAGATAAGTGAGAGAGAGAGGGAGGAAGAGGGTGGGGAGAGTAGTAGAGGGAGAAAAACAAGGAAGGGGTCACTACACCAATGGGCAGCAGCAGTTTTCTTGGGAACATGTGGTCTCTCTAGCAGCAGCTCCATCAGCAGGTCCTTCCAGGCTACGTGGTCCAGGCTGGTCTGATTGGAGTGATAGGCACACTCTACATAGCTCCTTGCAAGCTCTTTTTATAAGGCCTGTCTGTGCCCTATCGGCATATGAGGGCTGGTCTTGTCATGCCTGTGCAGAAGCTCCTTTGGGAGGGTCCAGCCGTTCCAGGGCAGTCAGGTGGGGCTGGGCGGGGAGCACCCACTGCGACACCTTCTCCCCCTGCTAAAGCAGCCAGCTCAGGACCAGTGCCACAAACAAAAGCAAAGACAGCCAGCCCTCAGACTATATTCTAAGACTGGTCTTTGGAGAGCACCTGCTGCCACAAACTCCTCTCCTCTGCTTTTCATTGCTGATGCCACAAACAAGGGCACAAATGGTCAGCCCTCAGACAAATGTTTAAGGCAAGCAAAGAGGTCAGTCTTTGCACAGTTGGATGTCTGATGCTGCTGCCAGTGATACATAAGGTGTTGTTTGCAGAAGTAATTTGCTGACTGGCTGTATCACAAGTAGTTCAAGAATTCCATATGAAGCATAAGTAAAGCATCAGCTAAACTGGGATGAGTGGGAATGTTTCCAATCTTTTTACTTTGTATTTATGCACTTGACTTCCTGTTGTTGTACTTCTCGGTGCTTCCAGTCCAGCTCCCTAAAAATCTGCAGATTATTACTGTGCACTTTGGTACAGAATGGACATATGGAACTTAATCTTATGGATAAAAGTCTCTTATCTCTGAAGTAATATGCCCATTCTAGTCTCCAAATCCTAACAATTTTCAGGTCCAATCTTATCAAATAAAAAATTCTTTGGTATAAATGATGTCTTCAGTTTCTTTGAGATCAGTCCTGTATGCCTCTGAGAGGCAATGTAAGAATATGTAAGGGCGCAATATTTCGTTCTTCATACGAATTTGCGGTGAAAGTACTTGTTTAAAATGTATGAAAGTTGGCTAAACAACTAGATTTGCATTTCAGCTGTTGTTCAGTAAAATATTTGAGGTATGAGGTTCGAAAATGCCAAGTGCCGAGTCCTCCTGCACTTGGGACACAACAACCCCATGCAGCACTACAGGCCTGGGGAAGAGGGGCTAGGAAGCTGCCTGGAAGAGAAGGACCTGGGGGTGTTGATTGACAGCCAGGTGAATATTAGCCAGCAGTTTGCCCAGGTGGCCAAGAAGGCCAATAGCTTCCTGGCCTGAATCAGAAACAGAGTGGCCAGCAGGGCCAGGGAAGTGATTGTGCCCTTGTACTTGGCATTGGTGAGGCCACTCCTTGAATACTGAGTTTAGTAGTGGGCTTCTCGCTACAAGAAGGACATTGAAATGCTGGAGCACATCCAGAGAATGGCAGTGAAGCCAGTGAATGGGCTGGAGAACTAGTCTAATGAGGAGCAGCTGAGGGAACTGATGTTGTTTAGCCTAGAGAAAAGGAGGCTGAGGGGAGACCTTAACATTGTCTACAACTACCTGAAAGAAGGTTGTAGGGAGGTGGGTGCTGGTCTCTTCTTCCACATGACAGGCAATAGGATGAGAGGAAATAGCCTCAAGATCCATGAGAGGAGCTTCAGATTAGACATCAGGAAAAAATTGCTTCATGAGAAGGGTTATCAGGCACTGTCAGAGGCTGCCTAGGGAGGTGGTTGAGTCACCATCCCTGGACATTTTTAAAAGATGGGTAGATGAAATGCTCTGAGATATGTTTCAGTACTGGAATCAATGATCTCAAAGGTCTTTTCCAACCAAGCAATTCTATGATTCTGTTCTATGATATAGGAGTCTTGTTTGCTTGCTTCTTCACTCAGTAGTGAACAAAAGAGACTGCAGAAGACCACAGGATGGTTGATTGTTTTTACATCCATATTTCCCTAGAAAAGACAAATGAAAACAGAAAGCTTGATATTTCCCTTGCTGATGTATGCAGAGATTTTTTTGAGTGGCTATGCAAAAATTTTATGGTGATCTATTAGGCAATTGTCTTACTTAATGATATGTTTCAAATATATCTTGACACATCAAAAATATTTAGCTTTCATCTTGTATTTATTCAGCTTTCTGAAGGACTATGATCTTTCTATCATGAAAATGTGCTGTTTTAATTAAAAGAACTAAAGGCAGTGATTTCATAAGGCTATGTGGAAGTATGTAGTCTGGGAAGTATTTTGATTTGTGAGATTTTTTTGTTCTGTTCCAACAAATATGTTTGGCCTTCCATACCAGGAGGCTAACAGAGCCAGCTCTCACAGAATTTAAGATACTAATAGAACTTTGGGAAACATTGAAATGTTTACAGTCTTTCAAACCCCTCTTAGACAGCAAGGACAGTTCAGTAGTGAGTTGATCTGTGGCATGCAGGATAGGGCACCTTCCTTAAATTGAAGACTTTGTGGAATAAGACTCTGATCTGTTTTATTGTGGGAATGTGAAGGTGAGAGGAAATGTGTCTTGTTGCACTTATGCAAATAAGTGTGTATTCTTTTCTGCAAATGTTATCATTTATATCTATTCCATAAAACTATCTTTTTTAAAAGATGAATTAATCACATCCTATATCTCTGCTATTCAGGTGGCTGATTTTGTTTTCTTTTTAAAGTTGATTAGATGATGAGTTGAAACTTCCTAAAAATCAACAAATTGGAAATTGTTATTTCTAAAGAAATACCCACAAGCATGGAAATACAGGGATTCAGAATTCTAAGTCTGGGTGTTCGAACTGTAATGCAGATACACTGATAGAATAGGTTTCTTCTTTTGAGGGCAATATAAAAGCACTATTACATCATAGTAAATCAGTGAATATGCATTTGGGATGCTTTTGGATCCTGGAAAAAGAAACCATTCAAAAGAATTCAAACAGAATGTTTTCTTTCTGTTATCAAGATAAGTATATAAAATTATTTACTCCGTTTAGAAATGCTTATCAGTTTGTGATCCGTTCAGTACTTTTCTTCAGAGTTCACCTGGAAGATAGTGCTGCTTTTTTATGAGTTGAGGGAAGGAACACCAACTTCTACACATTCCTCTAGTGGTTTAGTTTATTAGGGAAATGATGCATTTAACACCCCTACAAACAAATCCGTTGTGTCATGGGATATTAACTTTCTCTTGCCTGAATTAATGAAATCTGTTTGAGGATATTTTTTTTCCCAACCTTAAGTGCCTTAAATAGAAGGTTATTTTCTGGCAGAAGCAAATGCAGTTCACAGACGCAATAAACTGCAAGGTCTAGTGACTGAACCACAAAATATTAAAGCTAAAATGATGTTGCATGTTAATTCAGAATTCTCCTCTGTGGAGTAATTCCATGGCAATCATGCATCCATGTCAATATTTTGTTTCTCTGTGCAGTAGTTTTAGAAGAGCCTAACTTCAAAAGAGAAGGCCAGGGGCAGGAGGGTGGGGTGGAAGGGGGTGAATCATAAATTTTTAGGAAGAATAAATGCAGATATCCAGAAAACAGAGCCTAAATTTTGTTTTTAATATTAGCTTCTATACCAACCACCGTCCAGAGAACCTGTATAGTTGAGAGTTGGCTACTTGTACTTCTCATTGATATTCCTTAGTGATACTCATACTTGTAGGTCAAGTAAAAGGTCAT
Organism: Clamator glandarius; assembly: GCA_033459285.1. NCBI lineage: Eukaryota > Metazoa > Chordata > Aves > Cuculiformes > Cuculidae > Clamator > Clamator glandarius. The sequence continues at coordinate 664,169 of JAUNZM010000066.1, forward strand.
TCAACCAAAGCAGAAAAGAAGATGCTTGGCAGCCTCAGGTTAGTATTGCCTCTGGAGGTTTATATGTCAGCCATTTGGATTTCATTGCATACCCTTATTAAATACTAGAGCTACTATGTAGTCACTCAGGAATTAATGAAAACTGTGTAAAGCCTTCTTAATTAGAATACTCTGGGCATATTATAGTTCTGATGTATGTGATTGAGAATATTTCTGAATTTTGAATGTTATGATTTATGTGCATCTTCGTCTCTTTCTCAAGAGCTAAAACAGAGATACTTGTTGAAATATCAGTCTGCCAGCAGAAATCTCCAAAGGATAGCTCATGTTTTCTTCTTACGCTGCTGCCAGTGTGGTATTTCTGAATTTGCCTCTACAGGAAAAGGTTCAAGAAAGGATATTGAAAGAGGCGCTGGTGTTAACAATAACCAGTTTGGGTTCTGTATCATGTAAAATCAAGCCTCCATCTTTCAGATTTAAAAACTACTTTAAAAACATAGATCACATACCAGTAAAAATGGCAGGCTTTTAAGTACTTAAGAGAGATCTAAATATAGCCTTATCTATTTAATACATTTGACAATACTATGAATTTTTAACTAAAATTGTCATCATCATTTTTAAGTACTTTTTATCAAACTGGGAAAGAAATTTGAAAATCTATGATAATGGTGTGATTTTGAGTGAATTCAAAATGATTTTTTTCTTTTTTTTTTCTTTAGTAACTTTAAGGGCTCTAAGTTTTGAGTGAGTGAATAAAAAAAAAATATAGTAAAATAATCAAAACAGAGGACATTTAAATACTGTATGTCTTCTAGCATACCATTGTAAAGTTTAGGTCTTGATGCTTCCACTACAGAATGAAAACATTAGTGTCGGTGTAGATATTTCCCTCAAGTATTCCTTTAATGATATTTACCATCTATAGCAGTTGCAGACTTTTACAGGAAATGGGAAAAAGAATTATATCTGTAATGCTGGAACTGCTTAAGGTGATGAAATGCAGTATCTTTGCCTCTGTTTCTTTTCCAGTGCTCTAAGTCATTTAGGGAATTGCTATTTCTGCATGTTAGCTTTGTGACCAGCATTTTCTCTTTCTCATTTTGCATTCAACACAGGAAAAAAAATCCAGCTTATCTGGTAATTATTGATATTATATGAAAAAGAGAAGCAGGAAGAAAAGCAAAGTAGTAAACAATCCTGGTTCATGTAAGGAGGCCCCCCACCTCAGTCTTCCAAAAATCTACTTTCATTTTAATTTGAAGAATACTTTGTGAAAGTATCTGCTGCTTCTGTTCTCTTGATTAAATGAGAACATGTAATTCTCATGGGAATTATCAGATATATCTTCACCTCTGTTGATAAGTCTTTGAGCCTGCCATCTCAGACACACAGAACTTGGAGAATCAGTTTGATTGTTGTCCCTGTTAATGAATAATATTATTTAAGTATAGATGCACATTGTATGTGTTATAAACTTTATTCTTGCTGGAACATCTCAAATTAACTATAAAGTTAATATTAACTATAAAGCAAACCTGAGTTCTGATATATTTATGTTTCAGTAAAGAAGTGGATATAGGTGCTATAGAAGATGGACCTCCCTCAGTTTTTCAAGTGCTTATATTAATTTCTGTTTTCTTTTATTATTTTAACAGCAATATTTGTTGTCTGTAGTGTGATAGTTCAACCATAGTCTTGCTTTTGTGTTCATTAGATAATATTTATTTTGAATTATTTTTCATCATGACTCTTATCACCATTAATACCAAGAGCCTGGAGTTATATTTTGACCTCTTATTAGTATTCTTACCATATTAAATAAAAAATCTTTCTTTAATAATTTATACGATAAAGAAATGTAATGTTCTGCAACTATCTCATTTTTCCTCATTTGGCTCCCTTATAAAGATGCTGTGCAGCCATCTTCCTAAGCAGAGAGCACATTCCTTGCCTAAGGCCAAAACAATTATCTGCCATCATAAAGAAGTTAAACTAGTACAGATGAAGGGGAGAAAAGGCTTGAAGTGCTGGTTAGAAATTCCAACAGCAAATATATGGGAAAGTGAAAAGAATCAGTAAGGGTACCTTTAGAAAGCAAAGCCGCGTCCTATTTGGTATAGAAAACACTGGGCTGCAGAGTGAGGACAAGCTGAAAGGGTAAGCATGCTGCAAGGTCTTTTCATGTTTGCTGTTTTAAATGACTGACTTGATAAGTAGTTTAGCTAAAGATAGACATTTTTATGTTTCTGTATATAGTTAGGCATTGAAAACGTTAGCATTGTGAACTGAAAACTATGGTTTGATATATTATGAAGCAGTATTTTGACAATGGCTTATGAAATGATTTGTCCTTTACTGTCTTAAGCTTCTGCGTTAGTTTCATTTCTTTCCATTTAATGCATTTGAAATAAAGCCTTTGTCACTGGTATTAAACATTGGCTTGTATCTTAATGAGTAGTATTTTATGAAACAACGTTACCAAAAGTACAAAATGTTCCTTTTATCCATAGGACTGCAGAATCTGAGGCCTTAAGAGACATTTGTGTTCATGCACAATTTATCTGCTTTGCTTTAAGCCAAGTAAAAGCACACTAATCAACTTCTTTTTTTTTTTTTTTGTTTGTGTGTGAAGGATATTTCTCAGGGGTACATTAATTTTGGTATCGCATAGCTGATCTTATGGATAAACTACTTGTTTATGGATGCTGAATGTCTAAATAATCGAGAGCCCAGAATATAAAATATATAATGAAGATTTTTTTTTTTCCTACGATAGAAAGTTTTCATATGAGCGTAAATATTAACTATTGAGTCAACTAGACACAGCTATTAAATGAAAATGTTTAAGAATTATTTATTAGTGGAAGAAAGTTGATTTTTAAAAACTCTCTGCCCCTTTCTGTCCTCTCCCAACTCTTTCTAGTACAGATATATCTAAGATTTTGATAAAGCTTTTCTTTCTTAAAATGGTTCTAAAATACAAGTCATGTTCTAGTTGTCTCCCTAACTGTACCTTTTATTGAGGTTCTAAAAAGGTATAGTCACAATAAGTTTTTTAATTAGAATTAATTTATAATAGTTTTTTTCATTATTTGACTGCACAAGTGGTAAAGCCATGCTGTTATACTTGATCTATAATCACAGAAGTAATAGAAGGTCTGTGTCTTGCAAGAACAGAAAAGCTAATTATAAAGCAAAAATACCAGAATCAAACAGAGGAATACAAGGTGTAAGTAGCAATAAGAAGGTGTGACAATCCTGACTGGCACATGGCGTGTAGTTTCAGTGTTGTAACAGCCTTTGTTGTGATTCTGACAGTGTGAGGAGGGTGAAACTTCAGGCCCTGTTTCAAGATGACCAACATTTTACATCTGCAGGGTTGTAGAATCGTCTTGTCTATTAAATGGTCTTTGAGAGCCTCCAGACTGTGTTAAGAACTAGAAAGTGGTATCTGAACATTGAGTTGGAGAATGAGATAGAACAAAAGGGCTGTGAAAATTAATAAAGCTTTTATTTATGAAATAAAAGTCATTATACAAATAGCTTTAGAAAAGTGCTGATGGAGTACAGATGAGCTTCCTTGGCCCTTCACATAGTTGTACTGGGATTCAGAATGGAAAGGTTGGAAACATTTTTAAGTTGTACAACAGTGCGCTGATTCCCTGAGATGGTCTAGAGGATTCCTATTCTAGCAGCCGTTGCTAATGGAGTACCACATTATGCTTATCTGCACTGCTAAATCTTTTATTTGGTGGTAGCCACATCTGGAATGCATTTAGGCAGTGCAAAACTGCACTTATCTAGGCCAAAATAAGGAATGTTGCCATGCAGAAGGCAAGACGAGAGTATTTTTTCTATATAAAAAAAATAAGTAGAGCTGTATTTTAGAAATGCTTTACGAAAGGCATCTGTGGACCACCAATGTGAAGGACTTAGCAGAAGGAATAATCAGTATAACGATTTAAGTAAAATTTAGAAGGCTAAGCTGTTGTTGATTATTACTATAGTCAGTAGTCATGAAAGAGATCAATAAAAGCAGAGAGAGCAGGGGAATGAGGGGAAATTGGAGGGTGCAGAATTAAGTGCTTCAGTTGAACTATAATATATCTGAGATGCACGCAAGACAGGCCAGAGGAAGAGGCTAATGAGATTTTAATTTAGACATGGTAGAATAGACCTTAGGAGCTTAGAGATATTCTGTGAATATATGTTTTGTGAGTTTATAGATGGGATTATGCAGTTATGAGATGTATGTCAAGTACAGTGGTATTGAGGAGTCTTGCAGAGAGCTGGGTGAAATGAGGAAGCTCTGCTGAAGGTCACTGAAAGAGAAACTATAACACAAAAAAATTGAAGCCATTTAAAAAACAAGAGGGGATGCAAGGTTTAAAAAAATAATCTGGAATTTAGATTAGATAGACTTCAAAAACTTGGAGCAAAGGGACGCCGCTGAAATTAAAACAAAATGGGGAAGGGTAGTAGTTGGTTAAATCAGTTCAATTAAGATTGTTTTGAATTTGATTTTTGAGAAGTTTGAAAGGACAAGAGAAGTTTGAGAGGAGACAGTTAAAGGAAAGACAATGCAGTTATGTATGAGTTTTCTTTGAAGACTGCAGGTACAAAATACCCTTCTCCACAGACAGAAATTGGAGGTCTTTGATAGTGTTCTGCATTCTTCAAAATAAGAGCAATATAAATGTGTAAGGAATGAAGGCCTTGTAAAGAATTTAATTAAATTTTCTGTGGAATAAGGAGAAGTTTTAATGTTTTTAAAATAATATATACCTTTTAAAGACATTGCAGAATGTAGCCACAAAATTAGTTTTCCTTTTCTTTTTTTTTTTTATTGGGAAGCAAAAGGATTATTCTGAAAGTAATACTTATAATCCTCTGATAAATTTCAATAATTATTTATATTAACAGCATATTTTATACACAGCCCTTCTAACTCCAGTAAAGAATCTTGTTTATATAACAGAAGTTATCTCTAAATAACTTGGCTATGACTAATAAGGAATTTATTTGGTTTTGTGTTGCAGGTTTTTAAGTGCACTTTTAAAATTCAGTTTCACAAACCTTTGCCAATTTATGCATGTCTGTGTACTATCGAATGTGCTTTAAATAAAATTTCATAGAACATCATTAGTTGGACGAGACCCACAAAGATCAGCAAGGCCAACTCCTGTCCCTGCACAGGTCAGCCCAAACATCCACACCATGTGTCTGAGAGTGCTGGCCAAATGCTTCTTGAATATTGTCAGACCTGGCACCACGATTACTTCCCTGGGGAGCTGTTGCAGTGTTCCACCACCTTCTGAGTGAAGAGGCTTTTCCCACTATCCAACCTCAACTTCTCCTGGCACATCTTCCCACCATCCCCTCCTGTCCTGTCAGAGATCAGCATCTGCTCCTTCTTCTCCCGTTGTGAGGAAGCAGTAAACTGTGATGAGGTCTCCCCTCAGTCTTCTCCAGGCTGAACAGACAAACTGACTTTAGCCACTATTCATATGGTTTCCCCTCTAAATCCTTCACCACCTTTATGGCCCTCCTCTTGTCACTCTCCTGTAACTTTATATCTTTTTTACACTGTGGTGCCAAAAACTGCCCACATTACTCAGAGTGGAGGCCACACCACTGTGGAATAGTGGGACAATAGCCTCTTTTGACCAGTTAGCAATGCAGTGCTTGATGCACCCTAGGACGTGGTTGGCCCTCTTGGCTGCCAGGGCATACTGTTGGTTCATGTTCAACTTGCTGTCAACCAGAACCCCCAGATCCCTTTCCACAGGGCTGCTCTCCAGACTCTTGCTCCCCAATCTGTACTGAAGCTGGAAATACCAGAGTTTTCCTTCCATCTGTGAAATGCCTATTTTTGTATTAGTAAGCACAGTGTGATTAAGATACCTCATAAAATTAATTTAAATGCCTTTTCCAGCTTCATTCACTTAACACAGAGTGCAATGTCACATGCAGACCATTACTGAATATCAGTGGTTCAAAGTCTGAGCATGGCAGTGCTGTTTTGTTGGTAAGGGATGGAGTCCTGAACTACTGCTGTTAACTGCAGTGATTTGCTGTTTCACTGCACTAAAGAGGAAGGCTGAATATTTTCCTGATTCCTTTGCCCATAGTTATAATGTCCTCTGTCGCTGGACCAAGTGGATCTTCTCTGAGAAAATTATTTCTCCAACTTAAAGAAAAATAAAAAGAAGAGCTATGATTCATGCCTCTAGGGGTTAATTAAAATGTATTTTACTCTGAAAATGTTACAGCTAAATATTCCCATTTCAGTTAGTGAAAGTTCATACTGTCTATGGAAACTTTCAGATAATAAAAATGTTTACTCTGAAAGTCTTTGTTTAGTATGAATTTCAAAGAATTTTAGCGTAAATATAAGACTTCTGAGAGGCATTGTTTTTATTTCAGAACAACAAA